>OZ010571.1:44898135-45058135 GCA_963932145.1 Acanthosepion lycidas | reverse complement strand
GAATCCAGCTTCCTTCAGCTCCGGATTAAATATCATAGCTGACAGAAGTCACTTGCCTTGGTAGGGTAACAGATCTGGATTTAAAAAAACAAAAAAATAAACAAGCCAGAAATGGTAATGATTTTCAGAAACCTATCTTACTCTAGATGAACTCACAGCTGGCTACTGATTCAGTTCGGGGGTCTTGTCCGTTACAAATAAACGATCAAACGGAAATAGCAAAGAAGTATAATTTTAATATGGAAGATGGAAAAGAAACAAAATAAAGAAACGAATATAATTTTAATTTGTTCTGATTCTTTCGCCATTTTTGAAAAATAATTTTTGGGTTCTTTCTTTTCCGGCCCTTTTTTTCTTTTATTTCCACTTTCATTTTTCATCCTTCATCTCTTCATTTCCAATTTGCACATATTATTTTTAATATTAATGTTCACTCAATACAAGGCCCAAGAGCCGCTCAAGGCTTACTGGGGTTGTATAAGCGTAAAAAAAGGCAAGAAGTCTAGGGGAAGTCAGATACCTATTCTATACCTATGTGCCGTGTCACTTTGGGATGAAGGCGATCATGAACCTCCACATCCTCCTGTCCCTTGTAGCTTTTAATAAGTTTTGTCTTTTTGTTATTTCTCCCAGACTTTGTTTTGCCATTCATTTGCTCAAACCCATTTCCCTCTATCTGTCCCGTGAGTTTCAGATTTTCTAAGCTATCCTTCCTCATTACTGGAGTAGTACAATGTACCAACTATTTTTCCATCATCTTAAATAGTAGATTGGATATAGGTATTCCACTCGTGGTCTAGGGAGAGCCTTACTGCAAATGCTTTATTTAGTATATTACAAGGCCACAAATACGTGGCACGTCGGTGACTATCGAACTACACTGATTTGTGTATCGTACTAGACTTATTTGCTGACCATTGAGACAAACCTTATCTTTTTATCATCCTCTTATTTATTTCATTGATTTCTTATTTTTCTTTTATCTTTCTCGTCGTGGGTATAATGATAAACTACACCCGCCAGCAAGGAGTTTGGAATTTTTGAGTGGCGTGGAACCACCACTTAATAGCTGTTGTTCCGAAGCTCCATCCTGATCTCAGCTATGGTCCAATAGTAAAACTTCAAACTAAAATCAACAGTACATTTTTACAATAAAATGAGCAACAATACATTTTATAACAAAATGAAAATCAATGCAACACTAAAAAATACAACACTAAAAATATATAAAAATACATTCTTATAGTAAAATTAACAACGATACATTTTATGATCTACAAAGGTTATATCTAAAGACATACCTTTACTCTGAACGTAGAAAATTATGTACAAAATAATAGCAGTTGAATGCATATAATTACGTACAAAATGTTTAGATTTCAGCATAAAATAATCCATAGAGATCTCAATATTCTGCCAAACAATATCAACCAAACAACAAGAACGCTTTCATGACATTAGTCCATATAATATCCTACAACTTTTTAAAGAAACCAAACTGTATTTCATAACATAACGTCAGCAAAACTACAACATATCACCGCCTCAAGTAATTATGTCTACACAAACATGTATATGTACAAAAGCAGAGAATCATCTACCATGTATTCAACTGTGAAAGCAGAATAACATGTAACATATTTTTACTACTTCAAAGCTCACAAGAATATTAAATTTCGCCATTAAATAAGCCATAACAAATTAATCAACCATTTTTTTCATTTTCTTCTTGGTTCATTATATCTTCGACTTTTCTTTCCATTTCCTTTTGTTTTTCTTTCATCTTTGAACTTTCATCCTCCTCTTGGTTTTAAATATTTCCTTTATTTCTTGAAATATTTTACTCCTTTTTAAATCGTTATTCCCGGCTTGATATTTATGGCGCTTAGTACTAAAGCTTTATTTAAGAGGGAGTTAGAGTAATAGTTTTACGCCAGTTTTCCAAATGGGATCCGTCTTAGTTCGTCCTGAACATGGCGATAAACTACATCCAGCAGCAAGGACTGAGATTGGAAGGTTTTGAGGAGCATAGAACTACCTCTTAATTGCTGTTGCTCCCAGGTCCATAATAACACGGGGTTGTAGCACATGTTATGGTCCCAGCTATGGACAAATAGTGAACCCCCAAACTGCGAACAAGATATTATGAAAGTATATAAATACATTTTAATAGTAAAATACCAACAATACATTTTCATCGTAAAAGAAATTATCAGCAATACATTTTTGTAAAATTAATTGCTAATTCCCCAAAGAAAATTAAATTTCGGCTTTAAATGAACCACAGCGAGTTGATATGTCGCTAAACAAACATCGGATTTTGTAATGAGAGGAAAACACACACACAAATATATATATAGACACAGAGGGAAGGAGTCATATCTGATTTTTGTATATATACTTAATTATATATGATTATATATAATTATATGTTCATTTATATAATTATATGCATATTGCATATAATTATATGCATGTTATATATATAAATATATGTTATATATTATAAGTACATATAAAGGCACACATATATGTTTATATGTATGTTTGTGCGTGTGTATAAATCTCTGTGAAATCACAGCGCCATTTAATTTTTAAATTATATGCTTATAATTACGAACTTTCAAAATCAATTCTTTAGGGATTTGATTACTTTTATTTCATATGAACTGATTATACATAGGTTCTTCGTATTCTTTATGCAATTTAGCTTTTATTTAATTTAGTTTATGTAATGTTTAAGTTTATTTGTTTTCTTTCTTATCTTCCTGCATATTCTATAAACCTAATGTCTTCTTTATTTGCTAAGTATTATGTAGGCTGGTTCAAGACCACACACTATTTGAAGTACCTGGCATACCAAAGTTCTGCTTATTTACTAATCATTTGTTAGTTTAGTACAAACACCAGCACCCGAAGTCTCCAAGTTACCTATTGTATACAGACTCCAGGCAGATACTAAACCTGATAGCTGTCACTATTTTTTACGAATCCCTTTCTATTGTCATATGTGCTAAAATAGTTGTTAGCCATTTAAAACTTTTAAATGTTTATTACCACTCCGATACGTACCAGTTACGTACCATAACATCTTTACAGTGAACTTGGCATCCTTCAACGCCCCTTGCAATCTCTATCTATCTATCTATCTATCTATCTATCTATCTATCTGTCTATTTATCTATCTATCTGTCTGTCTGTCTGTCTATCTATCTATCTGTCTGTCTGTCTGTCTATCTATCTATCTATCTATCTATCTATCTATCTGTCTGTCTGTCTGTCTATCTATCTATCTATCTGTCTGTCTGTCTATCTATCTATCTATCTGTCTGTCTGTCTATCTATCTATCTATCTATCTATCTATTTGTCTGTCTGTCTGTCTATCTATCTATCTATCTGTCTGTCTGTCTATCTATCTATCTATCTATCTATCTATCTATCTATCTGTCTGTCTGTCTGTCTATCTATCTATCTATCTATCTGTCTGTCTGTCTATCTATCTATCTATCTGTCTGCCTGTCTATCTATCTATATATCTATCTGTCTGTATGTCTGTCTGTCTGTCTATCTATCTATCTATCTATCTATCTGTCTGTCTGTCTATCTATCTATCTATCTCTCTCTCTATCTATCTATCTATCTATCTGTCTGTCTGTCTATCTATCTATCTATCTATCTATCTGTCTGTCTGTCTATCTGTCTGTCTGTCTGTCTGTCTATCTATCTATCTATCTATCTATCTGTCTGTCTGTCTGTCTATCTATCTATCTATCTATCTATCTGTATGTCTGTCTATCTATCTATCTATCTATCTATCTATCTATCTATCTAATTAATTGACTGGTTCATCCTCTTTTTAGTAATATGTTCCAATTTCTTCAAATCATCGTTTAACCTTCTTATCCAGAATAAAGATTCTGTTTCGATTCTGTTCCACTCACTTAAGCTAGTCATTTTCTGAGTATAGCATTGTGCAGTTCAGGTTCAGCAATTGAACGAGAAGGAAGGAACATGTTCATTCTTTTTTCTAACTTTTTCACTCGAATTTAGACTAGAAAGTATTCAAAACGGCTAATCATTAAAGCCATAATCTGTTCAATGGCTGCATATTATACCCCTATCAGGGCTACATACGGTTTTGGATTCAGACTGGTTACCAACAACATCTAGAAATCCCAGTTCTGCTTTGCTATTTAACCCATAGCTTAGAGAGAATTTATAGATTCATGACATTCACATAAGTATGTGTGTGAATGTAACAAACTCGTCCGGAATTCGAACACGGCTCGCCGAGTTCTCCAGTTGAATAACTGTTACCTTAACAGCATATACAATTTCATTGCCCCTAAATTATTTCCATTGTGTCTAATCTATCCTTATTTTCTATCAGTTTTTTCTTTGATTGTCGCTTTTTGATTATTCCTCTTTCTTTGTAATTATTCATCTTTCTGTCTAATTCAATATTCAACATCTCTTAATGACACTGTCACTCGTCTTGGCTTATTTCCCACGTGATGACCAGTGATCAGTGATGAGCAGTCTATTGAAAACGTCTGGTTATATCTCTGGTTTCGTATTGCAAAGTAACAAAATTGCTTTGAAAAATGGTCTGGCTGTATGAAGAGCCAAATCCATAAATATTGATATTTACGGTATAGCTCTTCTGTTCACCAAACACAGTAGAATATCTATTACACTAATTAACCAATTTGCTAATTTCAAATTGCGCTTCGATTTTCACCGGGTCTACAAAGTTTAAAAGGTTAATAAGTTGAGCAAACACTGTCAGCAAATTATAGGCATTTTTATTTTCGTATGACTGACTCATCTCTAACATTGAGGATGCATATTTACTGTGAACTTATAAGAAATTATATCTTCTTTTTCAAGGTAAAGAAATATTTTGGACAAGGACCTAAAAAGAGAATATAATTATTACAAATTAATTAATTTTTAAATTACGCCCACCTCAATCATCTCTGGTCATTTTCAACAAAAAGAAAATTTTTGAACGCATCATTTATTTTGTTCATAATTATTAGATTGATACAAAGTTTCAAGGATTTTCGACAAAACCATTTCATATCGTCATGATTCGTTCATCAAAATATTTTCTCTGGTTTTCTATGAACTTACGCCAACATTCGCTTAGATTGTGTATTCTAACATAAAATAAAATTTCCAGTTTTGATACAAGGAATATTGCGATAGCTTGAACATGTCGGATCAGTTGGCCAGAAAAGGAATTTTATAGTGAGGAAAACAAGTGAGAGTCTGAAGGGAACTTTCGATGATCTTTTACTACTTTTGACATGGGAACGGACATTGACATGCAGCAAATTCATTAGTCAATTTCTTATAATACAGTCGCATAGTAACAGTCCATGACTTAGCAATCTCTGTCTATAAAAGGCAGGATGTGTGTGTGTGTATGTGTGTGTGTAATGAATGCACGGTCGCAATTTTCGACGGATTTGCACCAAAATTTACATGCACATGCTCCAAGTTAGCGAGAAGGCCATGACCGACTTTGCATTTCCCAACTCCCATCGATAGTGGAAATAATCGATTTTTTCATGCTTCTACGGCAGTTTTCATGTAGTTTGCAGCCATTTTGTACTGGACAGAGTGAGAGCATATAGCTGGCTGCCATGAATAGGCAGGAAGATTCTATTGGCCAGCGTGAGAGCCAACAGCTGACTGACACGAATGTTAACTAGCATGCTAGCATGCAAAAAATAATAATCGATAGCTGCATTCGTCACAAGTGGGAAAAATTTAAATCTGCATGGCACTTTACTCCAATTGGCGCATTCGCTTGCTTAAACTGAACGTTGATTCTGATTCCGCAGAACTGGGTTGGGTGTGAAAAGTATTTATTGTTAACATTCTTTTTTCATTCGGTTTTTCCATTTACGAGTCCTTTTTTAAAGCTGATCGTTTTGTGTTCATTTTGTTTAGTTCTTTTTTCGTAACAGATTTAATGTTTAGTATAGAGCTTAGAAAAAATTCGCACTGTGAGATAGGCAAGAAGTAAGGCATGTAGCAACATCAGCGCAGCAAAGGGCACTCCTTTGAAGGCAAGGACGGGCAAAAATATGTTAAGTCAAGTGATAGCGATTGCTGTACGAGTCGTACGATTTTTGAATCAAGCACGGGCAACGCCGGGCCATGCTGCTAGTTCGAAATAAAGAATACTCTTAGAATTAAGCAAAACAAGAAACAAAGATATAAACGCTGACCAATTATAATTTGCTTTAATATGCCCGGTGATTGTGGAATTCTCCAAGCTCACTTAACTCAGATGTCAGATTCATGCAAGTGTTTTAACAGAAGATCCAGAAATTCGAAGTCGTCTAGGAATAGCGAAATATGTCTTCTAAAATATTAGTAAAGTATTATTAAAAAGAAAAAAATGTGTAAGGAACAAATAGGTGTGCAGAATTGCTATGTAATATCAATCCGATATGGCAGTAAATGTTTGACACTTTCTTTACAGTTGAAAAGGAAACTTGAGGCAACGGAGACGTTGTTATTGTAAAGAATGCTTTGAATATTATGTGAACAACGAGTAGGTTTTGAAGAAAAGTGGGAACAAAAAGACACTAGAATAAGAAAGAGACAATCGAAATTTCTCGGACCTACAATGAAGAATTTAACGCTCACAGGTCATACTGATGTCGAGAGAGGCAGTAGCAAACTCTGAGTAACCAACCTAACGAGCTTGTGTAAATGATGTGCATAAAGGTCACTGGGAGGGCCAGTAATGAGACAAATAATTGCTGAACGAAATAATGGAGAGCCATGCTTGTTCACGGCTTGAAAGGACACGTCATATAGGAAGATTAAAGCTTACTTGGCATATGTTTTCCTTCATGCTTTTGATACCAACAAATAATAGAGTTAACCATTAAAATCCTGTGAATTAAAAAAAATCCTCTTCAATTGAGGATCCTTAATGTCATTATTAATAAAATAATTCTATTTGTTGGATTGTAGAGTTTTCATTTTCCAGACAGCTATGGTGGTAATATTTATTTCGAGAATAGACTGCGGTATAAAATAATTGTCCCTTATGCGCTTTTAATGTTCCTCATGACATCTGCAAGAACTCTAATAAGTTAAACTTGATTATATAATCTAAATCTTTACGATGGAACTGGAATGTTTCCGCCAGTGTCAGTGACAGAAATTTTGTCTATTATGTGGTTTAAGGAAATTTTTCAAGAATCTTTGTAAAACAGGAGAATATTCTGTTGAATAAAACGCAATTATCATAACGTCATTGCCTTTGCTATCATAGTTTTCAGATATCACTTGTGCAAAATTTAATGCTTCAAATTTCTTTTACGTCGATGTATTAGGTTGGTGCAAAAATAATGACGTAATAATGTCGTTTTTTGACGTATTTTTAAACGTCAAAAAACGACATTATTACGTCATTATTTTTGCACTAACCTAATATCTATATCCCTATCTATATATCTATCTACGTCCTGGATATGACGTTAAACTGCATCCAACAGCAAGGCCTCTGATCAGGAGGTTTTGAGAAGCGTGGAACCAACTCTTAATTTCTGGTGTTCCCAGCTCCACCTTGACCCGGGGTGGTAGCACCTGTTAGGGTCCCAGCTATGGGTAAATAGTGAACTAGTTTTTTATTCAGCTCTCACCCACGTCCTGGGTATGACAATAAACTAAATCCGCGTCCTGGGTATGGCGATAAACTACATCCGCGTCCTGGGTATGGCGATAAATTACATCCGCGTCCCGGGTATGACGATAAACTACATCCAACAGCAAGGCCTCAGATAATGTTTTTCGGAAAAGTAATGTTGCCAGCTGTCCGTTTTTGAAACCATAATGTTGCCAGCTGTCCGTTTTTGAAACCATAATGTTGCCAGTTATATGTTTTGGAAACCATAATGTTGCCAGCTATACGTTTTGGAAACCATAATGTTGCCAGCTATATGTTTTGGAAACCATAATGTTGCCAGCTATATGTTTTGGAAACCATAATGTTGCCAGCTGTGCGTTTTGAAACCATAATGTTGCTAGCCATACATTTTTGAAACCATAATTTTGCCAGCTATACGTTTTTGAAACAATGTTGCCAGCTATACGGTTTTTTTTTTGTTTGTTTTTTTTTTTTAAATAATGTTGCCAGCTGTAAGTTTTTAGTTTTTTCAGCTCTCACCTATGTCCTGTGTATGACAATAAACTACATCCGCGTCCTGGGTATGACGATAAACTACATCCAACAGCAAGGCCTCAGATGTTTTTCACAAAAGTAATGTTGCCAGCTATCCGTTTTTGAAACCATGATGTTGCCAGCTGTCCGTTTTTGAAACCATAATGTTGCCAGCTATACGTTTTTGAAATCATAATGTTGCCAGGCATACGTTTTTGAAACCATAATGTTGCCAGCTGTACGTTTTTGAAACCATAATGTTGCCAGCTACACGTTTATGAAACAATGTTGCCAGCTCTACGTTTTTGTTTTTTTTTTAAATAATGTTGCCAGCTGTACGTTTTTAGTTTTTTCAGCTCTCACCTACGTCCTGGGTATGACAATAAACTACATCCGCGTCCTGGGTATGGCGATAAACTACATCCGCGTCCCGGGTATGACGATAAACTACATCTAACAGTAAGGCATCAGATAAAGGTTTTTGAAACAATAATGTTGCCAGCTATCCGTTTTTGAAACAATAATGTTGCCAGTTATCCGTTTTTGAAACCATAATGTTGCCAGCTATACGTTTTTGAAACCATAATGCTGCAAGCTATACGTTTTTGAAACAATGTTGCCAGCTATACGCTTTTTGTAAAAAATAATGTTGCCAGCTATATGTTTTAAAACCATAATGTTGCCAGCTATACGTTTTTGAAACAATGTTGCCAGCTATACGCTTTTTGTAAAAAATAATGTTGCCAGCTATATGTTTTAAAACCATAATGTTGCCAGCTATACGTTTTTGAAACAATGTTGCCAGCTATACGTTTTTTATAAAAAAAACAAAAAAAAATGTTGCCAGCTGTACGTTTTTGTAGCAATAATGTTGCCAGCTGTGCGTTTTTGAAGCAATAATGTTGCCAGCTGTACGTTTTTGAAACAATGGTGTTGCCAACTATGCGTTTTTGACTTTTAAAGTCACTCAAAATCATTTCCGGCATAAAATGACCACTAAGGTTGAGATGCCGTTAAACAAAACAATCAATCAATCAATCATATATCTATCTAGCTTTCTAATTTTCTTGATGAACATTGATCAGTTTAATTGCATTCGTATGTTCCATGTTTCTTTTTTGTCTCTTTTTATTTCTACATACTTTCCCTTTGTTTATTTCCCTTTCTAATTTTGTTCTTTTTTCTTTCTTTATATACATACATACATATACATACAAACATATATATATATATATATATATATATATATATATATATATATATATATATATATAGCCTGACGATTGCATGAAACAGACTGTTGCTGGTGGGTGTTGACTTCAAAGTCCACTTTTATATTTATATACGCTTTTTTTTTCAAATCGCTTTTTCTTTTAATTCTCTTGTCATTTATTTTTATATTTCTTTTCATTCTCTTTTTCATTACACTTTTTTCTTTTCTTTTCATTCGTTGTTGTTTCGTATTCTCTTTCCTTTCCATTCTCTTGTTTTTCTCTTTTTACATTCTTTTTTTTTCATTTCATTCTTTTTCCTTTCAATTATCTTTTTCTTTTCATTCCTTTTTTCTCCTCATTTCTTTTTTCTTTTCATTGTCTTATTTTATTTTTATTTTAATTCTTTTTTTTCCATTTCATTCTTTTTCCTTTCAATTATCTTTTTCTTTTCATTCCTTTTTTCTCATTTCTTTTATCTTTTCATTCTCTTGTTATTTCATTTTCTTTTATTTTTCATTCTCTTTTTTTCCATTCTTTTTTTTTTTCATTCTTTTTTTCGTTTCATTTTCTTGTCATTTGTTTCTTTCCATTCTATTGTCTTTTTCTCCTTTTTTAATCACTTTTTCTTTTCGTTTCATTTTTTCATTCTCTTCCTTTTCTCAGTTTTTTCTTTGCAATTTTCATTCTACATATTTTTTAAGCTGTTTCCCATTTCTCTCTTTCGCTTTGTACAAATATAAATGTTGTTAAGTTTTTTCGTAGACTTATAAATGCGCATGGCAGACACTGGTGAGACAAATTGTCCAACACGAGTTTTGATAGATTTTACTTTCATTTTATATTCAGTCATTGGTATCGTCTCACTGGTTTGTTCATTAGTTGCAAATTCAATGAATCTATATACAGTGAAAGATTTAAAAATGAATGGAATATACAAATTAGAAAGATTCTAGCTAAACCGATTGAAACATTCACATTGACTTGTCTACATATCGAACTATTTATAAGGAAAGAAGTCGCTGCAAATTTTTAGAAAATCTCTCAAAGGGTCCTTTTTTCGTTCGGGGTAGTAGAGAAAGACTGAACGACAAATCCTTTCAGTTTAGATGCCATCTTTTCTTTCTCCAAAGATTATTTTATTGTCTTTTGGTCCAAGAATAAAATATTACTGTTTGCATTTATGTGTCTTATCATTTAGCTTTAAAAGCTTCAGTTTACGCTTTATTTTCTCTAGAAATAAATAGATAACGAGATTTTGAAATTTATTTTTTTACATAAATCTTCATAATTGGTATTATTTCTATTTTAGTTATTTTAATTTATTGCCATTTTTCTCAGTGGTTTCTTGGCATCGTACTATTAACATATGCGCAGATTATTGACTGATTTTTAGAATATTTTCGAGCGTTCTCAATTTCAAAATTTGAAAACTCAACGTTATTTTATTTTTATCCACATTACTTCAGTCTATAAATACAGATTACTAAATACAATTTCTACACTTGTCTTGATAAAGTTCCTCAACCGGGTGGAGAACAGGAGATAACTGATAACTGACATCCATTAGACATCGCACGTGAAACTACAACAGTCGACTTCAGTGAACGAAATAAAGGGTTCAGTTCGACATTCCAACCAGCTGAAGAAGGTCGGAGCGTACACCAGCTGAAACGTTGTAATACATATGGCGATAAAGATTAGGACAATAGTCCGAATAATATAAATAGTGTACTTTTCATAAAAATAAATACTTTCATGCCCCTCTACACGCATATATTCAAAAATTTTGTTGCCGTATGTATTCATTCAACTAAATATATTCGAGCATAAAGCCAGTATTTTGGCATATTGAGTAGGTACATAAGCTTCTTGTGTGAGGGTGAGCTAAAAAATTCGCGTCATAATCTAATTCTAAAAATCTAACCAAATGATCAAGCATCATCCCAAATTTCAGATTCATTATTCACTACGCTGCCTTCACATCCAAGCTTACAGAACTTGGTATTCCCTACTTAGATACAGACGAAGGTCGACGTTGTGTAGTGATCGTCCGAGAACCGGTGTTTCAACGTGATATGGTCGTAGGCCCCTAGTTTTAGAGGTGAATGTTTTGAACAGTTGTTTTTTCTTGAGACTCTATATGATTGAAATACCCAGCATTAGATCGGAGTGTATGTCCACCTGTCTTGCATTTCCAGCTTTCTTATCAACGTTGTGTTGACAGCTCTTCCGGAATTGATGTCTAAGTCTTTTGTGCTCAATGCGTCACTCTTCAAAAGTTTTAACGGGCTTCCTTGGCGGAATTTCTTCACTCATCATTCTTTAAAACTATCTCTCCACCCCACCTCTCACCATCGACCTGAAGTCCTTCAATATTTTTTTGTTTGTTTTTTTTTTATGCAGTCGTTATATGTTTTCCTTGGTTTGACAAATTCTCGTTATAAGATGCAGAATACTCGTTATTGCCTCTACAACTGTTTTAGCTATCTCTATTTTATTTTATTCTGATAGTCACCTACTAGAAGGCCTAAGAGCCACTCAAGGTAGAAAGTTACTGAAGAAGGTTGTTGTATGAGCGGTAAGCGTAGGAGGTTAGAAATGCAGTTTATGAGAATGTGTGGAAAAGGTAACTGTTAACCATAGAATTAAAAAGGTTGAGGTTGTAGTGTTCGAGAAAGCATCCTCACAAAGTAGTGGTTCTAGGGAAGAAATTATCTGACTATAAGGGAATGTGGATGGTTCGTCCCGATGTATGTGGTCTTAGCTATGAAAGTTTGGATTGGTGAACTAAGAAATGCAACTGGTCATAACATTTGAGATGGAAAAGGCAATAGAATAAAGAGTAAGAGAAGGCTTCTCTGGAGTGACGAGGTTAAGTAGAGGTAAAATCTTTATCTACTTGATATATCCTTATAATATTCACCTCTTACTTATTCATGTACGTCTTTATAACAGCCTGATAGGGTAAAGCTATTTTTTCTTTATTTTTGATCATTTCCCCCAAACAATGCGATAATGCCACTAAGATGCAGTAGGTTATTCGGAGTGAAATATAATGAGAAAACTTTAGAAGTAAGAAGTGGGAATCTAATCCTAAACAAGAAACATGGAATAAACATCTATTCCTGTTCAAAAAAAGGTTAAGGTTTGTAATATTGTTAAGTTCACAAGAACAATTACCATGAAATTATTTATAGAGTTTTTTTATCTATTTATAGATAAGGCTCAGGGCTGCTACGTTACGGCAGTGAGAAAGTGTATGAAGCCGAGATGCCATTTGACGACCAATAACATTGCAGATTCTTCGTTGGATTTAATCAAGAATCTTTAAATACATAGCAAAAATACCAAACCAGATGTGTCAGTAATATTCAATGCATGTACGAATGGTAGAATTATAAAGATGCAAAATAGAGTTTGACGAAAACTTTGTCTGACACGGCACAGTGAACGGACTTTCTTAGCAGCAGACCTAGCAATTGATCCAATATAATCTTTCTACTTCACGTCAACGAAAAAATTTATCCGGAGAAGGCGCATTAAGTCTGTCTCGTGAAGTTTAGTGGCAGCCATGTTGATGGAAGCCAGAAACGTTTCTCTCAGACGATGCTAACATAAGAATTCATCATTTGATTTTTTTTATCTGTGTTTATTTGTTAAATAGGCAGATGTATCAATATGCAATATCTTAGTAATTATGCTATCATAATAAGCACACGATGAACAAGTACATCCACAGGCTAAAAACAGCGAAGAAAATTCATATACTCATAAGTCTCTCCCCCTTTTCTACATAAACAGACGCATATGTAGGAAGTTGTCGGTTAGAATGACAATGAACAAATACAGGAAACATTCAGTATTCATTGGCTGGAAAGTTACATTTGCGCGACATTTGTAAAATCTTAACATAAATGTTATCCTAATTTCTACTGTTCAGTTTCTTACCGAGCATTTTGTTTTTCGTAGTGGGAAAAGTAATATCTTTATTATATTTTAGTTACATGTGCTATACATTTTTGTTGTTTCTGCTGCTGGAACTCTTCAAGCGATGTGATTTTTTATTTATTTTGTAAAGCTCTTTATGATTTTGTAGCGCGAATCTATAAGATCTCAAGGTCGCGTTTTTTAAGACCTGAAGAATTCATTCTCCTGATGCTGTTTTTAATCATTGATCTCATAAAATGGTTTTATACAGATAACAGCTTAGACATTTATAAACGAATTGGACGCCGTACATGACATCAACATGAGTCTCGGTCGATCGATACTAAGAACACGTTTCGTCTTCAGGTCAATATTTTGGTTTCGTAGATTCTTAAGGTATTGCTTATACCCACATACTAAATTTATTACAACTGATCCTTATGCCGACATATTTGAAATTTGAACTCTTTAGAATTTGTTGATTCTATTTTCTGAATTTTTTTACTTAATATTTTGAGTTATTTTTACTAGACAGGCGGATATATACTCTGTTCTAATGCTGGGTATTTCAATCATAGAATTTCATGAATGACCAACTGTACAAAATATTCTCCTCAAAGAATAGAGGTTTCGACCAGATTTCGTTAAAACAGCGATTCTCGTACGAACATCGAAAATGATCTCTCCTCATATCAGTATCTAGATGACTAACTGTGTGGGAATAACAGGTATTTCAAGCTTGGATATGCAATGAATAAGGGTTCGGAATTGTTAATTTAGAGAGAAGAGTTCCCATTCCTGTTATATTTACTTACGCCCAAATGCACTTGAGAAAGGTATGATTCCACCTCGCCCAGCTATGGGTTAATCAGTTTGACTTTTATTATTAAAACATTGTTAGCTCTAAAAAATAAATTATTAGAATCTAAAAATATTTTCTGGCTGGTTCCAAGTAACCTATAAAGTGTTCATAAGCCGTAGAAAACGAATCAATGAATGACATTTTTATGATGGATGCAGTGTCTGCTCTATCACTACTCTCATTCCACTTCAAGGTCATAATTTCTGTTTTGGACAGGTTAATCTGAAGTTCGTCTTCTTGAAACACTTGACAAAATGATCTATATTTTTTTGTTCAATATCATTTTTATATCAATGCTAAACACCTATGTCATCAGCATATCCTCTCTTCGCCCTCATCCTTGATAGACTGACCACTAGATGAAAAACAAATGCTGTCGCTATTGTGATTGAAATGATTATTAAGATCAATCGATTCTTTTAACCAAGAGAAACAAACAGTGTTTGATACTCCGATATAAAACGGAAACCTGATGTTGATTAACACTGCTTTCATATTTGCTTGATCTCAGCGAACGGCGCTCTATGAGAAACCACCTTGTGTCCGGATTATTGTAGATTGGAACGAACGGGCAGTGACAGTTTTAAGAGATTATTAAGGTTTACGAAACAGATACGAAGCGAATACTTTTCAGAATTATATCGTTGCCGTTGAAAATGTCGATGGTTGGCATAAAACAAAACAAGAACCTAAATCACTTTTATTATCATTCGCATCAGTATCATTATCAAGATCAAGTCTCGTTATCTGATGCCAAATTCTCGTTATCAAATGTTAAATTCTCGTTATCGCCTCGCTTGACGTTTAGACTATGTATATTATGATTTGTATTAGCATCTTCTAAGTATCTATTATCGTTTCTTATTAATGTTTTTGTTGTTGCTATTATTGTTTTATACATTTCTCATCATCCCTGGTAAGGTCTTAATATAGTACAGAAGTTAATTAACTTAAAATAAAACATATCCGACATCGTTAAAACTATTTTCTAGATTATGTAGAAGAGTTCTAACATTGGTAATGGCGCACGCTGTGATAGCTAGTTCATCTGCATAGTCAATAACGGTCAGGATATCGATCTGTGAACTTTGTCGTTGAAGAATGCATCTAAAACTGAATTCATATGCTTCACCTAACAAAGCCCAATACAAAACGTCTCAGGTCAATCAATAAAATCTGTCGAATCATTTACATACATATGAAGCGTAATACATTTTACTGAATAGGATATGAATTCGCTTAGCTAAAGCCTGTGCTGCCATTAATAAAATGGATGTAACCTGGAAATCTGATCTATCTGACAACCTCAAACGGGGCTTCTTTCGAGCCACTCTCGAGTCGGTTTTAATGTATGGTGCCACTGCTTGCACATTAACTAAAACCCTTGAATCTTGAGAACCTACACTCGGATGCTGAAAGCTGTACTTAACATCTCTTGGAGAAAGCATCCAACTAAAGTTCTAAGGAAACCATCCCTGGTATTTCTACAATGTCACATCAACACAAAATGCGCTTTGCAGGACACTACTTGCGAGAAAAACAAGAACGTTCCAGTGATCTACTGCTTTAGACACCTAGGTATGACGAAAGACCTGCTGGTTGCCCAACAACCACCTACATGGAAGAATTACTTAATAACACGGTTTACCACGCTAATAACCTTCCGATCTTGATGCAGAACCGTGATGATTGGCGGGACAGACTCATGAAACTTTCCCATCGTAACCCTCACGATGATTTACTTGTGTCAATCATGAGAAATTTCCTGAATATTATCTTAATGAGCATATCGGACACAATTCTTTTTAGGGCTATTCTACAGCTCTAATTTCATTTGAGAGGCTTCACTTGAAATTTGAAGTTGATGTGTTTTAACAGAGAATAGAACATGCGACACCGGAATCCGAATGTACATCGGATTATTGATAGGAGCCTTCCAAAAGCTAAAGGAAACACTAAGAAACAGGAAAAATTCATTAGCAACAAAGAAAAGTGTGCTGAATTGTTATGTGATATCAATTTCCTTGTGTGACAGTGAATGCTGGGCAATCTCCTTACAGATAAAAAGGAAATAGGGAAAAAAAAGAAATGTAGTTCTACAGAAGGATACTGAGAATTCCATAAAAGGAGGGTCTAAACAACGAGGAAGTATTCAAGAAAATGATAATAAAACGAACACTTTTAATCAGAATCAGAAAGAGACATCTGAAATTTTTGGGGCACATAATGAGGAAGAATGGATTGAAAAACCTAATCGTTACAGAACATATTGAGGGTAATAAAGATAATAGAAAGTAGCAGATCACCTACTTGACGAACTTGTATGATGACGAAACGATCAATTCTTGGCAAAAGGGAAAAAGGCTGTTAAGGGTTATAAGGGGTAGGAAGTTGTTAAGACCATTGATCGACCATCTCCTGAAGGGACACAGCACATACGAAAAAAAGAATCCTATTTAGAAATCTTCTCACACAGATAATAAAAGTCTGACATAAACATCCTAATAGGAAAAAATGTCATTCAGTTCTGATGGCTGTGAAAATTAATATCTAAACTCAGATCTTTCCTTACACTACTATATTCCCTCATACAATCGCTGTTTTCCTCGAAATACAATTTAAACCAGACATGTATTAACAATTGCACCCCAAGAAAGACAATAAAGTCACTAAGATGCAAGGGGGTGTTACTTAGGGGGGAAAGAATATAAGAAATTAAAAACATTGTTAAGGAGTAAGAGCAATAAAAGAACAGAAATTAAAATGATAGAAGAAAACGATAACAATTGCATTTAAATTTTTGAAGCTCAAATTCGACTTGAATGCAAGAAGACTGAAGAGAGTTACACACGCGATAAGTGCGAGAAAAATCTTTTAGCATTGAACTTACGGTTTCATCTAGTCATTTCAACTGTAAAATGATAGAACCTTGTTGTTAGTAATGCACTTAAATTCATAAAGTCTAGATACCACATAGGAAAGTTCTTCAGAACATTTTTCACGAAAGTATTTATGGAAAAGGAACAGAGAATTGGCATAGTGACTACAGCCGAGATGCCAGTTCAGGACCACTAATATTGCAGATTCTTCTTTGAATTTTATCCAAGGTCTCTAAATAGATATATATAAATAACCTGGAACTCCAGATCATATGTGGCAACAATATTCAAGGCACGGACGAATAGTAGACTTATAATATGGAAGTCCATTTGAAATTGTACTGTAAAACACCATTTTATATAATAAAAACTATGAAACGCATAATGATGAAAGAGACTAACATGTTTGCCGTCATGATTTCTACTAAAGCACCATTGATGATGTTATATAGGAATAAAATGTCACTGCCGACACTTGAGTTTGAACATAGATCGCCAGTGAGCAAACACAGGCGACCTCATTATTGAATTAAGTGGACCACATGACCATAGAGGAAACGTGTATATGTGGGAAGTAGCTGGCGATAAAAGATCTTTATTTCTAGTCTACCTTCTATTACTATTTGAATCTATGTTTCTATTCTATCCTCTATTACTATACAGACCGCTATTCTTTACTCTATTAACTATATTATTTCTCTATTCGGATCGCTATATGGTGATTACGTTCGATTGACAATCATTGAATGAGTACTATTAGTGCGAGTCTTATTCGCAGACGTCTGACACCGGTATTGTTCGACGGAGTATTAAAGTTGTATCTGCGATTACAATGTCTGTAGTACAAAGAGCATTACGAAAATGACAACGAGTTTTCGTTGACATTACAAAAGTGGCAATGAGTGTTTGTTGACATCACAAAAGATAGGCATATAATTAGCACTTTATTACTATCATCATTACTCTGTATAATAATAGCAATTTTTTCTCTGGATCAGCTCGGTCGAATAGAGGTTTAAATGGTGGGAGTTAAAGCAGGTGTAAGATTACTGAGCCTCACCGTTATTACAAGTGGGAACTGTCTGTCTACCTTGACAATTAGTATTGGAAATTATGAACATTACCTAGACTTGGGCACTAATTATTGACGAAAAAAAAGATTATGAACTATTTTATCCAGTGTATCCTCACCAACGCCAGTAACTATTCTCACTAATACTCGAGGTTAAGTAAAAACCATGATGTCGAATACTAATTTTCAAAGCAGGCAATAGTAGTATTGGCGCTATGTAGTCTTCCGACAATTCACATCACTGTGTATTAGAGTGAGTGGACTTGATTAAACTCTAAAAAGAAACTTTGAAGGCTGACTTCCATGAAAAATTGAAATGAACCATAAAGAATTTCGCGATCAGCCCCACTGAGTACGATGATAGACTACATCTGGCGGTCTCTAATCGGGAGGTTTTGAGGAGCGTGGAATCACTTCTAAATTGCTGTTTTTTCATGTCCACCCTAACCGATGGTGGCTCCGCCTGTTAATGTCCCCAGCTATGGGCAAATAGTGAACCCCCGGACTGCGATCAAAATATGAAAATGCAAAAATACATTACAAATAATTACCAGCAATACAATCTTTGAAAAAAAAAAATACCAAAGATCTCAAGTAAATAAAATTTCGGAATTAAATGACCCATATGGAGTCGATATGCCGTTAAAAAAAAATTACAGCTAGGACCCGCCATGCAATGCTAACTGTAGCGAACCACCCTCATTCTATCCGTATTCCATTGGTGAGCAGCTTCTTCCCATGAACCACTGCTCTGTGAAACCGACTCCCAAGGGGATGCTTTCCCGATTACTACAATCTTAACCTCTTCCACTCTAGGGTTAACCATTATGTTCCCCGCATATCCTTAAACTCTTTTACTCTGTAACTCTCTACCTCGAGTGACTTTCTGGTTTTCTACAAGATGAATCGCTGTAAGAAAAAAAAATTATCCTCGAAGATTAGTTGGTTAACTTAGTTGACAATTACTGCTGAATCGTGAGTTCGATTCAAAATAGTTTCCCTACATCTTGATATTTTGTATCAAACTAAACTATGCATAGTAAACTGCAACTGAATGCCGCAAAGCAAATTCTCTTATTCTGTCAGAAAAGAAATATTTAAATGTGGCTTCACAATAAATTTCTGAAAAATTAAAAACTTTTTTCTTTGAAGTCATCTAAAAGTTTGACGGAACTAGAGAATGTTTACACAAGATGCCATGGCATCATGGCGATAATTATCTTTTTAATCACTGTTTTTCCTAATTAGCCAACTCATTAGTCGCATCGAAATCATAACACAGCTTTATCAATAAATCTATAATGAAATAAACTAACTTGTAACTTTTTCGATTATCACTTTAGTTTCGATTCCTCCTCACCTGTACCGTTGCGTACTTCCACACTAAGGAATATACTGGATTTGGTTAGCAGATGGCAATTTACTTCATGGCAATGTCAAGTGTGAATTAAATAATTACCCATTATAAATGTGTTAAAGTTATTTCTTGTTGCTTACTGTATGTCGAAGATACAAGACGAATATTTACATATTATGCAAGATTATTCAATTAAATGAATCAATTCGGATCATCAAAACCTTCGAGAAACGAGCTAGACTCAACAAGAGACTTGAAGCTGCAGAAATGTGGCTCTACAGAAGGATACTGAGAATACCATGCAACGAACATGTGAGCAACGACGAAGCTTTAGAGAAAATGGAAGCAAAAATGTTGCGTCCTGGGTAAGACAATAAACTACGTTCAACAACAAGGCCTCTGATCAGGAGGTATTGAGGAGCGTGGAACCACTGGTGTTCCCTGGCCCACCCTGACCTCTTAGGGACCCAGCTATGGGCAAATAGTTAACCACAAACACACTATGAAAATGTAAAAATAGGTCTTCATACCAGAAATAATTTGTAAAAAATTATTACCAGCAATAAATTTTTGGAAGAAATAATTATTGCCAGCAATACATTTTATGTAAAAAAATATTACCAGCAATACTTTTTTGAAAAAAAAAAATTACCAGCAATACTTTAAAAAAAAAAATATTACCAGCAATACTTTTTGAAAAAAATAATATACCAGCGATACTTTTTGACAAAAACTATTACCAGCTATACTTTTTTTGAAAAAAAAAATATTACCGGCTATATATTTTTGGAAAAAATATTACCAGAAATAGAGTCTTTGAAGGAAAAATACATGTTTGAAAAAAAATATTACAAACGATAAAAATCTTGTCGTCATTAAATAACCCATTGAGATTGTAGCAAACCAAACCAAACCAAACCAAACCAAGCAAATAGGACACTTATACTTAGCATCAGAAAGACACAGTTGAAATTACTAACGCATATAATAAGGAAGGAAGACTTGAAAAATTTTATAAGGCAAGAGAGACAGAAGAAAAATCATAACCTATCTAGTGAACTTAAGTCATGGATGCCTGAACAAGGTTTACGAGAAATATTAGGTTGGTGCAAAAATATTGTCGGTTTTTGACGTTAAAAAATACGTCAAAAACCGACATTATTTTTGCACCAACCTAATAATAAAAACACAAATATCATTAAGAGCTACAAAGGAGAGGAAATTGTGGTGAGTCATGTTTTCCAACGCCTTGAAGGGATACGACACATTGAAGAAGAAGAGTTACCCGTGAGCTATAGTTATAGCTCTCCTTATGCTAATTACCTATTAGCTAAATCCCATTACATCCCATTACATCAACATTATACATTTTTATTAATCATTTAACTCCAAGAAAAGTGTGAATGGCAGTATTACGGAGAGAAAGTTACGGGGAGTGAAAGTGAAAGAGAAGACTGAGAATAGAGACGATTGAGGAAAGGACAAAAGATGAACAAAATTCAAAAAGACAGAAGATAGCGATTGATGTTGCATTTAAATTTTTGAAGATTGGAGTTATCAGGAAAAAAGATAAACGGAATTGCTTTCCACGGGTGTAGAATTGCGAGAAATGAAACTGTGGGAGTAGAAGTGGTGGTTTCATTTAGCTATTTCAACAGTAAAAAGCTGGGACCTATATGCCAATCTAGAAACCAGCTTAAGTTCATGTAATCGTAGCATTAGGGGAAGAAGATAATCAGAAGATTTGCCAAGAAAATATTCGTAGAAAAGATAAAGAGAAGCCACGTCACGTCGGTGAGAAGGTGACTGAAGTAGAGATGATTACTCAGAATCGATTACATTACAAACCCTTCTTTATCACATTAGTAAATTTTTTATATAATACGAGCTAATAGACAGTCTTTTCAGAAGATGGCTGATATCGAATGAAAGGTTTATTGAAAGATTCTTGGCACGATCGACTTCTAAAAATCTACCTAAATAAATAAATGACTGACATTTTAGAATAAGAAGATTGTCATTTTGAAAGGAATTGATTTTAATAATTACCAAATAATAGCCTTTATATCTATTCTCACGTTTTATCTTCCAAAAAACTTTTAATATGATTGTTTTATTGTATCTGCGATTATTTCTCTAAAATAATACATGTACTGGTACAGGCAGTTCGACATAAATAAATAAGTAGAGGTCAACCTCTGTATGTCCTTGAGCTTAAATGAGCAGGCGGTAAGCTCTAGAGTATTTTGTTGACCAGATTAGAGATAAAAACGAGTCTAGTGCAATTGAAAATCGAAACAATATATTTACCAAGAAAAGTAATGGTAATGCTAAGTTTATAAGTGTAATGAAACGGAGGTTGTGGAAAACTGTGACTATCTCCGTCTTGTAGGGAGAAGAGGAGAATATCAGTTTTTGAAGTTAAGTGTAATAAATTAATAAAAATTATATTATATAAATTTCAAAGTTATTTAAAATATATTTTTGCTTCTCACTGGATTATACTCACTTTTATAGACTGCGATTGATTGATTTGTATTTTACAGCTTATCTATAATTTTCAGGTTATTTAAAGACAGAAAACATTTATAGATTATAATAGATTTCAAGAGATAACAATGATTTAGTGATACAAGTTCTACTATTTAACCGATAGCTGCGGGAAGAAGAGGTAAAATCATACCGTTCACAAGATTTCTTGCGCATAAGTCAAGAAACGAATCCGGCAGGAATTAGAAGTAGGTTCTCACACCTACAATCCGGAAACGTTATCCATTAACCAAAACGGATATCAAAGATTACAACACCGAGTATTCGCAAGTGGTCACCTATCTAGAAACAGAGCAGGCTCGACGTCGTTTAATTCCCATGAGGTCAACTATCTAGAAAATGAGCAGGCTCGACGAAGTTTACTTCACATGCGGTCAACTAATTAGAAAATGAGCAGGCTCGACGTCATTTAATTCCCATGCGGTGAACTATCTAGAAACTGAGCAGGCTCGACGTCGTTTAATTCACATGCGGTCAAATATCTAGAAACCGAGCAGGCTAGACGTCGTTTAATTCCCATGAGGTCAACTATCTAGAAACTGAGAAGGCTCCACGTCGTTCAATTACCATGCGATCAACTATCTAGAAACTGACCAGGCTTGACGTCGTTTCATACCGAAGCGGTCAACTATCTAGAAACAGAGCAGGCTCGAAGTCGGTCAATTCCCATCCGGTCAATTATCTAGAAACTGAGCAGGCTCGACGTCGTTTAATTCCCATGAGGTCAACTATCTAGAAACTGACCAGGATCGACGTCGTTTAATTCCCATGAGGTCAACTATCTAGAAACTGACCAGGATCGACTTCGTTTAATTCCCATTAGGTCAACTATCTAGAAACTGAGGAGGCCCCACGTCGTTTAATTCCCATGCAATCAACTATCTAGAAACTGAGCAGGCTCCACGTCGTTTAATTCCCATGCAATCAACTATCTAGAAATTGAGCAGGCTTGACGTCGTTTAATACCGAAGCGGTCAACTATCTAGAAACTGAGCAGGCTCGAAGTCGGTCAATTCCCATCCGGTCAATTATCTAGAAACTGAGCAGGCACGACGTCGTTTAATTCCCATGAGTTCAACTATCTAGAAACTGACCAGGATCGACGTCATTTAATTCCCATGAGGTCAACAATCTAGAAACTGACCAGACTCGATGTCGTTTAATTCCCATGAGGTCAACTATCTAGAAACTGAGCAGGCTTCACGTCGTTTAATTCCCATGCAATCAACTATCTAGAAACTGACCAGGCTTGACGTCGTTTAATACCGAAGCGGTCAACTATCTAGAAACAGAGCAGGCTCGAAGTCGGTCAATTCCCATCCGGTTGGTTATCTAGAAACTGAGCTGGTTCTACGTCGTTTAATAACCTTGCGGTCACCTCTCTAGAAAGTGAGCATGTTCGACCTCGTTTAATTCCTATGCGGTCAACTATGTAGAAACTGAGCTGGCTCGACGTTCTTTAATCCCCATGAGGTCAACTATGTACAAACTGAGCAGGCTCGACGTTTGTTTAATTCCCATTAGGTCAACTATCTAGAAACTGAGGAGGCTCAACGTCATTTAATTCCCATGCGGTCAACTATCTAGAAACTGAGCAGGCTCGACGTCGTTTACTTCCCATGATGTCAACTATCTAGAAACTGAGCAGCCTCGACGTCGTTTAATTCCCATGAGTTCAACAATCTAGTAATTGAGCTGGTTCGACGTCGTTTAATTACCTTGCCGTCACCTCTGTAGAAACTGAGCATGTTCGATGTCGTTCAATTCCTATGCGGTCAACTATATAGAAACTGAGCAGGCTCGAATTTCTTTAATCCCTATGAGGTCAACTGCGTAGAAACTGAGCAGGCTCGACGTCGTTTAATTCACATGCGGTCAACTATCTAGAAACTGACCAGGCTTGACGTCGCTTAATTCCCATGAGGACAACTATCTAGAAACTGAGTTGGTTCGACGTCGGCTTGCGGTCACATCTCTAGAAGCTGAGCATGTTCGACGTCGTTTGATTCCTATCCGGTCAACTATCTAGAAACTGAGCTGGCTCGACGTTCTTTAATCCCCATGATGTCAACTATGTAGAAACTGAGCAGGCTCGACGTCGTTTAATTCCCATTCGGTGAACTATCTAGAAACTTAGCAGGCTCGACGTCGTTTAATTCCCATGAGGACAACTATCTAGAAACTGAGCAGGCTCGACGTCGTTTACTTCCCATGTGGTCAACTATCTAGAAACTGAGCAGCCTGGACGTCCTTTAATTCCCATGAGGTCAACTATCTAGAAATAGAGCTGGTTCGACATTGTTTAATTACCTTGCGGTCACCTCTCTAGAAACTGAGCATGTTCGACCTCGTTTAATTCCCATGCGGTCAACTATCTAAAAATTGAGGAGGCTCGACGTCGTTTGATTCCCATGCGGTCAACTATATTGATACTGACCAGGCTTTTAATTCCCATGAGGTCAAATACCTAGAAACTGACCAGGCTCGACGTCGTTTAATTCACATGCGTTCAACTATCTAGAAACTGACCAGGCTCGACGTCGTTCAAACTCCATGCGGTCAACTATTTAGAAACTGACCAGGCTCGACCTCGTTTAATTGCCATGCAATCAACTATCCAGAAACTGAGCTGGCTCGACGTCGTTTAATTACTATGCGATCAACTATCTAGAAACTGACCAGGCTTGACGTCGTTTAATTCCGAAGTGGTCAACTATCTAGAAACTGAGCAGGCTCGACGTCGTTTAATTCCCATGCCGTCAACTATCTAGAAACTGAGCGGGATCGACGTTGTTTAATTCCCAAGCGATCAGCTATCTAAAAACAGTCCAGGCTCGACGTAGCTTAATTCCCATGCGGTCAACTATCTAGAAACTTAGCAGGCTCGACGTTGTTTAATTCCCATGAGTTCACCTGAGCAGTCTCGACGTCGTTTAATTCCCATGCGGTCAACTATCTAGAAACTGAGCAGCCTCGACGTCGTTTAATTCCCAATTAAATTACAGTTACCACTCGAGAAACGGTGTTTCAACTTAATATGGTCATATGCCCAGACAGACAATGAATTTTGCAGTTTTAAATAGATTTCAACTAGCTATTCTCAACTTTTTCAGTACCAAACAAAAATAACTTTTAAGATATTTCTTTTTCATTTTAATACACGGATACAAAAGGCGGTTATTTCCCATTGATGGTGATACGTCGCATAAGTCACGTGACGGTCGCTTAGTGACGTCACTTCATACATTGACAAGAGTGGCCAGTCATTTCTTTTGTATGCAGCAACCAATGTCATGGCCGAGTCATGACGCTAAACCTGCCTCCCCCAGCAAATACCACAGCCTCTCAGTCCCTGATGATGTTTCATTTTGGCTATATATCTTCTTCAGATATAAAAATATACTCGGACTCACTGTCATCATTTTGCCGTTCCTTTTCGCGGAATATGCCCTCGCATCGGATATAGTAGATGAGTCCGACCTGATTGAATCTGGAATCCTAAACATGACTTCCTCAGAAACAGAAGAATCTCTATATTATTAGGTTGGTGCAAAAATGATGACGTAATAATGTCGTTTTTGACGTTAAAAAATATGTCAATAAACGACATTATTACGTCATCATTTTTGCACCAACCTAATATATGCAAAACCCATCTTTTTTGTTTCTCCTTATGCTCTACTCGCCGTGTAGATATATGTGATACATTATTCTCCGCGTGGGACACGTGTATATATGTATATATAGTTTTGGGTATAAAAATTCTCTCTGAGAACAAAGCATATTTGTCATTCTTTTTCCTTTCAGCTAGTTTGTCCCTTCCGTAAATTACGGTGTTATTACATAATGGATATAATAATGCCCATAATGGGCGAAATATAAATGGGCGAATAAGACTTTCTACCATAGCACTGTACTGTTACGCTAAGAAAATGATGTAATCCGAATCATTAGAAAATAAAATGTTAACAATTTTAATACAATTCATAATTCATTTAAAAACGTATTCTTCAAAAAAGATTACATTGTGCATGTATTGATGTTTATATATTGTTTTCTATGGGTCATTTTTTTTCTTTACCCGCATTGATAATGTAATTTCATAAAGATTGCATTAGACACTACTTGTTTCTCTTAATATCTAAATATTTTCAATCCTATTGTTACTGTAACAAAATAGTTTCTGGTTATTTGAACCTTAAATCTTGTCTTCTATTAAAAAAGGCTTTGAGCGAGTGAAGCCTGATGATCTTGGTAATGTCCACACTTCTTCGAAAATTGTGGACTGGCGCTACAGAATCACAAATAAACAACTGTACCAAATAACAAAAAAATCACTTGAGGATTTTCAACAGAGGCAACAGCTAAAGTGGTTAAAACCTGTAAGTCCAAGAATAATGGTATAGTCAAGATGTTGATATTCCAGACAACTTGAAATAAGAGCTTAGGAAGGAAACATCCATCAATATTGGAAAAAGTCATTACAGACATTGGACATGAGATGAGAATCTATTTTTCTGAAAAATTGTTTTAAGAAAAAAAAAATTGTCAATCTTAACCGATGGAAGCAATGAATGTCGAATGTTTCCTTATAAGGAAGCGGCTAATATTACCATTACCATTCTCAGTCGGAACTGCACCTGAATAAAAAGAACGCCTTGCATTTAATGAAATTTGGGTTTCTAGTTTAACATTCTTGTTTTGAACAAATTAAAATAGACTGAAATCGATTTCTCAATAAGCCTATAGAAAATCACATTATAAACTTATAAAAGTATACAACTGTGTTATTCACTTTTTTTAATATACGTATATGAACAGTCTTAAGGTGTATTGACGAAAATGTAGTGATTATGTTATATAAATTAGAAAATAAAATGACTATGAATATGGTAAACTATTAAAGTACTAGAAATTGATGAAAGTTTTGGTTTGAAACTATGATTTCTTATTGTATCTTAAGTACGGACTAAGTCAATGAATGCCGAATGTTTCCTTACAAGGAAACGGCTAATATCACCATAACCATTACCATTATATCTCATTCAAAATAACTTTGACTTGACTTGCAAAGTGAAACCTCTTCTATTAGGTTGGTGCAAAAATAATGACGTAATAATGTCGTTTTTGACGTTAAAAATACGTCAAAAAACGACATTATTACGTCATTATTTTGCACCAACCTAATAAAATCACTTAAATACCAACCATTCATGCACACTGGCCCTCGGCCAAACAGAAGTGGTAAAAGGAAGCATCACAGTGACATTAGGAGTAATCTTAATTGTACTATACTAAAAAATAGTTAAAAAATTACTTGAGCATAAGGAAACGTGTATAGAAAATTACATTGCTTATATATTGATCTTTTTAATTATCAAGGTGTTCTTATCAACTTTGCTTTACAGTAAGTAACAAAATGTATTAGTATCTCTTTCAGATGTTGGATTCAAGTACGTATTCTTCCCAATTGGACTAGTTAAATCTGGTAATCAATGAAAATCGCCTGGAATTGGTTAATTATATATAATCATGACAAATTCAAAGCTCACGTTTGTTTGCAGACTTGGAAAAATAAGTACAACTTGGCAACTATACACGACATAGTCATCTGACCTTATACCTTCAGATTACAACATGTTACAATCTCTGCAAAATGGAAGAGCTTTAATTCTCTATGAAATCTGTAAAAAAAACACTTAGACAAGCGCATCACCCAAAAAGACACAAACTTCTGGGAGGATGAAATCATGAAGCTGTTTCAAAGATAGCGAAAAGTAGTGGAACAAAATGGCACATATGTGGTTGAATAAATCTATAGACAATATTGTCTTTGAAATTCTCTAAAAAAATCGCTAAGAACTTTTGTTTTAGCCCAATAAAAACGTTTGTCTTATCTTTTGTTTGCGTTTCTACTAGAATTTTTTTTATACATATAAAAGAAATTTTAAAGAATAAAAGAAATAATTTGCTAAGTTTTGTGTGAGCTGGTTGAGAACAAGTGCAGTCTAAAAAGTTACAGGCTTATTTTAGATTACAATTAATCACTCACAATCCACAATTACTACATATAGTTTTAGACAATCCGCATGTGACTGTTTACTTGACCAGCCAGTGTTCTTAGGAATTATCTTTTCTTCAGTGATTGCATCATTGATAATGATTTAAATATAGGTTCGCGGTTTCCAGGTGCTTTTGAAGAAACAAGCAGCAATCAAACAAAATATTTTGAATGTGATTTCAGATCTTGAAAATAAGTCTAAAACTTCCCAAAGAAAATGCTACAAGTCACTTGTAGCCACCGGAAAATATTAAAATATGCAACGAATAATAAGAATAATTTTTAAAACAAGAAAGGAGATAAAGAACTGAACTTAATTCCTCCTCAAATTGTTCATGTTTTGATCAATGATTATTAAAAGACATTATTATATTTTTTCTTGGCAATATGGAGTACTTTTCCTGTGATGTTATATATATATACACACACATATATATATATATATATATATATATATATATATATATATATATATATATGTGTGTGTGTGTGTGTGTGTGTGTGTGTGTGTGTGTGTGCGTGTGTACATAATTTTAAAAAAATGTTTTGAATCCTCTAATAACTTTGTTCAAAAGATATGTAGATTGATTTCAAAAGATGTAAGATACCATTAACTGGGCGAATAATGGATTGTAACGTAGTCATGTCGGCTAAAACAAAGAGAATATATTTATTTATTTATTACGATCAATTATTTATTTCGGAGAAACTTGATATATTTGTTAGAACATCAATCTTTTGTAGTCCGACTTTTGATGATTTCGAAGGCAAAGAAGCACAAATAGCAAATGAAATGAGACGAAAGATATGTAAAAATCCGATAATTTTTAATACATATATATTGCATGTAGATAGACAGAACGAGAGAAAGAGAAGAGAGAGAGAAGAGAGAGGGAGGGAGAGAAGGGAAAGCGAGGGAGAAAGAGCATTTGAATAACGATTGTCAGTTTCACGCCTCAGACGATTTTGAAACCTTAGGTCTTCCTCTCTATATATAGGCTACTGGAGGATTAAGGAAAGTTGGGGGAAGGAGGAAACCGTCTCTTACTAGTTTTTCCTGTTTATTTGTGCCTTTAGAGCGTGGGTTATCATAACCTTACACCACTTCATATCCTTTGTAAGTATTAGCAAGGTTTGCTTTTTGCTGTATTTATCAATCCCTGATCTGAAATCCGTTTAGTGTTAGTGTCATTGTTAAACTGACAATAACCATGCAATGTTAGTTCTTGTGTTTACGTTGTCTATAATTATAAAACAATATATATATATATATATATATATATATATATAGAGAGAGAGAGAGAGAGAGAGAGAGAGGGAGAGAGAGAGAGAGAGTGGGGGGGTGATGGGTAAATTTTCGGTATTTTATATTTTAATTTCACGCATGCGCGTTGTTTGTTTTTTATTTTGTTAACCACACAGTAAGGTCAGTTGGACATCTTATGGGATAAAAAGAGCACCGGAACATAATTCACTCAGCCAAAAATTTGGAAGTGGCATGCTGTACTGCTTGATATTCGTGCCAGAAACTCCAATATGAACATTTCGGAGTGCTTGGGTGTCAATCTGGGGACAGTGCAGAGGATCGGAAATAGTTGGATCAGTCCAATGGCACGGAAAACTAATTCTGATTGTTCTGATAAGAAAGGAACTTCCGAATCTGTTGCTGAACACAGAGCACCTACAGTGAAGTGTCCCGAGGAGGTAGCGCTGTCCTGGGTCAGGAGGGTGCCTTTGTCTGGCAACAGAACTCTGCACCATGCATCACCAGCAGGAGAACCCTGTCATAGCTCTCAGACAATTTCTGTGACCATATCACCCATTACATCTGGCCACCTAACACCCCAGGCTGCAAACCCCTTGATTATTATATACGGGGCGCAGTTGAGGAAGAGACGAACAAAATTCCTTGTAACAACGAAAATCAACTGAAGGCAAGGGTTATGGCAAAATTCACTAACTTAAACAAGGAGACCGCCCAGAAGAGTTGCAGGAGATTGCGAAATCATCTGTAGGCTGTAGTTGCAGTCAATGGCGATTTTATTGAATGAGTTTACTCTTTAGTATTTCCAGATATGTTTGTGTAATTTTGGTAAATATATCTGTTAAAATGTCAGTGTTATTTTCATTTTTGCGTAATTTAGACAACAATTTATCCAATGAATATATATATATATATATATATATATATATATATATATATATATATATGAAAATATAAATATGAAAGTCCAGAAATGTTTGAGCGAGCCAATCAACAGTTAAAGCTTTAGAAAAGAAAAATCAGAAACTAGGAAAGAAAAAAAGAAAAAAAAAACAAGCACCTATCTTAGCGGTAAATTAAAATGCTCACCGCATAGGCTATTTTGCCAGAGGAAAAAAAACGTTCATAACATCAAATCCGAACGAAGCAAAACTCGAGTTGCAACTTAAGTTTCATGTTCCCGCGATCTCACGGTCTGAAGTTTGCTTTCAAGCGTAAATCTGAGTGTTGCCGCTAGGCGTTGACGTCAGTTTCCAGTTTAATACGTACATTCGCTCTGTTCCTGATACTGAGCAATTTATTCATAAATATAGCCTACTATAAAGCTATATTTTTATCATATATATATATATATATATATATATATATATATATATATATATATATATATGTATGTATGTATATACAGGTCTGTAGAAAACGAAAATGAGGAAGATAGATGATAAAACGTAAGAAAATTTCAACGATGTTGAAGAAGAAAATAAGTTAGATAACCTATGCCTACGAGTTGAACGTATTTTGTAATCTTTCAGGTTAATTTAAATCGAACAGTAGAGACGCCTTCGGATTGATTTTTGTACATTATTTACTCAGAAGATCAATGACGGCAATGCCAACCAGCACCGACTGGTTATCTTGTCAGCATTAAATATAAAATTGTTTATTTTATTAATATATATTTATAATGATTTTATATTGAACAGAAGAATGTCGAAAAGAAGATTACTGTACGAAAGGATCATCAAAATTCAACATGAAAAAGATAAGCCTATATTTGTCAACTCGTTAACATTTCGTATTCACACGACTAGAAAGGGCAAAGTAGGTAGACTTTTGAAGTCTCTATATGACCTCGGATCAAATAAGTCTGCACATTTCAATGAGACAAACAGGTGAGTTTAATTTTTTTTTACTATATTTTTACTTGTATAAACTTTGCTACATTTGGTGAAAGACGTCTGTAAATCAGCAGTAAGTAACTGATTAGTGAATCTCCTTTACCTAAAATGGTCTCAGAAGAATAAGCATTCTGATTTCAGACAGAACTGATGTATTCAACCGTCGAAGCTTTCACAAGAGGACATGTGGCGACAGTGATATACAAACATCTGACTATGGATTACGCTTTTTTCTCTTTTTTGATATATACTTTTTTTTAGCATTGTATTCCAAGCAAGACAATACAGACACTACGACGCAAGGAGCTATTGAGTGTGAAGGAATTTGAAACAATATTAAAGAGAGTGACTGATAAATAAACACGGTTTAAGGAGACAGTAGACAACAAATGACGTTGCATTTAAAATTTTGATGATTCTAGTTAACAAGAAAGCAAGAAGGTGGGCGAGAGTTCCACAAGTAAGAAGTCTAAGAGAAGAAACCATTTGAATAGAATTAGTGGTTTTATCTAGCAGTTGTAACAGTAAAATGATGAGACTTTGCCGCCAATCTGGTACTGTGTTTAATTCTATAAAGCCGGGATACTAAAGAGGAAAGCTCATCAGAAAATTACCATGAAAATATCTATAGAAAACCATTGCCGTAGTAGAAAAGTAACTGAAGCCGAGATGCCAGGTCAGTATTGATGACATTACAAATTCTTCTTTGGAATTAATCAAGAATCTCTAAATATAAGATAACCAAAAATTCCTTGCCGAATTTTACGTCGTGTGGCAAAAAGTGATGACTTGTGCGTTACATTCCTAGAAAGCGTAGTGGGTGGGGTTGGGAGCATTGGAGGGGCGTTACACACACAAAAGAATCATAGCTCGAACCCGTCCTGGGTATGGCGATAAACTACATCCGAGTCCTGGTTAAGACGATAAACTACGCCCAACAGCAAGGCCTCTGATCAGGAGGTTTTGAGGAACGTGGAACCACCTCTTAATTGCTGGTGTTCCCGGGCCCACCCTAAACCTGGGTGGTAGCACCTGTTAGGGTTTCAGTTATGTCGAAACGCGGCGAGTAAGCATAGCGGTATCAAAGCAAAGCAGCTCGTTCGCGGTTGTTTGCTTTATGACGTTAAATTGGACTTGTCCTAAACTGAAGTCGCTGAATACGTAAAGCCTTTGAAGATAATTCTATGAGTGAACGCATTGGTTCCAGAAGTTCAGGTCGGGAGATCTATCCATTTGTGATGCACCCAGTGGCCGGCCGCTGGATTTTGACGCCATGAGGGTGGTCATAGAGCAGATCAGCAGTCCAACCTGTGGTGAGCTTGCCGAACAGTTCCAGGTTTCTGATGAAACAGTCAGACTTCATCTGCACCACATAGAGAAGGCGTACAAGTTGAGCAAGTGGGTACCCCTCACAAGGTAGGAGGCCAACTAACAACAACGAGTGATAACCTATTTCGCTTTGCTTTCTTGACACCGCAACATACTCATACTTGATCGTGTTCTCACCAGAGACAAAAGATGCGTCCTACCAGAAATTGGTTGTCACCACAGAACCCTGTACGTCACACCACAAGATCAATTCTACAACCACTAGGAGTATTATCAGTATCTGGTTGACTAATGGATAACTATTACACTATGAGCTGCTACCAACGGGCGAGACTATCACTGCGGACATGTAATTTCAGTAATTGGAATGTGTGGAGCAGGCACTGATCCAGAAGATGGTATCATTGTTTAATCACATGGGTCTCCTGTTCCTTTCCATACGGTGAGTTGGCTAGGAGACATGGGACAATCCCCATCTACACTGCGGACCTTGCGTCAACAAATTACAACCTCTTCTATTCCCTGGACAAATATCTTCGTGAATCTTTTGTATATGAATCACACTTGAGTATGTCATTCACAGACTCATTTGCGTCAAAGACATTTGAGTTTTTACCACCAGGCCAATTCTGGAACTAATGCTGCAAGTGAGCACTCTACCAGGCATTGCTTGCAGAACTTCAGTCCTGGTTAATGATGCCCAGAGAAGGTCTATAGAGAAGGCCAACTTCCAAACCTGTGGTGAGCTTGCTGAACGGCTCCAGATTTATGGTTAAACAGTTAGATTTCACCTTCACTGCATCATACAAGTTCATCAAGTGGGTACACCAGACAATATTTGAAGCCAGTACGCAACATCGAGTGACAGTCTGTATCCCGTTGCTATCTCGGCACCGCAACGTACCCAAATCCTGTTGCTCACACCACAAGACCAACTCTACGCTCGTGCAAGTTCCTGGTCTGTGTCTGATGGACCAGTGGGTCAAATCATAACCGTGGATCTGTACTCGCAGGAGTTGGAACGTGTGCAACAGGCACTGAGGCAGAAGGAAACAGCATTTGTTTCATCGCATGGTGTACTCTTCCTCCATAACAATGCCAGACCGCACGTGGTGCAGGTGACCAAAGATACAATAGGGCGAATTTGCTGAAAGATACAGTGCCATTCACTTTACTCCCCGAAAATTGTATCAACAGATTACCACCTCTTTCATTTCCTGGACAATTACCTTTGGGAAATCCTTTCCAAATGAGGCAAAATCGCGGCAGGCAGTCACACTTCTTTGCGTCCAAGTAATCTGATACTTACGTTGCGGAACTAGGTGCACGTTTGCAAAACATTCTGGATGTCGAGAGGGGGATTACTTTGAGGACTAATGGTATGTCACACTTTCTGTATACGATTTTATCTGATAAAAAGGACTTTTTCGGTTACCTTGTACATCGCAGAAGCACCAGACCAGATGTAACTTCAGTGTATGGACGAATAGTAGATTTATAAAGGTGTAAGTTGGAATTGTGTAAAATTCTGACGAAAGTGAACCAACTTTCTTGGCTGTAGGCAATTGATGCAATATAATCGTTTCTGCTTCATGTCAGTGGAAATCATTTGCCTGAGAAGCACATTGAATCATTTTTCTGAAGTTTAACATCACCTATGCTGAAGGAAAGCGAAAAAATTCTCTAAGACGTTTAAAAATGATTTGTTTCACTTGAAAAGCATTAAAATTAACATGACACTTCTTTCTCCATTTAACCATAGGCAGAAGGTAATTTTTGAGAACAGATGCTAATCTGATCTTATCGAATCTATCCAACTTAGCAGTAAGACAGGAGTAAATAGTTGCATCATCAGCATAGCTACCGAATCAAGAACTTCGGGAAGGTCGTTGGTTTAAATCCAATAGAATAGTGCCTTGGCGAACACCCACATTAAGGTTAATTAATTCTCGGGAATTTTAGGATTAGCGCATTTTCAATGTATTTTCTTTTTAATGAATCTTCTTTCACTCTTGATCAGACTGGCATATATCAAGACAAAATTGGGGTCAGATGTATTACGGTTAACTACCAGAGAGTTTAATGTGGTATCTCATAATTCTCGATAATGAACCTGAGACCAACGTCATACATATCACCGATCATCGCAAAAGTAAAATGCGGTATAGGAGCTAATGGAGAATAGAGGGCTAGGATCAAATAAAGATCAAATATGGGTTGGAATCCGACAGGATGATTAAATAAAGAACTAATAGGGAAATTTGTCAATCTAACATTTATCACTTTTATTAAATACATATATATATATATATATATATATATATATATATATATATATATATATATATATATATATATATATATTTATATATATATATATAAAGAAATAATGGATTTGGGGCTGACCTTTTTCAAGAACTAAAACAAATCAATGCTTTTTCCTTTTGAACAAAAGTTCATCGATTTACGACACAGCAGCAAAGGGTTACATATCCTAATATATATATATATATATATATATATATATATATATATATATATATATATATATATATATACCAGTCTGAAGAGAAAAAAAAATTCACTAAGAAGAAAATGCATTGAAATTCATTTAGGATAAGATGGACAAGAAATTAAATTAGTTGACCAGATCCGACGACCAGAGTTCAGAAAGTGTTTGTTTTATTATCTGAATAATAATATTTTATATATACTTAAAGAAACCAAACCCTACACACAAAAAATCAGTGAAACACATCGTTTATAATCTTTGCCACTTTGTCTCATCATATCTCCGTAAATATATATATATATATATATATATATATATATATATATATATATGTATGTATGTGTGTGTGTGTGTGTGTGTGTGTGTGTGTGTGTGTGTGTGTGTGTGTGTGTTAATTAGTACATATAAGCGTACCTACGTTTTTGGCGTGCAACTATAATTTCGGTGGGTGGTGTTCCCAATTCGTTAGACTCCGTACCAGACGCGTATATGTAATAATTAATACATATCTTTGCTCTGTATAACCGCATTGAGCACTATTATGTTTACACCTCATGCATAAATTTAACGATTATTTATTTGCTTGCCTGCGTATGCACACCAGTACACGACTGCTTATATTTGGCCGTTTCATTTAGCCACTCTACAACTATATATATATATATATATATATATATATATATATATATCGTACCAAAACATTATAGAAACTTAAGAAGTGAATTCTTTTTTCAACAAAAGAGAAAATTGATCGATAATGTTTTTTTAGTTGAATCTGTCCTTTGAGACAAACCAAACGCTTTATATTTCTAGATTGCGTAATCTATTCACCAATCTATTGACCAATCAATTCAAAGTCGTGTATTGAGGTCTTAACATCTCTAAGTTTTAGTGATCAGTTAGAAAAACTTCAATTTTCTGATGTATGATGTCAAAAACCTCAATTTTACGATGTTGCATACGTTAACCCACATTTACAGACACTAAATTATTTCAGTTGTTCAGATCATATTAAAAGTTTTTTTTTATATATTTTATTTTAGCATTTCAGAAAGCTGAACAATTGTTTTTTTTTATTTATTTCGGCTAGTGAGTGCACTAAAGCAAAAGAGCATAAGTGATATTTTTGCGGGGAGTCCATTTAATAGAAATCTAAGCTGAATAATTTCGGAACAGAAAATGCAAATTTATTTTTCTATCCATCTGTAGATAGATTTTTATTTCTTCTTTTTTTACGCTATCTTGAGTATCAGAAAAATCACATAATGGAAATCAATAATAACAACCAGCCGTCGGAGATCCGATTCATTTTAGATCGATATCCGATTAGTTCTACCTTTCAACATCTTATAGGTTTTAAAATTTATTTACAGTTAATAAAAGGGATTCGTCAATGTATCGATGAAACCACTTATGATTAGCGTAGTTAACAAGATCAGAAAGATAATAGTAAAATTTTCACTTCTGCGTTTGTGTACAGAAAATTACCTATATGCTTGTGGGATGTATAATAGTATTTGAAACAAAAGTTAAGATGATGAGACGAAGAGGCTTTCTTTACCTTCTTCTAGATCCTGAAAAAGCCGAAGGAAGCAGACGCTATTGGCGAAATGCTTCGTTTATACCTTTTCCACTTTACGAGTAAATACACTTGGGAATGGTACGAGTCAATCTCTTACCTCCCAGATATGGGTTAAATATTAGGAATTGTGTCTTGAAAAATCATTGTTATAATAAAAAATTATTAATGCAATAAGTCCTTGCAGAAAATGAATTATTCATTTTATTTTTAATCATTTTACCACAAGCAACGAAATAAATTCAAGACACAATGCGTTGCTGAGTGTTAGAGAATATATTAAGGAGAGAGAACAATAAAAGAACAAGAATTATAAAGATAGAAGATAATGAATGATGTTGTATCTAGATTTTTGAAGATCAAAATTAACTGGGAAGCAAGAAGCCGGAAAAGAGTTCAACAAGCAAGAAACAAATCTGTTAGCCTAGTACGTACGGTTACATCTAGCCATTTTATCTGTAAGACGACGAGACAATCTAGTACTACGCTTAAATTCATAAAGTCTATGTACCATAGAGGAAAGTTCATCAGAACAATTACCATGAAAGTATTTGTAGAAAGACACAGTGAAGGAACGTTACGGCGGTGGGAAAGGGACTGAAGCCGAGGTGCCAGGTCAGGATCAATAACAATGCTGATTATACTTTGGATTTTATCAAGAATCTTTAGGAGAACCGGACTATATGTGGCAGCAATATTCAAAATTATTTTGCAAAACATTCAAAACATCTTATAATCAAAAATATGTTTCGACTTTAAATAATCCACAATAGATAAAACGTAAAAACTAATCAATCAAATCAGTCGTATACAGACACAGCAAATCTTTGTTAATATTTTCTTAACAGTATTTGTTACTGAATAGGTACAGGAAAGAACTATTAACTGTAAGGAGCGAGAGAAGGCCCGGTCATACGCAAGAAGGAAAGACCAAGATAGAACCTGCGAATTGGAGAGGTTAAATCAAGAAACTACAGAAATTGAAATATTTGATAAGTGTTTTAAAAGAGAATGAAAAAATGTAACATCGAATACCGAAGGCGCATTGAAAAAGCGAAAGTTGCCTTCCAATCGCCAACAACTGAACAATTCCGTTAGAAACAAAGAAAAGACTACTGAACTGTTACGTCAATATCATCCCTCCTACATGGTAACAAATGCTGGTCAATTATTTTAAAGATGAAATAGAGACTTGAGAAAGCATAGACGTGGATGCTGATAATACGAGGAAGTTTTGAGAAAAATGTTAGCAAAAATACAATATAGAATCTAAAAGGCACAAAAATAATCTGGGATATATGATGAGGAAACGGAACTTGAGAATTTGGCACTCTCATATTGAAGTCGAATGGGGCAGAGGGATACATCAAGTAACCTACGTAATGAGCATATATAATTAGGTTGATGAGATGGGTTATAAAGGGGCAAAACTTAATTAAAATTACAAATGGTAGGATCCGAGCTGTCTGATAAAATGAAATTAGTTATGCAATCCGTCTACACCCGTCACACTGTTTATGCACACCATATACAACTGCATGCGAGTCTCTACAGAAAATACTCTCATAAAAGATTATACGGTACATATAGAATTAGAGTACGAAAATTTAATTATCTGGGAAGTGTTTTAGCAGAGAACGGAAAATGTGGCACCGAAATCCGAAGATGTATTGGAAGAGCGAAAGCTGCCTTCCAGAAGCTAAGTAAAGTATTAAGAAACTGAAAAATATTTTGAGAAACAAAGAAAACAGTGCTGAATTGTTATATAATATCAGTCCTCCTGTCAGTGAAAGCTTGACAGTCTTATCACCGACGAAGAAAAGACTTGAGGCAACAGAAATTTTACTCATCAAAAGGAGGCAGAGAATATCATGGACTGTAAATGTGAATAACGAGGAAGTTTTAAGAAAACTGGAAACAAAACGGATTTTTATACTTAGAATCAGAAAAAGGTAATTGAAATTTCTAGGATACATAATCCTTAAAGAGAACTTGGTGAATGTGACACCCCGAGACCAGACTGAATGCAAATAGGATAAAGGATAATAGGGAGTAAACTATCTAATAAGCTTGTGTAAACGGATGATAAATCAGAGACTAGGAGAGATGGCAAAAAGACGGACCTTATAAAGAGCAAAAAAGATAAGAACTTGTGGAGAGCCATGACTTCCTACATCCTGAATGCACGTAAAAAAAGATTAGTACATATGATTTTTGTAAGGACCTGATGAATCTTGTATACGCTAAATTTTAATTGTGTATTTTTATTTTAATAGGAGTTGATAGGTTAACTCATTGCCCGGTTTACACTTCTCCCCGGTATTTTGAACAGGATTAGAGGTTAATCCCTTTTTTCCTGTTTAGGATTGAGTTTCCGGTTCCTTCCAAAAATCTATTTCCACGCTATTATTTCTAACGTCTCCGACTGAACACTGAAATGTTATTCGCTAATTAAATCTTGACAACTTCAAGTCTAGAGTTGGCCATTGTCTTTCCTGCATAGCCCCAAGAACTTCACTTTTCTCCTTTCTTATGCTAATACAGCTTCACACAGTAACCCTCTACCGTGAGTGGTTCTCGGGTCTTTTATTGGTTGAACATTAGTAAAAAAAAAAAAAAAAAAAGAAAAATACGGCCATACAGATTTGTAGACGAACTTGTATCTTTGAGTAAAAAGCAAAACAAACTCAGTTCAAATGAATAAAAAGTAAAAAAAAATAACTTCTCATGACAATTAGATTTTCATTTCAAGCAAGTAGACTTCGTTATTTCATTAACAAAATGCCACTATAAATAATTCCGATGTTTGCAGCTAAATACTCCAAACATTGCCGATTTGATTTGGTTTGTTGCTACATTTCCAAGATTCATTTTGCAAATTCACGACTCTTAATCATTTTCATCTCACACTGCAGCAAATACCATGTTTACCCGACGTTTTTATTCATATAAATGCCAGTGTCATATGTGATGGTCAATCAGCGACTAACAGCAAATTTTATCATTTCTCCAACACTGATCGGAAGTGTGTCAATTCTTTCTCCTGGTTCTAATTTTTTTCAGGGCATTCGTATATACGAATATGTCAACTAGAATTAAAATTTCGTTAAAATTTTAATTTTAATTTATAAAAAAATCCTAATATCCAGAAAATCTGCTTCCAGATATCTAAAAGTTTATTTCATATGCATGCAGGAAAGAAATGTCCTATGAAGAAGGGGTGTGCCGGTGGTGCATAACTGCTCACAATCGGAGTGCGGTGATCGAACAGTCACTTACGCGTAAATACCCTTTAAATTACATGAAGTGTATTGTAGATGTTGAAAGAAAAACGCCATATTGAAGAAGAAGAAGAAGAAGAAGAAGAAGAAGAAGAAGAAGGAGAAGAAAGAGGGGAGGAGGAGGAGGAGGAGAAAAAGAAGAAGCAGCAGAAGAAGAAGGAAGAGGAGGAGGAGGGTGAAGAAGAAGGGGAAGAGGAGAAGAAGGAGGAGGAGGAGGAGAAAAAGAAGCAGCAGCAGCAGAAGAAGAAGAAGAAGAGGATGATGACGAAGAAAGAGGAGGAGGAGAAGAAGGAGAAGGGGGAGAAAAAGAAAAAGCAGCAGAAGAAGAAGAAGCAGAGAAGGAGGAGGAGTAAGGTATTATCTCGAGAAAAATTCAATTACCTTTCATAATATTTCATGTATATGTTTGTAATAAAGCCCCAAATCTCGTGCAGTATTCTAAAAAATTGAGTACAGCTATGAACTGAAATTTCTGTGATTTATTCTTACTATTCGGTTGGTGCAAAAATAATGACGTAATAATGTTGTTTTTTGACGTTAAAAAATACGTCAAAAAACGACATTATTACGTCATTGTTTTTGCACCAACCTAATATATCCTAAGAAATACAATTAGAAAAAATTGACTTGAATCTTAAAATCTAGCCTCATCTTGAAATAGATACACATTGTCTTTTATATTATCATTATATGGATTACACATTGCATGTCGTATGTTAATGTCAAATAGGTTTTAATAAGTTGTTTATACTGCTTTTTTTTTGCTTTTTTTTTGCTTTTTTTTTGCTTTTTTTTTGCTTTTTTTTTTGCTTTTTTTTGGCTAAGTTCCTTGAACTTTTGAATCGCATCTCTGATAAATGCTTTTGTGCAGTGTTTCCTATCAATATTTTAAATACGAATCTTTCTTAAAGAAATATAATCATAAATATAATTTACGGTCGCTCGACATGGTGTAATGGTTAGCAAGCTTGTCTTGTTAGATCAATTATTACTGAGTAATGAGTTTGGTTCTCACTGTGGGCTCCACATTTTCGGCCCTGTGCCACATATAAGCTACGCTAAAAAAATTACCGTCATATAATTGGTTAACAAATTGTCGCGCTAGAACTATTGCAATTTATGGTTTCAATCCTCGCTGGGTGCTCAATACTTTCGGCCTTTCGCCACATCTAATCCCCTCTTATGAAAATCATCATAAGTTTGATTTATTTTATGAGAATAAAATAAAATCTTCAAATTTAATCTCTAATAGATATTTAATACCTAATAACCGAAGATCCACCAACATCTTTTGTCGATGTCAAATTGTTCGCAGGACAGAATATTCAATGTAATCCTCTGCTACGTAAAACACCGACTCTGCATCCGAGAAAGATTTGTTATGGCATTTTCTTCCAACAAAATCTCAAAAAGAGGCTTTCTCTATATTTTCAAAAATATCAAATTGTTCCAGTAAGAAGAAAACTATTCTCGTTTCATCTTTCTGAAATTACTATTTATTGATTGTGTAAATAAAATACTGCGTTTTGATAAATTTAATCTGTTAGCTAACAACTGACACAATGTTTGGGAACCAAAGAAAAAGATCTTATTTCTTGGCATTCAAAATAATCACTTAAATTTTCATGCCAAATGTTTTAGTGAAAGAAAAAAAAAAAAACAAGTTTTCGGCTGAACTAAATATACGCATTGGAACAGAAAGAAATTTCATTGATTCCAATATTTCTCTAGAGCATGATGGGTTATTTAATGCCGAAATCTAAATATTTTGAACACAATTTTATGACTCCAACCAAATATATTTTTAATGTAGATGTATGCCTTCAACTAGAGATAAAATGTATTGCTGGTATTTTTAGTATAAAAATGCATTTTCATACTTTCACAATGTTTGTTTTTGTTTGGGAGTTCACTGTTTGCCCAAAGCTGGGGGAAGAAGAGGTGCTACAACCCCATGTCAGGATGAACTTAGGAACAACAGCAATTAAGAGGTAGTTCCAAGCTCCTCAAATCTTCCAATCACCCGATCAGAGATCTTACTGGATGCGGTTTATCGTTATACACGATAAACGACAGACTAGCTATATTCAGACTAGCATATTGATTCTAAATTGATTTTTTACCTTATTTTACAAACACATTTAAAACACAATAATTTTTCTGTTTGTTATATTATGTTTTTTTTTTCTTAATCAAGTCCAGTAAATCTCCGGGTTACGACAGTTCCTACCTACGCGGTTCCTGGTTATTAATTTTGTTTTGTGATTGTGCGCCATATTGTTTTGTCGTGTATTCGCTCTCTTTCGTTTGTGCTGTGCGCGTGGAAACTTATGGTCCTTCATTATATCCCTCAGGTGTAGTGTAACCTCTTCTGAATTTCGGTGCATCGGAGAAAAGGAAAGCTATCACAATGGAAGTGAAATTATGGATGCGTTCCGACTTACACAGAATATTGCTTTACGACGCATCGTAGGAACTGGACTCTGTCGTAAGTCGAGGACTCCCTGCACACTAAACAATATTTTAAACCGGATGAAAATAAAATTGCATCAGCCTGAACAGGGATGCTGATTTTCACCTGAATACCTCGTGTGGATGCGAGAGAGCAGCATTTATTTTGATAAACCTTTCAAAGGTTCCTGAGATTTTCTGATTCAGTAATATTAATACCAGTGAACTGTATGTCTGAGCATTAGTCGATGGTTCGTATTGAGATAAAGTTCTTTGTAGCGAAAGTGTCCAATGGAGGCAAGACTTGCAGATTGCTTTTGTCTAATTAGAGCAGTTTAGAGGCTTCCTTTGACGACTGAATGGCCCTAATTTTCAGTGATGGAAGCAGGTTCTGCCTTTATGCGTGTGATAGTTGTTTGTGTGACATAGACCTGAGGAGCGACATCTCTCGAGGTGTATTTCCTTCACAATTCACAACTCCAAACGTCCTGTTATATGGTACTATTTCTTACAATTCTCTCTCACATTTGGTGTCTGTGGAGGATACGTTGAATAGCGCCATGTACGTCCAGAATATTGTTTAATCATGTCTTCTACCATATCTTCAGCAGGAATATGATGTGCTGTTCCAGTATGATAATACTCACCAACACGATACATGTGTCTGAATTTTTGAGAAGAGGAGTTATCATTATATACCCTACGTACATGTTGGTTTAAGACTCCAAATTCTCCACAGAGAAGTGTCCTGAGAGACAATAGCCTAGTGGATTAAAGCATTGATTAGTGAATTTGGCGACATTCATTTTTAGTTCAATCCCTGGGCCGGTGACTGTGTAATTGAACTCACTGGAAACAGGATGAGCAATAACTGATCATTACTAAAAACCAAAAACTAGACGAGATATCACTAGACATGAGCAGCGGGACGAGAACAGTCTACCACATAAATAAATAAAGATTTCAGTTCGGAATTCCCGGTTGGAAACGATATACACTCGATGAAGGCTGAAACGGAAATTATTTATGACTCATCCAACTTAAAATATTCATCAATGCCCCAATCTTAAAGGGGTATTTCTGACGCAAACGGGTAATTACAGTTCTCTCTTCAAAGCAATGATTTGCTGCATGCATACTCCGTACGCATGCGCGACTTATTTACAAAATCCTATCAGTATATCAAAAAGAAAGAAGAAAGTCGGATGTTTAAAATTTGATTTTAAACTACATAGAATAAATTAACTTGGCTGGGAAGCATTTTTTTAAAGATTTCTTCCCTAAGGTAAAGGAAAGATTCAAAGAAAATCAAATTTCTTCTTTAAAACGTTTCGTTTCGAAGAAGGAAGAAAATTAATCAAACAACATTTTGATTTTATCGTATGTAATTCCGTTCGGATTTTTTTTTTTTTTGCCATATTTTGCTATTAACAAATGAATCCAAATTGGAATTTTTTTTCATATCCTATTTTTTGTTTTCTTGCTTTTAAAGAAAAAGTTTTCCAAAAAATGAGGATTGTGGGCGATTTGCTATAAAGTTCCCAACGATAATTTAAGAAGTATATTTTTTTTATCGTTCGGGTTGAAATAGTTTGTATTTTCGTGTGTGTTCTTCAGGGAAGATTCTGCGGAACAAAATCATTAACCGTTAGAAGAAATTGATGAAGACGATGTAATTGCACAGAAAGTATCAGTATTACTTTTGACTGTCATTTCAAATATAGTTGATAAACATTTGGCGGCAAAACTTTCTATTTCGGAAGTAACAGACATTTAAAAATATAGATTAAAATGCCTGCGAACCCTTTTAAAATGTACTGAGAATGTAAAAATATAATTTCACAACTATCATTATCATCAGATGTTCTTTAGTAGATAATAATTGTCAGATTGTCTTTTAATATAAAATTCTGTTTTCTTTCCACAAACTTTTTTGTATTTTCTTTCTTCGATCCTTTTTTTAGAGACAGGGAGGATTATACAACGATCAAAACATTGAGATAAAGAGAAATAAAAACGAGATAGCAGAACTGGAAAGATCATTACATAATAACTATAATCTATTTGCGTTTCAACTAAAAACGATATTCGGTTTTCTTTTTCGGGTTATCGTTCTTCCCTTTGTCGTTTTTATGACAAAGTTTTCGGCTGTTAACTTGTAACAGGATACCGACCCCATTTAAATGTTTAATTGCACAAAGTTGCGGGATGATGATTTGGAGGGACTACTAATATTAAAATTCTCAGGAGGGTAAGTTCAGAAGAAAATTAAAAACGAAACGCGCTAAAATAAACCAAACATCCAAACTCTATCCTCTTCCAGACAATAAGAAGAAGACGTGATTAATGTGTCGTCCGAATATCTTAGGTCTTGAGAAATTAAAATTTGGATGTCTTTTTATATTACACGATCCGTCCAAATGTGTTTGTTCGTACAAATTATTCTAGACAAAGAACAAAGCATCTGTTTTGTGTTAATTCCTAAGAATGGGATTTGTTTATGTTGGTCACCCAAGAACACAATTACCTTTACAGAAAGATGTCTAAAAAATTTCTAAACGAATAAAGAAAATGTTATATTGTATTTTTAACAAGGTCCCCTAAGATTATGATGGTCTTTTGGAGAAATTGGATATATCAATGTCAAATTTTGGAGAGGAAGTCATCTATATAAAGGATAGACCCCCTCTAGGCCGACAGGCAGTCGGCGATCGGTTCCAACAAGGAAGGTTGCCAGAGATTCGCTCTGACCATATTTTCCGTGAATGGATCTAAAACGCACAGTCAAGAAAACGTGCCCAGGAGAAGTCAACCTGGAGCGGCTCGAAATTGTCTATAACACAGTGGTGGCTATTCCCGAGGCGGAGCGAAAACACAGATAAACCCAAGACAAAACAAGTGAATGTGAGTCGATTGGCCAGTTTATACTTTGAAGAACTGATGAAGAGATTACTGGCTGGTTATTACTTTGAAGAACTGGTGAAGAGATTACTGGCTGGTTATTACTTTGAAGAACTGATGAAGAGATTACTGGCTGGTTATAACTTTGAAGAACTGATGAAGAGATTACTGACTGGTTATTAAGTTGAAGTACCGAGGAAGAGATTACAGACTGGTTATTACATTGAAGAACTGATGAAGAGATTACTGACTGGTTATTACTTGGGGAACTGATGAAGAGATTACTGGCTGGTTATTACTTTGAAGAACGGAGGAAGAGATTACTGACTGGTAATAACTCTGAAGTACTGAAGAAGAGATTACTGGCTGGTTATTACTTTGAAGAACTGATGAAGAGATTACTGGCTGGTTATTACTTTGAAGAACTGATGAAGAGATTACTGGCTGGTTATTACTTTGAAGAACGGAGGAAGAGATTCCTGGCTGCTTATTACTTTGAAGAACGGAGGAAGAGATTACTGACTGGTTATTACTTTGAAGAACGGAGGAAGAGATTACTAACTGGTTATTACTTTGAAGAACTGAGTAAGAGATTACTGGCTGGTTATTACTTTGAAGAACGGAGGGAGAGATTACTGGCTGGTTATTACTTTGAAGAACTGATGAAGAGATTACTGGCTGGTTATTACTTTGAATGACTGATGAAGAGTTTACTGGCTGGTTATTACTTTGAAGAACTGAGGAAGAGTCGACTAATTGGTTATTATTTTTCGAGACACTTTATACGACCAGTTTTTCTTGTATTCAATAAATCTCTTTTAAAGTTATCAACATTGTTGTTCATTCTATTGACGTAGTTCTTATTGCAGCCTGATTTAGAAATTTGCTTCGGCCAAATGCAAGAATTACGCTATCTTGTCTATAGTACACAATAGTGCGGTTCGCACAACACTTCGCCGTCAATGCCAATAATATTGGCTTTTGAGAAACCCGAATCAAACCTATCGAGACGTCACCCCGGCTCCAACCGAAGAGGGAAGTAAAGCCTTATAACCCGTAAGGTCGATATGACTCAAAAAAGCTAACGACTGTGGAAGAGAGGAAAAATAAAAGAAGATACAGATCTCGGTGCCCTGGGGAGTGTGGTGTGTGAGTTGAGAGTGGGATTTACGTGTTGTTAGATTTGCCAACGATATGAATTACAAACTGTCTGTTCATTGGTGTAAATTGAAATAATTTTGAACGAAGACTTTATTTCGTCCGATGTGTACAGAGATGGGGTTTGCATCCGTTACATTTCATCAACGCCATGATTCCATCTTTGAATTCATAAATTGCATTGCATTTTCCTGATTAATCTGCAGAATCTATAGAAGCGAAATCTCTATAACTACTAGCCCATGTCCTACGCTCTCGTCCGTTTGCTAAACTGGAGATATCGTCAGGGATAATGCTTTATCTGCTCTTAAATTTCATTAAAAATTAGGAATATCTATGATAATGGAGAAAAGTATTTTATGTGACGCGTTTTGTCCTTTAAGATTTCATCGGACTAAACTGATGTTTACGTTGATGGGGACTACACATATACATGAAAGAGGAAACGCATCGCGCAAAAAGAAATTTATCATTTTGTCATAGATTTTCCTAAACTTAAAATTATCTATCGTTTTCCAATATATATCTTCTCTCTTAACTTCCTTCTCTCTTTTCCTTCTCTACCCCTTCGATATCAATATATAACTTCCGTTAAGTCAACCGTTTAAATGTGTAAATATATGCTAACTCACTCATGTCTTCTCTCCCCCCTCACTTCCTCACTTCGTTAATTTACTTATCTTTAATACGGCCCGTCAAAAATGTGCAAATTTTCTTTTCATTTTTTGTTTGGAAGTAAAGTCTGATGATCCGCAGTCCTTTAAAAGGGCTGTGGTGAAATAATTTATTACATGGAACGTTAAAGTGGTCTGTTTTTATTTAAATTATTTGCTCTGGATTTATATTGAGCTCTCTGAATTTTATCCTCCTTGGGTTTACCCATACGGATTACCTAGTTTTTCATAAACTATATATATATATATATATATATATATATATATATATATATATATAGAGAGAGAGAGAGAGAGAGAGAGAGAGAGAGTCCACAGGAAGTGGCAACATGGCCAGAAGATTCTGTTCAGGCGTGAAACTGACTGTCGCCGCTTGGTGTTGACCTCAGTTTCCACTTTTATATTTGATATTTACATACAGTCTGCCTCTGATATTCAGTCGTTTTTACCCATAAATATAGCATACTTCCATAACCATAATTTTATCACGTATATACATATATATATATATATATATATATATATATATATATATATATATACATATTTATATATATATATGCGTGTGTGCTTATGTGTGCGTTTGTGCACATGTGTGCGTTTGTGTGTATTTAAAATAGGATATAGAATTCCGAAGTTTTTAAGAAATGTGACAAATAGAAAGCGTTTCACTGAAACTAGATTTCATTACGCTTTTCGCATTTTTTCGGTTTCATCAGATCCAAAAATCCAAAAAAGATCTTCTTTCGAGCCATTTTGAAAATGAGATGAAGATTTACCTTTAATTTGATACAAAAATTCTCGGAAAAATATAATAACAATTTTCAACATGAACTAAGAATTATAAAGAAATGCTACAGAATATTTTAAATGACACTCATTATCTTTCCTTTTTAATGATGAGAAACGTCAGCTTAGGGAAAAAAAAGTACTATTATGCATTATTTAAGCATACACACAAATACATATATATACATATTTTTACTTTCATTTTAGGATATGATGAAGCCTAGAAAGGCGAAACGCGTAATCTAGTTTCAATAAAAAGTTTTCCATTTTCATATATATATATATATATATATATATACACGCGTTTCATTAAATAATATAGACAAGTGTTATCTAGTTATTTTATGTAATTTTTTTTCGTAACATCTGATAAGTTAAATAACATTATCGTTGAACGAAGAAAGAAATTCACAATAGTGATCCTTATTTTTTAATACAATCTAAGCTTTCGGCTTACTTAAGCCATTATCAAAGATGTCAATTACAACATATTAAACTATATACGGACAAGACTGATGATAGTCTGTCAATATTTACATAGATGATTTCTAAGCAGCGATAAATACGTGCATATAAGACGCTAGAAGCGAAAATCGCACCGCATCTCATGACGTCACACATGACCACACGAGAGTATGGAAAGTATGAAGTATGGAAAGCCGTTGGTATAAACCAATGGCTTCTGTTACCAATTATATACATTTAAGAATATTTGTAGAGATTCCATAATTGATTTTGTTTAGGTTGGGTTTCAACTGTATGATGTATAATGCTTCAAGGATTTTTAGTTTTTGTCTATTGTTTTCATGTCGAATTATAATTGTGTTTTCGACAAGTATTTTACGGAATTGTGTGTGCGGGCAGGCATGTTGTTTTAAATACCTAAAAATGTTAGAGTTTTCATTCAAATATAGTGTCAAGAGTTGTGAAAGTGTGTTTGTGGTGTGACCAACATACATATTATTTAATTCGTTGTATATATATATATATATATATATATATATATATATATATATATATATATATATATATATATATATTATAGTTCTGCTTATTCCTCTCTTAGCAAGATCGTTACGCCTTGGTAGTATCTCATAAATAATAGGCTATTCTGTTTTGATCGCGTGGAAAGACGGAAAAGACATCAGTGACGGTATGTGGTTTCAGTGAAAGAAAGAAAGAAAGAAAGAAAGAAAGAAAGAAAGAAAGAAAGAAATGTACCGAAGATCGATGTGCTTACGTCTCATGTCAATACCTCATAAAAAATAGACTATTCCATTTTGATGGCGTGGAATAACGGAAAAGAGATATCAGAGACGCGCCTTGAAAATGAACGAAAGAAAGAAAGAATTTTTTAACGTCTGTTTCAGTGAAATGGAAAGTTATCAATATGATTGTTATTTCAATATTTTATTAAATCTGTTAAACTTAAATATTTAACAAAGCGATAGGAGAATTCCTACGGATATTTTATTGCCATAGATTTAAAACGTTTCCCCAACCAAGCTTTTTTGGTGAACATGGTGGCTAGACAACCAGCAAGATTAAAAACCTGTCAACGATTTTCTAACAGAATGGGGTAGAATGTACTTCATCGCCATTCACGTAGCCAGTCTAGGAGATGTAAAACTCTCATTAGAAAAACCTGAGATATGTGAAGGCCAACGAGATTCCCAGAGACTGCACAATCGCTGCACACCAGTCAGCGCAGCGTGTGGGTAGAAAAATGAAGACAAATCACATATTTCAATTTAATGTTGTTTGCTGCTGATGACAGTGTTGATAACAGACAAAGAAAGGAAACTACAGGAACTCCAAGAGAACGTAGTAAAAGAAAATAAGAAACACTTCTAAGCATCAATTGTAAGAAGACAGAAATTATGGTTGTCACCAAACGGTGCAATATGAATTAAAGACACCAAAATAAAGCTGGTACAAACATTTAAAAATTTAAGAAATGTTTTCATAGCTGATAAAAAAAAATCGGCGCGTTCGAATAGCAAAAGAAGCCTTCTATAAACTAAGCAAATTATTAAGAAGAATGAATATTTTGTTAGAAACAATAAAAAAATATTATTGCTGAAATGTTATGTGATATCACTCTCCCTATATGGCCGTGAATTTTGTACAATCTCCTCACAGATAAAGAGACATGAAGCAATGGAAACGGAAACAAAAAGAACCCTTATACTCTATCAATGTATAAGAAATAGACCATTTAAAGTTTGTTTGTTTTTGTTTTTTTTCTAAGCATTTCACCCCAAGCAAGGCGGGAAGCCACTAGGACGAAAATTTAGAGCAAGATCAGATAGGAGTGATAGAAGAAAGGATGAGGAGGAGGGTAGTGGATAGATCAAGGCAACTGGAGATGTCGATTGACATTACACTTGAATAGCTGGAGATTATAGCTCTGAGGGAAACAGGAATAGGGAAGGGAGTTCCACAGGCGAGAGGTTCGAGACGTGAAGCTATTGGAGTAGAAGAGACGGCTACATTTATGAGTTTCGACAGTGAAGGGGTGAGCTTTTAAGATACATTATGAGAAAAGAGGCCTTGGAGAATTGGATATTCCCAGAACAAAACAAAAAAAGACAGTGAAAAGCAGAAAGTGTAAGTTAATGACAGAACAATGATTGTAAGGGATAGAGAAAAGACAAACATTACTAAGACCTACAAAACATATGAAGCCGTGGAGGGCCATGATCACTCGTGACCTGATTGTACATTGCACAAAGAAGAAGAAGCGATTTACTGTGACGGAAACATTTCAATTATCATTTTTTTTTTTAAATTTCAGTAAAAAAAAATAAAATTTCAATAAAAAAAAATATTTTATGGATGAAGTACCTTGACGTAGCGTAATGTTTAGCAAGCTTGTTTCGCTGGAGCTATTACGACTGAGTAGTGAGTGCGGAATAAATGGAGTATATATTCACTTACGTCAATAAATAATATTTTTCTTTTACCTTACATTTGTCATTCTGGGACCAAACAAGACTCAGTTCTCTCTGCCAGATAAAAATACATTGATAAAAATGAACTTCACTTTAAACATCTTTGATTTACTTATATGTGAGATTGTAACTAAAAAAAAACTACATTTACACACAGGAATAAGTCCACAGCCAAAACGGAGAGCCGGTTTTCAGACAAAAAAAAAAATTACAACAAGCAAAGGTTCGGATTAGTTTGCCAACATTCTCGTTGGATGCTTTTGGTTGTATTATTGATGTATTCATCTATTGTTCTTCAAGCGCTTCTTTCGCAGACACATAATCTCACAGGAAATTACGATAACGTTCATAAATTTAAGGAAAATGTTTTGGTGATAAGATTGATTTATTATTTACATCATTTACAGTCAGACACTTGTCCCCAGCCTTCTTATTATCAGAAAGTTTTGACGTCGTACCCTGTGGTCTTCTTCAAGTATATTGGTAACTTTCAGGGAATTTAGAACTGAAAGATTTATTTAATGTACGAGGGTAGATTACTCTCATTCGGCTGTCCATGCCTAGGAATATCTCATCTTTTTTATTATCTTTTTAAATGTATTGCTGGCATGTTTACTACAAAAATCTATTTTTATACTTTCATGGTGTTTTGACCTCAATTTTGAGAGTTAATATAGCAGGGACCCAAACAGGTGCTACCATCCCAGGTCGAGGTGGACCTTAGAACAGCAGCAATTAAAAAGTGGTTCCAAGCTCCTCAAAACCTCGTGGTTCGTTGGCTTTGCTGTCAGGTGTAATTAATCCTCATACCCAGGACGGATATTAGTAGTATTAGGTTGGTGCACAAAATAATGACGTAATAATGTCGTTTTTTGACGTATTTTTAATGTCAAAAAACGACATTATTACATCATTATTACGTCATTATTTTTGCACCAGCCTAATAGTAATAGTAGTTAACCTTGTAACTCAGAATTGTATAGAGGTCCAGGGTTCATACTGTGACTAATTTAAACACGGTTTAAATACGTTAATTCAGGAATAACATTTGATTCGAAAATCGGACATTATTCTACGAACACTTTAAGTGATTTGTGGTCAAACCTCAACTGACGGATATGAGGGTTAATATTGATAAACTAAGCAGAAGTAGATGCATTTTATTTATTTGCTCTCGTTTTGCATCAATAAACAATTGACAATTGACAACCTCAATTTTAAAGTTAAAACAATTACATCAAATCTACCATGAAAGAGAATAAAATCAAAGTGAGCGAAATGCTTATATAAATAAGAAACATACAATGCACCCAAGCTGACATAGGACTTTTTATGTTGCAGATACGAAGAGAAACAGAGAATAATAATCATTATATTATCGTTAATTAATAATATCCTTATATTCATAATAATATTTGCAGGTAGCCTGACGGTTATTAGCACAAAAAGTTGAATCAGCAAGCTGCATTGAAATTATGACAGAGTCCGTTGCGTTGATTTCGTACTTGTCTCGTTGAGAAAGGCATGAACCAATCTATTATGTCCCACCTCCAGTTATTGATCAAATAGCAGTATAGACTGTGCTGTCTTTCTTTAGATATAGTAGAAGTTCGATTCGAAATTCGAAACTGTCATAAAGATAACAAGAAACCATTCCACTATCTTTACGGAGAAGCCAAGTCAATGCGTAGATATTATGAAGAGTAATCAGTGTACATCCGTTTCCCCAATAACAATAATTTCCTTAAATTTCCATCAGACGAAGCGCGGACAGCCATTATTAATTTTAGCCTGGGATTATTTTCGTCTATATTTTACTTGCTTTTTAGGCCCATCAATCTACGGCCATCAATAAATAGTACTGATCAGAAATAAGCTGATGAGAATTTTCCTTCTTCTTCTTCTTCTTCTTCTTCTTCTTCTTCTATTACAACTACTACTACTACTGCCATTAATAGCAAAGATCAGAACTAAACTGTAGAGCGAGTGTTCTCCTTCTTCTTCATCACCATCATCATCATCATCATCATCATCATCATCTTTTTCATCACCAAAAACTACTTCTACTACTAGAACTTCTACTACTTCCCTTCTTCTACTTTTTCTTCTACTGCTTTCTTTTTCTACTTCTTATTCTTCTGCTATTCTTCTTCCTCTTCTACTTCTACTATTTCATTTTCCATTTCTTCTTCTTCAACCTTTTCCTTCTACTACTACTACTACTACTACTACTACTACTAATACTTCTTCGTCTACTTCGTCTTCTACTTTGTCTTCTTCTTTTACTGCTACTACTACTAATATTACTATTACTACGTCTAATTCTTCTTCTTCCTCACCATAATCTTCTACTATGACGACTACGACGGCCATCAATAAATAGAGCTAATCGAAAATGATCTGCAGATTAAGTGTTCTCATTCTCTTCATATGCTTCTTTTTCTGCTTCTTCTGTTTCTTTTTTACTTCTTTTTATTCTTCATCATCATCACCTTCTTCTTTTTATTCTTCTCCGTCTTCGTTACATGCGCACTTTGGGGAAGGGACAAAGTAAACCTTGTAGCTGGTCTTGAAAATGACTTCCAATCAGTGGTTAACAGGGGCAAGATGTGGCTTGTAAATTTTAACGTCTACAAAAAAGATTCTGCTTTCATTACCACACAGAGAACATTTTCTGCCTGCCACCAGCATGGCTGACGCTAGACACCAAGTGAGTAAAACACTACGCCTTCTTGGCCTCCCGTTTTCCACTGACATGAAATAGAACGACTAAATCAACTCAGTAGCTGCATCTGCTGCAATGAAAGTTGGTTCACTGAATCGTGCCAGAAGTGTTTCTCGTCAGAATCCATCTTGCACGTTTAAAAATCTACCACTTGTCTGTGCATTGAATACTGTTGCCATATCTGATCTAGTGATCCTGCTATATATTTACAGACTCTTGAAAAATTCCAAAGAAAGATCTGTAATATAATAGGTCCTGAGCAGACATCTCGGCTTCAGTCACTTTTTCACCGATGGGCAGTGGCTTTCCGCTGTCTTTTCTACACATATTTTCACGGCTAACTCTGACGAACAATTTTACCTAGTGCCCCGAATACATGAATTTAAGCGTGTTACTCGATTGGCATTGAGGTCATACACTTTTACTGTTGAAACAGTTAAATGCAACCGTCACTTCTACTCCAAAAGTTTCTTTTCTCGCACTTCCTACCTGTGAAACTCCTCACTAATTTCATTGCTTTCCTGTAATAATCAAAAAACTTACATGCAAAGTCAATCGCTGTCTTCTGTCTTCTTGATCCCTGTTCATCCTTTGTTCTTTCTTCAATCGTTCCTATATTTAGCCTTTGCTCTTTAACTTTCACTCCCTGTAACCCACTACCTACCTACTTGCATTACCTCCTTGCTTGGGGTGAATTGATTTTTTAAAAATCTCTATCCCGCTCTTTTCGCAAGGTACTATTGAGGTACTATGCTTGTTTTACGGCATATCAACCTCAATAGATTATTTAATGCCGACAAAATTTTCATTGTTGGTAATATTTTTTTCCAAAATCTATTTCTGGTAATATTTTTTCCTTCAAAAATCTATTTCTGGTAATAATTTTCCTTCAATGGTAATATTTTTTGTCAGAAAATGTATTGCTGGTAATATTTGTTTTTCAAAAATGTATTGCTGGTAATAGTTTTTTACAAAGTATTTCTGGTATTAAAACCTGTTTTTACACTTTCACAGTATTTTGACCCCAGTGTGGGGGTTAGATATTTGCCCATATCTGAGACCCTAACAGGTGCTACCACCCCGGGTCAAGGTGGACCTAGGAACACCAGCAATTAAGAGGTGGTTCCACTCTTCTCAAAACAGCCTGATCAGAGGCTTTGCTGTTGGACGTAGTTTATCGTCTTACCCAGGATGCGGATGTAGTTTATCGTCGTACCCAGGACGTTCTTTTCGTAAGGAGAATTTTCGAACTATTAAAGGGAAACGTAATTGTCAGTATAGTATTACCATAATTATTAGAACATTTCAATAATTTAATACGCATTGGCCTGGCATCTAGACTTCAGTTAGTTTTCCAACGGCGTGAAGTGATATCCCTGCCTTATATATAAATACTAGCAGCATGGCCCGGCGTTGCACGTGCTTGATTCAAAAATCGTACGACTCATACAGCAATCGCTATCACTTGACTTAAAATATTTTTACCCTTCCTTGCCTTTAAAGGAGTGCCCTTTGCCGTGCTTATGTTGCTACATGCCTTACTTCTTGCCTATCTCACACTGCGAATATTTTCTAAGCTCTATACTAAACATTAAATCTATTACGAAAAAAGAACTAAACAAAATGAACACAAAACGATCAGCTTTAAAAAAGGACTCGTAACTGGAAAAACCGAATGAAAAAACAATGTTAACAACAAATACTTTTTCACACCGACCCGAGTTCTGCGGAATCAGAATCAACGTTGAGTTTAAGCAAGCGAATGAGCCAGTTGGAGTAAAGTGCCATGCAGATTTAAATTTTCCCACTTGTGACGAATGCATCTATCGATTTTATTTTTTGCATGCTAGTTAACATTCGTGTCAGTGAGCTGTTGGCTCTGGCGCTGGCCAATAGAATCTTCCTGCCTATTCGTGGCATCCAGCTATAGGCTTTCACTCTGGCCAGTAGAAAATGGCCGCAAAGTACATGAAAACTGCCGTAGAAGCATGAAAAAATCGATTATTTCCACTATAGATGGGAGTTGGGAAATGCAAAGTCGGTCTTGGCCTTCCCGCTAACTTGGAGCATGTGTATGTAAATTTTTGTGCAAATCCGTCGAAAATTGCGGCCGAGCATTCGTTACACACACACACACACACACATCCTGCCTTTTATAGAGATTTTCATGGAGAGTTAAGTTCTCATCGTTTTAATGTTGAATTAGCTAAGTGAGATCTATTCTTATAGTTTCTTTTCTTGTCTGTGAAACTCCCTTTTGGTTTCTTTCTCTGCTGCAACCAACATTCTTTTAAAAAATCTAAATCGTCTACCTTCCTGAATCCATTTGTTTTATTGTCCTTTCTCTTCATTAAATTGTCTTATTCACATAGTAGCACCTTGTCTCTTAGTAGCATTTTCAATGTGCTTGGGATAAAATGATCTTTTTAAAAAAACGCAAGGTTTTTGGTCTCTCTTTCAATTTCAGTCTCTGTTTGGGTTGAACGCTTTATACTGCACAGTATTCTTAGCGATTTCAAAATTTGGTTATTCGGAATCGTATCATTTCCTTATGTAAAATTCCCTTGCAAAAGCATTGCTACCTATCCATATATGATGTGTGTGTGCGCGCGCATTATTTTTTAGATAGAGTGTATCTGTAAAGGAACAAAATGAATATAAAGAAACAGAAGGAAAACCTATTCTTAGCCGACGTGTTTCGTCTTCTTAGGGACTTTACCAAGACAATATAGGATTTATTTTGTTACACGTGTTTATATACAAAGGCCAGGATGTCATTGGTTTATCAAGGCTTGTCCATCAGGTGGTTGGAAAATCATTTAAAACATGTGAAAGTCACAAAGTGTCATAATTCATAGTCGGGCAAAAAGTCAGAGAGTAACATTCAAGAAGTTTTTTTTCTTCATAGACAAATAGACAGACCAACAGATACTCACAGTCTGATTCTTTTTTCACAACACTTGTACGTGCAATTCTCCATCGCACATCACTTTTCAGACAGCTACGCTTGATCAATTAATCCTCATAAATATATGAGAAAATAATCAAGCCGTGATGAACTGTGGAAAATGAGAATTGTCACTTGTTGTTATGGAGTAACAAAAGATGGTGGTCGTGCAGAAAATGATGACACACATTTAAATGATAGATATGGAATACAACGGCAAGTTAAGGCACGCCTAGTACTCGGCACTGAAATAGTGGGTGGGTGCTTTTTCTTCATATAGTAGCAAAATGCATTTTGTTTTCTTTTTTAATTGGAAAACCTTAATTTGTACAAGGGTTGTATAACGAATATAAATGTTTATCTGCTCCTCAGGGAGCCTCTGAAATCAATTCACGTACCACAAGTTAAGAAGTTCTGTGTTACGATCATATCACGTTTAAACACCGGTTGTCGCCCAATCATGAAAGTTAAAAAAAAATTTTGAACTTAGTCTGAACCTAGTTGGCTGATTCCGTGGGAATACTAAGTACTGAAATGTTGGATGTACGAATGTTGTAATGGATAAGAGGCCGGAATGAGAAATTCGAATTCTTTACACTTATGCGAAAATATCCTTGGCAAAGGTATGAAACCGCTTCTTCTCTCTCCATCTATGTGTATTGAAAATTTTGTGGGACAAACTAGAAAAAGAGTCGGTACCCTGTACCGCTCAGTAAGTACTTGACACCTCCTGATGTCCGATACCTATTCAAGAGCCAGATCGAGCGGAAAATAAGGGACAGCTACCATATATGGACAGGAGCTGTCTACACTTTCGAACTTCGATAGAGTCCAAAAGCGACACCGTGTCCTTGTGGGTGATTTCTTATTTTACACCCTAAAACCCCTTTCCCATAGACGAAACTTTCAAATAATAATTGCAACGCGCGCACACACACACACACACACACACACATATATATATATATATATATATATATATATATATATGTGTGTGTGTGTGTGTGTGTGTGTTTGTATGAATAATATAAACAGCTACAGAAGCACACCGAAGAAAGAGAGCTCAATGGCATATTAACTGACAGACCGTTAATATATTTTAATTAAATTTCCGGTAAGCGGTGACTATATATATATATATATATATATATATATATATATATATATGTGTGTGTGTGTGTGTGTGTGTCTGTGTGTGTAGAGATAGAGAAATAAAGAGAGAGAAATATAAAGAGAGAGATATATGGGTTGAGAGAGATATATGGGTTGAGAGAGATCGACGAATGAAAAAGTAATCAAAGAAAAGAAAATTAGTTTTAAAAATTTTATAAATGATACAGTAAGTATTTTTAGATTTCTTTTCATTGCGTACTAACTAATTATGAGATACAGTCAAAATTTTGAAAAGAGACGATATTATTTATTTTAAAGAATAATATTAATGAATAAAGGATTTCGTGGTTGACATCGTTGCATAGAAATTTGTTGCAGGTATTTTATTTATCATTTTTAAGATTGATTCTATACGATCTTCCTACCATCAATTTCCCTCATTTGTCTCTGTGCTGAAATAGGTTAACTGGTCAAACATAAAAAAAAAAACAATTAAGCATAATTTCATTCTTCTTATGTTATTCTGGCGTAAGAATCTTTTGAAGTTTAGGTCGAAAAAATGTATTTCGTCTTTAACAATCTACGTCCAAATCTATGATGTTGACCTCCATGCTTCTAGGTCAGACCATATTAGCTCTTTGGTTATATAATGTAAATTCGGAAATCACAGACATATATTTTATTTTAATAATTATAGACCCAATACAAGGCCCATGAGTCACTCAAGTTAGAGGCTTACTAATTATGGTTCTTGGAAGTGAGAGCAGGTGGTAAGGTATGTAGTTTAAGTGGATATGTACAAACCTTAGACATAAAGATGTAAAAATTGTCGCGAACGAGGACGCATTCTCTCGGGAGTGTGTTCCATGAAGCAGCGATTCTTGGGAAGATGCAGTCTGAAAGGAACCTCCTTCTTACTAACAGAATAAAAGAGAATGGGCATGATCCGTTCAATGGCTGCTCTTAGCTGTGAAAGTTTGGTAGAATTAAGGAATGTAGCACGTTGTAACCTTTGCCGTAGCAACAGCGCAAGAGTAACGCGAGGCGTGCGACGTTTAAGGGTTGTAGAGTTTATTACACCTTCTGACCCAGTATGAAAATATTTCTGACCCACTGACTATGCTCTTCTCACATCAGTAATGGTATTATGAAGAGAACGAAATACAAAGGATTTGTAGACGTGAATGCAAGTATACCGTAGTTAATATCGGTTTTGTTCGACGTGAACTTTTTAAAGTGATTAAATGAACAGTATAGCGTGCATCATATGCTCGCGATTATATTTGATCGACGCGATTGCAAATTCCCTGCGCGATAGGAAACAACTAATTACCGTAAATTGTGGCGTAAATGTCCACCTCATGATTTTTAAATCAAAATTCTGAATTAGACCTATACCTACCTTATAGTTCGACCCCAAACATACGGTAGGTTACCAGTGGCCTGAAACATAGGCCTACCATTAAATGGTGTTAGGCTACAGTATAGCATAGCCTGTGCCAAAAATACATAAGATAATACCACTTAACAGTATATTGAGACACTAAACGTAATATATTTCTATATGCGTTGTATAGCAAATGATCTGCAGCAGACATAGGTAGATATTGTATATTGTATCGAACATTTAAAATTCGTCAGTTCTACTGATAAACACATTTAAGTCAGTATCAATTCCTATAAAATATTAAAACCGTAGATTACACATCATACTAGGTAGGCTTTTCATATTACTGCTACGTAACATATGTTATCGTAAAACAGTATCTTTCATTCATCATTTGCATCAATGACGTAAGCAAACATCCACTGAAACCATCAACCTCCTGCAACAATCTGCAAACCAGTGAGTCCGTTATACTATCCATTCTTATGCAAGGGAATGATGCCATATTTATTTCGGGCTTATGTATATAGAGTAACGAATGAATTCATTTATTTCCTCCCGAAAAGTGGATGTGAAAGATAACCTATTTACCATACATTACTACGTCGTAAAACATCCGGTCTCCGTTTATGTCAGATGCTAACCAACTAAGCTGTTAAAAAAGAGAGAAAAATGAAAGGAGTTTGCTGTGCAGTGTTTTATTGTGGGCACATGAAGTTAGTAACTCCTAATGCTGATTCATGATTGGTAGATTTTGTCGTCATCCAATTTTGGGGTCTTTTTCTTTTCTAAGATGTGTCTCTTGGCAGTTTTTCCGCAATCTTTGCTATATCCCGACAGATATTTACAGACAGTGATATGGAGAAGGCCGGAAAAGGAAAGGAAAGGGAAAAAGTATTTTATGTGACAATCTTTGAATCTGTGGGTTTTGTGTTGTCATTTCTTGGAAATTTTTGTCCTTTTGTTGTGTTCAAGAACACTACAATTGAAATTGAAAAAAAAAGAAAAGGCAATACACAATAAAATTGACATAAAAAATTGGAACTTGGGGAAAGCAAAATTAAGATAGAAAAAAGATTTAATTTAATCAATCGGCACTTCGAACAGTCTTGGTGATAGCATTAAGGGTTCAGATGGATTCTCTGTTAAAAATTTGTTTGGAAAGTTGTAATAAAGACTGAATTTTGGCCAAAGCAGTAAGACTTTAGAAGAAACCTCTTTTGACATTTTCTTTGAAAAGTTGTAATAAAATGTAAAAAAACAAACATATAATCCATTTAGTACCATTAATATCATCACCAAAGCTCTACCCACTTATTCTTTCATGTTACAATTTCTTTCTTGGCGTTGTGACCATGAATCTCTACAACTTCTATATAATATTGCTCTAAGTGATGTTTTACCATCCCATTTGGTCCCTGTTCAGTCATCCATTCACACAAGCTTGTAATGTTGTTAACTCGTTGTTTCCACTGCTTCTCTTGATTTCAGTACGTCTTGTGAGTGTTAAATTCTTCAGGTCATCTTTCCTCATTATGCGCCTCATAAATGACATCTCTGTTTTGGGGGCTGTATGTATAAATTCCCTTGTAGTTTTCTATTATCTTTAAAACTCCTTAGCTGATCAGATGCTTGTTCCATGTTCTCAGCCTTTGCCGGTAGAATCCCAACTCTGTCGCATCCAAACTCTTCTTCGTCTGTGAGAAGATTGCCCAGCATTCACTGGAAGTTCAGTACTCTTTTCTTTGTTTTTAAAGACATTTTTCTATGTCATAGTACTTTGGTTAGTTTCTGGAATAAACCTTTTACTATCCATCGCATTTCTGTACGACATTTTCCATCGTCTGTTATGAGACAACACAAATTTTGACATTCCAAACCGTCGTTTATAAATATACATTTTAAATTGATTTAAAGTCCACACATGTTTTTCTCAGCTTATTTTGGTTGAATTATAATCAGTTTAAAAGAAGTTTGAATCATTGTGCAACGAGAAAATTTCGCGTGTCTGCATATATTCAGATAATGAATGATTTGCAAAATAAACAGAAGTTTACAGGTTTACTGATTAAATATTCAAAACATTATCTAATATTATTGATTATATGTCGCAGTTTTTCTGGTTTGAAAAAGTCTTAGATATTTCCATATTTTCTATGTTTTGTTAATATAACACATGGCAGGTGGTTAAAAAACGGACTTCCATGATGGAAACTTTATTGTAACATACCGAAGAAAAATTGTCAAGTGCACAGGAATACCACCATAGTGCTATTATAATTGAAGCGTTTGAAAGAAGAAGAAAAAGAAGAAGAGGGAGGAGGTAGAAGAAGAAGAAGGAGGAGGAGGAGAAGGAAAAAGAAGGAGGAGGAAGAAGAAGAAGAGGGAGGAGGCAGAAGAAGGAGGAGGAGAAGGAAAAAGAAGAAGAAGAAGAAGAAGAGGGAGGAGGTAGAAGAAGAAGAAGGAGGAGGAGAAGGAAGGAGGAGGAGGAAGAAGAAGAAGAAGAAGAAGAAGAAGAAGAAGAAATAGAAATAATAATAATAATAATAATAATAATAATAATAATAATAATAATAAACAAAATATTTTTTTACAAAAATACGCAAAAGAAAGTTTGTTTTGTTTTTGTTTTTTTGGTTTTAGATCGGTGACACAAGAATATAAAAAGAAGCATAAATTCGCATTGAAGAGGATCCACTGGTAGCTTAAATAAGGATTTGTATATGCATCTAATGGTAAATGTACAAACTAGAATCCATCTTAGAGAATAAAATTTTTTTAGATTCTGATATTCAAAGGATTCTTTAATCCAAAATAAGAACACAAGATTTGGTTATAATATTAAAAAAAAAAATTATCAGATAGTGAATTTCATATTTCCATTAGAGGATCATGTCTCTCCACAACTTCCAGTCTTTATTTTTACTTAGTAAATTTTCTATACTTTACCATAACTTTCTGTCTTTATTCTGACACCATACTCACAAATTTACGTTACTCGCTGTTTCCCCCGGGGTTTAAATTTGCCTTCACTATAAGTTGTGAATATTGAATTATCCAGGCCCGATTTTCTCATTAGGTGACCTTGAAATTTCAGCTCTCTCTTTCTGAATGTTATTATCTTTGTCGTTCCTATTTTCAATAAAATTTCCTCGTTAACTATAGCAGTGCCCCTAACGGGTGCTCCACTCTAGGGATGACCGAGGGACAACAGCAATTAAGAGGTGCTTCCACGCTTCTCGAAACCTCACTATCAGGTGCAGTTATTGTCATACCCGGGACGGGATATTCATTGGCATAAATGAGATTAGATATTACAGAGACATTCAAGACACATTTCTTTCTTTCTAACTATTTAATTGTTGTAAATATAAAGTTATTCTCATAGATAAACAATCTAATAAATACTTAGGACAGAGAAAAAATATACTGAGAGCTGCTTATCCCTGGGGAACAGCTGCCCAAGGCCGCGCCCTTTCATTACAATAGGAAGAGGGATCGGTGCTTGCACCGAGGCCAGCGAAAAAAAAAAAAAAAAACGGTTACAGGGGCTCGGAGAATTTTTTCCTAGCCCGGGTGTACGCACTCGAGCTCCCTACATTAAACCGACCTTGTGTCATAACGCGACTTCGTGGTTGGGGCGAGTAAATACTAAATAAATAATGTATAATATTTTTGTTGTGAATTCTCAAGAAAAAAAAATAGAGAGATTTACTTTCTTAATAGGTTTAGGTTTTATTAAAGTTCTAATCGTCGCTTTTTAAAGAAATAAACATTGTCGAGAAAGTAGTTAAAATAATAGCGATGTCAATGGAAAACCAGTCCTTTTTAGACACTGTTCTTTTTGAGGGTACAAAGTTTGCCACAATTTTACGCAACAGACTTTGGTATTAATATCGTAAAACCTTATAGCCGCAAAGATTAGATTAAGAAAAATAGACGCCATCAGCTGGCTTCGAACGCAAGCCTCCATTAGTTGATTATTATTTCAATCGAACGAACTCCATTGAGTAAGTTGGTTGGCAGAATTGCTAACAACAACGCAAAGATAGTCGCCCTTTAAATTAATTACTGATATTGTGGAATTATTTTGCATACGTTTCTTTGTATTCATGGTGCGTAGCCAACATATTTTGCATCTGCAGAAAATAAGTAATAGTTCAAGCCCTCCAGGCGTCAGGTAGAAATCGTTATACAAAGTCATTTCACTTACTTTCAATAAAACTATCCCATTTGGGTGTGGTTGTATTCAATTTGCTGATAGCTGCGGAGTGGCTGATCTCTTCCAAAAACGATAATTCCTTTTATAAATTAGTTCTACTCATGTATCTTCCGTTTCAGTCTCGATTCGCTCAAAGCCACATTTAATTAAATTATCTTTGCTTGATATCTGAAGAGGTTTTGTTTCGTTTTGTTTTTCACTCTGCCTTATCTAAAATTTATTATCCGACTATCTTCACAGCGGTGTCCAATCTTATTCCTAATATACTTATTTAATAATCTTACGTCAAACCCAGTCTTTATTTAGCGAACAGTGTCTATTAGGGACCTTTTATTAAAAAAAAAAACAATTGTTTTAAAGTTTGACTGTCACACTTACATAAATGAAAATTTCCTTTTCATACTTTTGAATATAGGAAAATTTGAAAAGTATCAAGCTTTGTACTTTTATACTTGAGGCGCGGATGATATAATAGATATCTGTTCGGAAAGTAAATTAGCCATGACGAGTTCAGTTCCTGATTCTGTTTTGCTTATTTCGGGCTAATATCTTTGGAATAAGACTGAATTCCTCTGACTCCAGCTGTGGGTAAGATAGCAGGGAAGAATGGGATCTCTTGCCTTTAGGCAATCTAGAGTCAAGTAAAATGAATTGGAAACCAGACTAAGGTGGCTGCACTAAAAGTCGTATCCCTACGACCCTATGGGATTTCGCCACGCCCTAAAACGCGCATACTTGCGCGTACACACACACACACACACACACACACACACACACTCCTCTTGTCTAAAATTAATTTCGGCAAATTTTCAACCTTTCACAATGAATAATTTTCCCTTTTGTTTCAATTAATTCCCTTTTAGATGACTTCCCTTTTACTTCTTAAGTTCCTGTGTAGAAGCCCCCCTCACGGACGGTTACAATCAATTCCTGTGCCGTATTGTAGATGTTATTTAGAATTCTAAGCGGATGATGAATTAGCTTGCATTTACTGTCATATAGAAGGATTGATATTACATAGCAGTTCAGAACTCTTTTCTTTGTTTCTGACGAAATTTTCTTCTCTCTTAGTACTTTGCTTAGCTTTTACTATTCCAATGTACGTTCGAATTTCGGTGTCACATTTTCCATCCTTCGTAAAAACACTTAAATATTTAAACTTTTGTACTTCTTTAATTTTAACATTTCCAATCTTGGGATTTTTCTGTTGGTCACAACCATACATTCCGTCTTCTTACAATTGATGGTTACAACTTTCTTTTTGCTTCCCTTTACTGTATTGTCCAAGAGGTCTGTTAGTTTTCATTCTGTTTGCAACTGTAATTGTATTGTCGGGGATGTCTTCTTAAACTTTTATTTGAAGTAGAGCGAAATGTGAACATCTTGATTATGTCATTGTTTTCTTTTCTAGTTATATGTGTTATTCATTTTAATTATTGCTGCGCTTGAAAGTCCTCAAGTGATTTGGTTTCTGTTATCGGTTACAGTTATTTATTTGCGATTTTATAGTGTCAGTTCACAAGGTTCGGAGACGGATGGTTTTCAACAAGACCCACAGGATTCACTCACTCAAAGCTATTTTTAACTATTGATCTGAGAAACTGTTTTGGTGCCATGCATTACATCCATATGAAAGTCTCGACCTGATGAGTCTTTTTAAGAACAGGAATCGAATGTTCAGGTTAATGTTTTATTTTTTATAGCAACTGGCTTCGTTTATAAGGTGTTTTGTTTAACATTGTTGCATGGTTCTACCGAGTGAAATCCCTTTTCATTGTCAACCAAAGCTCACCTAAGTAGTGTTATTCTGTTGTTTTTTCTCAAGAGGTTTCTAGATGATATATTCTTGAATACCCGCTCCTGAAACCTATTTTGCGTAGCTGCCTTTTATCTTGGGTATGTTTTTAGTCGATCTTTTCAGAATAATTTGTCTATGTTTTATAGTAATATGATAGCTGTCATAGTCATTAACATATCAGTTTTATAAAGAAGGATAACTATTCGTTATCTGAAGTTTTCAAGTACATTACTTTTTCATATGCAATCAAATGATGACTTCTATTTCATCTTTCAAAATGTCTGTTACTCTGCCATCTTCACTTGGTGCCTTTCTACGTTTCAACTTTTGAAGAATAACCATTACTCTGCCGCAGTGACTGTTGATAGGAACTATATTTTCACGCATGAGGGTTATTATTAAACTATGCCGTACATTTGGCAGCGAGCTTGATCTGTTTTTTAATGAAAATAACTTTTTGTTTGTCTATGTTGTTTAATACTGAAACGTTCTCTTATTCTAATAACTTCTTTTACTCTTTCCAAGTTTATATTCCTTTCTTTTTTTCCTTTGTGTTTTATTTTTTTATTGATTAGTTTGTTTTATTAGGAATTTTCAGTTTAGTCTTTCTGAACTTTTGACCATTTTTCCCCTTGTTTTCTTTAGTTCTAGTACTGGCTTAGAATATGTCACTGTTTTCTTTTGTATATTCGTTTGCTTCCTCCTGTCATTTTTGGTAATCCCTTTAATTAGATCTATATATTTTCTTTCTTATTCATATTTTCTTTCTTATTCATATTTTCTTTGTTGTTTCTTTCATTCTACAACGTCTAAATTCTGTTCTTGATTTCTTCATAGAATTCAGAGATGACTTCTATAACTTTACTAGGTTGTCTTTTATTCGAGAGAAACATTTTTCTCTCTCAATTATGAAGTCAAATTTAGATAAGCTCCCATTCTCTGATCACTTCCGATATCAACTTTGTTTATGACGGTTATGTCTCTAATGATATTGACTTTTATCTGCAATTATGAAGTCAATTTTCATCCTTGTTTCTTCATTTCGGCTTTTTAAAGTCCATCTATGTCTTCTACGCTTTTCAAGGAAAAGTATTCATAATTGTTATTTTCTATCTTTCTGGAAAGTTAACTAAACTTTCGACTCGTTCATTTCGAATGTTCCTACAATTAATCCTCCCTTTTTAATTTTCAATACTTTTGTATGCAAGTTCACCCATCAAAATTGATTTCTCTCCTTCCTTAAGCTACTGATGTCGTCGTAAAACCTGTCAATTCCCTGACATCAAATTTTTTATGTTAGTTTAATGCTAGCGTTATGATAGTGTATCTTTTGCATAATCTGATAAACACTCTTGCTAATATGTTTGATATACTTTTAACGTATTCTACGTTGTCCGCAATGTCACTTGATTAGAAATCCTATGCAACTAAACTCCTTCTTCTACTTTCTCTTATAATAAAGCAGATAATTACTTGTATCCAACTTAAAGTGATTATCTCCTCTTCTTATTATTCTCTTTACTAAGATGTCAGGTGATGTCGTTCACTTCCATCATCAGTTTCGTCGTCTTCATCTATCATAAGGGTAAGGCTGCTATTAGCTGTTTCTTTACAAGGAAACATTCGGTATTCATCGACCCAAAAGTTAGCATTACTGTTGCTTTAATAATTTTAATTTTTACAAAATCTTTCTCTTAAATCAGTTTTCCACTCTTTCTAATACTGATGCAGGTTTCCTTCCTAACCTATTCTTTAAAGTAAAGTTGAAATTCAACATTTTGATTTTGTTATTATTTTCTTTTCTATGTATACTAGACATGTTAATTCTTTGAATGTTGTTGAAAATCATCAAGGGGTGAGGTTTTCGTTATTTGCTAAAGTTCTTTGTTTTACCAGTCTTTGAGACATGGTGAAGCAAAGTATACATAGTCAACAGTTAACCACTGTTGGAGCTCCACACGGTGTTTTCTGTCTGGATTTACTTCCATAGCCTCTTCTGTGCTTGTATATGGCTGCAAGACAGCGGAGCTTTAAAATCGGGTTTTTTCTTCCGAGAGTAATATTGCCTTCAAGGTCCATCTACAGAAACAGCTAGTTATTAGGCGCCAATTGTCCGCATTCGTCCATTCTCCAGCTATGGCAACTTCTGGAACATATATAATGTACGTATATAAACATTATATATATATATATATATATATATATATATATATATATATATATATATATATATTTTAAAATGTCCAAAAAATGTAACGGTTTTTAAATATATAAAACGTTAGGTCAACTAAAACACTAGAAAACGAGACAAATTACGAAATAGTCGTTCATAAATAAATAAACACAAATATCAAAAAGTTTGTTAATTTTGGAAAAAGATAGCAGAAAAAAGAAAGAAAATATAAATCGGGATTTAAGACTAAAATACTTGGAGATTTTGAAGTCATTATACAATAAAATAGTTTATACTAACTTTTTGGTAGTAGTAACACCTGAAGTATCAATTGATAAAAATGAACGATGGTTGCAAATGCAAACTTGATAAATAAAACCTGAAGTAAGCAAAAACAGAAAGTAAAAATAAGACGAACAATTTTCTGGTTATTTAAACCGAAACAAATAAATGCTAATACAGGAAAACTCGATAACAGTGATAAAAGTTGAAAGAAATAATAATAATAAATACATATGTAACTTCTAATAAATATAATAATCATAATATATTGAATCTTATCTGTCCGGTCGAGAGAGGGGCCATGTATGTGTAATCTGGGCATCGCACAGCCTCCATATACTATCATCGCGCCCTGTGGAGGTCATTCCAGTATATCAACACCAAAGTACTGAATTTTGACCAAGCAGGACGCTACTCTTACCTGGCGATATAGACGGATACCTACTGTACTACGCATACCTAACAAATATCTTCTGTACTCTGCAAAATAGGTGTAGAATAAATAGTATATATAAAAAAAAACAGACTACTATATTTTAGATTACACCCTATCAACACAGTAACGCTGAACTGAACCCTTATTATTATGGAAGTCATATAAGGTTGGTATTAAACAAATCCTGTTAGTAGGATTTTCCAGATGTCTTTATATCGACAACATATATATTCTATGTAAATATCACCTTTTTATAACAGTGCTATTAAAATAACTTATTTAGTTTTATTATGTAAATTAAGAGTAGTTCCTTTTATTGTAAATATTTATATGTAATAGTATAGCTACTGCCATTTATTATTGCCAATAACAAAAATATAATCTGAAAAATGAAAGAAGATATTGTAAGGTTTGATATTGTAAGGTGTGATAGGAACAGAACGTTGAAAATTGCAAAACATAATCACAGAATTATCAGTTAAAGAAAATGATAATATTAGCTTCGGATATTCGCATATTGGTCAATTAACTTGGGTTACTTCTTAGTTTTTCCCGGATTCATTTTTGCTGAAGTTAATATTTCGGAAAGAGAAAAAAAAATCAGAATATTTAGAACATTAACTAAAGATATGAAAGCAACGAAAGTATCACCATTAGGTTATCATCATATAAAGACTTTTATTTTAGATGAAGAAACAAATAAAAAAACTGATTTCTCAACGGTGATATGTAATGACAAATGTAGATCAAAGTGTATTTGAAGTATAATTCCAATCCAAATTGACGGTGTCACGCGCAGAATCGTTCCTTCACTCCCATCCAAGGTCTTTTTTGGAGGAGAATTAAGGAAAAGTGTACCGTTCACGAGTTGATCTAATCAGTCACATCTGAAATCAGGACATCAAGAGGGGGGAACGGTAGACTTTGAGAAGATGGTCAACAACGATGATAGATCAAAATCATTTAATGTCAACCAAAAAATATTGAGTGAATCAAACATAAAACGATAATTGTTATTATTTATCATTTTCTGTCGCTTAAAAGTCTCTTATGATCAACTAATGTAATCTACATCGTTACAATTTCAAAGAATTACAGTTGCTTTTATGAATAACATGTTGTTTAAACCTTGTGAGCAATGTTTGTTTTTTTTTCATCTCATTGTCAGTCCAAATATGAAAAAGTATTTTCTCTTTGTTGTAGATTTAAAAGAATCTTCCAGACTGATTTACAAAAGCTACAAAATAAAAAGATGAAACATACAAAAATACGTGTTTTTTTCTGATGTGTGTGTCTATGCATATGTGCACTGTTTGTTTTTTTATCCAAAATAGGTAAAATATTCACTGAGAAAGAAGGAAAATTGGAAGAATTGTAATTTTCACATTTTAACATCACAGGGGAGAATAGGCGTTAGTTTGACGTTTCTTTGCTCTTTGGTATCAGTTAACTGCATTTAGATGTTTGGTCATCACGGGTGTCACTGCTGGGTTCTTCATCGTTGTCCACGGCATTCAATGTCGTGACACCAAGAATTTGTTTAATGTTTTCAATTGCCTCCTGAAGGAATATATGAAATAAACAAATTAACAGCAATTAAAAGGTAACATAATTTCACGACAGGATAAAAGATTTTATATCCAGCTTCCAAACGGAGTCATGCATGAATATAACTAGATCAATGCAACTGCAAAGAAAACGTTGAAAAATAACAGAGTCAAAAAATTAAATTTAAATTATATTATATATAGTACAAATCGAAAACCTAACCCATAATAGAGAAATTCGGACTTATTAAGCAACTCTAACAAAACTGTTAATTACTTTTTTTTAAATATATAGATACATAGCAAATACTAATATATATATATATATATATATGCTAATAGGTGTGCCTCGTTGTGAGCTGACCTTGTGACGCATATTTTTTTTTGCTCTGTCGGGATAGCCTAGGCGTTGAACACTTTAATTTACTTCTTAGGTAGATGTTTGCCTTTTGGTTTTTTTCTTAGTTTTGGATTGTTTTCTTGTTTAAGTTTTTTCGATAACACCAACATTTCTGTATATATATATATATATATATATATATATATATATATATATATATACGCGCGCGCGCGCGTGTGTGTGTGTGTAAAGCTACGAACCATATCTTAATATTAAATCTAGTGGGTGAACAGATATAATGAAGTTAATATTAATATTTTTAAAATTTTATTATTGTTTATTTTAATTTTTTAGATGGAGAGCCTCAAAAAGATTCATTTATAACATTTCCGTTCCATATTGAATTCTTCTGTCGATACGAAAGAGTTGGATACCGCTCGCCAGGCTATAAATAAATAAACAAAAGACAAACACAATAGAAATGACGCCATTCCTAAGTGGAATTTAATGAGTTAACCATTGAATTTTGCAACCTTTGAATTAAAATTTATTTCGGTAGTTTTCGAAGCCCAATCCATTCTTTGTACATTGAAATTCTATAAGAAAGGAAATTCCACTACCAAAATATTTAGCAACAGTTACTGACAAATTACGGATAACATACGCACGCATAAAGATATATATATATATATATATATATATATATATATATATATATATATATATATATATATATATATATATATATAGATAGATAGATAGATAGATAGATAGAATTTTTTTTTTTAATTTTGCGCATACGGATTCTTTGTTTTTGATTTTGTTGACTACACAGTATATTAGAACGACTTGGGCACCCCCCTGTGAAAAAAACAAAGAGTACCATAACGCAATTCATTCCACCATAAATTTGGAAACGGCATTCTGAACTACTTGGAATCCAACAGATCCGGCAGATCCAACATGAATATTTCAATCTGAGGACAGTGCAGTGGACTCGGAAAGAGTTGGATTAATCTAATGGTGATTACGATGGTACGAAAGGTCGAACAACTCACTCTGATAGGAAAAATACTCCTGGATTTCTTGGTGAGAGCCTCAGACTCAAGACGGAGGCCTACATCAAGTGCTCCAAGGAGGTAGTGCTGCCATGGGTCAAGCGGGTGGCTGACAGAAGACCCTACGCTGACAACAGGAGCCTGCACCATGCAACACAAGCAGGAAAATCCAGTCATGGCTCTTAGACATTTGCTGCAACTATAACACCCCTTACACCTGGCCACCAAACTCCCCAGACTGCAACCCCCTTGATTATTATGTGTTGGGCGCAGTTGAACGAGAGACTAACAAAATGACTTGTAACACCAAACATGAACTGAAAGCAAGGAATTATGGCGTCATTCACCAAATAAGCAAATCCTACAGAAGAATTGCAGGAGATACCGAAGTCGTCTGAAGGCCATCGTTAAAGTCAATGGCGATTTTATTGAATAAATTTACACTTTAGTATTTCAAGATATTTTTGTGTAATTTTGTGTACCTGTTAAAATTAGATGTCAGTATTATTCTTATTTTTGCGTAATTTAGATAACAATTTATCCATCACATCCTATATATATATATATATATATATATATATATATATATATATATATATATATATATATACATATATATATATCGAAATAAAAGTATAAAACTTAATATTACGAGACATAATAAAATTTAATATTTCATATTTTAATATGTCTCGTAATATTAAGTTTTATACTTTTATTTCGATCATTAAATTTTGTACCTACAAAAATATATATATATATATATATATATATATATATATATATATATATATATATATATATATATATATTCAACCCCAAGCAATACGCTAATGTTACTAAAACTCGAGGAGCTACTGGGAGAGACAGTACAGCTTGAAAAAACTGTAGAATGAACCAGAAACCGAATCCTAACCAGGAAACAAGAGTTAAACTTCTACTCCTGTTCAAAAGACAAGAGAGGAGTATGAACCGGACAATAGGCAAAACTATCAACTCCTACTGAGGAAAAATAAATAAATGGCAAATAAAATTTCAGATGTCAGACATAGATGTCAGAAGTATATATGTGAAGTATACTTTAGAAGGAACCAGAAATGCAATTTTAAACAGGAAAAAAGTGAAGTGTGGAATCTGAACCGGATGATAGGCGAACCTGTCTGGGTATTCTAATGACAAAAAAATAAATAAAAAACACCGACGAGTTTTGTCCTTACACGGAATTCTTCTGATTAATGGAGTCAGTTTGTATTTATATGAGCATAACGAAATACATTAAATGCGGATTAATTTCACATCGAAAACACTGAAGATGCAGGTAAAATTTTGATATTCGGTGTCTGTATATGCATAAATTAGCTGACTACATTCGACTTACTATTGCCTTCGTTTTTTTTATTTCATTTTATTTCTACCGCTAATTTTTTTTAAAGATAACTTGCACATTCGATTTGTAAGGAATGGAAATCTATTGGTCAAACTTGGAGGTAAGTTTACCGCAGCAGATCAAAAGTTTACCGTATCAGTGATCAACTTTCTCGATGTGACCTTGGACTTGAATAATGGTTATTACAAACCGTATACAAAAGATCTATATAACCATAGATACATCAGTAAAGAATCAAACGACCATCATAAAATTCTAGATAACTTACATAAATCAGTCCAAGTTAGATTATCTGTCAACTCAAGCAATAAGGAAATATTTGATAATAATAAAAATATGTATAAATGCTTTAGAACAAAGCAACCACAAAATAAATTTAGTGTACTTAGAAAAAAACAACAAATTACATGTTTAATCCACCATTTAATTGTAATGTTCAAATGAATTTCGGAAGAGTTTTCCTAAATTTAAGTCATAAGCACTTTAAACATTCACTAACACTAAAAGATTTTTAACAAAAATAATGTTAATATCAGCTATAGCTGTGTTAGTAACATCGATAAATCTATATCCCAACATAACGATATTATATTAAACAAGTACATTTCCAACATACACGACCAAATTAATCTTTCAAAAATAAATACAATTGCGAAAAAAATGATCTGTCCCTTAAACAGTCAATGTATGAATGATAATATTGTATGCCAAGCTAGCATACTTTTCGGTAATGATGCTAAATTCTATTTTGGTTCCACTGAAAATCTTTGGAAATTTCATTTCTAACATCATCGATTGACTCTAGGCAATATAAAATACATAAACAGCACTGCTTTCTCTAAACATTTCTGGCAATTAAAGAATGCTGGTAATACACTGATTATTACGAGGGATATTGTGGCAAGAGCCAACTCTTACAATAGGGAAGGCAATAGTTGTAATTTATATCTCGTTGAAAAATTAGTTAGCTTAAAACACTTGAATAGCCCTAGCATTTAAACAAGAGAAATGACTTAAAGGTTACATGCAAACATGAAAATAAATATCTGCTCAAATACGTAGATCCAGATGAATTTTAATGTAAATTATGCTGTTTGTTTTTTAAAAAAAAAGATCCAGTAATCTCTTTTTACGCTTAATATTAAAGATGAATATTCCCAACTTTAAAATATTTTACACACACACACACACACTCACACACACACACACACATATATATATATATATATATATATATATATATATATATATATAAAATACGAGATTAGAATAAAAAACATATTGAAATCGCTACACAATAACTTTCTTGTTTCGGCAACGTTGTGCCTCTTCAGGCGATGATAAGTAACTGTTGATTAAACGATTTTTAAGAAAATTTCAAAAGCAAAATGTTATCTCTTTTTTCGAAAAATAAAGGGCGTTGAGGAAACGCGATTGTAGACAAATATGACATGTACAATTTTACAAAAGATGCTAAGAGGAGGGGTAGGAATCTACTCAGACGTGAAGTTAATTTCATCAGAATTTTTTTTTTAAATTTCAGGTTCAAAAATCTTCTTAAAGTGGCCTGTAGATAAAAGTAAAAAATGTTGAAAATCTATATACCAAATTAATAATATTAATTGGATAGCAATACATAGCAATACTGAATCCAAATAAACAAAAGAAAATAGTTACTCGTAGAGTGTGGACCGTTATTTACTTATTAATTATCGCTATAAGAAATGGCACTTTCTATTTTTTTTAAAAACTTAACCATATTGTAAGATAGAACATATACTATGTCTACAATTTACAGTTAATTCACTTTGGTTTAATAGATGTTTTTATCAGCAAATCGGATAATTTCTAGTTTCTCATGCAGACACAAAAAAAAAGGTTTCATATAAAGATTTACAGATTTTAGCTTTCTTAATATTTTCCATTTTGCAGATTTTAGCTTTCTTAATATTTTCCATTTTGCCGTGGAAATTCTGTTAGCTTCTTTTAAGTTCCAAAAGTATTTAGGAAGGGACGTCATATTTTTTATAAGCGTTACTGGTGAAAGATAATATATGTTGATAACTAGATTAATAAGAATTCTTGTTACTCCCGATATAAATTTTTTAACTGTCGAATTTTCTATAGAAGAAATAGTGCTTAGATAAACAAGAGAGTGCGTTTAACATCGGTTTTGTAATGGGCATTTCGTTAGAATTTCTACAATTACATTTGTTGTTATTATCCGTGTTTATATATATATATATATATATATATATATATATATAAATCCTGTTTATTGTAAATGCCAAATATATTTTAAATTAAAAGAGGCTAATTTAATTAAATGTAATCCCAGTGTAATATATAACTGCGCCAACTTTGTGATAATTAGATATTCTTATTAAAATTGAAATTATGCAACGATCAGTCTTTACTCAGCACCTGAATATGATGTTATGGTCCAAGTCGTACTTTCCGTGAGGGATAATATATATATTTATTAGGTAGGTGCAAAAATAATGACGTAATAATGTCGTTTTTTGACGTTAAAAAATACGTCAAAAAACGACATTAGTACATTATTTTTGCACCAACCTAATATTAATATATACTTAATAACTATGTTTTATTACACTGCTTTTGTAACACCAGCACTATATGAGCAATATATTAAAATTATACACACACACACACACACACAGTTAATTTGTAATATTTATGCTCTGTAAATTTACACTGAGCACTGTTTTGTAAAAATAAAAATAAAAATATCAATAAGAACACCGGATTATATATCTTACTGTTCTTTCTTTTTACTTGTATATACATATATATATGTGTGTGTATATATCATTCATTAAAAACGACTGCGATTAAGCTTTTCATTCAATTTTTGTTGTGTCTGGAAAAATTACTTTGATGACATAAATTTCCTAATTCTACATTTAGAAATATATAAAAATCTATATATTCAGTTAAAAATAAAAAAGGTCCAACAAAAATCAGCCCTGATATGGGCTAACAGAATAGTCGAAAGAAAAAATATTCGTGAATATGAAAGAATTATGATAAAAATACACAATGTTTGTAATTTATTTAACCATATATATATATATATATATATATATATATATATATATATATATATATATATATATCCTTGTGCAGGTATGCAGAAAATAGAAAAGAACACGTTGGGTGCATAATCCGGGGTTTCTTAGTATTTTTGTTTTTATTTTTAAGAAGACAGTGCTCCATACAGAAGTAGAGCTTATATTATAATAATATTTTTTGTTTAAAAATATGATTCCTTCGCTACATAAGAGTTCTCATGTTTCAAAAACGAGAGCCGAAATCATCCAAATAATTAATAAAATTAAGTTGGATTGAGGTGTTTAGTCCCGTTTCATCCTCAAGCGAAATTTTAGGAATAAGCTATCTCTCGGTTTACGTGTATTTTTACAGAATTTGTTATTGTGGGAGTGGCTAGACTATTTTCCTTCTTTAAGTGGTCAGGGAGTTAATTCTTATCAGTAGATTCATCATCCTCTGAGAGGTTTTGGGTAGGGTATCTATTTCAAGGCTAATGTTTACGGTCATCCTTTAGTTGGTTCCCAGTGAAAGATATTTTTATGGCGCGTCTACAGTCGTTATGTGTCTGGAGAATTGTCTTTTATTATTGTCTATCTGATTATCTATTTATTTATTTGTTTATTTAAGTGGGTGTTTAATATACAGATCGCTTTGCATTGAATTTCAGTTTGTTTTTTTAGTTTTTTTGACGACGACAAAAAGGGTTTTTCCTATTTAAGGGTTTGGCTGAGCTTTTTAGAATTTTACTTAGCTATATTTTTTTTTTTTTTTTGCTAATTATCTAATGCGAAAGTCTGTTGATGTCGGCAAAAAACCGTTAACTCCTGCCTATGGTTTAATAATTTTTCATTATTTAGGAATTTAATGATGTGTAGTTTTTCCTGTAAGCATAAGAGGCATGGGTCATCCCAGGTTCTACAGGTTCTTGTTCTATTTACTATTTTCCATTTTACTTTTGGTGTTTTATTCGTTTCCTTTAGATGCCAGAAATATTGGGATAGAGATGTCTGATTTCTATTTTGAATATTGTTGAAAGAGCTCTTGTGTTGTCTCCATCTAATTTTAAAATTATTCTTTGTTGATCCTATGTATATCCTATCAGTGTTAGGGCTCTCAATGGATGAGATAGTGCATTGGTATACCACGGATTTTGTGAGGCATTTATTTTCCAACGGGCAGTTTTTAGGGTTTCTACAATCGCATAATTTTTCGTTATTTTTATCTAGTTTTAGTTTATGTGTTTTATTACTGTTTTGGTATGCGTGTTTTTCTAGGATTTTCTTATTGTGTCTTTTTATGATTCTTTCTATATTTTCAGTGCAGCTGTAACTCAGTTTCAATGTGTTTTTGTTAAAGATGTTGCTAAGTTTGCTATTAGTGGGAAAGTGCTTTTCAATTAAAGCTAGGAACTTATGGCCTAGTTTGGTGCTAACCATTTGGTTGTACGGTGGGGTATACCAGATGATTTTTCTTTTCCTGTTTCTCTTATTATTGGTACTAACGTTTCTATAGGTTATGTCAAAGTTTTTGTATCCGCTGTTTTTCAGGGCTGTGTTGTAAAAACTACTGTGCTGTTGGAATATTTCTTTATTTGCTGAGTTCATACTTATTCTTTTCTCTATTGATGTGGGTATATGCTAGTTAAGTCTAGGGTTACGTCTAGGAAGTTTACTTTTTTTAATTTAGTGTTGACTATTGTTTTTAAATTTAGTTTCCCGAATTCATTGTAAATTGCCTTTCTAATTTTCTCTGTTTTAAAGGTTGTGGAGCTCCTCACTACCATGAGCCCGTCATCTCTGTACAGCCCGATGTCCCCCACGTCCAGTTCACGGTGGGCGGTTAGGTTGTACAGTATAAATAGACCGACAAGGTCCGAAGATTCTGCAGAGTCTAGAGATCCCATGGTAATGTCAAAGTTGTCATTGGTGTTTTTTATCCACTGGTCCCCATTATGGATGAGGACAGATTTCTTTGCACTGAGAATAATGTTTGTTTCTTCTTCAGTTAAGTCTGTATATACCGTAGCAAACTCCAGGGCAGTCGTGAAGAGGTCTTTTGATATTGACTGGTAGTAATCGACAATATCGAACTGGATTAGGGTGCATTCGGGCTTATTTTCGATGTTGGTAAACCAGTTTATGACTTCTTTGGTGTTAATCCAGAGTGTTATATATATATATACGCAAAAATAAAAATAATACTAACATGTCATTTTAATACATACATTTGCCAAAATTACGCAAAAATATCTTGAAATACTAAAGAGTAAACTTATTAAATCAAATCAACATTGGTTTCAAGTACGGCCTCCAGACCATTTCAGAATTTCCTGCGTCTCTTCTGAATGGTCTTGTTTAAATTTGAGAATGCTGTCATAAACATTGCCTTCAGTTCATCTTTCGTGTTACAAGGTCTTTCGTTCAACTGCGCGCCACACATAATAATCGTGAGGCTGAAATCTGGGGAGTTAGGTGGCCAAATGTAAAGGGTGATGTGATTTCAGAAATTGTCTGACACCATGAATGGGTTTTCATACTTGTGTGGATGGTGCAGAGTCCTATTGCCAGGATAGGGTCTCAGAGCAGCCACCCTCTTGAACCACTACTTCCTCAAGGCACTTAATGTAGGCCTCCGTGTTGAGGCTGAGGCCCTCACCAACAAATCCTGGTCTTCTTTTTTTATCAGAACGATCAGAATGAGTTTTCTAGAGCTGTTGCACCTTCGTAATCATCATTAGACTCATTCAACTCTTTTCGAATCCTCTGCACTGTCTTCAGATTGACAAACAAACACTCTGAAATGTTCGTATTGTATCTTCCGACGCGAATGTCAAGCAGTAAAGCATGCTGTTTCCAAATTTCTGGCAGAGTGAATTGCTTCATGGTGCTCTTTTTCTCTCAGACGGTGCCCAACTGACCCTACTGTACTATGAAAAAATCAAAAACAAATAATACGCACGCGCGAAATAAAAATAAGCAAAACTGCTTCAATTTACCCATCGCACCATATATAGATATAGATATATATTTGTATATATCACTGTTACCTCCAAATACAAGAAAAAACTTCATAGGAAAATTGAAATCCGAACTAAATTCCATACACATAAAAACACACCATATACACTGCGTGCCAAATTATTATAGAGATAACTTTTTTCTAATATTTCAAAAACCATCCAATCAATTCAGACGAAATTTTCACACAATGTTGGCAACACTAATCTGCGTACTCACTGAAATTTGTGCGTAATGTAAACAAACTGGCGCCATATTTGTTATCAGCACGGTGATTTGAGCTTGCCAAATTATTAGAAAAGTATAAGAATTTAAGGAAAAGATGGGCCGTAAAAGCATTTTAAGTGATGCTGAAACGAAAACTATCAGCTCAGAACTCTCAAAAGGTAAATCTACACTAGAAATTTTTAAAATGATAGGAAGTGTCATAAAACAGTGAAAAATTCACCGCCGACCCTACACAAGTACGCAAAAGGGCAGATAAAGGCAAGCCAAGGGTTATTTCACGTCGTCTCATGTCACGACTTAAACGAGGGGCCACGAAGAAACCAAGACTTACCAGTCAAGAGCTTATCAGCCGCATTGGGGATCCTACTGTGTCTAAAAGTACTTGGTGTCGGTATCTGAGGGAAATAGCAACAACAGTCAAACCTGTATCGAAGCCTCCGGTGACGAGAAATCACATTCAAAATCGATTGAAATGGGCCGAGGACAATATGAAGATTGACTTCTCTAAAGTTTTGTTCACAGACGAAACTCAAGCAACACTTGATGTGCCAGATAGATGGTGCAAAGGCTGGGCAATGAGCGGACAGAATCGCCATCAGTGTTTGAGACGCCAACAAGGCGGTGGAGGCATAATGATCTGGGGTGGTATTATTGAAGACACATTAGTAGGCCTATGGAGAGTACCAGATGGCGTCAAAATGACTGCTGATGCATACATAGCGTTTATGAAGGAACATCTTGAACCGTGGATGAAAAGGCAAAGAGTTGCCTTCAGAAGGGCCATTGTTTTTTATGCAAGATGATGCCCTCTCACACGCTGCTCACAAGACTACTGAATATTTGAAACAGTTAGGCTTCGATATTAATTCCTTTAAATAATATATGGAAATAAAAATTCCTCGCCTGATAAAGTCACATGACCCGAAACGCGTGTAGCAAAATATATTGAATAAATTATATAAAAAAACCACAAATATATTAGGTTGGTGCAAAAATAATGACGTAACGATATCGTTTTTGACGTTAAAAAATACGTCAAAAAACGACATTATTACGTCATTATTTTTGCACCAACCTAATAACAAAAACTTTTGCGGCCTTTTTTTTCTCTTTAAAATATACACTTTTCTCTCGTTGGAACAATCATAAACCATTCCCTTATACACACACACAACACAATATATATATATATATATATATATATATATATATGTGTGTGTGTGTGTGTGTGTGTGTGTGTGTGTGTTCCTTTATAATTTATTTAAGAACAATTAAAGATTAATGAAGAAATTCGTCGCGCACGTGTTCATGCGAAAAATATGACTAATATTTTTAAATTCTTCTTTTTGCATTTTAGATTTCAGCACATTGATATAACTTCCAAAAAGTCCGTATTTCTTTTAAATGGAAAATGAACTGTTAATCAGATCACTCAACTTAAATCTTAAACGGCGGCTTCCTCAGCTGTGAAGCCGCTTTTAATTTCTTCAAATATATCATCATCATTTTATTGTACAAAATTATTTTTTTAATTTATTATTACTTCTGTCCGTAACTTTCAACTTACGCTGCTCACTTTTTATTGATTTTTATTTAAGTATTGATGGATGTAAATATATAAGACAATTTAAAAAAAAAGAAATTATTTTGACATGTTTCGCCGATTGAGCGGCGTCCTGAGAAAAATGTATTTTATTTCAACAAATTCTATATTAGCGGGATAAAATCTAATTCACGTTAAGCATAGACACGCTTGATTTTTAATTTAACTGTATTGTTATAGATTCAGACTAATTACAACTCGGCTTTTATCTTTACTTATTTATTTTTCTATTACTTTATTTCAAGTTTAGCATATTATTTTAGTATTGATTTAGCAAGTACGGACAATAAACTGAAATCGATCGGATATTAATCGTAGCGGGACTCATTTGATCACGACACTTACATGCATCATCGTCTTAGAAAATTTGGAAAATTTTAGAAATTGTAATCACGAAGTTTCTGGTGGCATAGAATCGCATTGAATGTATCGTTAAATTTTAAGTCCCTTGATATGTATACATTTGGCACGTGAGCTTTGTCTGGTTCAATGGAAGATCATGGGTTCTGTGTTTTGGTCAGAGTTGTAAAATTTTAAGACACTGGATGTGATGTATGCCAAAAGAGAATATCATTACCCTCAAAATCACATGTCTCTCAGTCTGCCATTCTAAAATAATGTACATTTCCGATGAAACCCTTAGGGGAGACTTGCCAAAAAGAGAATAAATAACAAGAACACCAAAAACGAGGAAAATTATCCCCAACTAAGTAAAAAAAAAAAACGATGTTATAAATACTGACTAGATAATTTAGAATATTACTAAGGTCTTTGATCATGTTTTTGATGTTTGCCCGTTGCATTTGTTCGTATTTCTTGTAGCTTAACATTTTTAAAAGTTTCTCTGCTTGAATATTTATGAGAAAATCAAAACACGGTTCATTAGTTAATTACTGTTGTACAAAGAACTACTAATATGTTTTAAAACTATTCACATGATTAATATTTCTATTGTAGCTTTTATTAAGCGTGGAAAATGCGCTTGAATAGATTCAAAAATAGACAGGCATTAACTCTGCCAGAATCGTGACTTCCAGCTGTGCAATGTACACTTTTTCTAAAGCCTTTGCAACAATTTCACTGATCTTATACGCTAAATTTTGCAAACATCTTGCTGTTACTCCATTTTAATCGGTCTTCTATTTCTTCAGTTCCTCTGTTGTGTAGAAAGGCGGCCGTTCTTGCTTTCGCTCATTGTTAAACATCGACTCGTCCGTCTCCTACGAGTGGAGCGTCTACTCATAGGAGGAGGGGGTTGCAAAGTGGGCCGCAAGGCGTGACATTTAGTCATACGCATTATGGTATTCACTATTATTGACCCATGTCCCTCAGGTGATTAAAGCTTTTCTTCATAATTATTTTGTTGCGGTGATTTTCTTACAATATTATTAACCAGAAACTACGAACATTATAACATTAATTAAGAAACATTTAAAAGGAAACCTGTGAAGAGACGCCGTGTACATTCTATTTTGGTACTTTCTCCTTTTCTGCAAGTCTCCTTGAATTATTTTTCTAGTAAAGATATTGATTTGTGAAACTAAAGGTTTACATAGGACTGCATAATTACCAAACAGATACAATCAAGCTTGGAAGATTGTTATCTAATCCGATTATTTTGTGCTTATGCTCTGTGAAATATTTATTATTAACGCTTTAAAAATTATCAATTCTGAACACCTAATTTCTCTAATCGGGAAATAATTGAATAACGAACAGACATATTTTATTTTTCTGTTGGTTGAAATAATCATGGAAACGGGAAATGTAAAATATATAGTCTATAACATAAAATTATAATCTGCAATATAAAAATAAATATATGGGCTTCAAAGAATAAAAATTAACTTTTACAGTAAATGCCAAGATTTCACTAAATTCTTGTGATGACAACTGTGAACAGATTCGATATTAACGATAAACCCCACAGTGTTTTATGAAAGAAGGTTTCATCTTTAATGATTTAATAATATTGTATAAACTGCAACTTTGTTTGCTTTTAGTTTCAGTTCACAGAAATGACTGAATAACAGCAGTAATGTTGGTGATTATGGATCTCCACAATTTCCTTTGTAGTTCTTAATAATTTTTTTTTTGTTATCTCCCATAAACGATGCTATGCCATCCCCTTACTCAAGATCGCTAGGCAGATTTTGCATCGTTTTCTTCTCCAACCTTCAACCTGTCCTGTCAGTATCAAATTTCCCAAAGCCTGTTTATTTATTATGTGGTTTTGAAAATGCAACTATTTCTTCCCTGTTTTATTGATAAGTGTCCTTTTTGTTTCTATTTTCTATAAAAACTTCGTTGTTGCTCAGGCCATCAGCATTTGTCAGCATCCTCCTGTAGAACCACATCTCGAAAAAAAGTCTTAATCCTCATCATCTTCATCATCAATTCCACAACCAGCTGAGGTTATAAGCCTGATACACAACTGATCACATCACCAGCTCCTGCCGCAAGTCTTTTGCGTGCCAATGCCTATGTCTGTGTGAATGATCATCCAGACCACCTTATGACGTTGTCAGACCATTTTGTTCAATTTTCTGCCTCTTCTTTTCTTTTTTTTTACTTAAGGTGTTACTGTGTACGAAATCAGTGGAAATATTGTTGGCTCTTATGGTGTCTTCGAACGATTTCAAATTTCTTCACTTGACAGTGAGATTATGTTGCCTTCCAATGAGCCTGTTTCTTGTTTGATGATGTCTCCCACTGCATCATTTGTGATTTGGTCCATATAGGAGATGTCTGATCTATTTCTAATGTTTGGATTCTTCGTTATAATTCTGATGTTAATAACAAAAATTCGCTGGCGCACAGAAATAATGAACAGTTTTATCTTTGGTTTCAGGCAGATGTTCTTGTCTTTGAAGATTTTATTTTTGCAACAACTGTCAATGTCTATTATTTCTATTCCGGGTCCCTATTTTCTGATAATCGACCCAAAACCTTGTCTTGAAAGAAAAGTAATTGGCTTTTATTTGACTAAGCTGTAAAAAAATATAGTCTGCTAATGTCTAAAATAGTTACCTATTTCTCGCTTTTGTCAATAGCCACTTCTTTACTCCACGTAAACATCCGGAATTTGAATTCTGGTTTTCAAGGTATGGATTCATTCAAGCAGGTAAATAAATTTAACTATAGAAGTCATGTAACAAATAACGGAAAGTGTAAATGTGCTTAAAAACAAAGAAAATATTGCTGTACTTCCGTTGTTTAATACTAAAATTCACCCACCTACACAAGGTAGAGTGTTACTTTGAAAATAATAATGAATAAGGTGTGTGATATGAACGAAAGCATTTATGCGAGGAGGTCCATTAAACAAAATGGTAGTTCTTGGGACAAAACTCTCCGAGTGAAATTCCTTCTTACATTCCCGGAAGAAATGATGGTGATTGGACTCCGTTGAAGTAACACAAAGTGTCCAAGTGGTAAAAGTTTAAAAGATCTTGAACTAAAGAATGACGTTCTTCTAAAAATGTACCAAGGAAATGTTGTCAGATTAGCAACAGATTCGCGACGTTACATCTGGCAGGAACGCAGCAGAATCTTCCACCACAAAACCGTATAAGTGACCTTTAACTGTGTCAGGGCTATAATGTAAGTTTTAAGCAGCCCCCTTCTCAAATGAAATAGAAATATTCCATTTTTGGTTCAATCTATTATGAAGATAATGCAAAATTCTTAAAAGATTTTTTATATATCCACAATAATTATTCTTTGCAGATTTACTATACCTTGAAATTTGTTTCGCCTTGCATATTGGGAGATGAAACCTCTTGATGAAGAATGTTCAGATTTCTGCCAAATGCAGCCAAGCAGCTGGGTAGTTGGTCACTAACGACGCTGAAACAAGCAATAAATAATATGAATGAATTCGTTTTTTGTTTGTTTTTTTTCATAGAAAACTGAAGATTGATGCAGTCTGTTAGCAAATTTACGATCTGAAATTAAACTCCGAAAATTTGTTTCAGTATCTGTAGCTAATGTAAAAAGACTCGTTGAACACAATTTATTTGCTGCCATAGATTGGAAATGTACCATTTCTACAGTTGAAAAAATTTCTTCAGCAAACTTATATTCTCTCCACCTGTTTTTGGGCTGTCGCGAAGCGAACTTGGATCTCTACAATATTGAATTAAAATTATTAAATATGATATACCGCACCTCGTGGTTGCATATTACACACCAGTACTACAAGTCAACCCAAGGAAAAGCCAATATTGCAAAAGCTGTTTTTTCAGACAGTTGGGAAACTGAAGCAACACAATCTTCCTAATCTGAATTATTTAAAATTGTGTCTTACTAAGCAAATATTTTTTAAATTCATTTGCATGAACACAGGTGTGTTCTGAGAAGCGGTTCAGTAATTAGCGTAAATAGCTTAAAGAAATAGTCGTTTACTTGTTTTTTGCTTTGTTTAGATACGCAAGTTTCGCGAATTTCTATGCTAGTAAACAAACAAAATAGAAAAACATCGAGTGAAAAATCTGCTTTTACACAAAATAATTTTAACCCAGTGATTTTAAGGGTAATTCTTACCCTCACACTGTTTTACTTTAACTATTGCATTTTAATTTTCTCAATGAATGCCTTTAAGTTATTCAGTCAAATTTCATGATGCAAGTTGTTACTTTAAACAGCATCTTTTTATCTAAATATGCAAATATCTAATCTATACTTAAAACCAGCTTATAAGTTGCTAAAGAAATGTACATTTTAAAGCAATATTTACAGTAAAAAAAAGTGCAAAAATCAATTAAAAGGTGGAAAAAGTAAGTTAAAATTGTATAAAACCAAGTAGTTACTTGAATATTATTGATCATTAGTTTGTTAAAACGTGTGGTAAGGTTTATTTAAAACATGATTATTTAGCTAAAACAGACGTCAAACCGAAGGGCATAATTGATTTATTTTTTACGGCTTATCAACCCCTTACAGGTTATTTAAAGGCAGGAAATATTTTTAGATTGTAAGAATGTTTTTAGATGATATTAATGTACTAATAGAAGTCCTATTAATTAACTTATAGTTGGTGGGAGAAGAGGTGGATTCATACCTTTCCAAGTGTATTTGTGCGTAAATTAATATAAAGATCCCAACTGGAATTGGAACTCGCCTCCTAATTTTCAAATCCACGTTATTGTTCATTACACCACCTCTCCATCCATGTTTACAGAACCTGATATTCCCAAGCACCTACCCTCTAGGTACTGACCAGGCTAAACGTTGCTTAACTTCGGTGATCCATGAGAACCGATGGTTCAGCGTAATGTAGTCATAAGCCGGTAGGGCAACGATTAGAAAGTTGGTCATATTATTACAGCTATTGTGGGTTCGATCCTCACTGGCCCTGTAACTCACTTAACTACTCTTGGTAAGTATAACTGAGCTTATTGTTGCACAATAATATAAAGATGTTATTGAAGATAAAATCAAGCGTGCATTAACTTTAATGGTTTTGTGCCAGACTAGACAATTCTTATTTAATAAGTTAAATTGTGGTTTTATTATAAATTTCGATAAAGAAAAAATTGTCAAGCAATTCAAACGAATACAGCAATCTCATTACTTGAGCCTCCGTGGCCCTAGACTTGAGAACGGGTATGAACATTAAGAAAATACCTTTTTTAACACTCTAAATAAGTAGGATCATTATGAAGACTTACAGCATCCCAACATGACCACGGTGAACATAGTCGATCAGCGTAAAGACTGTCCCTTGCTTCGCCTGAAACAACAACAAATTGCACCATTATCGTTTTGATCCTGAAAAGATTAAATATATATAGACAATTTATACATAATTCACGTCTAGAAAACAAGAACACTGTAAGAACACAAGAAAAATAAAATAAAAATGTTAAACTCAGCACCTTGTCAGTCGTTTTTAATGAAACTTGTATAAAAGAGGGATTGCTGCCCAAATACACAAATACTCCGAGCTACAGGTTCTGTCTGTTTAAACTTTCGCTTATTTTATTTTTCTAATTTTCGAATAAGAAATTTATAAATAAACTGTTAAACTTCATGTTTTTGTCCGAAGAGTTTCGACCGTTTTTGTCATTATCAAGAAATAAATATCAGTCTGGTAGATTTTATCAGTTACATTCTGGCATGTTCTGGAACGCTACATTTCAAATTTTGCTAATGTACGTTTTTGATGATGATAGTCGAAAGTGTTCCGAACATTAAAAAATCATACATAAACACACCGATTTTTATATAATATTTGTGTATTCCTTGTCTTATATAAATAAGGTAATTAACATATCCTAAATATATAATGGAACAAAACTATTAGTAAAATGACATTTCCATTTCATGGCAGACACTATCATTCTACTGAATAGAATTTTTCGGCAGATTTGAAAGAATCATTCCAACCAGACAAGCATCATATCAACTGAATAAATCCTAGCAATTTAATATCTAGTAGAAAATAAAGCATTGGCTCCAGCAATTCGAAAGTATTCTTGTTAATATACGAGATGTGAAAAGACTTTGATACTCTCAACAGAGAGAAATTATTTCAGTATTTAGAAGAAATTCTGCAACAAGATGAGCTTCATTTGCTAAGCATAGCCCCTAACACGGCAAATATAAGAGGAAAGATTAATAACACGCTTCGAAATGCTTTTTGTGACACTGCTTTATTGCAGTCGTATTCATTTTCTGTTAAGCACAGGATCTGAAGAATGAAGTCAGCTCAATTCAGGACGCTTTTGTGATCCAACCAATATATGCTGATTACATAACATATCTCACTGACAATGATAAAGTGTTTGAACTAAAAGAGATGCAGATTTCTATACTTGAAGAAGAAAAGCTCAACATGAAAGATACCAAAATCAACTCCATCGATCATTCAGCGCAAGAACAACAAATTGCGATGGTCTGCCCTTGACTTGTTTTGAATAACAAATCTCTCAACATGTCTTCTTCTTCTTCTTCTTCTTCTTCTTCTTCTTCTATGTTACAATGTGCCTTCAGGTCATCGGCGACCATCGATCTCTATAATTTTCTATCCTTTATAGGTAAAGTTTTTCTTTTCACTCAAGCTTGTTGGGTATGTTATTAGCTATTTCCGATTCTAAGTATATGTGTTCTTTGTTTCAATTTACCTTAAAAGCACTCTGTTAATCCTATGTTCAGTCCATGGTATTCCCAGCATACTTTTGTATAACCACATCTCTGGTGTTTCAAGTTTCCGCTTCGTCTTTGAGGAGATTGTCCAGCATTAACTGACATGTAAGAGGACTGCTATTACAGCATTCTTTTTATTTATAACGAATTTTCTGCTTCTTAATACCTTGCTTCGCTTTTATAAAGCATTTTCTACTATTGCAATGCACCTTCGGAATGCGAAAAGTGCAAATTATTTAGCAACTGCCTGAATAAGGAGAGAGACACTGAAAACCGAAAGAGGGTTGCCTTTCTAACTATTCAGAAATACAAAATAGAAATAAAGAGTGCACGACTGCTACGTAATGTTTAATCTCCAGAGGCACTGAATATTGGACAATTTACTCGGAGGAAGAACAGACTTGTAGAGATTGCTAGCAATCTGAGAGAGGAGTCGAAACTTTGGTAGGAATCATGAGTAAAGTATCCTTGGAGAATATAACACATACAAGGACATCAGAAGGAATGGAAGCAGAGAAAACCAGCGTGAAAATGATTTGATAATTTTAAGCAAATGGATGTGCGAACGCTCATTACCAAGACAAAATATGGGCAATGAAGATGCAAGTGTTGATGACAAGGGAAGCTGAGTCTTTGATATTTTCTTTTTTTTTTCTTTCGACAATCCTTTTTGGTATTTCTTCTTCTTTAAACTTGTTCAAGCGAATTTCTAAAAAAAACATTATTACAAACTGTTGACCTTATTATATAACCGCACAGATTCTGTAATTAAAAATTACCACTTACTTGACATATAGAATATTAGTATGTGTAGTAACTTCAAATTAAATTTTTGAAAGATGTCAACTTTGCCAGGTTTATTATTATTCTATATCCAGTTGGCGTAAAATTAAATAATATTTCAAACCACTTAATGGCCACATGTTTTGATAACCTAGAATTTTGGATACGGTCACCTAAAATTCTTGATCATGATGACATTGAAAGAAGATCATGTACTTGCAACTTCTCTCTCTCTCCTTCCACCTATTTCTCTCTTTCCTCTCTCTCTCTCTCTCTCTCTCTCTAAATATATAATATATATATATATATATATATATATATATATATATATATATATATATATATATATATATATATGCCTGGGAATTTATTTTAGCACTTTCTTTCGCACAAGGATTTTGAAAAGTTACGAATTTACCGGAATTGGCAAGTTAACTAAATCACAATATATCTGAAAGAACAAAACTAATGTCGACATCTTAGAAATAATCTGAAGTGCAAATAGAATCATGAGAAATAGATATTCTGCTTTTCATTCTCTATGACACAGCAAGAATTAAAACTTATTTTTTTAAATGGAATAAAATTGATACTGTTAAAAGCTTACGAGAGAGTGCTGCAAAGTTCTCAACCTGACCTGATTACCAATCTCTGGCCACATTAACATTTATTCTTGGCGTTCTTTTTTGGTCTAACCGAAAACCTTTCATAAACACCTCGTATGGGTAGCATTTAATTGCTACGAATGTTAAAATCTGAAGCACAAACAAAACCCGAATTCGATTAATAAGCTAACCAACTAATAGTTTATTGGCAAGTACTAGATTGGCGGTTAGGTCTCATCGTTTTACAGTTGAAATAGATAGATATAACCGTAAGTTCTATGTTAAAATTTTCTTCTCTCGCACTTCTCGTTTGTGGAACTCTCTTCCGGTTTCTTGCTTTCCAATCAACTTTGATCTTTAAAAATTTAAGTGCAATGCTAACCGTTATTTTCTGTTTACTTAATTCCTTTCACTTTTATTGTTATCTCTTTTTAATAATATTTTGATTTTCTCATATTCTCTCACACTCAGTACCCCCCTTGCGACGTAGTGTCTTTATTGCCTTCATTGGGTTTAAATGATTAAAAGAAATTCATATGTGTTGTGCAGATGTTTACAGGTGTTGGTTAAGATGCATTGAGTAAAATTCTACCGTAATGAAAGATTTCTGAAGACAGTGTCGTTGTTTTTGTTGACTAGATTGTTGCTCCAGACGATGATGATTTTGATATGAATATAAATTTAACTCTGAGGATCAAAAAGAAAGAAAATCGATAATGAAAGCAAAATAAATAAAGCAAATATCAATATCATGAAGTTGGTGAAAAACAATCTAACACGCCGTCTCTTATATAATGGATGAAAAGAAGAAAATATCAAATCAGGTATAAACGGTGTTCAACGCACCAATCATATACAAAACGTTCTGAAGACGAGATATGAGAGTCAAAAAGCGTCAAACGTCTATCAACAACATCGACAGAAACAAAAATAACAACAATACTACTACTACTACTACTAATAATAATAATAATAATAATAATAATGATAATAATATTTAATGATGATAATATAATCCTTTTTGTACGAAGCACTCACGAAAGATACGTTACTGTAAACAACGTCATGACTAAATTTAAGAAGTCAGCTTAAAGATGATATAAAACACGCACTAGAGTAGAGATTGAAATACACTTAGAACTGCATAAACGACCTTCTATCACATACACACAAACCCACACACACATACATACACACACATACACAAACGGTATTAGTCCAAGTGATTGTCTTAGATAAGAATTATAAAATATTCTATTTCTTTTAGATCCATAGCAAAAACTGCATCCAAGCAAGTAAACTGGGAATTGCTTATATGATGAGATAAAAGAAATTCTGTCATGTATGGTAGACTTGCTTGAGCCAGCGAACCGGAAAGTAAAAACGAAAAATCTAGTCCAAGTATGAAAATTAGTCCGGTGTATGAAGGTTAGATTCGTACTAACTGATACACGAGGAATTGTGCCAAAATCCTTAGAAGCAAAATTTGTGAAACTGGAGATTTAAGAAGCGATTGAGACAAACTGAAAACTGCAAAAAGACGTCTTGTGTGAAAACGGAAACGATTTAATAATAATAATAATAATAATAATAATAATAATAATAATAATAAGGGCGATTATACTCTGATGCCGAACCAGTCATGGCTGTCATAGATTCAACTCTTAATTGATTGAAGCTGTTAACATTTACATTTTTTAGTAAATTAAATGGTCAATATCCCGTTAAATAGTGGATATTTAGGTGTCAGTAGTTTGATCTAAACCAGTTTAGCATGTCCTTTATGAACTGACGCACTATGCAACTCTGTTCATGAACGAGAGTAGTCGGATGGCATCATGGCCACTAACAGAACAGGATATATGCTTTGTTTTTTGAACGATGAAACAGTTTAGGACACATGGGAGGCAAATCTAGATACTGGAGGACACTCTAAATCTACTGTTAAGATTTTGTTTATCAATGAAATTAATTGTATTTTCTATCGTTTTAATTAATGCCATCTATCCTACAGACATATGTTTCAGATTATCATCGATGGAGATCAAGTGACAATTTTTCCACGGCTCTTCATCAGATTCTTCTGCGTTCTCGCCGAAGTCAACAGTTTTTCAGTCCGGATCGTCTCATCAATTTCTTCCAGTCTCTACTTGAAGGCTCACACCGAAGGAGCCAATAATTATGACCATGACCTTTACGATACAATTTCATAAAGTTTGCGATTTTCAGTCAATAATTTTATACCTGGATCGCTGGATATCATTTTCCTATTTTTTTTCCTGTTTCATCTAATAACTGCTTTAATTCCTAGGGGATAAATGACCATTTCTAGGAAAATAAACATATACTTTCATCTTACGTAACTTAAAATCCGAAAACACAGAAATCGTAATTTCTAAGGAAGCTTGTCAAAACGTCACTGAATGTTCTCAACGTTGTATTCACAAATCTATTTTCATCATCAACATCTTATTATTTTTACTTCTACTACTAATAGCACTATTGTTATTATAATAAATCGCGATACGTGTTACAGAACCATGAATCCTGATACATTTTACTTGCAATCCTCAGAGGTAAGCAACAGACTTTCCATTGACTTACCTTGATATCATAACCAATTCCGTGAGCGCGGCACATTTGAAAGAATACACTATAGTGAATGATCGACAAGTTTGAATGATACATTTTTGTACTCATCACTCCATACCGTTGAGGTACCTGCATAAAAATGAAATTTTGAATGGTTACAGAAAGCTAAACAGAAAAAAAAAAACATCGAATTGCTTCAAAATTTAACCACTGAATGCGTTACATATTTTGAATAAGTACGCATTTCGTATATAAATGCTTTATTGTGCTTTCTTTTGAAATCGTTCGAGATTCATTAAAAAAAATTTTTGTTTTGTTTTGCGGCATATCAACTCCTTATGGGTCATTTAATTCGGAAATTTAATTTTGGGGGAGCATTAATAATTTCTTTTACAAAAATGTATTGCTGGTAATTTTTTTTTTTTTTTTTACTATGAAAATGTATTGCTGATATTTTACTGTACAAAGGTATTTTTATACTTTCATAGTGTTTTGACCCCCAGTCTGGGTATTCACTATTTTTCCATAGCTGGGACCCTAACAGGTGCTACCACCCCGGGTCAGCTGGGAATAACAGCAAATAAAAGGTGGTGCCATGCTCTTCAAAACCTCCTGATCAGAGGCCTTGCTGCCAGATGAAATTTATCGCCAAACCCAGAACGATTTGAAATTTTACAGAGCTTAGAATGCCTAATGTATATAAATTCTGAAGAAATATTTCATTTCAAATGCGTAATCTTTAATTTAAAATTCTATGTGCACTCACTCGAAATTTATTAAACAGTTGAAATTATACTAATTATAATCATAGTAGGAAATAAAGTACTTCAAAATAATCAAGACCCTGAGAAGGAACTGGTTAGACTATTTTTGCATCTTGTTTCTTTCATCGTTAGTATTAAAACTTTCAGCTAATACAAGGCCAAAGAGCAACTCAAGGTGGAGTGCTACTAAGTTAGGATTATTGTACAGAGTTAAGAAGAAATACGTGCAGGTTATAAGGAGAGTATAGGAAATGGTTGATCATGGACTTAAAGATTGTTAAGATTTTAATGATCATGAAAGCATTATCTCGAGATTCTGTGGAACTACCTTTTTATCAATGGAATGCGAAGTGAATGAAGATGATTCAACCAAAGACCTGTGTACCTAGTATAGCGTACCAGAGCTGTAGATGACATAACTAGTGAAAACGGCTATAGAGTAGCAATAAGCTGTTGGAAGGGAATTGTCCGGTTGAAAACTTCATTGCCGGCAAAGCCGTGTAAACACTTTTGACGTCCGTCAAAGCTGTAAAGAAAGGACTGAGCAGGTCCAACTCAGATATTGTAGCAATCCCCCATTTTTGTTCTGATCTGGCTATTGTAAAGACAGATCATGGCAATGGGGTCAGGTACTTTCTGGTGTGATACACGGAACGGACTATCTTCCAGCATCTTTAGCGAGGTATTTTATAACTGGTTTTCCCTTGAGATCTGGGGTCAACTTAGGTCTAATAGACGTTCAATACAAGGATCCTTACTCATAGTACAACAATCTGTTATGGCTGGTAAAAATTCTGTATGAAAATTATTCACTTGGTATTGTATGTATTGAATATTAGAATCCAGTGTTTTCCCATTGAGCTAAATCAAAGGTAAGATCAACTGTCAGAGCTATATCAAAGTAGAGAAAAGCTTCCAGAGTCTGGTTATATAGTTTTGGGGGTATGTACCCATAAACCGTGGTATTATCTGTATAGATATTTACTATTTCACATTATTTCTGGGTAGGTCATTATTATAAAGCATAAAGAAGATAAGACGGAGAATAGTCTTGTGGAGACGTTCCCCTTGATCTCGTAGACTTCAGGAGACTGACCATTAATGACGATCTTCATAGACCTTGGAAAAAATATAATTTTAAAGACATTTTCAAAAAATGATGCCAAAATATTTCTGTCCGTTAGAAGCAGGAAATATCTGGATAATATAAAGTATAACTGCATTTTAAAATATATATAGCAAAGAACAGAATTAAAAGCACTCTACAATCAAAATATAAAGAAAATGATCGATTGATGCCCAAATGAAAAAAATAAATACTTTAAAAATAGTTGAGTTAATAAGCATTCAAGTTGGTATCAAGAAAAAAAAGATTCATTTTTCTTCTCTATATAATACAAAATAATATAAGAAATTTTTGAAAAAAAATGAAAAAGAGATTAAACCGAATGTTAATATAAATTAAAATGTACAGCATTAATGTCACTAAAACAAAGCAAACATGAACGCCCGTCTGTATTTCTGAGATGAGGTATTGTAACTATTTACACTATTTACATTTTTTTTTATTTTTCCTTGTCTTTATTATCATATTCACGACGTTTCGCCCGTTGTACGCTCCGCCCTTCATGTGATACACGTTAGAATTTCGAACCGAACCCTTTATTTCGTCCGCTGGGGGTAGATTGTGGTCGAAATAAATGGTTCGATCGAAATTCCAACATTCATCACCTGAAGAAGGCCTGAGCGTACAACGGCTGAAACATCATGAATATGACAATAAAGATAAGGACAACCGTTTGAACAATATAAATAGGGTAAATAATAAATATGAACGTCTTTAAAAATTATTATTTAATTGACATTTTCTGTTACAAAATGATGATATCTCAAAAGTCGAAATGTAACCAATTGATTTTCATTTCTGCAGCTGGATCGGGTATGTTTATTATCTTCATTTTCCATAGGAAAATAACAACACTCTGCCAATAGCTTTAAAACTAAAATTATTACTTGAAAATATAGGATCTCTAAAAGGAGTATCGCCTCATGTCAGATTTTCCTCTTTTCAGAAACTGAAAACACATTTTGAAAACTAAACGAAAATTCAGATAGAATTTGATCTCTGCTTAATTTATGAATAGTACCAATTACATTTTATTAAGGATTTGTTCTTTTAAACAGGTTAATTTATCCAGATGCGTGCGGAAAGTGGAACTGACGAAACGAGTTCAATTTCTGACGTAGTCTGCTGCATTCATTTTCGTCCTTGGGAAAAGCATAAATCTATTAAGAAAATTCTTACAAGAAACTGGAATTTCTAGCCTTTCCCAAGAAGTCAGTCTATAGTTAATATAAAGAAATCTGAAGGGACACGGAATTAAAGTAAAACTCGGAATAGTTTGAGCTAAAATTATTTTTGTGCGCTTATAAAGCAAACTGAGGAAATACTGAGATATAAAAATGATTTCACTGTCATTATTTAATAGTAGGTGGGGAACGTTTATCAAACAGTTAATTCATAATTCTTTTTTGTGTAGAAATTGAAACAGCTTTTAGCTTATATCTTACCACCGTGTGATCCGTGTACGCCGTAAAATAATCATTGAAAGACGGCCTCAAACAGTTCATTTGCAGTTCATTGATATATCTCTACTATAAAAATCGACGTTGAAAATTGCAAATATTTGTCCATGAAAGAAACATAAATTATAACCCTCCTCCTCATCATCGTCGTCGTCAGACCTGTTTCGACCTTAAAGCACACTGCAATTCAGTGTGATTTCTCATCTTCAGTAACTATGTAAATAACTCTCATAAGTCCTCGCCAAAAGTCCTAGTCATTTGCTAACTCACAAAAGTAATGTAGGTCTTCCAAGCTTTACAATTTTTTTCGGGTAATGAAGGAAATATTTTAATAGTTATTTTAACGTGGTTGGTCATTGCGTATGCTATGGTTGTTCGTTCAATATCTATGGAGGTTATTTTTTCCAATTTGGTATTGATGGCAAAAACCATTTCCATAATATTTATTTAATATGACATTCTTATTTGATTTTAGTTTCTTGGAGCCAATATACCTCAGTAACTAGCAACGTCGTAAGTCAATAACTCCTGTTTTTCTTCTTTTTTTTCACAAGTTCACTAACATTAAATGTTCCGACAATAAAATATTTTCATGCAATTGGAGGCATTTACAAAATTGTAAATAATAAATTGCCAACTTTTAACCGTTGACAACTAAAGAAGTCATAACCTTCTCCGCACCAAAAAAAAAAAAAAAAAATGATCTCATTTCTCGACGTACAAAAGTAAGAAACATGAAAAGCAATAAAGTGAATTCGTCAATTCTGAGGCGCACATAACGTAGATATTCGAATATAGTGCAAAGTTTTATTATTAGTTATTTTTTTACGCAAAACATAGGGGGACGCACTATAAACAGGTAATTTTTTTTTTTTTTTTTTGAAGAGGTTAAAAATCGTGCATTTTCAGTGACCGCTTACATTATACACAGGTACATCTTTCTGGCAGAGTTAAAATGCAAGCAAAAAATTCAGAAGTTGAACAATGCATGAATTCGACTTATACACGAGTATATACGGTATTTCATTCGCACGTGAATCTTCCCTCCCAAGAGACATAGAGAAGAAAAGGTAGAAATGACGATGTAAATGTACACGTGGTTTTTCCTTTTGCATAGAAATAAACCAAGTGAAAAAATGGGTGGAAATAAAAAAGGGAGAAAGCTAATAATATGTCAAACTTACAAATGGTTTCTTCTTTATTGTTGTAAACTTTTCAGATTTCTTTTCCGTCTTGGACGGGGCTTCTACTTGACAAGTGATCAGTTGATGTTTGTCAATGTCAAGGTTGCAGTTGGTCATAAAACAAAACATTTTAAACATAGCTAAGTTGTCCGAATAAGCCAAAGACATGTCTAAGCACCACAGCATCTGCTCCAACTGAAATACATATAAGAATGTTGCCTTATTGGAAAATGCTGGTTAGAATTCGTATATGGGCTTATAATTAGGATTATAAATAAATTCATTGGCATTTACACGTGTCATAAACCATCGACGATTTTCCACATAGATCGTAATATGTGATGAAATATTGTATATGATGTAAATGCGTTTTGCTAAATTTTATAGGAAGGTTTGTAATATTTTCTCAGTGTGCAAGAATAGAAACAGAAAAGATATTTTGAAATACGTTTATCATAATCACTTATAACAATTGAGAGTTGTACGTAACAATCGAAATTGTATATGGTTGAATATTTCAATTGTGGCATTAATCTAAATAAAAAAAGAGGGCGACGACCAAAGGTAGAGCATATAGAATTCGATTATATTTATTTAAAACAATATATTGACGAAAAATATAATAATAAAATAATAATATAATATAATATAAATTTTTCAAGAATAATTCTAAGGCAGGTGAATATTCTGCTGTATAAAACTCTATTATCATAAATCCATTGACTTCGCTATCTTAGATTTCAGATTGCAGTTGAAATGCTCGTGGTTCAAATTTCTCTTACTATGATATATATATATATATATATATATATATATATATATATATATATATATATATATATATATATATATATAAGACCAATTTGATTCCACTTATATCTTCCTTTTTTCTTTTTTGCCTGTTTATTTCTACTCTCTTTTCATTTTTTTTCTTTCTTTCTACTGTCTTCTTTTTTTTATATATATCATATTATATTTTTCGTCAATTTACATGTCATCCATGATTTTTAGCTCGCTATGATTTTTTGTATACATTAATTTCGCTGAATAAGAAAAATTGCATAGGACATTTATTTTTCATATTCTTTAGAAATAACAACAGAAGTGTATTATGAGTTTTCTTTTTTTAATATTCCTTTAATTGCAGCAAAACTTACAACTAATTTTAAGTTAATGTTCGGAATGTAACTCTTGGAAGTTTTAACATTATTCACGAAACGACGCTCAAGACGAAAGAATTAACACATTAATACTTTATGATTCGAGTTTCACAGACACCGAATGATGTAATTTTGTATTCAACGGACAGTTTATCGTTTCTTAATGATTATTACGTGATTTCCTATCGATTGGAGAAATGATACGAATGACCTTACCGTTTCTTCGCTTATAAATGTCACCATGGTCAAAGACAAGTGACCAATAATATTTCGAGACTGGCAGGACGCAGCCACCTTCTGGCAGACTGAATTTACATAGTCGGAATCGATGGAAGACTGTGGAACTGAAATGCCCCAGGGCTTAAATACCGAGCTCTCAGAAATTTGATCTCCGATGCATAAAAGTTGCGTGTGTCCATCCGGTTCAATCATCATATCGGCTTGTAAGACAGTCACACTTTCTGCCGGGGGATATGCCTCGATTATTCCACCTTTAAAGATAAACGACAAAAGTTAATTAATTGGGAAGCTTCTATTCCAGTTGAATCACTGAATCTGATGCGGTGGGAACGGAAGTCAATCGATGTTCATTTAGTGTGAATCGCACCATTTGCTCGGAAGTCAAGGAGACAGACATCTCTATTAAGACGACTCCTAGAAGCACTTCATCGTTTTGTGCGCATGTGCAATGATGCAAATGTTTTATTCGGGTAACTTGGTTGGCTTATAAAGTGGATTGGCGTTCATGGCAATTTATTAGCCAAGACGGTAGTTTAGAAATAAATGTTCTATCAAACTTCAAATTAATTATAGCTTCAAGAAACATTAGTCTGATTTCAAGATACATGCAAAGTAAATGAGAAGCGTGTTGCTATGAAAAGCGCTGCTATTACTTAAATACGACAAAAACGGTTGGAACCCTTAAAACAATTCTGGTTATTTTTCGCAGCCACTGTTCTGCTTAAATAGAATTGTCCATACCGCCATCACTATGACTATTTTAATTACTTATTTCAGAACAACAAATAGGTATGTTTGAAATCTGTTAATATCATTGACCCTTTCAAGTATACGAAAAATAATATATTTTCTTTATTTAGAATAAGGCTTACAGCAAAAACACGTTGAAACACCTGTTTCCGTACGATCGCTGAAGTTAAACAATGTTGAGTCGGGTCAATTCCTAAATGGGTGACCGCTTCAGAATACCAGCTTGGGTGTACGGGTGGTGTAATTGATAATAGCACGGAATTGTTAATCTTTGAGCCGAGTTCCAATTCCAGTTGGGTTCATTATATTCACTCATGCACAAATACCCTCAGAAAAGGTATGAATCCACCTCTTCTGCCCCAGCTATGGGTTAATTAGTAACAGTTGTATCACTAAAACATTATTATTTCCAAAAAAAAACAATTTAAAAATATTTTATAGATTTACATAGAAAAACAAATATTTTCTAGATTTACACCAGAAAAATTAATTTTAATAATTAATTCTTTGTCGACTGAAATCGAAAATATTTAACTATGCCTAATCATAAATTTAAAACCACTAAATTTACTCCCTCAGTTATCTGTTAATTAGTAAGACTCGTATCACTAAACCATTATTATCTCCTCCCATCCAAAAATTCTTACACTCTAAAAATATTTCTAAGCCATAGAAAATGAATCAATGACATTATAAACTCTACACACATATGCCCACATGCACAGACACACGCACACACACGCATATATATATATATATGTGTGTGTGTGTGTGTGTGTGTGTGTGTGTGTGTGTGTGTGTGTGTGTAGCGAAAATGTTGCACACATCGTAACTTTAAAACGAATTTTATTGTAACGACTGCCAATAATTGGCGTCTCTAAGAGAATCTGAAAGCTCTCTCATAAAGACAAAACTGATTATATAGTGTTAGCATTGCGAATCGTGATAATGAGAATATGAGTTAGACATGTCAGTGCTTGTGATTTCACTCGCCAATGGACAAAGCTACGACATTGGATACAATCAGCTTTGTACTATGACGAAAATACGATCAGTAATTGCTCAGCTAAAACTTCCAAAGTTAATTTTGGCAATCTATCTTGAGATAATATGCCTACTGAGATACCAAAATCAAACAAGAAAATTTAGATAACTGCTGTTTTAACAGCGGACGGAAAGTGCGACACTGAAACCCGAACGCGCATTGGGATAGTGAAAGTTGCCTTCCATAACTTAAGCAAAGTATTAAGAAACAGGAAAATTTCGTTATAAATAAAAAGAGTATTGAACTGTTACATAATATTAGTTCTCCTATATGGCATTGAATGCTGGATAATCTCTTCACCAATGAAGAGAGACTTGAAGCAAGATATATGTGGTTTTACAACAAGAAGGATGCTGAAAATACCATGGACTGAACATGTGAATAACGAGAAAGTTTTAGTGAAAATGAAAACAAAAGGACATTTATACTTCAAATTTCTACCAAAGCTAATTTCATAATGTCATGATTATAACATAACATGAGAAAGAGAAAGTTGAAATTTCTAAGGCACATCATGAAGAAAGAGGGCTTGGAAAATTGATAGATTGAAGGCAAACCTACCTTAGGTGTTTAAGAGAGATAATAAAAAAGACAAAAGTTGTGGAGAGCCATGATCACTAAGGTCCTTAAAAGACACGGCAGACAGAAGATCTTGAGATAATGTCTCGATAACAACAACAATTCCGCCAACATACTGCTTACTAACGGGGGGATGTACAGACATGAAAACCGCACAATGACTGCAATTTCTATACAGAAATGACATGAGTTCGGAAATAGCCGCACTGTTTTTCCTTTCATAAAAGCGCTTGTAAAATAAACACTTTCTTTGCCATAAATGCCATGTTTTCCCTTTGTAGAAAACATTATATGGAACTAATTTAATTAAGTTTTGTTTCATTAAGCAGATAAGCGCTCAACCAACATTAATCAATGTTAATTAATCGTTTCAATGCAATTATCTAATCTTGAACTCAACAAAGCAAGTAATATGTAATATTAATAATATGTAAACAATCTGAAGATAACCTAATCTGTACTTTTATTTTTCTCTGTGATTCCTGAGAGTAAAATTAGCTGAAATTTAACTTATTCCGGAATTAATCACTGGATCAGACTTTTCTATGGTGCCTGAAGCTCTCGTACAGAGACGTGACATAAGATATATTGCTGCCACATATATTCCGGTGCCATTGCTATAAACTCCTTGATAAAATCCAAAGAAGAATCAGCAATATTATTCATCCTGATCTGACGGTTGCCTCTCTGTGATTTTCTATAAATACTTCCATGCTCATTGTTCGTATGAGCTGTTCGCTGGGGTAACTAAACTTTTAAAATTTAAACGCAGTACTAGACTGGCGTCGAGATCTCATTAATTTACAGTTGAGCTGGCTAGATGTAGCGGTAGATTTTTTCTCGCACTTCTTGCCAGTGGAACTCCCTTCCGCCTCCATACTTTCCAGCCAACTTTAATCTGCAAAAATTTAAATGTAAAGCCAATTGCTGTCTACTCTCATCCTGATTACTGTTTCCTCTTCCTGCCCAGTATTAATGTTTCTGTCCCTAATTCTTCCACATCCTGTAAACCCACCCTTGTGTCTTAGTGGCTTTAGTACCTTGCATTGGGTGATATATATATATATATATATATATATATATATATATATATATATATATATATATATATATATTATTGCTCTTCAAACTATATTTTACTACTTAAAATAAACGCACCGCTTTTGTTTTTTTTATTTTAAACAGTGTGTGTTACATCTATCGCCCTACGCACTTGTGTGTGTGGGGGGTAGGTAATGTATGACAAAGTGCAAAAAAGTTTTCTTGTAACGCGTTTCGTCCATTAAGACTTCATCGGACTTCGTCATTTGTTACGTTGATGCAACTGCACATGTGCACGAACGAAGGATGTTGGAAATTTTTATATATATTAGTAAAAGAAACTGATGACAAATTATTTAGTAAATTCTTGCTCTTTTCTTACAATATTATTTTAAATGACAAATGACTCTTCCTATCGTAACTAAACTAATTATTTTTCTATGTACCGTGTCCCATCAGAATTTGGGCGATCATGGTTCTCCACAACTTTCTTTCCTTTATATTCCTTAGAAATATTTGTCTTTTTGCTATCTCTTCTAACTAACAACCATTTACACAATCTTGTTAGGTAGCTTAATAATTCTTCTTAATCTTAAGACAGAATCATTTTTTTTATTATGAGGTGATATTGGAATTGTGCGATTTTCTGGTAGAATAGATCGCAAGCTTATTGAGCCTTTTACCAGATTCCGCTAAGCTCACTAAGTTTAGTAAATATATTCTGTAATCATTCGTGTCGCGACAAGTTCAATTGTCTCCACAAAACTCGTATCACCAAACACTGGCTCTGGAGCAAAACATTTTTTGTGAGATAAAAAAATATAAATCGAAAAAAAAAAAAAAAAGGAATCCATTTTTCCAGGTAAAAAGAGCGAGTCATCTTGGAGTAAAACGATCTTCGTTCTGAAAAATGTTTACAGCAATTGTGACTGAGTGACTCTTAAAAAACAAAGGAAACTGAGTTGAACAAGTATGTAATATCATTCTTCCTTATAACAGTTAATGCAATGCCGTTCCACAGAAAGATGCTGAAAATATCAGGGGATGAACATGTGAACAACGCAGAAATTTTAAATAAAATAGGTTGAAATTTCTGGAACGCATAATATGGAAAGAGGGCTTGGAGAACTTGACATTCGCAGGACGTATTAGGGCAAACAATGAGTAACATATGTTTGTGTGAATGGATGGTAGAAGGGGTATTGGGAGTGATAGTAAGTAGATAAATACTATTTAGACCTACAAAAGAAAAAAGCGAAACATTCAAAATTGAAAATGGTTTAACAAAAGGCGACCACAAAGCAAGAGTGAAAGTAAACATCTGCACTTCTCTGCACATTTTTGAACGTCTCTTGATCTTCCGAAATGGAAATGCAATATCAATCGTTATCTTCTGTCTTCTTAAATCCTATTATTGTATCATTGTCTCTCCTTAATAATGTTTTTCTTTCTATCATATTCATTTATACTCAGTGAACACCGCTGTTGTGTCTTAGTGGCTATATTGCTGAAATGATTAATACATACACACACATATATATATATATATATATATATATATATATATATATATATATATATATATATATATTAATTATAAGAAACAGATAACTTTAAGGATTCAAGGTGATTATCATTTATTTCCTTAGAATCGAAATTCGATTCTAATTCCTCAGACCAATATTTTCATACAAAAAAAATGGGTGACAAATATTCCATGTATAAGAAGAATTTTGTATTATTATTTTTTTTAATTTCTACACATATGTGTTTGAGAAGGCGGGTGTAAATTGGTGACAGGAGATGAAAGGGAAAAAGGTGATTGAGAAAGTTGAAGGTAAAAGACATGCAAACAAAATTAGGAAAAGAAAAAACAGATAACGAAGAAAAGAGATAGATGTTTTTGCATCGATCTTAAGAGACATATTATGACTAGGAGGTGTGGTTTTTGTTAGGCATGGTGACCTCTTTGTCAAGTATATCCTCAGAAAAGTGGAAGGGGGGCGTAGAAGTAAGAAAAAAGAGATAGAAAGGAGAATATATATATATATATATATATATATATATATATATATATATAGAGAGAGAGAGAGAGACAGACAGACAGACAGACAGACAGAGAGAGAGAGAGAGAGAGAGAGAGGCTAGTCAGGAAAAAAGAACAAAGAAATATACATGCGGGACACAGACAAAAGATGACACTTTAACATAAATATTTAAAAAAAAAAAAATAATAATAATAATAATAATAATAATAATAATAATAATAATAATAATAATAATGATGATAATAATAATAATAATAATAATAATAATAATAATAATAATAATAATAATAGCAACTGAAAGCTAAAAAAAACTAACAAAGTTCTAATAGAAAAAAATGTGTAAAGAATTTGATTTATAAAAGATGTAAGGAATTTTTTTCCAAAAAGAACCTTAATTAAAATATATAAATACACACACACGTATATATATGCATACCCATACACACACATATATATATGCATATAGACACATATATTTATATATATATATAATATATATATATATATATATATATATATATATATATATATATACAGACATATGCAGACATACATATACATACACATATACATACACATAAATACACACACGCCCATACGTGCACATGTACATACATATATGCGTATTTTAATTTATCAATAATATTATATTTATTTAAAAAGTTTTGTCATCAATAAAAATTTAAGTAAATTCTATTAAAAGTTAACTAAAATAAAGGCAATACATCCCTTCTATATACAAATGGTAATAACACAATAATAATAAAAAAACAAATGAGAATAACACGAATAATAAAGATAATAAAAATAATGGTACAAATAATAAAATAAAGTGACAAGATAAAATCAAATAAGGGTAAATAAAACTTATATACAAATATATAAAACTATATTCAGCTAAGATGGAAAGAATACAATATTAAATTAAATTGAACAAAAGAATTATGTCGGCTAACGATGTATAAAAAAATTTTAAAGTAATTATAAAAAACCTGTGGTACTCTATGTGGAAAACTTATGTATTTTCCATTGGTTAGTATATAGAGGGCGAGCATAATTCCAACAACAGAAACATGTATATATGTCACATCAATACACAATATATATTCTACCAGTAAGTACATATATAACACACCAACACACACATACACACACACACACACACATATATATATATATATATATATATATATATATATATATATATATATATATATATATATCCATAAAAACAACACATAAAGTGCATGCATATAGCCATCTCTATATAACCAAAACTATACACATATACAAACAAATACATATACATACTTATACATCTACATACATACATACACAAAACTACACTATTAAACCGACATAGTGACCACATGTATTGTTCCATGTTATGTGCATTCATAATGGATTTCCCATGGATGAGTTTCCCGAAAGTTTGTTACTTTGAGTCGATGTTTATGTCGGCATTTGAAGACAATCTCATTGCGTTGGTTTAGTAATTCCTCATGTCTATTATATTTAATTTTGTAGATTTTCTCTTTAATGCCGAGATCGCATCTGTCTCTGAAGTTTCTCGGAGTCCAAGACCTGGATAAGAACTTCTATTGCAATTGCGGTGTACAGTCGTTTCCCACAAGATCACAATAATATTTAGACAACGCTGTTTGATTTTTAAAGAATTCGTTGTTGAAGGAATGGCGATGATTGTATAAACGCTGTTTCCAATTCCCAGCAGATATTCCAATATAAACCTTTTTCAGGTTTATATTTTCCTTAGGGAAGATCATGGTTTCATACATCACATTTTGTGTCATACAAATTTCACCCACAGGACATACAGGTTTTACCCAGCAATTACAGTTAGAATCCTGTTTTGTAATTGATTATTAAGAAAATTTCCCTAAGATTATCATTGTGGGAATTTATATTTTTTCCACATTGTTCAAATATGAATAGCTAATTTTCAAAGTTTTTCTATTAAAAAAAAATTCAGTGGATTGATATTACGAAAGTAATTGTCGATTAAGTTTAACAAATAATTTACCAATATTAAAACTGGATAGTTTGCAAACGAGTGGGTTGAACCATATAACTTTCTTTTTCCTATTTTTGAATTTATAGGATGTATTGTCATTCAATTTTTCTGGAAAAGTTAAAGTTTGTTGAAACATACTTTTCTTGAGGGTTTGATTATAGTTAGATTTATTATCACTAAATATTTTACAGCTAGAAAACAATTTCTTTATTCTGGTGTTGACGCTGTTGGGAATCTGGTTTATAATTGATTTGGGGTGGATTGGGTGAACATTGCTGTAGATGGGGGCTTGCTTTTCTTTTTGGAGGGTTTTGAATATATTAATAGAGAGACTAAATGAAACATCCAGGTAATTAACAATTTATAGGTTAGATGATATATCACTTTTAAATCCTCGAAATTGGAAAGCTTTAATGATCTGTTTATGTAACTTGAAGGTCAGAGAACCATTGCTATTAGGTATAACAATGAGTCCATTATCCCTGTACAAACCTACATTTTGGGGGGGGGGTCATTGAATCTACTTAGTGTATCTAATATATATAAACACCCTAAACTGACTATTTTTGCAGAGTCATAAGCTCCCATGGGAACGTCGAAATTTTTATTATTATTCTTAACCCAAGTGGAGTCATTATATATCAAAATGGACTGTCTAGAATCTATTATGATCTTTTGTTCATCACCAGTATTAACATAATTTCTGACAAAATTTAAGCTATTTTCTAATGGAGGGATAGAAATCGATTAAATCGAATTGAATAAAAGTAGCATTTTTTGGACGGTATATTCTGGAGCCATTTAATATGTACAGCAGAGTTGTATCACTTTAAACGCTATTTTTATTGGATGCTTGTATTCGAGTAGGCGCTCCGTTTCTTTATTAAACAGCATATTTATTTTCACCTACTGACCTAAATATTCGAAAAATTTTATACAAAAATTTGCGTCTTACCGCTTGGCCTCGAAACCAATTTTTAGGTTCTGTTCTGCAGTTTACACAATTCAGGCCGGTCAGTGAAAATGTATAGTGTTTAATAAATAAACGGAGCACCTACTCAAATACAAGTATCCTCTAAAATAAATTTAAAGTGATATATATATATATATATATATATATATATATATATATATATATATATATATATATATATGGGTGTGTGTGTTTGTGTTTGTGTTTGCGTGTAAAGAGAGACATACAATAATTGAATAGAGGTGAATAGACGAATGCACAATCGAAAACTGACTTCCATCAAATGAAAATTTTCGTAACTGTTTGGTGATACTGCTTTAGTGTGGTTCACTCTAAATTGCCACCAGTCAATGTTACAACTACTTCAGAATATATTTTAACCTGTTAGTTGGTTTGAATACATTTTTGAACGAAAAGAAGACCTGGTTTGTTTTGTTTTTTGCATTTTTGTTGTTTTGTTTTTTTTTTTCCATTTGCAATGTCATGGTTTTCTATAATGATAAATACATAATGTCATACACAAAAGTCTCATTTGAAAACCCACACTCTCTTTATTCTCCAGATCTTTTTTCATCTGTTTGTCATCTGTTCTGGAGTTTACAAAATTTTCATGAGTCAGAAACAATAATGCCATCCCAAATTTCCAGGAATTGGTTCTATAAAGGTAGGCAATCTTTAGGAACCTATCCTGTTTGTTTTCTTTTCAATCTGAGAATGGAAACAAACCACTTTATAGTATCAAAATGAATTAAATCATTTTTATAACTTAGTAGAGAACATTTATTTATTAAGATATTTTCCAGATTGAAATATTGTTCTCATCATATTTTCTTTTCAGAAGTATGATGCTTCTTGACTCTAGTATCATAATGTATTTTATGATTTCTTAGTCACACTCGAACTGATTCGCTGCATTCCCAAACATCCAATGGAAGACCTATCAAATCTAGGACGAGAAGATTTGCTACATTTTTAACTTCAAAACAATTTCTTTTGTTAGAATAAATTATGTTCATCACAAAAAAAACCTCTTTCAGTCTCCGTAGAACCTACAGCAATGGTATTAATAATATTTTTAGCTCTTTGGATAGTTTAGGGTACAACATGTTTTTATGGTTAATTTCTTATTACATTTTCAATGTAATCACATAAATCAGTAACAAAGATTTCATGTTGTGTCGTGCGGTGAGTGGGGAATTGTATCTATTAGAGATTTACTAGGCGCATGAGCGTAGCGTAACTAATATTTTATCTAGACCATCGGCTACTAATATATAAGATTACTTTAGCTTAATCTAACAACCGGTTCGCTAAGCTTTTATAATTTTAAGAATCGGTTTGTGCGAACAGATGGAAAATTAATCTCGAAATTATTTTCTTCTAAACAAAAAAGAATTTATTGTTTTTCTATGAATCCCGACATATGGGATGACCAGTTAATTTAATAAGAATTTTTGCTTATTTACAAACTATTTATTATTATTTTTTAATTCAACACGACTAAGGTGGAAATACCACTTGTGCGCAGGGAGGTTCAGGGAGGGAAAGTGAGGGAAAAACTGAGTATGGTGAGGATTGAGGAAATGACAAAAGATGAATGGGATTCAAGAAGACAGAAGATGGTGATTGATGTTGCATTTACTTTTTTTAAGTTTGTTGTTATCAGGCAAGCAAGTAAATGGAAGGGAATTCCACAGGCGGGAAGTGCGAGTAAAGAAACTGTTGGAGTCGAAGAGGCGATTGCATTCAGCTTTTTCAATAGTAAACGCATGGGACCTCAATGCAAATCAAGTAGCACGCTTAAATTCATTTTTCGAGGCACCAGGAAAAAAATTTCAGCGGAGCAGCTACCATGAAAATATTTGTAGAAAAGACAGTGAGAAGGTACGCTACGTCGGTGAGAAAGTGACTGAAGTCGAGATGTCAAATCAGGATCGATTACATTACAAATCCTTCTTTGGATTTTGTCAAGAACCACGAGATGAATAGCAGGAGCACCAGACCAGATACGGCAACAGTATTCAATTCTCGAATGAATAATAGATTTGCAAATGTGCAAGATGGACTGTGACGAGAAATATATGACTATGTATGTTCATGCGCTCACGTATGTGTTCGTTTTTTATATCGAAATTGAATTTTATATATGCATTGCACATAGTATAGTCTTATACCTACCTTCATTCAGAAATGCAAATTTAAAAGATTCCCAGTTGGGATAAAGAATTCTGTTGAGTGGACAGGCGTGTTGCCGGAGAATTCTCGGAATCTCAGAGAACACCTGATGGAACGATGATTCCTGGTAAAGAAACGGTACATGAAAATATCAAGTCTTGTCGACAGATACACACGAACTAATGGCAAGTATTCAGAAAATGACGTACATGTAATACTGAGCTTCAATATAAAAGCAATGTATATAGTTGAACGAGGTGCAAAATGCAGGGTCTCCACAAAAATTGACATCATTTTGTAGTCTAATAATATAGCCAATTCTCGCTCAAGTGATCTCAAAGTGACTGTGAAGACTTATCTCAATGAGTATCTACCAGGAAGACGAATCAAGCGTGCCAGTGATAATGACAATTTGCTGTTGATATGGCCACCGCATTCATTTAACTTGAGATATTGTGATTTTTTCTATAGGGCTATGTGAAAGGAGAGGGCTATATTCTCCTCTTCCTACGAGCCGAGAGAAACTTAAGCAGAAAATCAGTTTTGGATATTTTCAGTATTGAAAGCCTCCGTGGCCGTCGTTTGATCTAGCTTTTCATTTGCACGGACTTTCTTTTCCTCGCTGCGACCTTGGCTAATTTTGATTGTAATCTTGTCCTCTGTTTGAGATTTCTTTTTGCGAGGCATACTGCTCCCGTGTGCGATAGGCAACGATAAACTACAGAAGAACTCAAAATTTATCGCTGCATTTAAGCATTGCATTAATATGTAAGCTTACCTTTTAAAAGTTCGACGATAATTCTTCTGCCGCCACTTAAATAAAGACAGTATGATGTACGTAGGTCTGTACTTTCCGTACAAACAATTGCTTTTATTTCATGGGTGACTTTCGCTGGATTTCGCAATTAATTTCGTTTATTCCCCAATTTATTTCCAAGTTATAAAAATTGTTATCGTACAAAAAAATTCGTCGGTAGCATTCACGAAAACATAGCCGAAAACAATCGCAGTAATGAAAACCTGGGAATGTAAAATTTCAGGATTACGGGTTCGGATCCGGCCCAGAATGTTTTTAACTTGCTCAAGGAGTCGGCCTGATTCCAAAATGTTACGGCCTCTAGGAGTAAAGTTTAAAAAGTGTGACACACTGACATTTCAATTCATTAATATTGATGAATTCGTCAAATTGCTTGATGGATAACAAAATTGTCATAAAATTAAACTGTTTATATAAAATAATTACTATCATAGTAAATATGATTATCACAAATTGCTTAAAACGTTATTATAACGGATACTTCGTATTTAAAATAGACGCCCTATTTTATTTAGTAAATTGCGTGTATTAGGTTGCACATTCATGTACTCTTATTAAAGAAACAATGCGTTCTCCGACAGGGATCGAACCTATATCGCTTTTTGAAATGAAAGCCACCGTTTGCTCCCGTGTGCTTTACTATTCGGCTATAAAAAGAAAATAGAAAATTGATTGCTAAGCTTATTCAGAAGCAGGTATATATAAAATGAATCGTCACAACTGTTATTTACAATATATTGGTGAAACTTGCAGAAATATAAAAATGGCGAATCTATGAACATAAAAAAGGATCTTATGAAATTTAGATAATTCATTAATCATACATGAAAATAAGTTCATATATAGAAATAAGTTCCAACCACAACTTATTAAAAAGAGAAATTAATTTGCTTAGACGAAAAATCTTGAGAGTTCCGCTATCAAATCTCACCAAAATCTCACCGAATATTTTCAAGTATCTCCTTTATTAAAATAAATATTCCTTTACCAAGCCAACATATGTGACTATAACGATATTTAAAAAAATAACAGAAAATGGTTAAGTGAAAAGCTTCTATTATTTAAAATATATAATGCATAAATTTTATTTCTTAAACTAAAATAATATAAAAAATAATGACATTACAAAAAATTAAAGGAAAATAATAACAACATTTATTTGCTTTCATTTATTACATATTACATTACATCATATAGCCTCCTCCATAATTATGTTGACTTTAAGTTTGCCTGGAGTGTATTTATGAGCGCTAAAAAATTCAGAAAAAGTAACATTTTTACTTCTATGCATAAATGATTGTTGCAAAATAAAATCCTCACGTTTGCCTTGATAAAGTCCACTAGACGACCAAACGTGTCGGCTACGATAAGTTTTCCTTTTGTGTTTAGTCACACACACACACAGTCAATTGCTGATAGCCATTGAGGAGTGGACGGACGGGACCATCTACGAAAGCCTGGAGTCGGGATGCAGAAAGTAACATTCATCAGCTAAGTGACAAACCTTTTAAATATATTAATTTATATCAGATATATATAGACGCACGCACACATATACATATATATGTGATTTTGTGTGTCTGTGTGTGATTTATTATAATTAATTATATATAATTAGATTAAATGTATTTTATAATTTAATTTTGTGTATATATATATATATATATATATATATATATATATATATATATATATATATATATGCGCGCTACTTATTGGAAAGTGCTCAATATCAGTGATAGAGCTAACATATTCAGTTGTATGGACATGAGTTTGTGAGCCTTGGTTTCAAGCTTTTGCAATCATCAGATAATTTAATTAAAAAAAAACAGGGTCACAAATTCATATCCATACAACAAGAATATATATATATATATATATATATATATATATATATATATATATATATATATAACATTATTCATTCCATGAAAGGAAAAGAAAAAGGAAAAGCAAATTAAAGTAAAAAAGGAAAGAAAATAAAAAATCAATAAAACGAAAAACAAAGAGGAAAATAAGGAAAGGCATAAGAAATCAACCCAACTACAAAGAGAAAGGAATGAAAATAAAGGAAAAAGGAGATGAATATATCCAAATTTTACGGATACAAATGAAAAGGAAAGTGAAGAAAAAAAAATGAGAAGTTGTTAATACAAGTTTCATCCAATGAAGGCACGTTAAGATGGAAAATTCAAAATTGAATGGAAACATATTACAGATACAATGTCACAATTCAAACTTTATGACATTTTGAATGAATTCACATATTAAAAAAACTCGGCATAATACGTAAGTAAAAGACACTTTAAGAAGAAAAACTTATACAAGCAAAACTACTACTTACCAATCGTACATTATAAATTAGAATATAAATTAAATTTTAAACATTTATAATACTTTTAAATATTTATTTTGAATTAAAAACTAAAATGAATTTTAAACATTTATATGACTTTATATAATTATATTAAATTAAAATTAATTATTACCAAACAACATCACAAATAAAATAATTATAGGCCAATAATGTACGAATACTAACCTATTCAATATCTTAATCAAGAATACACCACTAAAGATAATATTAAAATGTTTATATAGAGGTAATATAACATAAGAATTGTTATTGAGTTATAAAGTTTAGCAAGATTGTAAGGTTAATTCTTTAATGTGCCTACAATTCACCATAGTTTCATTAAACTCTTGAATAAGCGATCGATTATTACATAAGACTCATATGTTTCTTTTTGTTTTCATTGATTTCTTATTTTCCTTTGCCTTTTTAATTTAATTTGCTTTTTTCTTTCTTTTCCTTTTATAGAATGTATAATTTTTTTTTTATATATATTCGTTTCTTTGTCTTCGAAAAATTTTTGAAAATTTTCAAAAATCTAAAAAGAAGTGATGTTTCATAAATTGTCTTTTTAAATAAAATCGTTTATTACCATCATTGTTAACCGCCTGACGAAACTTCTTTGGACGTCGAAACAACTACGCATTTTTGTCGCGGTAACTTGCATATTCCAGTGTAACAGTTTATAATAAATGTGCATGTGCGTGTGTGCGTGTAAGTCTGTTTGTGAGAGTATTTAGGTATCATAATAGACATATCTATATTTTGAGAAGCAAATTAAACAACTAGAAAGCATTATTATAAAAATGGACATGTCTATATTATTCAATAAAACATGCTTGAACATACATATATATATATATATATATATATATATATATATATATATATATATGAGTGTGCGTGTTTGTGTGTGTGTGTGTGTGTGTGTGTGATGGATGCGAGCGTATGTATTTGTTTTTCTAATTTAACTAAACGCGTGAGAATCCTATTTCATTTCCAATTTGTTTAATTTCTTCCCCGATTTCACACTGTAAAAGAACCCCCCCCCCAAAAAAAAAGTCCTTTTCGGACAAAAGACTTACGTGTGCCCATTTATGACACCATTCTTTGCCATAACGAGCTTTTTCTTTCATCACATGTGAGAGGCAAGTCAAATGCTTTGTGATGTCGCAGTAGGCAATCCCATTTGAAGACACACTACTATTAAATTTAAACAACCAGCGTTTTATATCCAGGTTATTTATAATCAACTGGGAAATTGTCTCGTGCATCTGAAAGAAATGAAATTCAACCACATTAATTTAAAACAATTATTCCTGATCTCAAAACGCTAACGAACCAAAATAAAATAACACTCTAAAAGTATCATAATGCACCATCAGAGATTTCTGTGGTGATGACGGATTATTATTTAAATAATTTACATTCGGACTAATGAGTTCGTCTTTGTTGCTATTATCACAACGCTTCAGTTGTTTTCCACTTCGGTCGTCTTTAGGGAATTTGAAAATAGACACTTAATCTTTATTTAATCTACGGAAGTGGATTGTCCTTAATCGGCTCTCAATTAGAGCAGGTCGATTTTGGAACCGTGGTATGGCACTCAGTTTAAAAGTTGGGGTTTGACATGATAAATAATGACACAAAACGTTCTTTTCAAAATAATTAACGCTTTTTGATGAAAGGAGTTTAAAGTTTAAGTTTATGTTCAAAATCGTACCGTTTCAGTTTCATTCCGGTGACCAGTGAAAGACTTAAAGCACAGCCTTATAATATTTATGTTTTACTGAAGCTTTACAAACTGTATATGGAAAAGATGCAAAGCACATACACATTATTATTAAACCATTGTGCCCTCAAATAAGACCCTCATTTACTTCAAGGAAAATTAAACTGTACAATTTAGTCATATTATAATGCAATATATTATACAGTGCAGTAGTTTTAGTGCCATTTTTTAATAAACAGCGCAAAACATTTTTACTTATAATTTGATCCCAGCATTATTATGGTGTTATATACACTTTTATCTATTTCTTGTGTTTATTAATTATGATCTAACAAATGACAAATGATTTAACAAATTTTATTCTTGAAATAGTGAACATTTTCAGTCAGTCTGTAAGCAAAAACCTGCGAAAAAGTTTTAAAACTAATTCCTCAAAAATTGCTTAAAGATATGAATCTCAGTTTTGGTGTTAGTACTTATCATATCAAACTCCAGCTTTCACACCGAGTGCAATGTTAAATTTGTAAAAAAGTGAAAAATAAACCAGTTCTACTATCCTTATCAAATAATATTTTGTTTTCTCTGTAGAAATGATCTGTTATTGCTAGTCATGAGTCTGTCAGAGACTGAACTTAAAATTACTCTTACACTAAATTCATAAACCAACGTTTAACTTCCTTTACCGCCGCCGCTTCCCTTCACTTACTGCTTCTACTGCTATTGAAACCTTGCTCTGGAACTTGACAAGATTTCCGTCATCGTTTCAATTTCTTTTGTTAGTAATGTCTCCTACATGATATTCATTTCAATACTATCCTTATTGAGTAGGCCGTCATAGCTTAGCAAGCGGACTGATTCCTTTTGATGTCTAGTTCAGTTCAGAATTGCCTGAGGGTTACTCAGATCGACACACCCGTGTCTGGAGAAGACCAGATGTCACATTATCAGAAACTTTGTGATCATAAGAACGAAGATGAAGACAGTGATCCGAACGTAAATAATGTAAAAAAAAAAAGTAAACTTAGTATTTATTCGTATTCCTGTAAGATAACTGAAATATAATCTATTATGTTGCCAAGTATGCAGAGGAGGTCAGCGTGGATTAATAATTGGATCACAACAAAAGCACTCTGCCGATCTCTTTGATTATTAGGTTGGTGCAAAAATAATGTCGGTTTTTGACGTATTTGTAACGTCAAAAACCGACATTATTTTTGCACCAACCTAATATATCCGTTCTTAGCTCTCAATGAAATCAGAGATGACTATATTTAACACACTCAGAATCCAATGTTGTCTAATATTTGTTTATTAAATACCACTTGGTATGTCCGGAATTCTGTCTTACCTATTATAAGATGGAGTACCGAGAAGTTACCGTCTAGTAAATATTAATACTTAATCATGAACTCTTCATCCTTGTAAATTACAGTTAAGTCCCTCATAATTCCGCCTCTCTTCTTACTTTCAATGAGCTTTCATTAACCACACCTTTGCCTGGAAGGTAAGTTTTTTTTTCCCAGAAACTTGTCGAAATTTCTGTGACAAATTCAGCAAAGAAAGCCTAGATAATTTAACATTTCCATGAAATTGAAGTCGAAAGAATGGAGAAGAAACAGACAACAGATCAGGGAAAAAAGGGGGATTAGCAAAGATTAAAAAATAAGAACAATAAAGATCACCCATGCCCTAGAAGGAATATGCCACATTAATGAAGATTTAAAAAAATATTTAAACATAAAATCAAGAAAAGAAACAATGAAATTGAAAAACTGGTAAAATATTAAATACGCTCAAAAATTCCGCTAATAATGGAATCAAAACATTTTTTTCTTTTTATAATTTGTAAGAGTAGAGAACTTAAAAGAAAAGACATATTAAACATAAAGTAAAAATATGCTAAAAGCAATGCGGACCGAGAATAATTATAAATCCTATCAGAATAATCGTAAATCCTGAGAAAAATAATCAATTCTAAAAAAAGGATTTTTAATTGCCTGATCTCCAATAACACGTCGATTACCATGTCCCCTTATATTGTTGACATGGAATTTCCGTTTACGCCGTGTCTCCAGATACGGTTCATGGCTAAATTTCCATTTTAATCTGCTTTGCCATATTTCTTAGACACTCAGTACATGTTTCTATATCTTGTAATGTCTATAGTTTCCTGTAACATTTTGGCAAAACTCTTCTCTTAACTTTTACTTGAATGGTTTATAAATGTAGAGTAGAAATAAGAAAACAAAGCTCAAGGAAAAAATTATTGATTCAACTACAATATTGTTAATATTTGCAAATTTAATTTTGTCACCAACATAAGGTGACGTGGACGTAATTTTCAAATAAATGTAAATCACATTTATAACACGTAATAAGAGGTACTTTCCTTGCCATGTAGTATCTTTTTGTTATAAAATAATGTATAAAATTATGAACACAAGAAATAAACATCTCCACTTGTTGGCGGCATAACTTCTGGGGTTAGTAAAAATGCTTTGATATTTATTTTCTCAAAAGGTATTAGAACTAAAAGAAATTTTAATTGGTATCTATCATATTCTGTTTCACATAATAGTAGTCACATATGTCCCTACGCTGATATTGGATTAGCAGTTAACGTATAACTGAACAATTTCGTAAATGTCAAAAGCAACTAACAAAAATTTTAAAGAAAATCTACTGCACCAAAACATAATACTAATTTTATTTTTGCATGTATTAATTTCAACTCTTCTTGTTATTAACTGCATTTTTCCAGGTAAACGGATATCTAACTGCTCGAAAAAGACCTCTAAATTAACTAGTAACAACTCTGGAAAATTGACATAATTTAGCATTGTGTGTGTTATTAAGTACTTGCAGGAAAAGGAATTATCCCCAAGAACATTCATGCTGACATGGTTCCTACATTAGGGGATGATGCTCCAGATTTATCAACAGTACAAATGTGGGCAGCTGAATTCAGGTGAAGAAGGGAGAGTCTTGAAGATGACTTAAGATCTGTAACCGTCTTCGAAAAGTCTGTCATTGTCATACAAGGTACACTCACATTATCTTTACCCTTTTGGCTTCTATTGTTTCATTTTCATCATGTATTCTTCGGCCCTCATCTGAATTGTCCAATAATCATTTTGAAGAACTCCATATTCGAAACACTGATTTATAGTCTGATGAAGGTATTATTTTGCACAACACGTGAATTAAGAACAATGACTCACCCAAAGTAAACTTTCTACGATTCCTGTCCACCGGTTTGTCCCTTGGTTTTTTTCTTACCTGGTCACTACTGTAGATATCGTATTCCCCTGGGGGCATATTAACACCGGCATTTTCGAATATTCTTTTGGCACCAGATTTTGTGGAGTAGAGCTGAGCCACTTGGGGTTCCGATCCGAGAATTGGGATGTCTAAAATTCGTGCAACTTCCAGATCATCAACATGTACCATTCCAGGAACAATGTAAGCATCTCTGCCTTTGATTAATCGCTGGATACGCTTCAGGGCATTGGGACTATATCTGAGCATTGATGATAGACACAAGTTCTTTTTCTGAAACAATAATTTAAGATTATATTTAATTCCAAAGCTGATCTATGTTACCTGCTTTTAAGAAAAAATATTAAATGTATAGAAAATAAAATCTCTCACCATAAATGATAATCATCTTTGACAATAAATAATAGGCACTTCTTTAATCAACTAAGAAAGCCATATTTAGCAAAAAACTTATTTTTTATTTACCCTATTTGCATTGTTCGGACTGTTGACCGCATCTTTATTATCACATTCACAGCGGTTCGGCCGTTGTATTTTCCGGCTTTTTTCAGGTGATATATGTTGAAATTTCGAACCGAACCTTTTATTTCGTCCACGGGGGTAGATTGTTCTAGTTCCATGTCCCATGCCGTTTCTGAATATCTCAGTTCCAGTCAATTCCATTTAGTAACTCAAGGATGCATACCCTAGTGAATAAAACCGTCGATTGAAGTATTCCAAAAAGTGACTTGACCAAAGTGTTTTGAGTTCAATAACTGGCCACAGCAGAGGTGATCAAAAACTTAGAGAGTGGAGTTACTAATAATGACGTAATAATGTCGTTTTTTGACGTATTTTTAACGTCAAAAAACGACATTATTACGTTATTATTTTTGCACCAACCTAATAAATGGAATTAACTGAAACGGAGATATTCCCGCACCCCCACCAAAAAGGCCTGTCATATGATTCTTGTTTATGTATGATTAAGTGGCTTTAATCACGCCAAATTTCTAAAAAAAAAAAAGATAGACACAGTGGTCAGACGAAGCAGGCTAAACTAAGAACAGATGTTTAAAAAGTCCCTTCCCTAGTCAAAGCAGATTACTTGTTTGGAGGAAGAAGAAAATCCATCTTTTGTTCAACTCGACAACTAAAATTAAAATATCCGTGTTGCATTTCGACAGTCCTGCCATTGACAAAGAAGATAACCAGTTTAAGAAAATAAATAGTTTATAATATTTATGCTGGCTCAAAATTAATTCCATTTGTAATTTATTTATTTATTTATTTATTACGCACATTATAACAGTTGCGTCACCTCAAATTTATTGTATTAGTACTTGTTATTTTATTTTATTTATTATTTTGTGTCTCGCTATCCTTATTACTGAGAGTCGGAGACCAAGGACAAATGTTACGCTTTTGAATTCAGAGTTGTTCTTCTACTATGCTGGTTGCCAACTACGGCTACAGAACCCAGTATTCGCTGCTATTTAATAGATGGGTGAGAAATAATGATGTATCCATACTTTTCAAAATGTTATTTGAGCGTAAGTGAATGTCATGAACTCGACTGGTATTCGAATTCGGCTTTTCGGTTTCTAATTCCGAACTGCTTTAAATGATTCTTATCGTGAAAAAATGTGACGCCGGTGGAACCCAAATCAACTCCCAACCAGCTGGCTATCGAGTTGCAGCTCATCCACCCTCATCACAACGATGAAGCCGTTAGCCAATTGAATGGTTGTCATCGACGAGACTAAGGAATGCCATCTAACACAGTTTTGAATCCTTCTCTTAGACACACTACCAAACAAGGTGAACAAGCTCTGTCTACCCGTATTCCAACAGGGAACGGACTATGCAAGACTGGATCGTCAAATTCACTTTACTTACATGAGGTATAGTAGTAGTACTTACACCAAACTGGGAAATAACTTCAGGAACAATGAAAGTAATTCGCGTGTTCATGTCCGTAATGTCGTTCATATTCCCGCTGTCAATGGCTTTCTTGAGAGAAAGCAACTTCTGGTAGTATTGCTTTGCTTCATCGGTCACAGTGATCGGAGATACGTAAATCACATCGACGTTGGGGTCTGATGAAATAGAATATCGATGAAAACAATGAAATTCAATTGCCGAAAAAAAGCTGTCATAAATAACACAAATGCGCATGTGCATATATTTCTGGTAATTGCATTGTTAAAAGTTAGGCATTGTATTAACGCTCGGAAACAGAGATATAAAATGACCTTACCTGAAATACTACAGATCCTTGCAATCTGATTATTTTGTTCAACATGGAAATTATACATTTGTGCGCGGATCTCTTCAGTGTAACCTAAAGACGGGACATGTACAACGACACGCCGAGAATTTTTTATCCGTTTCCACGTAGATTTCAAAGTCTGGAGAAAGAAAATATTAAGCATTCATTTATTATATAACATTATAAAGATTTTATTTATCGCAACAGTAAATATTTTCCAATACAAAAATGTTATATGCAAAATTGCATTGCTGATTATGGTTTTCACTATTTACATTCTAACTATTGTCCTCAACATTATTGTTATTACATGGTTTGTACCCACCATCGGGAGTATATCAATCGAGAAAATCTACAAGAATTTCTGAACTGAAACCTTTATTTAATCTACGGGAAGAGACAGTTCTCATTCCACTAGCCACGTCCGGGAATATCTCACCTAGTTTAGTACTAATAAGTTATAGCGCGTCCGTTTCCACTAAATCAAAGTACACACTGTCTGGTTCAGGGATTGAATTTACGAACCAATGATATTGTACTTTGAATTTGGTCATAGTAATTTTGACTTCAATTCCTGGATCAGGCAGTGTGTTCTTGGACTCAGAGGAAATGTCTCCTATTTGTTCTTGATCTTATCACACATACACACACACACAGACACACACACACACACATATATATATATATATATATATATATATATATATATATATATATATATATATATATATATATATGTATATAAGGTGTATTTCGGCAGCAAGAATTCTTTAAAATATATTTGATTGAATAATATCAACATCCAAAGTCTCCATCCAATTTTTTTATTAAAGTTTTCAAATTTCCGAATTAGTTGTTTTCTAAGATCGCTAAATTTACCAAAGCTCATATTTATTTTTATTTTATTTTTTTCCGAGGACTTTCGAATGTTGCTAAATTCGTTTTAAAAAAATCCGTTTTGCGAAAAAGACATAAAATAAAATAAAAGTAAATATGAACTTCGGTAAATTTGCCGATTATATTAAATAACCATTTTCAGAAATTTGAAAAAGTTAAAAAAGGCTAGACAGTACTTGTTGATATCATTCAAACATATGTACACACACATACACACACACACATATATATATATATATATATATATATATATATATATATATATATATATATATATATATATACATACATATGATAACAACATAGTTTTAAGGTATGCTATATTTATGGGTTAAAGTGCTCAATATCAGGGATATAGCGCATTTAAATATAAAAGTTGACAATGAAATCAATACCCAGAGGCGACAGTCTATTTCATGCTAAACGCAATGGTCAGATAGTTGACTTACATCCCCACTTTTATATATATATATATATATATATATATATATATATATATATATATATATATATATATATATATATATGAGAGAGAGAGAGAGAGAGAGAGAACATTTTTAGATCATTCCACTTTTTATGAACTCATCACAAAATGTTCAGATATGTAAAGACAAAAGATGGGAGCCAATTGATAATCAAACGATAATTATTCATGAGAATTATATAAAAATGCTTAAAGCAAATTGAATAGAAAATGTAATGTTATTTACTGATATAATTTCCATTCTCTTTTATCATTTGAAACAGGAAAGATTAATTAGGAAATTTTTACAGGGATAACGGATTCAAAAGCAAACAATATTTCTTCCAAAATGCATTGTCTTCCCCTCATAACAACTATATAAATGTTCTAGATGCGGTTTAGATACATGGAATATGGTGGCCACACAATAAGATTGAAGTTATTTAATCCATAATTTACCTCAGTATTAATTATATGAACCAGCAGCCTGAATTGGAGCATTTTTGCCCATGGAATAACTTTTCCTTTGAATGCCACTGTCTTCTTAAGCTATGTCTGAATGTTAGCCTTTAGAAATTCAATATTAGCAGAAGAGTTCATTTTAACGCAATTGTCCACCTTCCAGGACCAGAAAAATTCGTCACCGATATTTCCAGTTCAAAATATAAGCCTTCCGCCTGACGCCTCATCCTAACAGTCTAGGGTGTCTTCTACAGGCACCACCCATTTTGGAAACTGTCCCCCAGTTTCGCTCCTACACTCGTCAGTGAATAGCATTTTCTGGCATTTCAGTTTTATATACAGTTTGACCCAGCTGACACGCTTAACCTGTATCATTCTGTATCCGATTTCATTTGCTGTACAAAACGTTTATCCTTTTATTGAATTTGAATTTGTTTGAATTTCGTAGTTGTGATGTTATATCCAGCTATGGCAACAGAAAACACCTTTGAGTGAAATTAACAGTAATGTTATTGCAATTGAGAAAGAATGCAGTGGAAAAGCAAGTAATATTAATAATGAAAAGTGCTAAAGATTAATAAGGTGATTCGATTTTAAAGAAAGGCGAACAGATCCTAAATGTTTCAACGATATTTTAGTCGTTTTTGAAGCCCCACAGGTTTCGGTAATTTTATCGTGTTGCACACTATATGCATCTGGGTTTGTGCCATGTTTCTTGCTCGTACGAGAGTCCTTTGCAAGTGATTTAACCATTTCTAATGTTATTTTATGATCATCAGACATTTGAACAATTTTGTTCTTTTCCTCATTGCTCAAATATGCTTTTTGATCCATGTTGCATAAAAATTGCAATGAAGAAATATTTGCTATTTTTCTTTCCCTGTTGCACAGAACCATATGTTATTGGACATGATTGTGCATTTCAGTGTCGTCAAACTTTTGTCCCCAATTGTCCAAATAAGACATTTAAAAAAATTGGTCTCGCATAAAATTTTGGAATATACCGCATCATGAACGTTTATTTATTAAAAACGGAACTAAATTGCACATTATCGAACAGTATCAAAGATGTTATTTGCAATTGGTTTGGGTTCAGTTAAATTATGACCCCGTGCTTGGTCACCACTTCTGTTAGGTTGGTGCAAAAATAATGTCGGTTTTTGGCGTTAAAAATACGTCAAAAACCGACATTATTTTTTCACCAACCTAGCATTACTGATTTTAAATGGCTTCACTTTGATGTATTAACAGAAAGTACTCTTTATATTACCGACGTAAGAAATAAGTCAAATGGTTAAAATCCAGTGATTCATTCGTCCAAATGGGACTTAGTCATAAATCTCTTGTGCCTCAATTTAAATTAAGTTCTCCTTCACTTCGGCGAGCTTGACTAATAAGAACACTTATCAATGAAATGCCAGGTAATACAACAAGGCTTTGTGCTCTACCTTAACAAATGCTCATAAATATTGTCATTGTTCTCTCGGTCAGTTAATGTACACATTCTTCCCGCCACTTGAAGCCAAATATCATTTCTCTCTCTTTTCGTTTTTTCTTTTGGAAGTTCTTTAATAGAAAACTAAATAGAAATACTCAACAAGAACTTATATAGAAAAACAAAAACTCTTAACCATTTACCTCTAATAATTGCTTTAGTCTGTTGATCATTGTGTGTAACTGAAAAAAACAACTACCGTAATAGTCAGTTATATAATAAATTATTCCATATCAGATGATTTTTTTGTTTTGCTTCTTTTTAATACAACGTTTCTATTCTGTATGTTCTAATATTCACCAAAAACTGTAAACAAAATCTTGTTACCTTCATGTTTTCACTATTACCATGATTCATTCAAACAGCAACTATAATAATTATATAGTATCTATACTTAAGACTTCATTTTATAATACAGAAGTTATTCATTTTTTGAATTTTTTCTTTTGTCGACATAGCTTTTCTTAACTGACTAGTAACAATTCATCATCGGAGAATAGACCCTGTATTTTTTCCTGTCATAATGAACAATTGTGTTCTCAATGTGGTTATCTTGTTTTGAATGTCTGGTGGCAGTCATGTTTAGCCCAGACCTCAAGTGAAACATACTTTCGCCCTATCACAAAAGGGGATGGAAAAATGGCCGGTTCCATTTAACGGTCCTGAAAGTACCTAATTCCTCCTGACATGCTTTTTCTTTACAACAGCACGATTAGACCAAAAGTAAAATATCGCTGTCATAAATGGACTGAAGCTGTCCAAATCTTCACTTTCCAAAATTGATAAAGGCTAAGAGCGTCTTCGCGTCCTTTTCGATGATTAATTTCCACCCTACAACCCCTTTCTTCAAAATGAAACGTCGCAAACATATTACTATTTCCAAGTCGAATGTTCTGACGAGTTAGATTATTTAACTTCACTAGTTCAGACCTTTTCAGCTAAGATATGTCACGCCATGTACACAGTGTCGAATCATCCACATTCCCTTCCTAGTCCATTGGTAAGAAGGAAGATCCATTTGAATAGTTTTTCCCCCACGACAGGATTTTTCCCCAATCTCTACATTCTTAGCCTAAATCTCGGAACGACCTTTATCTACTTTCAACAACCTCGTTCACTAAGCCTATACCTTGAGTGGCTCTTTGTTCTTTTATTGGGGAACAACAATAACCAAAACTGTGAATATAAAACCGGCACCTTAATTTTAATATAGTAAATAAATACAGAACTGTGCATCCAATGAAACCGAGATAAGACTAACAATCCTCAAAATATTAATTCGAAACTGTCTATGAAAAATGAATAATTTGTACTTTAAGTATCTTAATGAAATATTGTACACACTTAAGGAAGAGAAAATAGCCTTTCATAAGAGATTTTCACTAACTCTTTTAAAGTGAAAGAATATATGAGTGATGAAAAAAAATCGGTCGTTCTTGGAACCAAACCAGAATCAAGGAACTGACTGCGCGATCAATCTAGTCTTGCATCTATTAAAATTTCATTGGTGTACTTTTGCAAAAATGTGCATTTTCGATCAATACGAGCAACTAATAATCATATTAAGTCAGAAAATCGAAGAGGATTATAAAAGCTTTTCTCTTCGTTTGAGTTGGATAAATTGAGTTGGATAAATTGGATAAATTTTCTCTAAGTTTGAGTTGGATACATCTTATCGTTCACAAATAACTCTCTGATTAGACAACTTCAAAATCATTAAGAATTATGAAACGTTTTATACAAATCATGGCAAATTTTCAGACGTGCTACATGTCTAAGGTCCATCAGACCAGATCTTCACAGCTAGAATTCCGTCATCGAAGGAGGATACTTCCCTAATCACTACGATCTTAACCTCTTCAAGTCGCATGTTAGTCGCTATCTATCCTACATATCCTCATAATATGCACTTAATCCTCTTACGTACATGCAACAACCTCATTCAGTAATCCTCTACAATTAGTTGGTTCTGTGGCCTTATATTAGATCAATCATAGTATATAAAAACCATTGATCTGAGTTGGAGGTTTTGTGTCTTAAGTGATCATTTGAACTTTGAAAAACAGATAGATGAAGTAGTTCTAAAAAACATAATAATTTAAAAAATAGTATAATATATGAATTAACATAATAATGACGGCATATACAGAGTTATTCAAAAAGAATGAACCAATTTCATGACGCATTGCTTCATTTCTCAAGCATAGTCATGGAATTTTTGAAAGAGGAGTTTTCTAAGTTTTGAATGGCTGCCACAGGGGCGTTGTAATCGTGACATATCTCCGGCAACGTTCAGTTGTTTTTATTACCCCTGAAAGGGCGAGTCCTCAGCAAAAGGCGTTCGGCGTTCTCGAGTTCGCGAAAACACTGTTATCACAGCGAAACGTGCTTTTCGAAGGCAATTCGACATTAATCCGCCCTCCCCTAAGAACATTCAACGGTGATTTAAACAGCTATAAGCGAATGGATATCTGTGTAAAGGAAAAAGTCCAGGACGACCACGAGTTTCGTAGGAACAAGTGGCGGGAATCCGTGCTACGTTTGAGGTGAGTCCACGGAAGTCCACAAATCGAGCTAGCCTTGAGCTTGCAATCTCTCAATCCACTATCTGGTGTGTGCTAAGAAAACGTCTACATTTGAAACCTTACAGACTACGCCTCGTTCAGGCACTTACCAAGACCTTGCTCCTTTTGCTTGGCCTGTAATATCCCCAGACCCCACCGTTCGTGATATTTTTTCTTGTGGGATACGTAAAAGATCGCGTTTATATTCTGCCGCTACCCACTAACCTCGACGGGAAAAAAAAATTACTTATGAGTAGAATACTTGTGACTTGGCTGTAGTTTTCTATTGCTTTTCTTTATTAAAATATTGCGTAATGAAACCGATTCATTCATTTTGAATAACCCTATATATGAAAATGATATTTAATTAACACTTTAGTTGTGTCCACCATCGCAAATTGCTACAAAATCAAAGCACTAACGTAAAAACTCGAGTCAAGTTCTTATATAGCGACATAATATCGAGAATTTCATATGCATGGTAAGCAACCTGTTCAGAAATGTCTTAACACTATACAACAGTGTTCTCATAACAGTGTTTATAACTTCAAGCGAATGAAACTTGTAGGTTTTAAACGAAGACCACCCTTTTTCGAACCTTGTAGACTGGTGTTTCAGAATCACAAGTAAAAACTGAACCAAATAACAGAAAACACATTCTCTTGTGGTCTTTAAACTGCAAAAATAACTAAAATCATTATCACATATAACTGGAATAGAAATTAATGACAAACACAATGTTGACATTCCACACTAATTGAAACGAAAGGTTAGGAAGGAAACTCCGATCATTATTGGAAAAAATGAAAACAGGGAATTTCAGAAAATTTAGATTTTATCATTTTTTTATGAATTTCACCTGAGAGTAGCACAGGCTGCTCGGTCAATGGATGTCGAATATGTCCTTATAAGTAAAAGGGTTATTAGTATTATTTGAATCTTTTCACATGTTATTTTTTAAATATATTTCCGTTAGTATTATATTCTCTGTTCTTCCACGGAGTCGGTTTTTTCACCTTCTGGGTTAAATCCGATAAAATACATAAATAAGGAATAAATAGGAAAACGTTTATAAACTAAAAAACGTTTCGCTGTTTATTTAGCTTCATCAGAAATTTTGTAAGTGGAATAATGGGAAATTGTTTCGATTTTTAAATTCTATGTTTTCTTTAATTGCAAAGTCATGCAGTCGTGTTATAGCTTTAGTATATATATATATATATATATATATATATATATATATATATATATATATATATATATATATATATATATATAGATTATATAAATATAATATATATATATATATATAGATTATATAAATATAATATATATATATATATATATATATATATAGATTATATAAATATAATATATATATATATATATATAGATTATATAAATATAATATATATATATATATATATAGATTATATAAATATAATATATATATATATATATAGATTATATAAATATAATATATATATATATATATATATATATATAGATTATATAAATATAATATATATATATATATATATATATATATATATATATATGTACACATGTATGTAGATGACATCACGTGTTTTCTACAAGGCGTCTCTATGTGTGCGTTTACTTATGGAAATGTCAATGCAATGTAAGTGATTATGAAAAAGGTGGGTATCATAGAGTATTTTAATTGCATGATAAATATAGGGAATTTTGTAAGAGAATGTGCTATACTAGATTACTTCATCTGTCAATGTTTACATCTTACATTCTTTAAATATAGACTTTACGAATATTGGTGATACGTAAAAAGTTAATCTGATTAGTATTTATTGTATATTACTTATTTATTAATATTCTTTCTGGGTATTTTCACCATAAAAGGTTTTGTTCATTTTACTCTGAGATCACTGTTTTTAAATCAAATTTATGGCCTGTTTCCTTTCTGATTCTAAGGAATTTAATTGGTTATTCTAAGTCAAGTCTCATCTGTGTTCATAAATGCGGATTTTTAGAGTGCTAGATTTCTCGACTATATATTTATTATGATATTGCTAGCAAATTGTCTTATTTATGCTAGCTTTCGATGCATTGCGTACTTTCATGTTTTTTGCTGACCAAATCTCTGTCTTGGAACATAGCGCTTGTAAGTTTAGGGTTAGGAATAGTTAAATATTTCCGAGTTCAGTCGATAAAGAATTGATTGGTAGAATTAATATTTCTGATGTTTCTAGTACTTAAATCTTCAGTTTTATGGATTTTATATGCTTTTATTTTGCTCCTGGAATGAAATGATGAGAGTGGTGAAGGAGTTTAAAACTCATTGATTAATTCGTTTTCTAAGGCTTATCAACCCTTTGCCGGTAGTTTAAAGCCCGAAGATATTTTTCGAATATGAGAATGTTTTTGGAGATAATAATGGTTTAATGATACAAGTTTTACTAATTTACTCATAGTTAGGTAGATAAGAAGAGGTTGATTCATAACTTTCCCAAGGTCGTTCGCGCGTAAGTGACTATAACGAACCCAACGGGAATTGGAACTCGGCTCTCCGTTTACAAATTCGTGTCATTATCCATTACACCACCCGCACATCCAACTTTGCAGTATCTGCTATTCCGAAGTGTTCACCCATCTAGGTACTGACTAGGCACGACGTAACTTAACTTCGTTGATTGTACGGGAACCGGTATTTTTTTTGTTTTTTTTTTAAACATAATTTTCTTTCCCTATATATTCCGGGTTACATATTCTGAGATCTCTTAGACAAAAACTTATAATCAAGCCTGATTTTTTTAATTATGTTTGATCAACTAGAATCTCTATCTTTGGATGGCAAACAGTATAAGAGAAGAACTACACTAAAAAAAATCAACTCCATAAGAATCCGTCGCAATTCAATAATTAAAAAAATCAATAGAATTATGATCGCCTATGTCCTGAATGAACATTGCATTAAAGGCTTCAATAATTGATTTGATCTGAAACTTACGCTTTTACTTCAGTAGCAAAACTATTTTACACAGTGTCGGTAAGCTGTATCCGCAAATATAGCAATAAAATACCTTGATTTTACTCTTATAAACTTCTAGATTATCAGCTCTTGTCTCGCGAAGCCGATCCCGGTTTTTGATGGCTCTCATTCGCATCATCCATGCGATGGCAAACACTCCCGACGCCCACTTCATTTTACGGTACTCCAAGAATTTCCGCCTTTCTCGTATTCGACGCCAGTTTGTCTGAATAGTGATGGCAGCAAAAATCTTTCCACGGTGACCTTTATATTTTTGACCCTGTATAAACGAACAGTTAAAAAAAAGAATTAAATGAAAGCTAACGTGTCCGACATCATGTTATTGTTGATCATTACTTAGTTATTCTTTAGCCATCTATCATGGATGCGGTCATTTTCTTTCAAAGCGTTTCAGAAAGTTTAACAAGCATTGGACTAGACAAAATTTATATCGAAGTTGGCGAAAGGATTGACACGATTAAAACATAACGAAGAAAATTAAATAAATACATCTGGAAATAACAACCGAATACAAATAAAGTTTTGAGATATTTGTCAACATTGTAAATACGTGGCCTGATTAAAACGTATCAGAACTGTTTCTATAGTAACGGAGCTAAAATGCGCAGTGAAGCAGTTTGGCACTGAAACACCTTGCACTCTGTTACGCATACACAATAAGTTATAATGTTCTCACACACTTCCATTTTTTACAGCAGTGCTTGGAAGGAAAGTATGTAGAGTGGGGTCTTCTCACCACGCCACAGCGTTCTATCTGTACATACTGATCATGGCTTGTGCAACGTTTTTGGCCTAGAATAACATTGCACAGGTTCGACAACAATCCTATTCTCCAGATTTCGCTCCTTGCAACTTTTCCTCCTTCAAAAATTAAATCTAACTTGAAAGTAACAAGATTCCAAGCCGTTAAAGCAATCAGAATGCGATGAGGCAGTTGCTCGCTATTCCAAAAAAGGAGTTTCAGGAAAGCTTCCATCAAGGGTAACGTCACTGGATAGAGTCTGTGGTTTCAGAAGGGGACTACTTTGAAGGAAAATAAATGCCGAATTGATATATGTTGTAGTTTTCTTTTTATAGCACCAGGCCCGATACTTTTAACCAACTTTCGTAATGTAAAAATAATTATTATCTTATTGTTGTCTTAGTTATGAATGAATAGTTATAATGAATATTATGTGAATAAAGACAAAGACATAAGGAAAACTTATCTTAGTCAACGCGTTTCGTCCTCTGAGCGACTCTCACAAGACAAATACGCGTTGGCTAAGATAAGCTTTCCTTTTGTATTTATTCACATTGTCCTTTTACAGATATAGTCTATCTGAAATTTTTACACAATGAATATTATACAAATCTGATATATAGCTTGACTATAATAATGATACAAATAGTATCATTAATACTATCAAAGATTATGATAGGGTAATAATTGGCATAAATGCATGTTAGAACAACATACATAAATACATGTTAGAACGATTTTTAACCATAAATTTAAAATTCGTCTCGGCCTACTATAGTTAACTGATCTCCTCATAAAAAATAGGGAATAAATTATTGGGGAATAAATTTTAAGTTAGCATCCATTAGAACTTTCTCTAAGCACGGTATTTGTCAGAATAGAAATGTATTGATTTTTATCATTTTAGAAGGGTGTCCTATTCATAATATAAATACAGTGCCAAATTGATAGCACTTTGTTTTTATTTACAGATTTTACGTTTGAAACGATGCATATGTCATTGATAAATACACATTGCTGATGTTTTTTTCTCAATTCAGGATTTTTCTTTTATTGTTGTTCTAATTTTTTGATGGTGGATATTTCTTAATCCTGTATTTTCATTATTTTCTTAAAGTTATTTTATTTTTGTTAACCAAAAAATTGCTTGTTTAAATTTTTTTTAAATAAATCACAAAAAGTTATATATCGATATTTATTTAAGATAAATCTTTGTAAAAGGTCTTAAGTAAATAAAAACAAATCTATTTCACCACTATAAATATTTATAGTATTGGTAGGATAGCAGCTTCTAAAATGATAACAAAAATCAATATTTTTGATTATGAAAAAACCTGTCTTGCTTAAAATGAATGTTAATCTGCAAAAATTATTTCACAAACAGTTTCCCTATTTTTTACGAGCAGAAAATCAGTAGCGCCTTCAAACATAACTTTATAAATAAACGTAAGCGCCATTAGAATCGAGAGGATTTTCCAACGTCCTTGCAAAGAATATATTTCCATCACGATAACAACTTGGGTTACGGAAAACGAAAACCTGTGCAAAAACGTTATCATCTTTATTCTTTTCAGTACATATTTTCCGTCCTGATTATGACGATAAACTACACGCACGTCCTGGGTAAGACGATAAACTACGTCCAGCAGCAAGTTATGGGCAAATAATTAACCCCGAAACTGGGGTCAAAATACTATGAAAGTGTAAAAATAGGTTTTAATACCAGAAATAGTTTGTAAAAAATTATTACCAGCAATAAATTTTTGAAGAAAAAACTATTACCAGCAATACATTTTTGAAAAAAAGATATTACCAACAATATGTTTTTGAAAAAAAATATTACTAGCAATACATTTTTGAGAAAAAAATATAACCAGCAATACTTTTTTTAAAAAAAATATTACCAGCAATACTTTTTGAAAAAACAAAAATAGATTTTTGACAAAACAAAATATTAGCAGCAATAAAAATTTTGTCGGCATTAAATAACTCATTGAGGTTGATATGCCGTAAAACAAAACAAACCAAACCAAACCAGTGCATATTTACTGGAGCGTATATACAACTTATGTCCGAAAAAAGGATGTTTATCTGTAGAGTACAGGTTTATTGAATAAGGAGGGTTGAGTAGAATTTCACAGTCTGTCTAACCTTTGGTCAGATGCTCTTTTAAATATTTTTCGATATCCTGAAACATGATAGGTCCGTTTCTGTTCACCACTCCTGTTCAAAATGTTTGCAATGTTTTATGTATCAATTTCGATTTCGTGAATTTAAGTGCAATACTAGGCCTTATCATTTACTGTTGATATTTGATAAGTTTAACAGTCAGTTCTATTCTAATATTTTTCTCTCGCACTTCTCGCCTGTAGAACTCTTTTTTTTCAGATTCTTGCTTTCCCGCCAACTACGATCTTCAAAAATGTAAATGTAACCTCGGTCTTTTACTTATAACTAGTTATGAAGATGCAACAGTATGTTCTGTAAATCTCCTTTCTGATTTCTTCTTTCCCAGTCACCTAAAATCTTCTTAAATTCAACATCAGTCGATATATTCTGTCATTCTGATTCCTGTACTTTTATTATCTTTTCTTTTCATTAAAGTTTTCTCATTATCTCTTACTCCCAGTAACCAATTTGTATCTTGTTTAAGCTGAAATGATTTAAAAAAGAAACATTGTCTCATTGAATCCTGTTTTTTTTTTTTTTTTGTTTTTTACTATCATTTTTCCTCACTAATATGCTATCATTCTCTCTCACTTCAAATAACTTTTTTGCGTATCAGTGGCATTATCGCCTTGCTTGGGGTGAAATGATGTAAAAAAATCATTTTCTGTCTCCTTGAATCCTGATTTTTTTTTTGGTCCTTTCTCCTCAGTAATATTTTCCTGATTTCGCTTATTCTCAGTAACCTCTTGAATCTTAGTAGCTTTATCGGTTTTGTTGTGATGAAATTATTTAAAAATAAGTGTCAAACCGCGAAAGTTCTTCATCTTCAACCAAAATAATCAGTGAATTTATGGCGTAGAAAGTGACAAAAAGTTTATCTTTATAGTTTAATGAACCAAGTTCTTTAAATCCTTTTTTCTAGAAAAGAAAAAAATATCGCGCCGAAGTCATATTATAGAAATGAAAACATTGTATATATTTTTGCTTAAAAGTTGGTTTTTTTTTTGTTCACCAGGCATTTCAAGAAAAAGAAAAAAATGATTTCATTAAAAACAAAATTCGACCGCTTCTATTTAACTAGAAAGATTCTGAAGACAAACGATGAAGACGAAGAAAGAAAATGGCCTTACTTTTGCGTTAACTGTTTCCAGAATTTCTTTCGCGTTGATGAACACACTGATAAGGTCCACTATGTTTGGAGCTCGCTCAATATCGATAACTTCTACAAGATCGATCAGCCTGAAACAGATGCAATCAGCCAGAGTATTTATTTCAACGGGAAATGTCATACAGTGCAACTTGCCTATCCTCAACAAAAATATAAAAATGTATATACTGAGCGTTTTGTAGAATAATAGATAGCAAGCTAGCCTAGAAGACGATTATTACTGAAGTCAATGCAACCATCACCGAATTTCCTACACTTGTCTTTTGTGGTGCTAATAAAACAAACTATCATGATGCGATGGTTAAAATGATCTTCTTGTAGATCATTTCATGAGCCTTGTGAATCCAATGCTTACGAGTCTTGACACTATTGTAGTCTTTCCCTATTTAGGAAATAGCTGTAAAAAATATACATAGCTCATAATGATCACCGAGGAATAAACTTGGAAGCTTCACTTCACTGATATTATAACAATGTGTTTCAAATAAACACCATCTTTTAAGTTTTCAGCAATATGTGATTAGCCAGCATCACAGTCAATTTTCCTAGGCTAAAGAAAGAAACATTTGATATATTTGGTTCCAAGAATTTGTTCGGGGGATATACGATCTTCATCTGGCGCACGGTCTGTTTGGATAGGGGAGGTTTTTTCTGTCATGTTTTGTCCTCGAATTATATTTTTAGTGTTCAAAACTGTAAAGATAGAAGAAAAAATTGACAAAAATACAATAATTGGATCAAGACAAGATCTGCAGATACTACTTGAAAAAAAAACGACCCTCCACCTTTTTTTAGTGTGTACCCGAGGAAAGCCGACGTACGGATTAGAAACCAGTTTATGGTGACAACAATAAAAAAAAAATGAGATCAGTACTCCGAACAACTGTTGAGATGATACTCCCTCATTTCAAAACTATACAATGAAACATAAATATGTAAGTATATATGTAAGCCCAGGAAACTTCTCTGGGGAGTATAGGGCCACTACCACACAAAACCAGGCCTTGCTGTTGTGGTTTCTATTATAAGTAGGTTTTATTTAGTGGAGTTCATAACTCCACGCTCAAACAAATTTGAATTCAGAGTTGTCCTTCTCTTAGACTAGTTGCCAACCAAAGATAAAGAGCCCAGTCTGCACTGCTATTATCCTCTAGCTAAGAGAGATGTATTTATACCTTTCCATGTCCATTTGTGCAGATGGAATTTGAACTTTGGTATGCTAGTCCCACTGTCTGAGTCAATATCCACTATGCTACACGCTCTTCTCAGTTTCCAATAGAGCATTGTAAATAATAAACGTGAACATCTTTAGTATAACCTTTTATATACAGATTTTTTAAGTGCTATTCACAGAAAATCGTCTCAACTCCAGAATTGTACTTTTGGGTTCTAAGAGACTCGTCCTGTCATTGAAGCCACGTTTAATAACTGGATCATTTATAGTAAAATTATTGTAACATATAAACTAGCAAATATAACTTTTTTTTTAGAAAAATACGAATTTATATATACTTACTTGTTACCATTTACAAATGCAAAGGGAACGGAATGGTCTGACAGCAGATCTTCCAGATACTTCAGTAGTGTACTAATCCTGAAAAAATATAAAAATTTACACTTTATATATAACTATAAAGAGAATCATTTAATTTATTTATTTAAGATTGTTAAACAAATTCCTTTCTATGAGGACCAGAGCATCTAGAACACATAATCTAAAAATTTCAGATTATCTTTATCGTTGTAATTTGCGCACCATTGCAATTTACGCAGGAGATTTTCAGGATAAAATTTGTTAAAAAAAAAAGTTTCTACTCATGTGAAATTCGCACCAAAAAATTTTCAGAATTGCCGATATGGTCACGAGGAAGAGGTTTTCAATTTAGCTGTATTTAGCATAATTTCACTTACGATTAGATTTTATTAAACAGTAAATACTAATTTTGCCAATTTCACAGCAAAACAAGAAAAACAGTTCAGTATAAAACCATACAGTCAAGATTATTCATATCATTACAGATATCCAGTCAAAAATATCCATACCACTACATATGTCAATGGTGTTGCATTACAATAGGTGAAAACTCCAAGCAGTGTAAAATGACCAGGGTTATACTCATATGTAGAAGTCAGGATTGTGATTGTCAGCATTGTGAATGTTTACAATTTACATCATTTCCCTTATCATCCTCAACAATTTTGCCGATTTCACAATAAAAAATAAAAAAATAAATAAACCAGACAAGAATAAAACCATCCAGTAAAAAAAAAAAAAATTGCGTTTATATAAGGATTGCTTAAAACTTTTTCACTCAGTTAATGGCGAAGGTTACTATAACCTCGGTCTCACCTAAAATATTAACGATTTTTATTTCCTTCATATTTCATTCGTCTTTATTCGATGTCAGTTAATGATTAAAATCTTGAGATAAGTTTCATTTTCGGATCATTGAGAAGATTCAAAGAAATGGAAAAACATTCAGATTAATTCACATGACCAAATTGGAAAAGATAAGAAACAGATAAAATAAAGCTAGAAAAGAAATGGCTGAGGGATTGAGAAAAAAAATAAGTGTGTAATTAAAATATAGCTAACAAAAAAAAAAAAAAAGAAAAGAAATATATTCATTAATACATATACGACAATAAGTGTCTATACTGGATTCAATTCCTACAACTGCATGTTTTTTCTTCTTCTAATGTTCACTCTATACAAAGCCCAATGGTTAGTCAAGGTAGAGAGGGAAAATGGAAACATGAAGAACACATAATTTGCATCAGAAAGAGACAGTAGAAATTTCTTGGGCACATAATGAAAAAAGCGGGATTAGAAAATGTGACACTGACAGGACATATTGAAGTCAAGAAGAACAAAGGAAAGCCGTGCGTAAACTGTCTAATGAGCATGTATAAAAGATTGGTGGAAAAGGGATTTAGGAAGATAACAAAAAGACATACATTAATAAGAGCTACAAATGTCAGAAAATTATGGAGAGCCGTATATATATATATATATATATATATATATATATATATAAATATATATATATATATGTATAACTTATATATATATGTGTGTTTGCGTGTGTATGTGTATGTATGTGTCTGTGTAAACGCTTACTCCGCTTGTTGCAGCCTGATCATCAACATGAGATATTATGATAGTTTTTTGGAGCTTACTCTCTCATGCCAGCTCAAGACATGTAGAAAGAGAGCGTTTGAAGATTGTCCCGCATTAGGTTGTCAATTTTTTCTATGGTAGACTGGTTGCCAACTAAGGCTAAGGAACTCACTGTGTCTTGCTATTCAACCTATAGCTGGAGGGAGAAGTTATTTGAGCATTGCTGATGCAGGTAAATGCAATAAACTAGCCCGGAATTCTAACTCGGCTCCTTGATTTCCGAGCCAACATATATTACACCACAACACACACACACACACACATATATATATATATATATATATATATATATATATATATATATATATATATATACAAGTATTATAAAAGACGACTGACAATATACTGCGATTAAATGTTTTATTCGTTTTTTCTTTATTCGTACAAGTATTTTATTTGAACAGTTCTTACACACTTTTTGTCCAGAAAAGAATATGCAGAAAATGAATGCAAGAAAAATTGAATAAAAATCGCAGTACCTTCTCAGTCACATTTAATGAAACTTGTACAAAAGAGAGATTGCCGTTCAAATACACGATTATATATATATATATATATATATATATATATATATATATATATATAATAGAATTTTGAGGAATTAGAATAATTAATACAGTCATCGAATCTAGAATAATCCTCAACAGAATGCAGAAAGCACTGGACGGCCGTTTCGTCCTATTTGGGACTAATCAGCAGTGGGCATCCACCATTTAGAATCGAACACGGGCGATTTCAATACAACACTAGCGTCATACCAACTGTACTAACGACCCTAGGTGATGAAGAAGAAACTGAATAGACTCGATATAGTGCCGCTGAACACAAATTCCGTGGTGATACTCATTCAAATATTCATAACCCAACAGGTTGTGCTCCAAGAGCAACGTCTTTATTTTCTACTAAGCGGCTCCATCGCAGAGCATTATCTGGGTCAAGCAAGGATATACAAGTGATAGAATTTTGAGGAATTAGAATAATTAATATAGTAAAATAGGTGGATTCATATCTTTCGAGATTGTATGTGCACGTAAGTGAATATAACGAACCTAACGAGAATTAGATCTCGGCCCTCCGATTATCAATTACACCGCCCGCACGTCAAAGCTTACAGCACCTGGTATTGCTAAGAGGGCACCAATCTAGGTACTGACATGGCTCGACGTTGCTTAACTTCGGTTTTCGGACAAGAATCATTGTTTCAACATGATACAGCCGTAAGCCTTTACTGTCAATAATTATATGAACTGAGTAGAACCGTAAAATCTACGCTATAAAACTAATTGTTAAGAAAGCATGTATTTCCATCGAAATTAGTATAATTTAATATTACCTGTTTTACCAAGTGCATGTGTGTTTTTTAAAATCTTTTTTGTAGTAGTTTCCACCCAATACAAGACTCAAGAACTACACAATATAGAGGATTAATTAAGTGCCGGTTATGAGGATATGTAGGAGAGATAAGCGGTTGACCGTAGAATAGAACCGGATTAAGATCGTAGTAATCGGGGAAGAAAACTTTCGTAATAGTTCCAGAATCTCTCTGACTGGAACTTCTTCCTTACCAATGAAATACGAAGAGAATGAGGATGAGTCGACCGTCTTTACGTGCACAGCGAGTTCTAACTGTGAAAGTCTGGATAGGTGGAACGAAAGAATGTAGCTCGTCTAAACATTTGTCATGAAAATAGCGATAGTGCAGCGGAAAAACATTGTCTGTGGGAAAGGGGTTGTACAAGTTGCATTCCTGCCTTGCATGGGGTAAAATGATTATAAATATAGTTAAAACAACCCTTGAGTACAGGGTGAACCTTATTGTAATGCCAGTCTCCTTTTTTTTCTTACTCTAACTGCATATTTGAAATATGTCTGTGTTATACGCCATTATTAAATTTTGTACCGCCGATAACAATTTCAAATATAAATAAAAAGTGAGTATATTCTTTCTAATAACAGCCAACTCCCTCTCGTCGGAACAGAAATAGATGAAATCAAACGTTCGCACCTCCACTTTGTCGCTTAGCGGTGACTTTAATACCATCGTACAATTTCAATTGAAATAACTTTTGACTAATTACTACTGCGATTTGTGTATCATGATTCACACAATTAAGTGATTAAAGGTTATTAAAGAAATTTTATAAGCTCGTATGAAAAAGAAATACAAATTTAGACGGCACATAGCAAGAAATTTTGAAAATTGTTGATAATCTATAAGTATGTCTGCTTAATGCCTATAAATACATGCATATAGACAATAATTTGTTCATTCCGATTTTTTACTTCGTCAAATATCACTTTTGTGTATCTGCGAACAATATTATTTTTAATGACTTCATTTTCAATTATGTTAAATCATGTTTATTGTCATTTGTTCTTTCAATAAAGTTGCCCTTCCTGATCTATTTCCTTAATTATTTTAAGTCATTGGCCCAATAAACATTTGGGGGCTAATAATTATCTATTATTGTCTTCAGTTTCCTATCTGTAATGTTTATGAAACTATTCTTTTGTTAGCAACTAAATTGTTGAAAATATTGCAGTAAGGATTTTTAGCACGCCCACCGAAATTTCCTGCAATATATATCTTATTCTGTTTTTAACAAATTGACTTTTAAAAAAATATTACTGCTTTTCACTTGCTCTTTAGTTCTTATGAGACTATTTTCTTTGTCAACTAGCCGTTGTTTCATGTTGTAATATTGTCTTAGTATATATTATATTAAGCGTACTAATTATTCTACTTTTGTAATTAACCTCTCATTCTGAAAATATCATTTTTATCGACTCGTTCTCTTTTTATTTTTAATCATTTCACCCCAAGCAAGGCAGGAATGCTACCAATATAGATTTCAGCGAGTGAAAGTGAAAATTGAAAATAGGGGAAATGAGGAAAGGAAAAAAGAAATGGATTCAAGATTGTAGTTATCAAGGAAGCAAAGAAACAGAAGGGAGTTCCACGGGCGGCAATTGTGATAAAAAAAAACTGTTGGTTTAGATGTGGCGGTTGCCTTTAACTACTTCAAGATTAAACGAGTGGGACCCAGATGCCAGTCTAGTAGCACGCTTAAATTCATGTACGAGGTACGGAAGAAAAGTTCGTTAGAACAGCCGTCACGAAAATATTTCTAGAAAAGACAGAGGGAAGCCACGCTACGTCTATGAGAAAGTGACTGAAGTCGAGTTGCCAAGTCAGGATCGATTACATTACAGATACTTCTTTAGATTTTGTCAAAAAACTCGAGATGAATAGCAGGAGAACCAGACAGATATGGCAGCAGTAATCAATGAAAGTCGAATGGTAGATTTATAAATGTGCCAGATATATTCTGACTAAAAAAATTTCTAGCACGACACAGAGACCCAACTTTCCTTGCAGTAGATGCAGCTATTGATTTGATATCGTGGCTCCACTTCAAGTAAGTTGAAAACTAGACGCCATGAAGACACAGTGTGTTGCTCTCTAGATGTCTATTGTCAGCGATGCTGATGAATATATCAAATATGTCCCTTTCATGCATTATTATTTATTTTATTTTTAGTAATGGTGAATCTTCTAAAGAACTACAAGGTATAGAGACAGGTCATTCTCCAGCAAAACTGTTTTGATGCATTTGTTGACTTTAAGAAATAAAGCAATGCTCTGTGTGTCTTTTAACCAGGCAAGTGCGCAATATAATATCATCGTGAATAAAACAAGGTGCAAATATATCATTTATTCATCTCTGATCAAACAGCTGGATAAATGTTTCTTCAAAAAACATTAAGTAACAGATTAATATATATAGAAAGTCATAAATATCTTTCATTTTATATTAAAAAATATTTACACAAATCTGCATATGAGGATAGTTATTAGGCTAAGCCACATTTGGCATAAAGTAACATTCAGTGATGAACAAATGCATCACGGATGTTTTGCTAAAGTAAATCAATATTTCTCATCAATTTGCAGGCAATTGTCACTAAATTCGGTTCTCACTGGGTAATCCGTCCACTCCCGCTTTGTGCTAGGCTAACCGAAGGTTATATATATATATATATATATATATATATATATATATATATATATATATATATATATATATATATATATATATATATATATATATGTATTTTATGTTGGCCAAAAAGTTCGTTCGTTTCATAAATAAATCTTTTACTTCAACTGTTTGAACAACACATTACACACACAAGTTATTTATTTTTAGAGGATACTCATATTTGATTAGACACTCCGTTTACTCATTAAGGAGTATATTTATTAATTTTCGATCTGAATATTCGAGAAATCGTATTAGAGAAAAATATGCACTTTCCGGCAGGATTCGAACCTGCGTTCGCCTAGGGGGAACCGTCTATTAGATTTGACTACTCGGCTACAGAGTTCGTCGATGACCATGCAAAGTTAAATGGCCCCTTTAAACTCAGATTTTTCTCTGACTCAAATATATCTGCTCAGTTTCGTATCCTAACGAAAGGGGATAGATCTTTTTATTCCTGCATGTTGGACTTTCGATTTGTCCAAAGAATTCTCTCTTGTCACAGATTATTGACTAGACTATGGGTTCATCGGTCATGACTGAGCATGGTTAATTTCGGTGAGGTTTAAAAAAGGACACGCAAAATATTAGTTTAAAAGACGTTTTGGCAAATTTGTTAGGGATATGAATTATATGGATATCATTATTCGGTTGTTAAATTACTTTGTGCGGATTTTTATTACTCGAAACTGTGCATTCCCTCATAAAAGAACGTTTCCGGTTTTGATTTGCGAAATCCTTCGATGATTTTTTTCATATCTTTAAAATTGTTAGAACCGCTGGTCATACAAGTAATGGAGCGAAAAAGTTCCTCTAAAAGTTACATTTCTATTTGCGGAAGGACCTGGGGACAGGGATTATTATAATCAATAATTGCATTTCTGGCAACTATTAACTTATCTAATGTAGCATTTTGCAGTAATAGGGTTTATTCAGGTCACAGCAATTCGTTTGAATCCCACCAAACCTTGGGATGAAGTTTTCTCGGTACATTCTGTTTTGGTGGATAAGAAAAGACAAGAAGAAAAGAAAATATTTCAACCGAGACGAATTTCCGTTTCTCTAATTCATGTAGAATTTCTAAGATGAGGTACTGTAACTATTTACATTATTCGGACTTTTCACTTCATATTTATTGTCATCTTTACAACTTTTCGGTCGTTGTACACTCCAGCCTTCCTCAGGCGATATACGTTGAGATTTCGAATTGAACCTTTTATTTAGTCCACTATGGTGGATTTTCTGGTTCCACGTGCCACGCCTCAGTTTCAAACATTTCTCTTAAGTTACTTACAAATCCAATTTTTTTTCTTTACCTCTGCTGTGGCCTTGGGGATAAGGACGTCTGGCCCAGTAGATAGAAACGTTAGTTGAAGTAATTCAGTTATTAGAAGCAAAGAGTTGTGAATTCAACAGCTGGCCACAGCAGAAAAACTTGGAGAGTTGAGTTGCTAAAGAGAAATAACTAAGACTGAGATATCCAAACATGGCATATGGAACTAGAAAAATCAATCCCAGTGGAAGAAATATAGGGTTCGGTTTGAAATTCCAACGTATAACACCTGAAGAAGGCCGGAGCGTACACTGGCCGAAACGAAGTGATGATCACAATAAAGATGGGGAGGACCCAGAAACATACGAACAATGAATGGTCAGTATAAGCAGTACCCTACAACGTAACAACTACCCTGGGTACATGGCAGCAGCTCCAACAAACTATGGTAGGAGGGTACAAGAGGATAACAGCACTCAGAAAACAGCTTCAGTCTGCCTACCCTATGTGAAGGTATTATCAGAGAAAATACAAAAGATCTTTTATCTATATAACATCAGGACAACCTTCAAAAGTCGTTTAACACTTCACAGACACCTCTTTCGAATAAGACCCCACCATAGAGGAGAATATGACTAAGGACTGTGAGTACACAATCTCGTGCAGCCGAGGTAAGAAACAGGCCGCCCCTTAAGGTAAGACTACAAGAACATTGTAAAGCGTTAACACGAGAGGAAATAAAAAAAATCAGGCGTAGCTGAACACATATGAAAGGAAAAGTGAGGTCACCGCCCCCTCTGGGATGAAGTTGAAATAATAGACAGAGAGCATCAATGGAAAATAAGAAAACTTAAGAAATCAGCTCATATGCTAGTCCAGAAAAATCTCCCGAGCCGACCAAGCATAGAAATGAATACAATATGGGAATCATTAATAAGGTGTGCTAGAGAAAATCAACGAATAACAACAAAAATTGCAATATAAGCTCTGGTAAAATATGCAATAATAACAGAAAAAATCTCAATATGAGCACTAGTAAAAAAAAAAAAAAAATGAAGGTGATATATTAGAGTTAATAAGTCCCAAAAATTCATACACGGATGTCCCCTTGTCCAGTGGATAAAGAAGTTAGTTAGATCCAGTGATTAGACCCAAAGAGTTGTGAGTTGAATACAGCAGTGATGAACCAATAAAACTTGGAGATTTGAGTTAACGGGAAATAACTGAGACATCCAGAAGGGTCATGGCACGTGGAACTAGAACAACCTACCCCGGTGGACGAAATAAAGGGTTCAGTTCGAAATTCCAATTGCCTAAAGAAGGCCGGAGTGTACAACGGCCAAAACGTTGTGAATATGGCAATGAAGATAAGGATAACAGTATGAATAATGCGAATAATGCAGACGTTTAATATTGTGCTAATGACAATAAAAATTTGTATCATCATAAATGTACAACGTCATTATGCAGGCTAAACAGCTGTAAATTTAAAATTATTTATTTCGTACAAATACGAGTTGTATTGCTATAGTTTCATCCACTAACGTAAACCGAGTGGGAAAATTGAATTGCGTGTGGTGGGTGTGAAATTTTTGGGTGGCCTATCAGTTTGATGACCAGAAAAATATTCCATTAAGCATTTCAACCAGATGCGGCAACAAAAATGGGTCAGACATGAAACAGGAAAATAATGATATAATCTAGAAGCCAAGTTTCCACGCTATGGTAAACAAGACGATAACAAGGAAATTCCCATGAATACAAGAAAGATAACAGTGGATTTGATAAATCTAATTACTTCACATCTAAGATCCTCCACGCCACGCACATTGTAGCGATCCAACCTTATTCTTTTCATATTCTTTTGGTGAGATGTAAGTTCCACTCGAGCAGCTTCTCCCAAGCGGATGCTAGAATCATAACCTGTTCAAGTCTAAGGTCAACCGTTATCTTCCCTACATATCCCCATAATATGTACCTCTTACTCTATAACCCTTTACTTCAAGTAGCTCTTGGGCGTTGTATAGGGTGAACAACATTATATAAAAGAATATTGTTTTAGGAAAAATAATTTATAAATTTCAGCTGACAGTAATGCTAACTGTTCGGTCATTGAACGTAAAATATTTCGAAATGGCTACCTTTCACTATTAACATTCAAAATTTTCAATTGCAAGTCACCATTTGGGCTTGAATGCCAACAAAACTGCTTATGTCTGATTATATCTCTTTTTCATGTAGCCACTTAAAATCACAAGATTTCATCAATCCAAATACGAATTATAATAGTTCAATGAGAACTTCTGTTTTTAACCGTAAAACTAATATTTCTATGTTAGTAATTTTTTTTTTTTAATTCTCGTTGATGTTATTTACCATTTACATGTTCAGGTCATAACAATCTAAGCAGGTATGAATAATACATACCATTATTTCTGTGGATCATTTTGTCACGAGTCTTATGTTTATTGGTTTGAACTTAAGTCAGTTCCTTTCTCAAAATCATCGTTGAAAGAATTCTCTTGTTCTAATATTAAATCTTCTTTCCCAGTGTTTTCCGTTGAAGTTATTATGTATTGACAACTGCATGTACGACCATTCTCACTGATTCTCAATCGTTACTCAATTAAAATCGTCTTCTTTAGAATTATTACTTTGTAAAATGAAACAACAGCGACACAATGCAATGACCAGATGATAGACTGAGAGAACAGTTTCACCTATCAACGGTGGCGATTTATTCAGTGTTCAATGCGAAAGAAAATATTGCCCCACGACCGTAGCTCCAGGCCTATTAATAAAATGAAATGTTTCATTTAATGATTGCATGCTGGAGGTTACAATGCATAATCTTTTCTTTAGATGTCACCACAATCTGCCTTTCACTTTCTGGCATAGTGTCAAAAGCACACGGTATTTCAGACAGAAATATTATGCACTAAAATTGTTTTATAGAATTCAATAGCAAAATATCAAGAAGCATAACGCAATCAGTGCTTTTGTTTCGAGCTTATCTGGGATTTTAAAATCAATGTAATATCAATCCTTGGATATAGCAGTGAATGCTGGGCAACTTTCTCACAGCTGAAGAGAAGATTTGAAGGAATAGAAATATGGATTTACAGGAGGACGCTTCGATGACCGTTTCAGCAACGAGAAAGTTATAAGGAAAATGTGAACGAAAGAACACCGGTATTTAGAATCGGAAAGAAAAAAACGAATTTTCTGGAACACATAATGAGGAAAGAGGGCTTGGAAAATATGACACTCACGGGACGTGTTGCAAGCAAGAGAACGGGGAAAAGGCAGTAAACTAACGAAAATATGTAAATGGGTGGCAGAACAAGGAATGGAGGAGATAGTAAGTAAATAGACATTGTTTAGCGATACAAAAAGTAGGAAGTTGTGGAGAGCCATGATAGCCTATATCCCGAAGGGACAGGGTGCATAGAAGAAGAAGAAGAAGAAGAAGAAGAAGAAGAAGAAGAAATGTTGCGGGATAAATACATTTTCATTGAGGAAGCGTTGTTTCTATTTAATACGAAATTTTGAAATTGCATCGCCTTGGAGTAATAGTTAACAATCTAGTCTCGTTGGGCATTAAAATTGTCGAGATTTCGATCCTCATTGGGTGTTCCTTATTCTTGTGCTATACTCAGCTAGACTTAACAAATATCAATACGTCAAACTCAGTTCAAGTAATTTAGTCCTGCTCCGTGTATTACTTGAATATTTCTCAACAGCTCTCGTTTTGAATGCTGATTTTCAAGATATGCACTTCTCACTTGATGGAAAACTTACCCCCATTATCTTACATTATATTAATATAAGCTTAGTAAATAGCAATAATAATGTTAAATGTTCGTTTGATAAAAACATTTTAAGGTTGCATTAGAAATTGTTTTAACGTATTTTTCTGCCTACAAATTATTCCAAATGCTGATAATATATAAACTAAATGTACCTGTAGAAATCTTACGTGAGTTGACAGATAAGGTTATCTATTATCTCATGCTTCAGCTTTTCTATCAATTTTTGGCGATATGTTCCTATTCTCTTCCTTTTATCTTCAAATATTCGTTGCTCGTACCTGTTTTTATTTAAATGGTATACACTCATAAATTCGTTTGATTTTCGAGAAACGAATAACTAATGTAGAAATTAATATCCTCACTGCATCTTCCCTTTGAACTTTCTTTCTCGCTGTTACTCTGTAAAGAATTTTAATTCGTCGCAATTTCATCTCTCCCTGTCTTTCGATTATCCGCTCATTGTCTATTGATATCATTACAGAAAGCCTAACTCCCATGTATTCTTTTCATCTCTAAGTTCCCCCACCTCCCACTCTCCCTATCTCTCTCTCTCTCTCTATATATATATATATATATATATATATATATATATATATATATATGAGAGTGGGTATATATTCTTTTCCCCAATTTCCGCTGATGACGATGATGTCGTTCATTTCTCACTTTCTTACTGCCTATCATTACAAAAAAGTTCTCAATAACCATATACAATGCAACTGCTATGAGTTTAATGCATTTGGGAGTTTACATGTTTATTTTTATGTATTTATTTCCGGTATGAAAACGTATATCTCACTTACGCAGCGACTGCATATTACTGACTCGGATTGAAATCACTTTAATGGTGGATAAGATCTATCACATATTTGCAAGAGTCATTACTATAAAATTACAAAAATAAATGATAAACTTTCGTTCCATTTTTTATTATCAATATCGATAACTGGCATGTCGAAAGGAGCACAGAATATGTAGCATTATTTTTTAATATCACTTGCTTTATCCGATATCTATTGTTCTAAAGAAATTTGCTATAAGCATGTATTGATAAAATATTTAAATACGGCGTCGAATTCATTTCTTAGGATATTGACTATCAAGAAATTCCTCGCCGTTTCTTGATTTCCAGTTTGTTTGAAGTCCTCCTCTATAGTTTATGAACCCTCTGACCTGTCAAATTATCTCCCCTATTAGTCTCTTACCTCATATTTGCAAAGTAATCGAGGCTATAATCGAATTGGTCAAGCATATTACAAGGTAACCCAAAAAGTTCTGTCCGTTTTTAAAGGAAAAAAACTAAAACGTTTCACAGAACGTATAACTTATATTTAGTCTTCGAAGTAATCGCCATCTGCCTCCAGCACCTTCTGCCAACGTGTCTCCAGCTGTTCAATGCCCTTGCGGTAGAACTCTGGGAGGGGGTGACGCAAAGAAGTCCGTGAGGGCTTTGCGCAAGTCTGCTTCATTGGTGAAGGTTTTCCAACGAAGATGATTATCCAGGGAGTGGAAGAGGTGGTACTCGGATGGCGCAAGGTCAGGTGAATAAGGTGGATGACACAAAGTCTCCCACCCAAGTTACTGACCACTCGCGCGACATGCGGCCTGGCGTTGTCATGGAGGAAAAACACAGCTTTGCGATTCACCAGTGCTGGCTCCTTCTGGCGCAATGCATGTTGCACACGTTTCAATTGCTGTGAGTCTAGGTCTCCAGTGACCGTTTGACCCGTTGGTAGCAGTTCATAATAAACCACTTGACGACCTGTCCACCAGACACAAAGCATAATCTTGTGTGAGTGCATAGGCGGTCTTGCGGTGTAAGGGACAGCATCCTGAGGAGACAACCAATGTCAGGAACGCTTGGGAGTTTTGTACAGAACCCACTTTTCATCACTGGTAAGCACTCGATTGAATAAGGATGCGGTACGGTGGCGAGAAAGCAGCGATACGCAGGCTGGCACTCGTTGTCCCTTGTGAACCTCCAACAGCGTTTTCGGAACCCACTTACTCAGTTTGTGCGTCTTACCTAGGCGGTTCAGGTGAAGTCTAACTGTTTCATCGGAAACGTTGAACGGTCTTGCATGTTCACCATACGTTAGACTACTGTACTCTTCAGGACTCCGTCATTCAAGACCTGTGGTTGTCCACTGCGAGGCTTATCATGGAGAGACAAATCTCCCGACTAGAATTTTCGAAACCAACGCCTTGCAGTACGTTCATCCACAGCACTATCCCCAAACGCTTGACATATGCGGCGACTTGATGCAGCTGCTGATAAGCCCACTTTGAAGTCGTAAAGCAAACAGCCCCGAACGAGATCTCTAGACACTTCCATCCTTCTCACAGCTGTCTGTCTTATAACTGATGGCCGGGCACGGGGCGCGTGTTTTTTATAACGTCTGATTTTCCTACTTCCGGCTGTCCGAATTTGAAAACAATTGCTACACGCATTTCGTATATATTTCAACTTCATTCAATGACTAATCAAAAAACGGACATAACTTTTTGGGTTGCCTTGTACTTTGCACGACCTCTTTTCGAACAAACAATATGGTTTTCGTTTCGCCAGGTCTACCGCCGACGTGTTAACGGCTATCACTGAATTTGTCTATCAAGCTCTAGATGAAAATGGCGAAGTTCGTGCTGTGGTTCTAGATATCTTAAAGGCGTTCGACAGGGTTTGGTATGCTGGCTTTCTCCGCAAGCTTAATGGCTACGGTGTCATGGGACAAATATTTAGCTTAATCCAATCTTTCCAAACAAATCGTGTAATGAAGATCGTGTTGAATGGTTCCAGTTCATTTCATACTAACGTGTGGGTCATCCAAGACTCTTACCTTGAACGTACGCTGTTTCTGATCTTCGTCAATAATCTCCCCAATATCATCAGTTCTCAGCTATGTATTTATGCAGGTGATATAACCATTTGTTCCGGTCTTAGTAGAAATTCCGACAGACTAGACAAAGCAATCCGGGTAACTGCTCTAGAAAAGGACCTCCAATCTGCGATTAATTGGAGCGAGAAATGGCTTATAAATTTCAATATCTTCAAAACAAAACTGATTTCATTAAATCACCACTTAGAACTTTTATCTGCCTGTCAACAGTATGGTTGATGCTAAACTCCAGAAGTGCAAAACTATTTGCCTTCTTGCGCTCATGTTCCCCATTGACATGAAGTGGAGCAAATATATCGAATCAATAGCTCCATCTACTGCTAAGAAATTTGGTTTACTGTGTCGTGTAAGGAAATTATTCTAATCAGAATTCATCTTGCATATTTAAAAATCTACCATTCGTCCATGCATTGAATACTGCTGCCATATCTGTTATGAAGATTCTACTGGATATATGAAAATTCTTGACCAAATTCAAAGAAGCGTCCGTCATGTAATCGATTTTGATCAGTCATTTTGACTTCAGTCACTTTCTCAGAGATGTGACGTGGTTTTCCTCTTTTCTACAAATATTTTCACAGCAACTGCTCTAATGAGCTTTTTTCTTCCTGGTGCCTCTACTACACGAATTTAAGTGTGCTAGTAGACTGGCAACTAGGTCTCATTGTTTTACTGTTGAACTAACGAAATGCAACCGTCACTCCTATTCTCACACTTCTCAACCCTGGAACTCTCTTCTGATGTCTTGCTTCCCTGGCGTCTACAGTTTTTAACAATTTAAATGCAACGTAAATCGCCACCTTCTGTCTTCCTGAATCTTATTTATTTATTGACCTTTATCTTCACTTCTCGCTGAAGTCTTCTCATTTTTTTTCACACCTTGCTTGGGGTGGAACGATTTTAAAAAAAAGAAAGCTCAATGGTTTAAGTCGAACCATACGTAATTTCCGTTATTGGAGAACCAATTGTAAGGAAAAAATTCAGCATCACAACTAACCTTTCCTTAAATATATAACAGGAAATTATCAATTGTTTACATACGACAATGTCCAACACAAAAGACAATGGAGTCATTATTTCTACAAATGACACCAAAAGTTGGGCTCAATAGAATAATGCTAATTTTATGCTTGTGGTGGAATTTTCGGGGTATTATTTATTTAAAGTTCCTAAAATACAATGAAAAACCAAAAGCAAGTTTTTACACACAACAGCTGCAACGTGAACATAATTTTGGCTGAAAAGAATTCCGCGCACGTCAGTGGGGGAAATGTTGTAATGCATGACAACGTAAAGGCGCATACATCAAGAATAATACAGAAAAATTATTGTAACTCTATTGGCCTGTCCTAATCTCCTCTACTCGTCATATTACTAGGCATAATTATTAGCTTTTTCGATCACAGAAAAAGACTTTTATCGGGAAAACTTTTCCAAGGAAAAAAACACATTTAATAGTTGGTTGAATCCTGAAGAATTTTTACTCAAAAGTACCGAAATGTGGCAACAAATCATTGCAAATAATCGTGAATGTATACTTTTTTTTCCATATAAAAATACGCGGAATCTTTCTCAAATGTTGCTTTTACAAGTATAGGAAAAGAAATGGTTTCAAACGATGGGGAAGTTATATCTGATAAGTGGCCACAAATCGATGCCAGTAATGGTGAATATATAAATGAAAAAATGTATTCTTATTTTTTTTAAAGAATAAATTAGACAAACCCAATCGGAAAGTATTTGTGACTCAATATGTAAAAGTCAGTATTTAAATTTCAGGCACTTCGTGGATATTTACACGCACGTTTCAGCCACTTACTAAATATTTGCACACATGTTTACAATACGTGCGCTAAAATAATTATGGCTTTTTAGCAAAATGCGAAACTCACTAAATGTTGGTGAATACACTGGTAAATTGTAACAGTCATCGGTCTGCAGTTACAGAGACCAGTATATCAAACTCACAACATGCATGTTTCAATTTATTGATAGATGCGTATAACATAAAAATAAAATACAACATCCATACGATGCACATTTGATACTATTAATGTAGTGATGCCCTCAGTGCACACACTGCTGTTTGTAAACGCATTTCATTTTGTAATTTCATTGGTGTAAACTTCTTTTGGCTCTCCACTTCCCCGTATCTCTTGTAGTTCTCAAAATGTCTTGTCTTTTTGCTACCTCTCCCAGACCTTGTTCTGTTATCCACTTGCTTAAACCCGCTAGGTATGTCACGCGTTGCTTTCCCTTGTCTTTCGTTTCTTCTATCCACCCTGTGAGTATCAGATTCTCCAAACCCACCTTTCTCATTACGTGTCCCAGAAATTTCAGCTGCCTCTTCCTGATCTTCCTTGTTTGTATCCTCTCCAAAACCTCGTCGTATCTCACATGTTCAGTCCATGATACTCTTATCATCCTTCTGTTGAACCATATCTCCGTTGTTTCGAGTCACTTCTTTATCTTTGAGGAGGTTGTCCAACATTTGCTGCCGTAAAGATTGACAGATATCCCGAAGCGGTTCAGTACTCTTTTCTTTGTTACCAGCGAAATCCTCCTGTTTCGTAATACTCTGCGTAGCTTTTGGAATGCGTCCTTGGCCATCTCAGTACGTCCTCGGATCTCATCTCAGCGTCGCACTTACCGTGCTCTGTCAGAACACTTCCCAGATATTTAAATTTTTACACCGGCTTTATTTTATTGTACGCAACCTGCAAATCGCATTTTGGGCTCATCTTTTTACTGATGACCATGCATTCTGTCTTCTTAGAGTTTATGCTTAGTCCTTTCTTCACGCTCTCCTTCGCTACCTTCTGTAGGAGATTTTGTCATTTCCTTTCGGTGGCTGCTGTCAGCACTGTGTCATCTGCGTTGTCAAGATTGTGGCAGTCAATGATGAATTCTGGTAGGATTTCCAGTTCTCTAAGAATTGCCTCGCTCTATAGGTTGAATAAGTGTGGTTAGAAAACACATCCTTGCCTTACGCTCCTTTCTATTTTCGTATATCTACTGAAACTCATTTTCTATCCGCATGTATGCCGTTTGCTGCCAGTATAGGTTCTTGATTATTCTAAATGCCTTTCCAAAATATAGTTTAGCTGAACAGTAAACTAATGATTCTGAAATGGGTGGCACTTGACATTCAGAGGAGCAATTTCAGATCTTAAGGGAAGAATTTTAGCATGTGGCGTGGAATTAGGGAGATATTTCAATCGTATGTTTTTATTAACAAGGCGTCTGGAAATGTTATCTACCTACTTCCCAAAATCTAATTCAAATGACTACGTATCCGAATTTTGGAAGAAGAGTGTTCAGGTTAGGCCGAGAACTTTTCAGCCCACTTCGTATAATGGTGAAAAAAAAATGCAAAATGGTAATTCAAAATAGGGTAGAAATTGAAGAAATCTCGTGTGGAATATAAAAGGATGTAAGCTGGGATTTGGGAATGGCAGGTTTAATTAGTAATATGTACTTTACTATTTGAACCATCTTGGTTGCTATACTCATATTTCGGCCGTTTTACTCTCTGGCATTCCTCGGGTCACTGCCTTTGTAATTGGCAACCTTTTGGGAATTTTGAACCGGGCATTTATTAAACCCACGAAGTAGATTGCCGTCATTGCAATTTTTATTCTTAGGATGGTAGTGGTAATATTAACCGTTTCCATATCCGTGTACGCCTCAGCGAGGACCATCCTTCCGTGGACCTCGTGGAATGGCGCTGAAGAATCTCAAACAAATATCTGTACCAAATATTAGAAACCACATCGCATAAGGAAAACACTTCACCCAAGGACTTCAACAACAACGAAAACGAGTGACACATATAACTCCAAGAGAGAATAATGAAATTATCAAAATAATGACCATTCTCACTGCCACAAACAAAAGGTTAAGAAGGAAACCTCATAAGTACTGGAAAGAGCATTCACAGCTACTGGGTTTGAGAAACCTATTTTCCTGAAAAATTGTTTTAAGAAGAAAATTTCTACTGACAGTACCACTTCCTGCTCAGTCAATAAATGCCGAATATTTTCTTATAAGGAAAAGGCTAACATTAACATTACCATTGTAAAGGAACATTCGGTATACGTTGACCGAATATCTTGTACTACTGTCAGTTGAAATTATTATTAAAACATTTTTTCAGGAAGAATTATCGCTTATTCCGGTGTTGATGGAGCTTTCCTTCCTAACTATTTTTATTGTTTTCTCTTCGAGTTAAATATACTTTACATTTTAGTTGTTACTTTTGTTGAAAGTCTTCAAGCGAGGTGATTTCTCTTATTTGATACATTGATTTTTTGTGACTCTGTACCGCCAGTCCACGAGATTCGAATAAATATATTTTGTATTAGATAATTCTCCACCATCTTATTCCCCATTGTATCGTTTTTATCTGTTTCTTCCACTAAATCAGACGCAGGGATTGAACTCACAATTTCCAGTAAGCAGATTTGTTTTCGCTAACACTTTAATCCACGATGTCATATAGTGCTGCTAGAATTTTACATACTCTGGTTCGATAGAAGAAAGGCGCAAGCGACAGAAACGTGAATAAGACTGGTAAGTATTAACTCATGTGAAATTTACCTTTAGGAAGGAAAGATAAGTGAGAGGAATCTACATTCGTGAAGTGAAGAAACGTTTTGGTATAAAATTACGAGATAGTTACCGAGTAAGGTGAGAGATACTTGAAGATGGATGGAAGGTAGAACGGTTAAAACGCTGTGAGTGCAACAGCAAAGATCAGCATGTTAGTCCGAATAGCAAGGTAATAATAATGATTATTCATTTAAAATGTTCCGGAAAAATATCAGTTGATTTTTCTTAAGAGAATTATAAGAAAACCGCGTTAAACTCATAAAATAAGGATATCCACAATTTCCTTTGATGTTTGTACAGTAGGAGTGATTAATTTAAAGTGAGCATTTAATAAATGATTTCATTTTAATAATCAATTTCTACTTGACGTAGTTTTCATAGAAAATATCAATACTCAATTTGTATTTTAAATCGAAGTGGAATAATAATAATAATAATAATAATAATAATAATAATAATGGAAGAAAAGATTCTTGTCATACTAGAAGAGGAAGTCAACAGTGATTAAAATATCATTAAAGTTGCTAGTATAAAAGACAAAATAGAACAGAAAACCAACGAAGATTAAAATATCTTTTTACATATTTTGGCTTTCTTACAGACGCAAGCGTAAAAGCATGGATTTCGCTGTTAACGAAATAACGTATTTACTTATAAAGTTATTAGGTTGGTGCAAAATTAATGTCGTTTTCTCACATAGAAAAATATGTGAGAAAACGACATTATTTTTGCACCAACCTAATATTTTAACTTCTCCCAAGAACATTATTTTTCGAAAATATTATAGTTCAGTGTACTTGTTCTTTATCTCATCAATTCAAAATATATAATTATTACGATTCGTAATATAATAGAACAAGTTCATTTGCATCCTTATAAAGGCAGATTAATAAGATTAAGGCAGAAATAATATATTCAGAAATGCAAGAATGATGTTTATTAGAGAATAAGGATCAAGTGGTTTGATTAACTGTTTTCTGAAATTCTGAGCTTAATTGTTTTCATTATTTTACACTTGCTGTTTGGATCATTTTTCTACGGTTTATTAATCCTTTTCAGGTTATTTAAAGCCAGAAAATATTTTTAGATTTTTTTAGATAATAATGTTTTACTGATACAAATATTACTAATTAATCCACAGCTGAGGGAGAACAGGTAACTCATACCTTCCCAATGGTATTTGCGCGTAAGTGAATATAACGAATCCAACAGCAATTCAAACTCGGCCCCCCGATTAAAAATTCCTAGCCATGAGCAGAGGGTTTCCTAGACTGAATTCAACGGCCAGGGTGAAGGGTTACCCCGCTGGAATAAACAGGTTAGAGGCTATCTGATGTAGTTTGACCTGGAAACTGTTGGGTTCCACCAAGTCTACTTACCAAAGACACGCTGCGCTTGAATATGTGGAAAGAGCTCGTAAGATGTTCAGGTGCGCGTCGACCCTACGATCACACGGTTAAGGGATTGATGATGAGAAATTCAACTGGCTCGATACAAAACAGCTAATTAGCGTAGAAGGTGAAATTTAAAAGAATAACGATAAAGATACACAATATGATGATAACATACAGTTGACTATGTACATAATTAAGAATGTTACAATTTCAAAGAAATTAAATCGAGAAATGTATTTCCTACCTTCCCCATTCGTTCTGGTAGCTCCGCTTGAACGCTGTGTATTCATTTGTATCCGTCCGCGTTTTCCCGTCTTGGATCGCCAGTTTGTACATCATTTCGTTCAACGGCGATGACGGAGTCGTTGGCGGAGGCTAAATCGGTGAAATATTTTAACGATTATAAATTAATATGATAATTACAATTATTTAGGATTATTATTACGATCATCATAATTTATTATTATTATTATTATTATTATTATTATTATTATTTCCTTTGATTTTTGGTGTGTACACATTTCTTTTCGGGTCCCACCCAGAGACCTAAGGTCAGAAATTGCATCATGACATTTTCCACTGATCAATTAAAAACAAAAATCACACACGTATTTTACATAGATCGTAAGGTGTGGGCTGTACTTGTGGGAACAATTTTTGGTATTTCTTTAAGGCGTGGGCTTCCAGGAATCCCATCAATGAGTCTACTGGAATCTTCCAACTAATCCAAAGTCTCCAGCAACAACAGTGATTGTTGATGTTCCCATATGCCACATTTCTGATATTTCGATTTCAAGGTCCTTGTATTATTATTGTTATTATTATTATTAATGAATTAATTCATTTTTTGCATTAATTTTCAGGATAATCCAAAAGACAAGAAAACAACCAAAGGAAGCAATATATTCAACAATGTGGCTTTTCAAAGAAATGAGTTATGGATGATGTAGTCAAAGAAGTCAGATATTCTTGGATAACCCTAAGGCACGTAATCTATTCTTGTGACTTAAGTGCACGTCATGATTACGTAATTCTGATCTTGATAGTGCATATGAAGAGACCAGGAAGTCATTCTGTTCAGTTACGGATTGTGTTGAAAGAATCACGCTTGCAAGGTATTTTTTTCTCTACCTTTCCACGACAAGCGTATTAAAATAAACAAAACAAAAAACATAGATTCAGGAGCTACAAACACGCTGATCAAATGATTTAAAACATTGTTAGTTGTTATGCCTAACAGGAAAGACTTTTTTTCTTATTCGACCCTACCAACGCGAAATAAGGGAATTAGGTCGACCCTTTATTTTCACAAATTCTTCCGCATAAAACTGAATGATTTTCACCAATTCTTCCGCATAAAACTGAATGATTTTCACCAATTCTTCCGCATAAAACTGAATGATTTTCACCAATTCTTCCGCATAAAACTAAATGATTTTTAGCCATGCTGAAGAAGTGATGCTGCTATCAATATTTCTCGGGGTTGCTAAAACATTTTTAATCTTACAAAATTTACTAAGCATATCTTCAATAATGTGCCAACAAGTGAGTATCTAATTCGCCTTATCAACAAGATCCTGTCCTCTAGGTGAAACCCACTCTAATAGAGATTAATTTGTTCATTCGTTTCTATGTGGGAGTGTGCAGTTTATATAAAATATTCGTATAATTCAATTACATACAACAGACATTGCATTTATTGTTAATTACATTCTTTTTAAATTCATAAGACTGTAACAACCAGGGAATAGTAATAATTATCATTGACTAGCTGTTCTTTTATTCTTTTAGGCCAGACAAATACAAGATGATGGACGAAATGACATGTTCATTATTTCCGGAGACTGCTTCGTGACTCAAGTAGCTCTTTTAGCCTCTCATATTTCCTTCTCGCCTCCAATTAACTGTTCCAAATTACTCCACTGTTTCCTCGCACATATACCGAAGTGCAGGGCGTTGCTAACGAAACGGAGTTTGCGGCTTAATTAAATTCATGTTTCTATAAATCCAGTGGCTGTATAAGCAGCTGTGTTCATGGTTAAATAGAATTGAATAAAGGAAGAATTTCACCACGAATAAAGTGGACGTTTTATAAGATTTTTGTTCATGTGTCGACGACCATATCTGTTGCAGTTTTACTTAGTACGTCATACCATTCGATGAACATATTACGTTGAGTCATGAGCGATTTCCATTCTCTGAAATCAATCATAATGATGAATGTATCATCCTAATCATACATAGTAGTTAAGAATAAATCTCGCATACCAGTGGCAGCATACACAGAGGATTAATGAATGAATTTCTTAGCCTCAATAGTGGAGGGATTTGTAGATACCTTCATTTTATGGGAGTAAAATCAAGGGAATAACGCTATACTGTCATCTAGAAATCTATGTAGTATTTATGTTCAAGGAGTCTCAACTGACTGGCAAGTGCGAAATTAGTTTGCCAGGTTTAATTCTAGAGAAACGTCATTAGAAGATGAACAAAAAAACATCGGTCATTGATGATAATTTACTCTCCCATTAGTTGAAAGCAATCCGTGGCACTCGTTAATTAAGAAAAATGTTAAACACATCTCAATCTATCAGACGAACTTAGAAAAAATAGGGAAAATCAGTAAATTGGGTGTTTGGTTTCCACACGCTCTTAGCTAAAGGAAAAAATTGGATCGTTTACCTATATTGAAATGCCTTTTTCATGACAAAGGAATAAGCCGATCCTTAAATATATCATAATGGATGATGAAAAATCGGTTACATACGACAATGTTCAACGCAAAAGGCAGAGTGGATTGACTTGAAAACTGAACTCCATGGAAGAAAGGTAATTTTCTGCGTTTGTTGAGATCGTCCGGAGAATTATTAATTTAGAATTTTTAAACTGGAATGAAAAACTAAATGCATATTTATAAGTCCAGCATCGGCATTGTGTCCATAAAAGTTTGGTCGAAGGGTGCCCTGCACTCATCAACAGGGAACATGTTCTACATCATGACAACGCAAAGTTGCATATCGCAAGAATAAGACAGAAAACATTTCGAAACTTGGTTGGTCTGTTTTATTCCACCCACCAGATTCACCTGATTCTGAAATAACTTATTATTACCCTTTTCGATCGATCCCAAACGCTTTGATGAAGAATTTTTTTCTCTAATGAAAACTAAAGTCAAGTGATTGCCGAAAATATTTATGGAATTTGCCATAGAATGAGTAGAATTTAATAAACATGAAACGACGGTCATCATCAATCGATGTTTCATTGTAGATCAGCAATCATAATTAATTGATGATTTAAACTTTTTCTTATTGATATGAGCATCATTCATTCAGGATTTGAGTCTAAATGATGAATTGGCAACTCTCGGACACTCCCGAGGTCACTATTTACTAAGGTTAATTAGGCTGTATCATTTCCAGGTGCTTTGTCTGCTTGCATATTATTCAAGGAGGAAAAAAGGGGGTAAAATTAATGATAATAGTGCACAGAATGCATGGCGACAATGTATATGCAATGTTTCAAGGAGTATGCTTATAAACATAATACATTTAAATCACCTAACATTTGTTTTACCTCCCAGGGTTTGTTATTTTTTGTGTTTTTTACTTCTTTTACTCCAAAAAGTTAAAATGTCATTCTATTGATTGATTTGATTTTTACGGCTTATCAACCATTTTTAATCATTTCACCCTAAGCAAGGCAATAAAGCCACTAAGTTGCTATGGAGTTACTGAGTATTAGAAAGTATAAGGAAAAAAGAAAAATACTATTAAGAAGAGAAAATAAAAGAACGAGAATTAACAAGACAAAAGATAACGATTGACATTACATTTTTTTGAAGATCAAGGTTGACTGGAAGACTAGAAGCCGAAAGAGAGTTCCATAAGCGAGAAGGGCTATAGAAGAAACTGTTCTTACCGTTTACCAGCGTGTTCATTTGCATAATTTTCACAAAATCACTCCACCTTTCCCACTCATGTCTATTTTTAAACTCATTTTGGGCCAATTTTGCTGACGAGATAACTAACATTTCCATTCCTGCCTTTGCACAAGTGATATTAGCTATTTTGTTACAATCCTGGGCTGTCACTATTAGTGATTTCCTTTTCATTTTAAAATATATATATAACAATAAAATTAATATATCCCCAAGGAATTCATTGATAGCATATCTTTGCAAATCCCCAACTTTTCTCTTGGTAACCTCATCCACTTTAGTAGTTCGGAATTCTGAAGAGTCTTTGAATTTCTAACACTTCCAGTTTCTTTCTTGGTATCTCGACTTCCTTAATTTAAACGTGGTATTAGATTAGCAGTTCGGTCTAATCATTTTACTGCTGAACTTGCTAAATGTAACCGTCTTCTATTTTAATAGTTTCTTCTCTCGCACTTCTCGCTTGTGGAACACTCTTCCAGCTTCTTACTTTCTTGTGAACTAAAATCTACAAAAATGTAGATGCAATGTCAATTGACATATTCTATCTCCTTAAATCCTGTTCATTTTATTGCCCTTTCTCCTCAGTAATTTTTTTTTAGTTTCCTTCTATTATTTAATCTTTAGTAACCCATTACGTTTCAGTGGCTTTATCGTCTTGCTTGGAAAGAAATCCACATTTACTGTAGCTTTTGAGCAAGGTTTGGGTACAGGTTGCGGCAAAAGTAACATTTTTTTTATTCATTAACTTTTATTAAAAAATAAATTACAGTAATTTAAGAAAACAAATATAGTAATGTTACATCAAAATAACTTGATGTGTTATGATTAATAAACTATTTAACATGTTTAAAATGCTCCTCCTCATGGTCAATACAACGCTAAACCCTATTAGCAACTCTTTTACAAAGCATTTGATATATTTCTACATTAATTTCAGAAAAATTTTCAGAAATTGCTAGTTTTAATTCTGAAATTGTTTTTGGTTTGAGCATATAAACAAGATTTTTCATTACACCCACAAGAAAAACTCTGGTGTTGTTAGACCTTGTGATCCTGATGGCCATTCCACGTTGTTCTATGCAACTCAGCTCGAAATTAAGATTGGACCATTCCTGAACGCCTAAGCCATAGTTAATCTTAAAGTACTTTAATTTATTTTTGGTTAATATAAGTTAATAAATATAAAAAGGCACTTTTGCTGCACCCTGTATTTTCTTTTTTTTTGGGGGGGGGGTCACTATATTCACAACAACTATTTACCATGATATTCTGAGAGATACCTTAAAAAGATGGACGACTTCAACCTGAGTGGCGAAGATGTTTAAAATCAATTTCAAAGTTTTTTTCAAAAACATATTCTTCAAACAAATTATACGAAAAAATCTTTTTTTTTCTTTATGCTTTTACTTACAAATGGTAAAATATCCGGATCGGGTCTGTCGGTCAAAACCTGCTTTGAGGAGGAGGAAGGAGAGGAAGGAATGGACACTGGTTGGTTTAAGCTTTCGATTATTTTCTTAACCTTTATGGGTCCCACATTTGTAGTGGACAAATACTCCTGGCGAGTGCCACGGGTGGAAACGATCGACCTCTTCGGACTCTCGCTTTCTTCGTTTGTTGGCGTATCGTTCGTCACGGGAATTAAATTGCCACCAAAGTCTAAAGAATAAATAACCAGAAGTCTTTTAATAAGAGAATAAAGTTAATTCTCAATAACACCGTATTTATTTATTTATTTTGATAACAGAAATGACGGCGACGATAAATGAAGAAGAATGATAATGCCAAAAAAGATCGGATGCTGGAATAGAAAAAAAATTACAACCCGGCGTACTTCACTGTACATAAAGAAATATTCTTATCTTTGTTAATATAGCGAGTATAAATTTTATATGACAATCAGTTTGATAACAATAAAAGTTATCGTTACCCTACCTAAAGATCATCAGGGAGCAACTTAATCAGATTGATGTATGGCAATTTTAGAAATTTTATTTCGAAAACATCCGATGACGAATCTGATTTCTGGGTTGAGAGGGAGATACTTGACTAATATTCTTCTTAGAAGGCCTCTAGAAGAGAACCTTTCTGTAACTAGATAACATACTAAACCATTATTTCTGTACAGAGTATGAGACATTTAAAATGTCCCATGTATATAACGCTGTGCCAAAATATGTTAAGCTTTGTAAATACTGACATAGTCTGTATGTGGTTGAAATATTTACATATTCCCTACTAGTAACAGAAATCTGTGTTCATGCCTAAGCTAGGATTTCAAATGACAGTAAGCAGACAGTCCCCAATTAGCCTAATAAGTAAATATAGGGCGTCCTAGAATTAACTGTTACAGTGAAATCGGACTGATTTTTTAAAAACTCGTTTTTATTTCTGTTCATCCTGTTTAAGTGTATAAGCTTTTAATTTCGTTTATAATTATAATTTTTATATGTTTTTATTTCCAATTTTATTTTCATTCCCTTTCAGGACCCTTTTAATAATGAATAGACAAGAACGCATCTTTGGCATGGAGTTTCATAAAAACGAAGGTTTATCGCCAAAAGATCAATAATTTAGCAGAGCTTAAAGAACGCGTTCAATTAGCAGCGCAAAAGTCCTGAAATGCTTCAAAATGTGTTTCGCAGCGCTAAGAATAGATTTTAAAATTGCAGGGATACAGACGGAGCACATACTGAAAATTTTCAATGAAGTTTTGACATAAGATTTATAAATCTATTTGTTTTGTATCATAATTAAGTAATATACATAAAATAGTGTCAGTTTTTTTTGTGTGTGTGTTTTTGTTATTTTAAATATGCCCGATTTCATCAAAATAGATATTTAATTCTGAGACACCCTATGTAAAATGTTTCTTGAAAAGGTGTTTTAAATGATGAAAATCATCAGGCTGAGCAGATATTGCATTTTCTGTCTTTCAAAAAGCAAATGTTGCAGATATTCTGTAAACAGAAAACTGACATAAACGACATTTTAGACGTCGCGTGAGAGGCGCGTGTTTCAAATAGCGTAATGACAAAGTCTAGAATTGTCTTTTTTTTTATTTATCTAACCAAAGTGTATCTGTTTTGAATTTGTTTTATCAAGGTTTATCGAAAACTTCGTGCTTGAGGGATTTCTTACTTGTTACGTTCAGGATGTTTTCAACCGAGAAAAGTTCAAATAAATAAGGTTTTTATTTGACAAAATGGCAATTCAAAGACCGTTCTAAATTGTCATCGTATTTTTTAAAAACAACAATAAAGATATTCTTCCCCAAGGTAAAATATGTTATTAGGTTTGTGCAAATCTTCACAGCGTTTACTTTTTGATAGCTACTGATTACACATCTGAAAACAGTTTTTTAGTAGAAACTATTGCCCATGTTTAATGTGTATGTCTTTATAAATGTTCTAAGCATTAAGGAGCAATCTTAACAAGATAAGCCAAGGTTACAATTATCCAAGGATTGTTCATTAAATTT
>OZ010571.1:44685635-44893135 GCA_963932145.1 Acanthosepion lycidas | reverse complement strand
AACGTATGGGAAATATCGCCTGAGAAAATAATACAGACAGGTAGAATCTCCTAGAAAATAACACAGACAGGCAGAAACCCAGCTGAAATCGGCAAGATTTTTCATTTAATGCTAAGTTTATAGCCAACAAGGTTGACATTTACTTAGTAACTTATAACACGAACTTGATCAATGATTTTTTTTTTTTAAATTCAGTTCATTATGGCCGATGAAATCGACAAGTGTTTCTTTAAATCCGATATTCTTTAAACTGCGGAAAGTTAAATCGAGTTTTTATTGTATTGCAATGACCTGAATCTTTTTTGAATCAGAACGAGAAGATTGAAATTTCTAGGCTACATAATGAGGAAAGAGGACTTGGAAAATTTGGCACTCAAAGCAAAAGGGACAGATAAAAACAACGCATAACCTACCTAACGAGCTTGCGTAAATGGGTGGCTGAACTGGTTTTAGGGGAAAAAAATAAAGAGGCAAAATTTGCTAAGAATTACAGTAAGGACAATAAATTGTAGAAAACATTATTCGCTAACGACCTGATGAACATGGTACATGGAAGAAAGAGAAAGAAACTTGAGTAGGGATGGGCCAAGTGTGTTGAATTGCGGGGTGAATAGATACAATTACATATATAAATTTCATGACTCGAATTCGGGTTGAGGACATTTCAACTATTATTAGTGCAACGTTTTTTTAGGTTGAAAAAACTTTTTATTGTATACTTTTTCCAGGGATAATTTGATTCAATAACACTGTTTTGAAGTTGCACCGAATATTGGGTTCACATTTTTTCCAAAATGATACGACCTGTTATCTCATCCACAAGAAGATAAGAAAACACTATACAATAAAATTAGGATGATAAGGTTTTTACTCGCAAATAATGGTTATGACATTAATTGGGAAAAGAATTAATAAATGGCGATTATTCAAACTAGTATCACGTCTTTGTTTTTTTGTTTTTTTATATCTTACGTTTCAGTCAAGTTCGCTGGACTATAAATACAAATGTTGCATCTGACAATTAAGGAGATTCGAAAATAATACTTTTTTCAGTCAATTTTGTTTCTTTTTTTTTCGTTTTTTTTAACATTTACCTCAGCTCAAACGACAAAAAAGAATTCACCGATCTGAAAGACAAAGACATATTTTAAGAATATTCCTTTTTATTTGTTTTTAATCGCAATTTTACTCAGGCCACTATTATTTCATAGAAACCATAGATATATTTTTTTCCATTTATTATTTTGGTGCTCTGCCCTTTCATAGAGTTAGTATTTTTACTTCTAGGCATTGTAAACATACTTGGGCAGTCAATCACTGTCATAATAAAGACAAAAACCACTTCAAGTTACCAGTACAACGGGACATTTATTTTTGTCTCCTTTGTACTCAAAGATTTACAAACATTACAGACAAAACAAAACATACAATTGATACATAGAGATTTGCTTGACTTCGCTTGTTCTTGCAAAACCTTTAATCTGACAAAGATTTGGAATTACAATTACCGAAAAATTAGTGGCAGAGCAGATGTGAGATCACGTAATGCTTATCAGCAAGGAAAATAGAATCGATTAACCGAGTTCGAATTCTGACTAAGGTTACTTATCTTTACTTAACACTAAGATATTAGAATGAAAAATGACTCCATACCTTAAGTTCTGTTCCAAACGTTAGATACCTTGGCAGAAAAAGTTTCATCGTTGGTACGTAAAGATGGCTTTCAGAGAATTGCTAGCAAGCATCTTATTATAGTTATGGTTGTCCCTCTCTAAGCACGAACATTACGCCCTGCCAATACCTCATAAATAATGAACTATTCCATTTTGATCGCGTGGAAACATACAAAGACATATCAGAGACGCTATTCGGTTTTAGTGAGAAAATAAAGGAAAAAAGAAGGGAAGTGTTTAACACTTAATTTCAGTGAAATGGAAAAAGTTGTCAACCTCAGATATTTTTCCTTTGTACCGCCATACCTCTTTAAATAATGACCAGCATTCATATTTATAATTATTATTGCAATATTTTGTTCAAGTTCTTAAGCTCAAATATTTAACTATGCGATACGGTGATTTCTACGAATATTTTATTATCATATAACTTGTCATGAGCTTATTCAATCATTGACTTAAAAATTAAGATTCATCTGAAAATTTAAATTAGAAAAGCGTTACATTTTCAAGGGTATTTCTTGTATAAAGATACTGTTCTCCTTGAATTATTTAATTGCTCAGGAAGTAGTAACATTAAAAAGCTGCTGTGCCTATTTTTAGTAATGACAGAAGCCAGTCTATATCTGTAACTGAATAATTTTTTCAACTATTAAGATTTACCGGTATATTTGAATTCCTTGTTCATTAATGAATAGTCACGACGTAATTTGTTATTTTCTCTGTTTGGATTGATGGAACGTCACAATAGCAAGGCTCCCCGTGTCGATCGAAACCAATACACTTGTGAGTGACTTGCAACTAAAGGTAATCATCAATCTATGATAGGCGCCCAAATTTCTAATTTCCTGTATTGTGATACTCTCTCTCTCTCTCTCTCTCTCTCTCTCTCTCTTTTTAAAATTAAAATAAACTTACCAACTATTGATGGAATTACTTTTTTCTTCGGTTTCTGGCTTCCTTCTGTATGATTAATAGGTTTCAGTTCAATTGGTGGTGGCTCAAGTGTAATATCAGCTGTCGGTGGGATCAGACCGCGTTGTAATAAGCTGAGAAGCCCTTTTTGTGCGTCCCTCTCTGAGATTGGTGGAGGAGTGAGCTGTACAGAAATCTTATTGTTAGAAACTTTATCAAAATACTAAAAACTCTTTTCTTCATTAAAAATCTTTTGAGAATAAAGAAAGAAGTAAAAAGCCTAGTGGACCTAACAGGCATAATAATTAAATTCGAAAATATGAAAATATTAGCGAATAGAATATACTAGCAATATAACCCGTTTTTGACTGGGTCCTTCATTACTGGGAAATTTGCCACTCATTTGAAGCAGTTTAAGTTTAAAGTCAGCCTACTCGAAAATCAATATTAGTAACAACATTTGGGTGCAACTGAGGCACATCCCCAAAGGGGACTCAACAATTTGAATGGGGTGGGGGGCTGAAAAGGGAACTGTATAATAATAAATATTATTGCAATAATTGAAACCATTAAATTATTAAAGTTTTTATGAAGATATATATCCAAGAACAGATAGTAAATAGTAAAACGTTGCTGAGAGTTATAATGAGCAGGAAGTAGTGGAGAGCCATTGTCGCCAACAATTTGGCCTCAAAACCGGCACTGAAGAATTATCTATCAAACAAAAAAATGTAATCGAAATCGGATGAAAACAGTGGAAATACATAAACAGCACCCGATCATACACACACACATACATACACACACATTTTGAGAATTATAGATATAGATTGTAGATACTGCGCTTACACACTTACGTTCGTTCATATCTGATCACTGCAGCTACAGAAAAATTACAACGTTAGAAGATATTCTTTACTTTAATGCACTAATTATATTACTGTTGACATTTATTTTATATAAACTTATGTAAAAATTTAAAATTTGTCGCAATAGCTGATTTTCTTTCTCGTTTCAAAATCATAAGATTCATATTATTTTAATTAAAGCAAGTCCTTCCGTACGACGTTAGTTGAGAACTAGATTCTAGAAATAATTGCACGCAACTTCATAGACTCGTACAAGTAGTACTATAAGTGGTACCCGAGGTATATCTGTCTTTACAAGAGTCAGATCCAACCAAGAATTGAGTACTGCTGCCATATCTGGGCTGGTACGGCCTAATCCTCACTGTCCGCACTTGACAGAAAACAAAAGCAGTTGCGCAGCCTTGTGAGTGATGAATTATTTTCTGCCCTGCAACTCATTTCTCAAAAAAGAAACACTACTAACCTCTCTATATTCTATCGCTAATTCCATGGCAAATGTTCAAAGGAGCTACATTCGTTAGTTCAAACCTTCACAGATACGACCCATCATGCCACCTGCACGGCGTCAAATCATCCTCATTACGCTTGTAAGGAGGAAACTCTGCTAAAGCCTCTTTCACAGAAATGTCACTTTGTAGAACAGACACCTGATATGATGCTTCTCTGACCACTATAATCTTAGCCTATTCAAATTTAGAGTCATTCGATATCTATCCTACATATCCTCATAATATGCACCTCTTCCCCTGCCTTCAATTCCTTCTTCCTCGCCGCTTAAATTAACAGGGTAATGAGCAAAGTTGGTTGGCCAACGAGAAAACAGCCACTCAAAGTAGAAGTTTACTGAATGCGATTGTTGTAAAGGTGTTAAGCGATTGTTTTAAGGGCTTTGTATTGAACAATATAAAAAATCTCAGTTAGCTACGTTGCGTTCCGTGTCGTCACTGAATCCCAAAGCTACTGCATAGAAGGCACCAACCTTGCCAAAGAAAATTTGAAAGAAACTGAATTGATTGAATAGATTCCAGTCTTTTCTTATATTAATCCAATAAAATTTGTTTTTTATCATTAAAGAGATATATGTATGTATGTATTCATAATTGGACTCTCGTATTCGAGGGTACCCGTCTACTAGGGAGGCTAGCCAATCCCTATTGCAGACGCTTGCTCAGGCGCATTTGTGTTTATTCAACAACCACAGAGACAACCTGTGGTTTATACTGCAACTATGCTAATCATGTCACCCAAAACAAAGCAATGAAGCCACATTCAAGGGCTTATTGTGGATGGTAGAATATGAGGAGAATAAACATTAGTAAGAAGAGAGAGAACAATAAAAGGAGAGTAATTAACTAGACAGAAGATAACGATTGACATTCCTTTTAATTTTTTTTAAGATCAGAGTTGACTGGAAAGTAAGAAAACAGGAGAGATTTCCACGAGCAAGAACTGCGTGAAAAGAACGTTAGCATAGAACTTACGGATACATCTAACCATTTCAAATGTAAAATGATGAGACCCTGATATCAATCTAGTACTGCGCTTGAATTCATAAAGTCTAGACACTATAGAAGAAAGTTCATCAGAAAAATTATCACGTAAATATTTATAGAAAAATCACAGGGAAGCTACGTTAGAGCAGAGTGGGAATGTGACTGAAGGCGAGATGATAGGCCAGGACCAATTGCAGATTCTTCTTTGGATTTTATCAAATAACAGAAGAAAATGTGGCAGGAACATTTAACGTATAAACTATTGGTCGACTTATAAATATCTAAGATTCTGTCGAGAGAAATTGTCTAGCACAGAAGAGTGAACCAAATTTCCGAGCAGCAGACCTAGCAGATATATAATCTTTCCACTTCATGTCAGCGGAAAACGTTGGTCCAAGAAGGTGAAATAAGTCAATATCCCTGAGGTTAGCATAATCTGTGCTGATGACAGGCAAGGTGGTTCTCCCTGACGATTAAGAGAGCAGTTTCGTTTTGGAAGCGTTAAATATTAAAATTAATTCTTTGCCCCAGTCAACAAGAAGGTTGAAGGTCAATTTCGAGATCAGCTGCCAATTTAACGTTATCGAACTGACCAGACTTACTGTTAAGAAAAGAATAAATAGTTGTGGCATCAGCATATATGTCTTTGAGAACTGATGACATCAGGAAGGTCGTTGATGAAAATAAGAAATACGTAGGTCCAAAGACAGAGCTCTGGGAGGCACCTTCATTAATGCAATAAGATTTAGAAGAGTAGCCGTTCAAAGCAACTTTCATTTAGCGAATTGATAAGAAAGTTTGAATCAGTTCAAATATTCTTCCAAAAATACCATAAATTTTCAACTTATGAAGAAGCTCAGATTACAAAATAATGTGAAATCCTTTCCAGATATCAATAACTGCAGCCTGACCTTACCATTCTTACCTAAAGCTTGATAAATTCTTTCGGTAATAATAGTTAATAATTGACCTAGAGAAGCGAGAACCCTATTGTTTATCTGAATGTAGAACTTGTAAGGGGAGATGCTTAACCAATTCAATTAATCAATTAACTAACTCTAGCATAGCCTATTTTATGTTCACTTTCCTTATTTCCTATATCGAACTTGTTATAAGTGATCCACACACTGAGGTATCTGAAGTAATTATTATTTACTAATTCCACATACTGGATTTATGTTATGCATTTAGAGTATGTGTCATGACTACTTTCATTCCAACAATGGATCATAGTTTCTGTGTTTGGAAAGGTTATCATGGGTCCTATTTCTCTTCCCATCTATGATTGTAAATGCAGAGATCATAGTCTAGGGAAAAATAGACTTGAGATCTCATTTACTTCTTGTCGTACTCCTGATGATATCGGAAATGTTTCCGTATTTGCGTCCTCGCCAGATATGTAAGATTTTGTGTACCGATAATGTGCGTCTATTAAATCGATAGATTCTTCGAAAACGCTCGAAATAAACGCGATTTCCACCAATAAATGGTTTCTTTAGACAGTGAAAAAGATATACAAATACAAACACACACACACACACACATACATACATACATATATATATATATATATATATATATATATTCTATCCAAAGTAAAAAATAATGATCTGAACACACATACAAAAAAAATAACATAAATATAAATATCTTCTGCAAAAGCCAAGTGCACGTCAACTATAAACATGATGAATCTTCGTTTTAAGATATCTTAAAGAAATACACTATCCCAGCTGACCCGAACAAAAAAAATTAAATTATCTATTACAAAAATTTAAAACAGCTAACCTTATTCTCAAAAATAACAACACACCTGTAAGATCAAAACTACAAAAACAAACATTATTTACGAGTTCAAATGCCCCTTTAGGAACTGTGTTTCTGATCAAACCAAACTCATAAATAATGACATTGGTCACATTACTACATGCCTATCCAGACGACTTACGTTACACTTATCTGACGACAGATACACTAGAACTCATTTAAACACACACAAACCTACCAGACCACATCCGAAGCATACGAGTATAAAATACAAGCATAATAAGCTCTTTCATGTGCAAAAAAGATTAAAAATGATGAAAGTCTTAGTAATACAAGAAGAAAAAGCCAACACTCAATTATATTAACTACAAACACGGATACCATGTATGACTGTGTTCGGGAAATAACATATCTCTATAACTCTAAATACATACAAACAAGTCATACATCCAACTGAATAAAATCATCATTGATAATAGCTAAAAGTATAGCCGAAAGCGCTCGGAATTATAGAACATTTGCACGGTTTCTACACATTCTGTGTCCAGAAAGAAAACATTTGTTCGAACAGAATAAAAATTAAATAAAAAGCCTAATCGCAGTACCTTATCTGTCGTCTTTAATGAAACATGTATAAAAGACTGATTGCTGCCTAAATACGCAATTATACACTACAATAATAAAATCCTGAATAAACCCCCATGCCAGAATAGTATTAATAAAAACCCTACACTTAAATTAGACAAAAATAATGAGAAATTATGTGATTGTAGAAACCCAGAAGACTGCCCATTGGAAAATAAATGCCGCGTAAAATCTGTGGTATACCAATGTACTATCTCATCCATTATACTAATATGATATACATTGGGTCTATGAAGAATGAATTTAAAACCAGATGGAGGCAGCATAAGTGCTCCTTCAACAATATAAATAAAAGAAATCAGACATCTCTATCTAAATATTTTTTTGGCATTTGAAGGAAATAAATAAAACACCAAAAGTAAAATGGAAAATTATAAACAAAACTAGAACTTGTAAAACTTGGAATGACCCATGCCCTTTATGCCTACATGAAAAACTACACATTATTAAGTTTCTAAATAATAAAAATCTATTAAACAATAGACAGGTTTTTTGCCGACATCATCAAATTTTCGCATTAAATAATTAGCATAAAAACAAACGAACAATAAAATAATTTTTAAATTCCATAGTCTAAATAAATTGTTTAAATGCCCTATAAAATAAAATAAAATACAAAATAAAGATAACCCTTTATGAAGTCGTCAAAAAAACAAATGTTAGCGACTTACGACAGTTTTTTTTTATATACACAAAACCCTTTCAGAAAAATAAAAAAATAAAATAAATAAATCTCCATAGACACTTAACCAGACTAGACGATGTCATCTTCCGCTTTAAATTTAGACACCGCAACCTTACTCTGACTTGACCTCTTTGAATGCAACTGAGATATTGATACAAATTATTAACGCTTACGCCTCTTTTCTTTAAACAATTGCTCTAGCCGTTACTATAGTAATCTTAATTTCAATAATGAATATGCTTATAAAACGCGTAAATTTCAGGAATAAGTTATTCCAGTAAAAATTTCGCTTGAAGATGGAACAGAGCTTAATACTTTAATTCAATTTAATTCAAATAATTATATTGAAGTTTTCGGCTCTTGTTTTGCGACATGAGAACTCTTATGTAGCGTTGGAATCATATCTTTAAATAAATAATTATATATATATATATATATATATATATATATATATATATATATATACAAAAAATATCTGGAAAAATCTAAACAGAATTCGGTTACGAAATCGAGATAGAAAAGGCGGAATCACGAATGATCCGTTTACTAATTTTATCTGTCGTATAAATTCAAAATTATCTTTGCTGCTGTTGTTATTGTCTTCATTTTTTTTTTATTATAATTGTTGTTTCATTGTTAAACAATGAAAACGTTCACTTCATAAATGATATTTTCGCTAAATAATTTCGTACGCATTCCCAATAATCTCATAAGACAATACTTATACACGGAAACAATAGTTTTATATTAACATTAGAATTTAGATGAACTTACCAAAGGGTCGATTCTGTTAGCTTTCGGGAGAGATGCGAGACGTTCGATTGTAGATCCAATGACAATTTTCTTTTGAGCCGGCGATATAACCTGTGCATAAAATATTCTCTCGCCAATTAACATATATTAGGTGAGGGATTTTGGAAAATAATTACGTATTTCACTACAATGAATTCAATTCCTGAGTCAACTTACCAAGGCACAACCGAGATTCAATGGTACGAAACTGCGTCTAGAATTACTTAATCATTTCTTCAATCCAAAATTACATTTCAGCGTTTAATCCCATAAAGGATTATAATTTTAAAAATCAACTTCTTCGCTATTGTTTACTGTATGAATTCTGAACGGGTAATATTGCTAGAGAGACATTCAAAATCATTTGTGATGTGTATACAGATGCAGTGAAACCTCGTTATATCATTTTTGGCTTAAAAGGTTTAACAATAGAGATTGGGATATATCCGACAAGCTTCGCTCTGGAAGACGGCCCATTCTTTAGGAAGAAACTTTAAAAAAGACTATTAAATTAGAGTCAGGTCAAAGAAGTAGAGATTTGGTGTAAAAACACAATCTTTCGTGTGTCATTTGTTCACAGACTCTAAGGTAAAATGGGGAAAATTGCAAAGGGGAAATTCGGTTTCTTCATGATCTTTAGTTTGAGAACTAAACACATCGCTCCACCAGCAGTATTTTAACCAGGAATGCCAACCTTTCACTTTTGCAGCGCATTGTTACATGTGATGAATAATGTGTTTGGCATATCAACAGAAAAAGACGGTAATTATTACAAAATGAAAAACAAATGCCAATGTCAGAAAAAAGGATTTCATCTACAGTAGATGCATTGTGTCTGGTGGAATATGAAAGCTATCGTTCATTATGAAATATTGCAAGATGTAAGAATCATCGCTCGGAGGTTTATTGCCAGCAACGTGAACAGGTAAATGGAGTATTATTTCAAAAGTGTCCTTTTTTGGTAAACAAAAAAGATGTTCTTCTGCATGAAAGTGCATGGGTACACTCTGCAAAACAATTAGAAATAAAATAAAATCGTTGATTCAATTTGTTCTTCCTTAGAAGTATATCCGGTGAGTGTTAAATTTTCCAAGCCTTCTTTTCTCATAATGTGTCTTTTTCTTTCAGATTGTAAGTATTAGTATCCTAGTTTCCATTCCAACTTCCTCGTTGGTCATATACATAGTTGTTATGGTCCAAGTTCCTTGTACCACGGTGATGGTCCAAGATTATAACCAATGGAAGAATAACACGAACACAGGTATGGAATACAAAGATATATTACAACAGAAATATAATACAAAGAAGTAGAAGTATTAGTAATGACTATCAGATTTGGTTAGAGTGAACTATGTTGTCTCGTCAAGTATCACTATTCCAATATCCTTACAATATGCTCTCAATTATCTCTCCTCGTCTTACAATAACCTCATACGTCTTGAGAGGCGCATTATTTATAATGTCAGGAATAGTTCATTATTATTATTATGGGTAAGTTCTCCTAACAATAGTATTCTTAGTATCTGTCCGTAGAACCTCGTCTTTGTTGCTTAGAGTCTCATCTTCCTCTCCGAGGAAATTTTCCAGCACTCACTGATGTAGTAGTTCAGCATTTTAGAGACCTTATGCAGGGCAAATTTATGACTGTAATATTTGATTTGATTTTTGCTTAAATACTGTTGACATGTTTATAATTGTAATGAATATTGTTTAACAACTTTTCAAATACTATTATAAGACTTGTTTTTAAAACAATATTTAAATCGGTATCACCCCATGCGAGGCAGCAAAGCCACTAAGACAAAAGGGGTTACAGAGTGTGAAAGAATTAGGAACAGAAACAATAATAATGAGCGGGATGAATAGATATCCATTGACATTGCATTTAAATTATTGCAGATTAAAGTTGGCTGGAAAGCATGGAGCCAGAAATGAGTTCCACAAGAGAGAAATGCAAGAAAAGAAACATATTATAGAACCTATGGTTACATCAAACCTGCTCAACTGCAAATTGATGAGATCTCTACGCCAGTCTAGTACTGCGCTTAAATACATAGCGCCTAGGTATCATAGCGAAGAGCTCATCCGAGCAATTAGCATGGAAGTATTTATAGAAACGACACAGAGAAGCAACCTTATGACAAAGGGAAAATGACTGAAGCCGAGCTGCCGGATCAGGATCAATAATATTGCTGATTCTTCTTTGGATTTTATCAAGGAGATCAAGGTAAATAGCAGGGGCACCGGATCATATGTAGCAACAGTATGAACGAATGATAGACTTAATGATATGCAAGATAGATTCTAGAAATATATAGTCTAGAAAGCTATTGACCCCCTTTATTGATTCTTGCTCTTCATTTACTTTTATTTTCAGGTTGAATTTCATATCACTGCATCAAACTTTAATGAACTTCTTACTTACTTAAATATTCTGAGATTTTTTTAACGAAGAAGCACCAATTACTTACACTATACTGCAGTAGAAGTGATTTTACGATTCATTATTCAAAAAGCTTATTAATTTAATAATATCTTATTAAATAAAGAACACTGAATATTTTGCTTAATATGTGGACAGTGCACTGGTTAACATGTGGTAGAATATATTAAGATTATTTACATCAAAGTAGTTAAAATAATTTGATTTAAATACTAAACTCTTTGATATCATAAAAGCATGTGTCACTTGTAGATGTAATTTGTAATTATGCACAAAGTTTTTCGTTATAGTTTTCCTTTTTATGACTAGCAATCGATATTTGTCAGTGTAAATGCGTACCTACTCATTACTCTATAATAATTCACAAATATAAAAGCAACGTTTATATATATATATATATATATATATATATATATATATATATATATTATTGAAAATTGGAAAAATGTACAACAAAGTATAGTGTTTCGAAAACACATCCAGCTATGCATTTCGTCGTTTAGTCTTCATCAGATCCAAGGCGAAAAAAATGTGCTGCGTGTTTGTGTATTTGTGTATGTTTAAAATAATGAAATCTTATTATTTTTCCCCATATTTTTTTCGTAATCACCCTTAAACTCATCCAACTCTTTCCGAATTCCTTGCACTCTTCTCAGATTGACACCTAAACACTCTGAAATGTTCGTATTTGAACTTCCCGCGCGAATGTCAGGCAGTACAGCATAACGTTTCCAAATTTCTGGCGGAGCGAATTGCGTCATAGGGCTCTTTTTTTCACAGACGGTGCCCAACCTATCTTACTCTACTGAGCAGTCGACAAAAGCAAAGACAACGCGCATGCGCGAAATTAAAACTATAAGATGGCGACAATTTACTCATCTCACCCTGTGTATATTCCCAGAGCCTACAGATATTATACTCTGATCCTAAGCAGGGGGCTGAAAAGTGACATTTTATCTTAGGCAAAGTTCACAGATAATTTGATCCTGGACAGAAGTGCCAATTCATACGTAACTGCTTACGTTATTTTTACTTATTAAAAGATACAAAGGATAGGAAATTGAGAAAAGCTATGATCGCCTATGTGTCCTTAAGAGACACGGCACATGGGAGAGAAAAGAGCCACATCTTAGGAAACATATTCAGGAATTTGAATATATGCTGTCATTTAACGCATTCTTTCTTGCTTTAAATGAAATATATCTCCAAGAAAAGAATATCAAATTCTGTTTATCTAATTTAGTATGTATGCTGTTCTGAATATTTTTGTAATTTGGCAAAGATACCTGCATCGTAAGTCACTTAACTTATTTTTGAATCTACCTTGGTAAGAAAAATCATAAAAGAAATTTTATCTTTATACGCACATATAATGCAATAAGTTAAATTTCATTTTAAAACTTTCTTTTATAATCGCTTGATCATTTTTTTCTCTAAAGATGCAATCAAATATTTAAAATTCCTCTTACGTTTAAAATGTAAAATTTCTACTTCACTACTCAATGCACGTCTCAAAAGCTGAATCTACAAAATCTCCCAAGATTAAAATACTCGTGACGTGACTGTAGCAAAATGAGTTGTTGTTTTTTTTTTTTTATTTCAGTTAATCTTAATAATGAAAACTTCAACTAAATTTATCTCCTCGCTGAAAACTTTAAGAATACACTGGACGCAGTTTATTTTCCCTTTCTTTATTCAAGTCTGTTACAATTAGCTTATTAATAATTTATTCCATTGTGGTCTGGATTAATCTTCTTAAAGATGATCACTAATATTTCTGGGAAATTATACTTATTATCGAATCAATGAATATAAGTTTCTATCGTTTGTTGTATACGGTCAGAATATTGTCCTGAATTCACATAAAAGAAATAAACATATGATTGTGTCATTAAATAATAAAATCTAATATCTTACACTTAATTCTGTCTATAATGGTTTCTGGTTATTTTTTCTATTCACTTATAATATTAAGACTTTTGTTGAGATAACGATGGACGAATCCAGTTTATCGATTTAACGAAACAGTTTTCTATTACATTCTTCAATTAACTATCGATTCAATTTTTTAAGTAGAAACAAAATATTCTTCCATTAGAGGCTTAGGTGCCTAAAAGAATTGCGGATAGTTTTGGTTGGAATTTTGCAACTCCCTCATATTAAAACCACCACGTTTAATAATTTTAATACTTTAAATTATTTTCAAACCCTCAGTTTTAATAAGAATCACGTTTATTGCATTTTAACAAAATAAAAAAAATTCCGCCCTCAATTATTGAGAAGACTTCATTCATATTACGTACGTGAGAATGTACTCTTAATGGAGGTTAGAATGACCTAATGGCGAACAGCGTGGATTCGACCAAATTGAGTTCCGTCTGACACTTTACAGCGTTTGGAAAAATTAAAGGCATGAATTCTCTTCTCCTTCAGTTACAGATAGCGTTGCATTCAAGGCTCTATAAAATTTGGGTGGCAGCCAGCCTAGGAAACAGACAACATTGAATTCAAACTGAGGAGATAGCAACGGGAATACAAGCCTATATATTTTCCAAGAACAGTCATGGGTAACTATGATACGTCCCAGAGTAACAGGGTATCCACGGACGGATGGATATATTTTTATCAGTATATCTAAAACTTTCTTGTGTTCAAAATTCCGACTCCAGAGAATCACAGCATCTCAGGAATAGCATTGATTCTTCTAGTGAAAAAAAAACAAACCCTAGAGCTGTTTCAGATCTTTTATTTTCCGATTGAAGAATATATAGTCAAAGGGTATTTTTTCTATTTATTAAAATACTAAGATTTTCTTTTATTCAGATCTCAATTTGGTTAGATACGAAACTGTTCTCAAAGAATCTTATTTAATTAAAAAAATCTAAATCCATAAATTACAATAAAAAGATTACTATTGAGATACTAGCTCTACTTGATTTGCATGAAAATAATATTCAAATAATCTGTAACTTCTACTTAGAAGAAACATTCTGCATGCGGACAGCAATTTACTTCTGTAAATTCAGAAAAATAGAAAGAATAAAACAAGGTTGCCTCTTCTCAGCGCATTTATCTAATCTGTAAAGGAAGACGATCCTAAAAGAACTAGAATAACTCCTTCTATGTGCCGTGTCCTTTCAGGACGTAAGTGATCGTGGCTATCCAAAATTTATTGTCCTTCGTAGCTCTTAATAAATTTTGTCCTTTTGCTATATCTTCTAAACCTTTCTCTGTCATCCATTTACTCAAGCTCACTAAGTGGATTATGTGTTGTTTTCCTCTGTCCCTCGTGCCTTCAATCTGTCCCGTGAGTATCAGATTCTCCAGGCGCTCCTTCCTCATTACGCGCCCTAGAAATTTCAACTGTCTCTTCCTGATGTTAAGTATAAGTGACTTTTTTTGTTTCCATTTTTTTTAAAGCTTCGTAGTTGCTCACATATTCGGCCCATGGTATCGCCAGCATCTTTCTGTAGAAACACATTTCTATTGCTTCAGATCTCTTTTTCATCTGTGAGAAGATTGTCCAATATTCACTGCCATATACGAGGAATGATAATCACGTAACAGTTCAGTAATCTTTTCTTTGCTTGTAGCAAAATTTCTGCTGGGGATTTATTATTGGTGGACAAAATCTTACCAATATAAGATACAGTGTAACCCGGATATAAGAGAGTTGTCGAGACTGGAGAAAAGTCTCTTATATCCAGGTTTCTCTTATATCCGGGTTTGGTCTATTTTGTTTACGTAAGTATGGCTCTAATTTGGGACCAGAGAAAATCTATCTTATATCCGTGTTTCTCTTATATCAGGGTTTCTCTTATATCAGGGTTTCTCTTATATCAGTGTTACACTGCATTTGGATGGCACCAGCTGATGCAGACTCAGAAAGGAAACTGAAAGTATCCTTATAGCAATAGAAATAAAAAAAAACAGTAAGAAAATAAAATGCACGGTTATTATCAACAAAAGACAGCCCAAGATATCAGCTATGTATTGCGGACGTTAAAATCACTCAGTTACATAAATTTAGCTATGTAGTAAATTAAGTAACTGACGACGAAAATGAAAGAGGAAATCCGAACGTGTATAGAAATAACAAAAGATGTCTTCAAGAAACTAAGCAAAATATGAAGAAGTATGAAAATATCGTTAAGAATAAAGAAAATAGAGCTGAGCAGCTATGCAATTTCTAATCTCTTATATGGCAGCAAATGCTTCCTTACAGATGAAGAAAAGACTTGAAGCGGCAGAAGTATGGTTCTACGAAAGATTACGAAGAACATGTGAGCAGTGAGGAATTCTAAGGGAAATATGAACTACAAGAAAACTTATAGATACAATCAAAAAGTGACGGTTGAAATTTCGGAGACACATAAAGAGGAAAGATGGCCTGAAGAATTTAACACTCTCAAAACATACTTAATGCTAGAGAATCAAGAAAAAAACTACTTAAGATGTTTGGTTAGATTGATGCCAGAACAGAGTCAAAGAAGGATGTTATTGGGTAAAGAATATTTAAAAGAGCAAAAAAAAGGAAGTTGTGAAGAGTTATGACTGTCAAAGATCTGAGGTGACTTGACACGTAAAACAGACTCATTAGATGCATGCGAAAGTTCCTATCGTTATCTCTTTTTTCTTATAGCCTGAATATACAATAAAATATCTTTAGAGAAGGAAAAACTTTAAATATTGGCGCATACTACTATTGATTTTACAACTACGTTAATGCGTTGACTATCACTGAAAAGAAAAGACTGCTTAGCTTCAATTCTCAAACATTGATGTCTTTGAAAACAGTTCTTCCATGGTTCATAAATGAAGTGTGATTCAAAGAGAGCATGATTATCGGGACAGTGAAGAAACGAAATCCCACCAAAATATATTAAATCGACTTCTGAAGAATACGTCTATGTACCGTGCCCTTTCAACCCCCGTTCTGCAAACCATTTACATGAGCTTGTTAGGTAGCTAATTCGTTGCCTTCCTCTGTCCCTATTTTTTCAATATGTCCTGTGAGTGTCAAATTCTCCGAGCTCATTTTCCTCATTATATGCTCTAAAATTTCAAATGCCACTTTCTAGTTCTAAGTATAAGTATCATTTTTACATTTTCCTTAAAACTTCTCCGTTGCTCACATATTCAGTCCATGGTATCCTCAGTATCCTTCTGTAGAACCACATTTATGTTGTTTCAAGACTTGTCTTCATCTTGAAGTAGATTGCCTAGCATTAACTGCTATATGGGAGGATCAATATTGCATAACATTTTAGCAATCTTTTCTTCGTTTCTGGCGAAATTTTCCTGTTTATTAATAAATGCCAAATATACTGAAAAGCGGATAACTTATTGAAAAGGAAAAGATTTGAACCCTTATATTAAAGTCATGCAATGATTAACCAGTACACAACTTGATAGTGATATTAAAAAAGTAGAACCTGGCAACATACTTCGCTATTGGACAAATAAGTCTAAAATTATTCAAATTAAAAACAAAACATACACACGCTTACGTTTTATAAGAACAGAATAGTTTCTTACAACAGAGAAGTGTATTTTTATATTTTCTCTGTAAAATAACTTGGCTGCGTTTATATAAATATCCTATTCATCGATACCAATTGAAAATACTTTTTCTATGCGTAATTTTATTAAAGTAATCTCAAAATCACTTTTAGAATCATATATAGAATTCCATACGGAATATAAAAAATGTATTTTCAATTAAATCTAAAAAGACTAACCTTTCTTTGCTTCGTTTGGGATATAAGCGGGAGCTGAATGCCATAACTGTCATGGAGGACATTACGGTTTTTTTCATTCTGTGGATTCACAACAGCTTTGACTGCCACTCGATGTTTAAACTGTAAATCAGAGATCAGAATATGCATATATATATATATATATTTATACAATTTCTACTTAATTTGTGTGCAGATAAGAAAATTATAAGAATACAAGAAAAATTAAATAAAAAAATTAACCGCAACAACTTGTCAGTCGTTTTAATTAAACAACACACACACACACACGCGTGCGCGCATACGCATATATATATATATATATATATATATATACATATACATACATACATACATACATACATATATATATATATATATATATATATATATAATGACAAAATATAGTTTTAAGTTGTGCTATATTTATGGGTTAAAGTATCAGAAATAGAGCGTATGTAAATATAAAGTGGACATTGAAGTTAATACCCATGACGAAAATGGCTAAAGAACTGACCGAAAGCGCTAGGGTCAATAGACAATTTTTGCAATCCCTTACACCAAACAGAAACGTGTAAGAACGCTGCAAAAACTAAATAAAAAGTTATATTTTCCTTGTCTGTCATATTTAATGAAAGATGTATAAAAGAAAGGCTGCTGCACATATATATATATATATATATATATATATATATATATATATATATATATATATATATATATATATATATATTATGAAATGGATTAAGTACAGTTGTTTAATATATTTTCTGTTTATACGTTGTTTTCATGGATATAATTTATTTAAGTAAATGTTCAGTTTTTTAATTATAGAGTATGAATTATTGTTTATAAACAGTAATTCTTTATAACTGGATGGTTAACAGCAAAGTCAGATCAAATCACGGTCCCCATTAGGGTTACAGATTCGATTCCTGTCAGCGCATATATTTTACGTAATTTCAGGAACATTCAGACCGGTAAATATAATTAATACTGTTTAATTAAAGAAAACGGGCATTTACCTAAACAGGTTATATCTATAAAAAATAATGTATAAGCAGAAAACATCAAATAGTTGTCGAACTTAATCCATTTCATAATATGTTGTCATTATTTCATGAAAATACGTTTCATGAGCAGATTTGATCAATCGAGTAAAATCGTCGAAGGCGTGTGTTTATAAACAGTAATTCGGACTTTATTAACCAGACGTTTCTTTGTAGCTAAATGGTTAACAGAAAGTCACATTAAATGACGGTTTCCATTATTTATACAGATTCGACTCCTGCCAGAAATCGCATATTTTCTACGAAGCTTCTCGAACATTCAGGCCGGTAAATGTAATTAAAACTGTTTAATTAAAAAACGGAGCATTTACGTAAATAAATTATATCTATAAAAATAAAACTGAATATATATATATATATATATATATATATATATATATATATATATATATATATATATATATATATATATATATATATATATATATTACGAAATGGACAAAGTCCGACAATTTATTTATTAAAGACATTTTTATGTTTAACGTTCTTTTTATAGATACAAGTATTTAAGTAAATGCTCTGTTTATAATAAACAATATTAAATAACATTTCTATGAAAATTTCTCGGACATTCAGGCCGGTAAATGTTATTTAATACTGTTTATTATAAACAGAGCATTTACTTAAATACTTGTATCTATAAAAAGAACGTTAAACATAAAAATGTCTTTAATATATATATATATATATATATATATATATATATATATATATTAGGTTGGTGCAAAAACAATCACGTAATAATGTCGTTTTTGACGTATTTTTTAACGTCAAAAAACGACATTATTACGTCATTATTTTTGCACCAACCTAATATATATATCTGTGGGGTGATGTTATGTTTCTGTGTGTGCGAAAGAGAGAAAAGAATTTGCTGAAAAACTTTCAGCTAGACCTACTTTACAAATGACCAAAAATCAGAGGGTTTTTTTTTGGGGGGGGGGGTTTACAATGTCTTCTTAGTTTATCCGGGAACTTTTCATCACATCTCGAATAGATAGATAGATAGATAGATAGATATATAGATAGATAGATAGATAGATAGATAGATAGATAGATAGATAGATAGACAGACAGATAGATATGAATAATCTGAGATAGACAGATCGAGGTGGGGAGAGATTTGTATAAATAATCGAAATGATGGCAGTTAATCTATATTTGATAGATCAATGGGAAATATGTTGATTCTGTTGTTGTTTAATGTTTCACTCACATCCACCTCAGCGTTAAACTTCCCGCATTTAAAAAGTTGTTAACCTACAATTGGCTTCTTTGTGTCAACATTAATCCGTTATCCTTAAATGTTGTCCGTTGAACAAGGCAAAGAAAGAGAATGTATGCATATTTAGTCACATGACACCATACCAACATCAGATGTCTGCTGTGTGTTCAATTCGTTGCCGTAGCTACTTAATACAAAGTGACCGGTTGACATGGGATTTTCTTGATAAAAAGCTCATTTGAAATTCACTAATAGAACGATGTTCCTATTCTCCAGCACGCTACTGCATTCGAATGCTGTGAGACCAAGTTGATTTCAAACAAGATTGCATGTTAAAAGCCGTTATAAAAATAACCAAAACAATGTTCGATCCAAACAATAAAAACAGGGACATATATTTTGATTAAATTATTTGAAACAATTTCATTTCAGAATCGATGAAAACATACAAAAACATACCATTTCAATAGCTTTCGAAAATTTGCTTCCAAACAATTTGCGTTAAAACCGACTAAATGGAAGATGTCCAAAGCAGTTGAAAAATGGACATTTGAAATCACAGACGCGCCCATGTCGTCTGTTTTTCTTTTAGAACATATTTTCAAAACCTTCGTGTCTTTTAGGATTTTCTTTTAGACTCGTGGACTTATTTAGAGTTCATGGAAGATATTTAAGTACGACTACTGTAAACACACACACGCACATATATACATGCACACCACGCACACATATATTAATTACATATATATATATATATATATATATATATATATATATATATATATATATATATATATATATATATATATTGCTGGAAAAACTCAATAAACGATGGATTAAATCTTTCAATGAAAGATGCATGTATATATATATATATATATATATATATATATATATATATATATATATAAGCAAATATAAATGGATATAAATCCGACAGAATGGAGAAAAATATTTGGAAAAAACAAACAAAAATCCTTAAATGCAATTATGTTGTTTTAATATGAATGAAATGTCAACGTCTGACGTTTCGGTTTAATAAACCTTCTTCAGGACAATATTCATTAAAATACAATTAACATAATCAGTTCAACATGACAAAGACGATGATATATATATAATTATACAGCCTAACAAAAATGCTTAAATTAATTTAACGCATTTAAAAGCGATAGGATTTTTATAAAGTAAAATGGAGTAAAAATAGTTAAAGAAAAGATAAGGAATATTTTTAAAATTTCAGACTTGATGTCGATCATGAAATATGTCTTTTTAACTTATACTTATGTATCTATCTATCTACCTGTCTCTTTGTCTCTCTCTCCATATATATATATATATATATATATATATATATATATGATCTGAATATCGCATCGAGGCGAGAACCACATAGTTATTATGAATCACTGATTTTTATATCCACACTCTTTATCAGTTTTTCTCTATCTCTCTTTTTCTATTTCTCTCTTTCTTTCGCTCTCTCTCTCTCCATATATATATATATATATATTAGCGAGAGAGAGGGAGAGAGAGAAAGAGGGAGAGAGAGAGGGAGAGAAATAGAAAGAAAGAAAGAAGAGGGGCACTATATATTTGAGAACACATCTTTCATTGTCTCAAATGAATGCCGACTTAAAGTAATGTTAAGTGACATGCAACTAATTTTTACATTCTCATTTCGCTTTCAAATGTATGACGTTTCTAATCTAGTGCAAGAATTGAACACGCCATGTTCGCAACTCTAGACGTCAACTACAGCGATTTGAACATTCTTGAAAATGCCCAAATGAACATGAGGAATATGAGGTGTTTCCGCGTGAACTACCCACAGGGAAGCACATGATGCACGCGTTATCCGTCATAACGTCCTTGTTCTTCACGCCCATCGTTTGCATTTAGGCGTTTTAGATACGGTGATAAATTCTTCATCAGAAAAAGTATGTGAAAAAAAAAATTAATCTCAGAATTTCACAAGACAGTAGTACATTGAAGATTTGAATGTGATTTTATCCGATATATATATATATATATATATATATATATATATATATATATATATATATCACTCTACTGAGTGATATGCGTATCACATCGTCATTGAATTCAGACATTATTTTTAAACTAAATTCCCGCAAGGCAAACGCAGAGGACGGGATTCCAGCCGTCGTCCTCAAGAAATGTTCTCCAGAACCGGCTCCAATTCTCTCAAAATACTACAACAATTACTCTTCTGCTTACTGCTTTCCAACTTGTTGGAAGTCCTGATCTTTAGTTCCCGATATCTCGAAAGGTTTGACAGGTTTTTGGAATGCTGTTTTGGCACGCTAAGCTCTATGGCTACGGTATTACAGGACGATTTAATCCAATCGTTCCTATCAAATCGTGAAATGAAGGTCGTTTTGAACGGGCTCGCTTCCAGATCCTTTCACCAGAACGCAAGTGTTCCTCAAGGTACTATCCTGGGTCCTAAACTCATTCTGATCTTCATCAATGATCTTCTTGATGTCATCAGTTCCTAAGTATGTATTTATGCAGATGACAGTACCATTTACTTCTGTATCAATAACAGATCCATCAGAGCTCTTGAAATAGACTTTCCAACCAGTGGCTAACTGGGTAAGGAAATGTCTAGTAAATTTTAATGCCTCCAAAACAAAACTTCTCGCATTTAACCACCATAGAGAAACTTTTCTACCTGCCATCGGCATAGCTGATGCTTGACTCCTGGAGGGCAACACACTGCGCCTTCTTTGTCAATTGACTTGAAGAGGAACAACTACATCGAACCAATTGCTGCATCTACTGCAAGGAAATTTTGGTCACTGTGTCGTGCCAAAAAATGTTCTCGTCAGAGTCCATTTTGCACATTTACAAAGTCTGGTACCTTTGCTATTTATCTCAAGGTTCTTGACAAAATCTAAAGAAGGATATGTAATGATCATGACTTGGCAATTCGACTGTCACTTTCTCACCGACGTGGCGTGGTTTCTACAAATATTTTCATAGCAACTGCTCTGATGAGATTTTTTCCATTTGTGCCAGAGATAGTGAATTTAAGCGTGCTACTAGATTGGCAACTGGGTCCCAACCTTTTACTGTCGAAATAGTTAAATGCAACTTCCACTTCCCTCCTGTGGAATTTATTTCCGTTTACTTACTTCCCTGATAAATACAATCTTCAAAATTAAACACGATATCAATCGCCATATTCAATCTTCATGAATCCCGTTCATCTTTTTTTATCTTTTCCTCAATCCTCCAATATTTAGTCTTTTTTCTCACTTTCAGTCTCTGTAATCCCCTTCGTACTAGTGGCATTCCCGCTTGGCTTGGGGGGAAATGATATATATATATATATATATAGATAGATAGATAGATAGATAGATAGATAGATAGATTGTATTTAAGCATGAAACAGACTGTCACATACTACTACATAAGTAAATAACAAAATCGTTAAAAAATTTGTCACGCGTTTCATCCCTCAAAACGGCTTCTTCAAACTAAATTATGTATTTATCTATGGGATAATATGTTTGGAGAGGAAACAAAACGCAAAAAACTCAGATTATAATTTTACATCTAGAGAAACGTTGAAGATGCGAAGACACTAATCTTTAAATTTCAATTATTAACTTCCGGCCTCAGCCAACTTACTATGGGTTTTGCATTTGTTTTATTGCTATTCGTTTTAAGTATCCAGAATTTTAATAACAGTAATTTTATTAGGAAAGGAAATAGGTGGCATGATCCTGGATATAAATTTACTGTAGATAACTTGGTAATTTGTCCACTTTCAATACATTTTCGTATTTGTATAGATAAAAACAATCATAAGTCAATTTTAATTACGACTATTTTTACCTTTAATAATAAACTTAATTTGATGTGCATATTTACAGGGTTTTATTAAGAGTTTCCGGTCCAATGTCAACAGCTGGTCAAATGACCAAACATTGCTAGGTCACCTGACAAAATGTCTTACCACAGGCATATAACAATAGCCGACACACCAGAAAAAAAACTTACATGTCCAGACAAAAAGTCTCTTATCAGTCTTGACAGGAACTAATACGTCTTTAATTATTCATTTAACAAAGAAATATTTACCTGCTGTCCTGGTGATGGTCGAGCTGCATGCCTTTGTGGTAACAAGCTTTCTCCAAAAGAGTTGAGAGACGTGTACCTAAAATTTCAGATATTATGAACATAATGTTAGCATAGACTCGGTTTAGTGTGGCACAAAGTTTACATGCACATATCTCGAAGCGAATTATGCGCAGTAAGATTGCCATTGAATTACCTTCATTCAAATACTGATCCCTTGTTACCAAAGACTACAGCAGTAAACTAAAATGCATAACATTAAAAGTATTGGAGAAAATAATTTCGGCAAAAATACTGAGAACGGAATAATATTCATTTTTGTAAAAAAAAGCACTGACTAATCTTTATTTATTGCTACCCTTACTCTATCGTTTAATACTCAAAAACGACACACTTTTCGGCCGCTACAGCGAAAAACAGGAAATAAAAACTTAAATATGTATCCTGCTCCCAAAGAGCCTATCTTTATGGAACTATATTGAAAACCACTTCGGACTTCGGAAAAGTAACATTTAAGGATTAACTCTTAAAAAGTGAGAAAAGCTTGCACAAAGGTGCTCGCCAAACTGTTAAAAAACGAGAAAATTCATATTTTAAACGGTAGTTTTTATGCTTATTTTCGTTTCAGTTACATGCAAAAATATAAGAATAATATTTTAACTCTTTAAGATTATAGAAGGAAAAAAGGAAAAATAAACAAATGTTAGGTTGAAATATTTAGTATCTAAAAGTGTGATACTTCTTGAAATAATCCATACATAATGAAGTGCATTCTTTGCACCGAATTGTCACCATTTGTATGCATGCAGGTATAGCACAGTCTTTGGTTTGTTCTTCCAGCTTTATTTGCAAGCAAATACTCCAGAAAATGAATGAAACCTAGTAAACAGAAATCTCATGAGTCCTATAGTTGCCTATTATTCATTTAAACTCGAGACATAAATGAATATTGGCCGTATCGTTAGAAAAAGATTAAATCATCAACTGAAGATATCCGCTGATTTCCAGTGAAACATCAATTGATAATGCCCACAGCTTAAGGATTAAATGAGGTACGAATTTCTAGTCATTTTTCCACCACTTTCTATTTTTATGAAAAACAGGTGCCTGGGGATTGAGAAGAGTATTTCAATCTCATTGAACACCTCTTTTTCCGATTTCGAAATGTTTCGGCTCAGAGTATTGAGATATACAGAAGATAAATAAAAATACTAAAATAATGTGTTTAAAAAAGCTTCCTCTAAAAATTTAAATAAATAATTAAATTCCTTGGTGATCCTGTAAACATTTCTATATTTAAAGCATAAAAATAATAGTTTCATTAACACTGAAATATTCGTCAAATCCCTAATGACTCTTTTTTATTAATCGAATATCAATGATTTCCAAGCATGTTTTACAGGGTTACCTTCAATGATTGCATCTTAAAATATATAGACAAAGTGTTATGTTAATACAAAGTGGCTAAGAAAGTCATTGTTTTAATACGTTACTTTTTAATATAGCGTTTCATTCAAGTCTAAGATTTCGCATGTAATTATTTACGAATGTTTTTGTGCGTGTTTTTGTAGTGACTGCTGTGCATTTTTTGTAGTTACTGGTGTTCATACATAATTAGATTTTATAACCTAAATACTACAAAAAATATCTGCAAATCCACGCCATTTGTATGAGCCTAACTCAAGTATCGATCTACACCGGATAAAAGATCAACACTTGGATCGCAGTTGGTTGTAATGACAATAAAAGTATTCTTTAGTAATGTAATTATGAGCTGGTAAGGCTATATACATAAACGTGAAAAGTCGCCGTACTTAACTTCTCAAACCGACGTGAAAGAAATATAATGTATAACTAGAAGAGTTGAGTCATAAATAATTTCCGTTCATCAACTTTATTCTTCCTAAAAATAGTACAATTACATTTTATTCAACTATATATTCACCATTAATGACTTGTTGCCTCTTTTGGATACTTTTCAGTAAAATTGTGCAGATTGTTAAGGGGTCTCGACGAACTCTTGAATCTGGTTTTTAACCAGAGAAATCTTTTCTAATTAAAGCGTTTTTCAGCGATCGAAATATTTTTCTAAAAATCTGCTGGTGTAAGGTCAGCTGAATATGGCGGTTCAGATAGAATAGATCAACCGAGTTGCAAAATCTTTTCATGCGTTATTCTTGCTGTATAAGCCTTGCGCTGTCATTGAGGGAAAAAAAACACATCTCTTTTAATCCCGTATGTACTCTTCCACTACCGTAAAAAACCTAAGGTATTTTAGTGTACGCAAAATGTATTCTTAACTCCTTGTGAGTAACAGTCATATTTGACATTATAACTGATTCCCCAAAACAGAAATTACTTATAATTCAACCTAATACTTTACAATATTGTCATTTAAACATTTGTTCTAGTTTCATTCATGCATCAATGTTCATTTTTAGTCATGTACAATATCCAGGTAAGAGTAATTAGTAGCATAGAGAGAAAAACAAAACGGGTTTCCTTTCTTTTTTTTCTTTTTCTTTTTTTTTCTTTTTCTTTTTTTTTTCTTTTTCTTTTTTTTTTTTTTTTTTTTTTGGTCTGGTAAATTTCCATTAATTAAATATTATGAAAATATTTAGTATATTTTAAAAAGATTAATTTTTCAGTCAGATTACTTTTTCAAAACTGACATATATTTTTGCCTAGATATAAATAATAAGAAAAAATATAGTTTTACAACAAATGTTTAAAAACTGTGATTATAAAAGCTATTTCTGTATAAAAGGATAGAGGTATACATTTTTACGCTAAAACCATCACTTGGGTCCGATTAGTATGTATACCGAATTTGAGGACAGTATGAATGATAACATGTGGCTGTGTAGAGCTAACAAACAAACTATTCCTTATATAAAGAGAATCTTTTAATTTTTTACAATCTGTGGAAATTAAAACGTATTGAAACCTTAAACTAAAACAAATTTAAGCCTCAAAAGCAGTCAGTTATAATACCTTTATCAGAGAATGCTTTTCTATAAAGATTGCCATTTTAGCAAACGTACGAAATTGTTAATGAGTTTTATCATTTTTTTTTCTTTAATTTAATGTTTCATTAGACATAAAGGAAGTGACATTGCACTAAAATTTCGCACCAAATCAATGCAGCCAAATGCTCTAAGTAGATGAGCTGAAGTTAATCTCGGTCATCAAATGGAGAAGCACGTGATTTCACACCTGCATCTAGTTTACAGGAGTAAGAAATATTAGCAATATACGCTGTTATATAATCGATCGCCTCAGAAATCGCGGATCAGTCACTCATACACTGCAGCGGAGAATGTGAGGTCCTCATATCGAACGAGGGCTTTGGAAGCCTCTTCACAACCACACTGGCCAATAACAAATGATGAAATAAATTAAATGTTTAATAATGAATAGTCAGGTTTCGTGTTTGCAGTTAATTGGCACCCCACTTCATTACAGCCAATTACAAATCTTTTAAATCAAACAAGCATGCACAACTCATAAAACCAGGAAAAGTTAAGTTAAAAGAAAAAAAAATAACTGATTCTTAAGGTTGGTTTATTATGATAAGTACAGGGATTTATGAAGTAAATTAAATAGTTGCAGTGTTATTCTTCAAGCAAAGACAATTGTAGTTATAGAAAACTTGTCATTTTAAAGAAATATTGCTAAGATCAATACTTTCAATCTCATATTATTTAGAATTTAAGTTAATAAATAATTTCTGTAGTCATGCAAGAGGAAGGAAGACGATGTAATGCTATTTCTATTTTACGCAAATAGGTTTATATTGCATGCTTTATTGATTAGTTTCCAGCCTTTCAGAGTAGGAAGCAATCTTCAATGCAAATTAAATTCGTATTTTTTTTTCTGAGAGGAGATCCCCTTTTTTCTTGAATGCAATTTACCAAAATCGAAATTAAAAATCAACATTTTTTCTAACCCTTTACGTACTAGAGAAAAAATTAGAGAAATCAAAATAAATAACATACCATGGCCTTTGACTTTGTTGAATAATCTGTTGTTGTTCATGTTGGTACGCAATTTCTGCATCACCATTCCCCAGTTGAATGCTGTACACATCGGTTTGGGGTTCAGCCTCGAATATCGCCGAAGGAATGGTTTTTACTTTGTTGTTAATCTGATAAGCAAATTGAGCTGTCTTGTTCTATTGTTTAGAGAAAAATAAGAAAATTTTAATTTTAATTTTAAAGAACTATTTTTTGTAACCACAGAAATTGCTTGTCTATAAAAAAAAATTCCTAAACTATGTCTATAATTAAAACTCAACAAAGATAATCTCCGAGCGACGAAAACATTATCTGCTACCAGCATCTTGTTGAATCTTATATAGCAAAAAAAAAAAAAAGAAGAAAAATATATGATAAGATTGTTAGATTAAAGTAAAAGAAAACTCTTAAACTTCTATTAAAATTTTTTTGTGGTTCAGTATATTATATTCTTCTTTGGATTTCCCGATCAAGCTGAGGACACCCACAAAGTGGGTTGAAAATGATTTTATCTTAGACTGAAGCGACAGGTGTTTTATGAACAGCAGAAAAAAATCTACAAGTGAAATCATCAAAACAACCACACGATGTCCAGAATTAGGAAAAAAGGGAAACAAATAAATAAGTAAAAATTTTCGGGATCAATGCCACTCGGCCGGAAAGGAGAGTATTCCAGTCGTGGACGTACATACAAAAAGACACAGTTGGAGCAGTCAGTAAGAAACCGTCCGTTAGCGGATGACAATCGGTCTGTTGTGATGTAGAGATGGCCAGAAAGGCAGTAGGAAAGACTGAACAGTGATCGGGGAGACTATGGTAAGAAACCGTCGTTGGAGAGCAGAGTGACGAGAAAAAGTTGGAGACGATCAAAATTCTCGCTGGTCGAATGGAAGCTCGTATTTTTTAGTCTGTCGTGATAGAAACGTAAGTTGCTGTGAAGATGTTCGAAGTGTCACATATCTAATGCCAGACAGTGCCAGGTGAATACGTAAATAAAAGCAAGATTCGTGTTTCTTTTTCCGCCGTGACGATATTTTCACCTTCCGTTCCGTTTTGAAATGACACTGGCCTTTCTCAGTTTTTGTTCACACCGACACGAACGGCAATAAAAAATAACATCGTAGATTGAAGGCCGCAGATGTATGCTTTCAAAGAGTCATCACGATAGAGAAGGGACAACTCAACACCGCCGACAATCATTGAGCACCGCGACAATTCAGGACTGAGATAACTCAGAACCGAGACAACTCAGCACAAAATGACAATAAATTAAATTGACATATAAAAAATAATTCAATAAAACACACTTGTTTTTATTTATCGTAAAATTAAGTAAATCGAAAAAATGCAAAACAAAATAAAAACGTTTTTTGTTTTTAATTATTTTTAATGAAGTAAATCGTAATGTTATTTATTTTTAATAAAGCAAACAGAAATTCTTATTTTTATATGTCAATTTACTTTTAAAAAATTAAATTTCTTCACGATTTACTTTATTAACAATAATTAAAAAAAACTAGTCTATATTTTAAATAATGTTTTTTCAAACGCTCTATTTGAAGAAAAATATTCACTAAATATGGTTTGTAATCCTTAATAAATTACTTTTATTCGGTTATAAAGAAAATTTATATTTTTCTGGTGCTGAGTTGTATCAGTTCTGAATTGTCTCAGTCTTGAGTTGTCCCGGCGCTCAGTCGACGGTGTTGAGTTGTCCTGCACCAATCACGATAGTTTCCTTAATCCATATCATTCTTTCTTCATTGCTCCATAAACTTGACCTTGAGGCAAATTTTGATTGGTTCCACAACTCACTGAGTATTAATTATAAAATACATCGTAGATGGAGCTAAAGGAAATAAGGAATATCACGTTTCTTGAAAATAGGATACGTTTCACTAATACTTGTTTTAAATGCCACGTGTCAAAGATAGTGGGACATTTCCCTCTGATGATGCTAATGATCTGTGTTCGAGCTGAAAAAATTAGTTTTTCATACCGATTTTCAAAGCAAGAAGACCATTCCTACTTAGAATATTGGTGCCACACAATCTTCTCACCTACATTTCTCCATTTAGCATGATCCCATACTAAACTAAACTTAGTAAGCACCAAATATCTTCTTTATGCAGAGAGCAATAAGTTAGAATGAAACACCAAGGGAGATAACTCTAACAGTTCACAGATTGATGGATGAACAGATTCTAAGATTTGACAAGTCGTGAGGGAACGAAATTTCATCCATACTTTCTTTTTGTTTGCGATTGTAGAAGTGTTTCCGAAAAGTGGAAAACAGAAAGGAAAGAATAAAGAGTGAAAAGAAAAAATGATTGCTATTCAGTCTGACATCTTTATATTCCCTTCGTGATGGAATATTTACCACTGAATGATAGCCAACAGGATAAACTTATAGTACTATATTCACGAATAAAGTTCGTCCACATCTCAGTTAATATTTCTATGTTGCAATGCTGTAACAGAATTAGCTACATTTATTAAAAAACCATATAAAAATGCATTATATATATATATATATATATATATATATATATATATATATATATATATATATACATATATTGATGCATGTTTCACTAAATAATATAGACAAGTTATGTCTATTTATTTTAAGTAAGTTCCTTTCATATTGTCTGATAAGCTTAATAACATTATCATTGAAAGAAGAAAGGAAATCACCATATTGATACATGTTTTTAGGCATTTAACATTTTTAGGCATTTAAAACATCATGCCTGGCCGCGTACACAATTCCGGAAAATCCTTGTTGAAAACAAAACTATACTTAAACATGAAAACAATAAACAAAAACTAAAACTTCTTGAAGCTATATACATAAAACAGTTGAAACCTAACCTGGACAAAATAAACTACGAAATCTCCACAAATATTCTTAAATGCCTATAATTGATAACAGAAGCTATTGGTTTATACCAACGGCTTCCCATACGTGGTCAGGTGTGATGTCACGAGCTGCGACACGATTTTCGCTTCCGGGTCTCGTATACACGAGTTAGTCGTTGCTTTGAAATTTTTCATGCAACAAAAACAGACTATCATTATTGTTTCGTCCGTGTATTAGTTGATATATTGAAAAGTAGTTGTCATCTTTGATAATGGCTTATGTAAGCCGAAAGCTTAGATTGGATTTAAACATGTATCAATATGGTGATTTCCTTTCGTCTTTCAATGATAATGTTATTAAGTTTATCAGATAATATGAAAGGAACTTACTTAAAATAAACAGAGGAATCTTCTCTATATTATTTAAATGAACATGCATCAATGAAAAATTGATGCCTAGATATACACAATATATATATATATATATATATATATATATATATATATATATATATATATATAAAGACAAAAAGAGAAATATTTTTAGCCGACGCATTTAGTCATCTCAGGTACTTTATCAAGGCAAATGCAGGATTTATTTTGTTGCACGTGTTTATATACAAAAGCAATGATGTCATTCGTTTATCAAGGCCTTTAAATGTGTTGAAATATCAAAAGAAAAAGCTAAATCCATTACTTCATGTTTTGGAAGATATACAGCATATACGTCCATTCCAAACCATAACAATCTGATAACAATTTAAATGGCTCCTGAAAAATGACAGCTTTTGCGGCTCCCGTTGCTGGGAATGAGGTGACCCAGTTTGTGTCACTATTTTGAACAAGTCCTGTATGGCGTCAAACACTACTATGTTAACCTGTTCAACTCAAGAATAGGTAATTATCTAATCTTTTATATCATCACAACCTTCATTTTCTGTTAGATTATCTTGAATTCATATCACATATTACATTTAGTAACCGTCTACTTTGATTCACTTTTGAGCCTTTTGTTCCTTGAACGTTAGTAAAAAATATATTTTCTAATATTGTACAGCAGAAGAAGGCTGTAGAATGGATCGACTGAAACGATATGGTTAACAATGAAAAGAGCATCAAGAATCCCATCAGTCGTGTGAGCAAACGTGCTTGGAATTAAAAGTAGTGCAGTCGCATTGTCTAAAGCTATGTGTAGGTCCGCATCCCTTTGCATGAACCTATTTTTCAAGCGTGTAGTTTTAATCATCTTCCCGTGGTGGCAAGCGCGAGAAATCGAACTGCAGAATTTAATAAATATAATAATGGTTTTATACGAAAAACAAACATAGGTTCGAATGTGTACACACATAGTTAAGGGAATAAATACTGATTGTTTTCTTTCACCTTTATTTCTTTTCTTTCTTTTTTCTTTTTTATTCAATTTTGACGCGTTGCGAGAAGCAATTCAATAATCGCACCCAACATTCTTGTTAAATCCTCGATGTACCGACTAAATGACTGCGACACACATTTTGTCTTTTCACCAATTTCTCTCTGACCTCAGGGCAATCTGTATTATTTTGTCTTTTGCCACTTTTATATCATTAGCAATGAACAAATAAGACGAATTTGATTTGCTCGGGGCTGCCTCAACTTTCAGCTAGCATAGATAAGTTTGAGTTCTATGAAGCAGTCCTCTCCAAACTTAAAAATATAATTTGTTTTCGAACGATTTAATTCGAGGTCAGACACGTAGGCATAGAGATGGAAAAATAAGTATATATTAGGTTGGTGCAAAAATAATTTCGTTTTCTCACATAGTAATATATGTTACAAAACGAAATTATTTTTGCACCAACCTAATAGTAATGAAAATCAAAGTTGCGTACAAAACGTATTGTATACAAGTATATCAATACAGATTGAGAATCTGTTATCCAAAATTCTTGGGACCGGAAGTGCTTCCTTTTTCAGATTTTTTCGAATGTTGAAATACAGGCTATTTAATATTACATCTATAAAATAGGGCAGCTGGTGAAAGGAATTTAAGAATAAACACGATACCATTTTACATTTCATAATACAGCTTATACATATACTTTGAAGGTAGTTTCATATAAGTAACATATACACTGAAAGTAGTTTTATATAAAATTTAATCAAAAAAATTTGTGCATATATATATAGGTAATGACGCTATTTATTTAATGCTGATAAGAATTTATAAGTGGTGAAATTAAGATTTCACGTAAAAATAATGTTTTGTAATTTCTGTAGGTGTACAAAAATCATGATCATCACTTACAAAAATATATAAACGCAACATTAAAGACTACTTCTGTATCAGGTGTGAGAAGTTAGAAGTTGGGAGTACATCATCGATTACATCACTGTGAGTGTGAGAAGGAAAATTCGATAAGCTATCAGTCTCTACCAACGATACCATGTTTTGATTAAAATGTTACTCTATATAAAGGTACAGTATTTGTATAAAAACAAAACATGGATTCTGATTACAGTTAAGTGTAATGAAAACTGAAAAATGTCAGCATTTTATTTCTAACCCTGAAACGCAATAATCAATGTTATGGGCAGCCATGTTGCTTTCTGAATTTTTTCAATTGTGGAATGTCATGTCAACAGCTTAAAAAACTTTCGGATTTGGGAATTTCGAATAAAGGATAATCAATATGTAATAACATCTCAATAACAGACATATTAATAATAAATATATCAATACTAAATATATCAATCCCTCAAACTGTTTTCCTTCAGCATTCACACACTACTCTAGGCGAGAATGGACAATTACGCACACACTCGCACAAAGTTCATTATCAGCATCAATTTCCTGGCAAGCTTCCCGTATGAACTGAATCATGACATCAACAGAACTTAGCTTGCGTGAAAAAACGAATTAAATGAATCCAAGAATCACTAAGACTCGTAACGCTTGTATAATACTTACTGTATATCTACTTTTGCAACCCCCTTTATATGTGAGCAAACCAATGCGACAGAGGAGTTTTTAGATTAACATTGAAATCATATGGATATAAAGATATACTGAGGTATGTGAACAGAAATGCAAATTAACATCTTACCAAGTAAAATGCACGCAACCATACATACAATGATTCATTTAAAGATTACTAATAAATATCTATATATCTATTTGCAAAATTATCTATATTGCTTTTTTGTCGAAGTATGCATTTAACAGTCTCCAGTATTTATCATTGTACACATGTATATATTTATGCATGCGTGCTTCGCTCTACATGTTTCGCTATAGATATCTGTAGGACTACGTATATATTCGTATATTTTTTAAATCGAATTCACCTCCTGCAGTAAAGGCACTAACATACAAGCGGTTACTGGGTGTGAAAGAATAAAAAAACAGAAAGAGAAACATTACTAAGAAGAGAGAACAATAGAAGAGTAATGAAGACAGTAGATAGCGACTGACATTACATTTAAATATTTGGAAATTAAACTTTGCTAGAAAGCATGGAACCGGAAGATTATTCCACAAGCGATAAGTGCAAGAGAAGTAACTGTTAGTCTAGAACTTATGGGTACATCTAACCAACTCTAATGTAAAGTCGCCAGTTAAGTACTATGCTTAAATTCATAAAGCGAAGTGTATATGCGAACAATTACCTTGAAAGTATTCATAGAAAAGGCGCAAATTACCAACTTTATGGCGGTGGGAAATTTTCTGAAGCCGAGATGCAAGATCAAAATCAATAATATTGCTGGTTCTTCTATGGATTTTATCAAGAATCTACAGATATATAGCAGGAGCACCGGACCATATGTGGCAGCAATATTCGAAGCATGGACGAATGGTAAACTTATAGATAGGTAAGATAGATTCTGGAGAGAAAGATTATCTAGCACGACGCAGTGGATCAACTTTCTTAGCAACAGACAGAATAACGGATTGAATATAGTCTTTCCACTTCCTCTCAGCCGATGATGTTAGCTTGAGAAGGCGTAACGAGTCACTCTCCTGGCAGTTAGTATCAGATAATTACATGTGAATACATGTTTGTGTGCTGGTAAATTTGGATGCGAATCCGACGAAATGGTAACTATACAAAACACATCGTAAAAGTTTTACTTCGATATGTTTCGTTGATAAAACAGCGTCGTTACAAAAATGAATGCATTATCTGCAAAGGAAGCAAAATATACATCAGAGAAACACAGTGCCAGTTACGTTAAGCGGATTAACACTTGTTTTTACTGCCACATCTGGTCTGGAGCATCTGCCATGTCTCGAGGTTTTAGACAAGAATAATCTGTAATACTATCGATCCCGATTTGGTATCTCGGCTTCAGTCACTTTTCCAGAAACATAACGTATGTCCATTGTGCCATTTCTATAAATACTTACGTAGCAATTGTTCTGATAAACTTTCTGCTTTGGTACCTTGTCTTCATGAATTTGATTGTAGTACTAGCTTGGCAGCTAGGTAACATAATTTTTTTTTTTAGTTGAAATTGCTAAATGTAACCGTAAGTAATAGTTTCTTCTCTCGAACATTTCATTTGTGGATCTCACTTCGGGCTTCTTGATTTCCTGTCAACTTCGATATTCAAAGAAAATATGCAGGTGTCAATCGGTTTACTACGCTTAAATTCCTAAAGTCGAGCTTCCAAAAAAAGACAAACTCATAAACATTTTTATAAATGATTTAATAACACTATTTTTCCTATTGATGTGAGTTTTATATTATTTTAATGGTAATTTACTTGTATTAGCTACATGTTTCTCTATAACATTCCATTACTTTTCTTTAGTATTTTGTAATAAAGTAATAGAAGGATGCTTAGTATTTTTTTGCAACAACTTAAATATTTCAGAGTCTATCTTTCAATAAACGTGTTAATATATTTACAAATGATGTTTTTTTACAATATCTGTTTTGTTGAGATATTTTCGTATAGTATACACGTACTGTCAAAAAAATAGTCGGTTATGGCCTAATCTACAGTGCGACTGGTGTTTTTTTTCAGTTTGTCCTTTTCTATTAAATTTTTCAATAGGTTTAAAAACAATCGTTTTTTTCTTACCGATCTATGAATTTTTTATGAATAATTTTCTTCTATGGATTATGGAATAATGTTCTTCTACGTAGACTCAGAAAATAAAAAAGGGCTTGGAAAATATGACAGCTCATCACTTACCTAACGAGCTGGTGTAAATGGTTGGCAGAACATGGATTAGGTGATACAGCAATAAGAGCTACAATGGACAAAAAATTGTAGGAAGAAGAAGAATGTAGGAAGAAGAATTTAACAAGAAGAAGAATGCAAGAAGAAGAATGTAGGAAAAATGTCAGAAGAAGAATGTATGAAGAAGAATGTAGGAAAAAATGTAAGAAGAGAAAGAAGAATGGAGAAGAATGTAGGAGGAAGAATGTGGAAAGAAGAAGAAGAAGAAGAAGAAGAAGAAGAAGAAGAAGAAGAAGAAGAAGAAGAAGAAGAAATAATTTTCATAAAACTTTTACAAAATTAAAAATCAAAGACTGATATATATTTAAAAACTGAAATAATGGAGGTATTTTGCTTGAATCCTTTGAAGAGGTCGTTTCAAATCTCTCTTAATTTATTTTTTAAATTTAACTTCCTTAGAGTTTGTAATTCAGTAAATTTAGATTATTTTCGTAGTAAATTCCTTATATGTTCTCTTTATTATTAAAACATTTGAATGCTTTACTGTAATTGGCACAATTCCCAAGCAAGAATGACTGAATGCGTAAACTAGCTAACGTGTTTGTATAAATGTTTGGTAAAACAGGGATTAGGAGAAATAGCAAAACAACAACAAAAGAACTTTACTAAGGCCTACAAATGACAGTATATTGTGGAGAGCCATCATCGGCCAAGTCTTGAAGGGACACAGCACATAGAAGATTAAATTACGCTGTTCATATTTATAATTTCTTTTTCTGATGTTTCTTGTTCTTTTATGTGCCAGCTCCCTTCAGGACGTTAGCGGTCATTAATCTCCACAACCTGTTGTCTGTTATCACCTTAAGTAACTTTTGATTGTTACCATTCCTCTTCGTCCCTGTTCCACAAATCCCAAATATAAACAGGTATTCATACAAACAGGTATTCATACAAACAGGTATTCATAGTTAGGATAAGAATGATTTTGAACGGAAAATCAACATCCTTTACTAGTGTCCCAAGAATTTTCCAAAACAGAAATTATTATCTGGAATTGAAATAAAATCAGTGACGGTACCTACTCTGAATCCATCTTAAAAATTCAGTATGTGAAATTAGTAAATACTAAACACTACAAATAACTCGGTGTATGGATCAGTTGTAAGAAAATTGAACATAGAATAGGTTGTGTTAAAGGTTGTTTCGCCCAATACTGAAAACTGTTACAAATATTGAACTAAAATCTGTAGTCATGTTTTTAAATAGATTCGTCAGCCCGAGATTTCATATTGATGACATGCATGACGCCAAACTCATTCATAAATATCTAAACTGTTTGCTGTATACAACCGAATTCTAAGATCGATGGTTAAAATGACTTTGAGCGAGTGGATCCTGTGAGTCTTTGTAAAAACCATCGTTCTTCAAACCTTGTAGTAAAGAATCTCAAACAAAAAACTGTACCAAATAAAAAAAATCCACATCACTTAAGGACTACCAACAGCAGCAACAACCAAAATGAATATCGCATGTAATTCGAAGAGAAAATAATTACATAGTCAAGATGTTGACATTCCACACTACTTCATACAAAAAAGTTAGGAAGGAAACTCCTATCAGTACTTGAAAGAGCGGTAACAGCTACTGGCACGAGACCTATTTTCCTGAAAAATAGTTTTATGAGAAATATTTAATAAATTCCAATCGACAGAAGTACTGGATGTTTGGTCAATGAATGCCAAATGTTTACTAATAAGGAAAGAGCGAATATCACCGTTACCATATTACTCACTACCACTCATTGCTTCTGTTTCATTCACTGTACCCCGTGAATATTATATTCTCCAGGCTCTTTTTCTTTATTATTCATCTCGGCTGTCTCTTTCTGATTGTATGTATAAGTTTATTTTGTTTTTTTTTTACAGTAATTTTCACACTGTACAAGGTCTGGAGGTCACTCGAGGTAGAGGGCTATGTTATGGGGCAGTTTATACGGACGGGAGGGAAGATAACGGTTAACTCTAGAACAGGTTAAGATTGTAGTGATCGGGGAAACATCCTCTTGGGAGTCGGTTCTACAGAGCAGTGGTTGGAGAGAAGAAGCTGATCGAGTGGAACTTATTTCTCACCGATGGAATACAGCGGGAATATGGATGGTTTGCTACAAAGTGGTATGGCGTGTCCTAGCCGTTAAGCGGAACCAAGGACTGTAGTTCGTCCGAGCACGTTCCATGAAAATAACGATGGAGCAGTAAGAGGTACGCCTCGATCCCGCCTGTGAGAGAGAGAAATTGGACGATGGAAAATAATTTGTCATGGCGACGCTTTTGAATTTTATCAAGACTGGCCCAAATATAACAAAATTTTCTCTAGTTTCTACGTTGCTTAAGACAGAAGACTTCTTTGTTTAGCACTTTCTTCTTTGTTTCTAATGACATTTTTCGATCTTTTTTTATACTTTGTTTAGTTTCCAGAAGACATCTATCATTATCCCAATCTGCCTTCTGTCAGATTTTCCGTTGTCTGTGACTACATTACCAAGACTTCAGTACCTGCTTGATTTGATGTCCCAAATACATACTTTGCCAAATATGCATTCTATCTTCTTACAGATAATATTTAGTCCTTTCTTCTTTCTCTCCTAGAGCTTATATTTCGAATAGTGTTTTCAATTTTCGTTTTAAGTCTGTATATCAATGCAGTGCCAGCTGCATATGCGATGTTGCTAGGATTATGTTCGCCGAAAATAAATCCCGATAGGTCATCTATTTCGGTTGGAATCTTCTATGTGTCATTTACCTTCAGGAAGTTGACGAACATGTCTCTTCTCAATTTCCTGTCCCTTGTAGCTTTTAATAAATTTAGTCATTTGCCACCTCTCCGTCTCTCTGCTTCGTCATCTATTCGCTCAAGCACACTAAGTAGGTTATGCGTCGCTTTCCTCTGTCTCTCTGTCATGTGAGTATAAAATTTTCCAAGTTCTCTTTCCTCATTATGCACCACATAAATTTCAACTGCCTCTTCCGGATGTTAAGTATAAGTGTCCTTATTGTCTCTAGAACTTCCTAGAACATGGTATTCTCATCATCCTTCTGTAGAACCATATTTCTGTTGCTTCAAGTCTCCTCTTTATCTATGAGGAGATTGTACTGCTCTCACTACCATAGGAGGACTGACACTCCGTAACAGTTTCTTTCTCTTTGTTTCTAATGAAATGTTTCTGTTTCTTAATGCTTTCTTCAGCTTTTGGAAGCCATCTTTCGCTATCCAAATTCGGATTTTCGTGTCGCATTTTCTGTTCTCTGTTAATACTCTTCCCAGATATCTTACTTGTTGCACCTCTTTGATTTAGGTATCTCCAATCTGTAATTTGTATGCTGGGTTGTTTCCTTTGCTAACAACCATGCATTCAGACTTCTTACAGTTGATGTTTAGTCCTTTCTTCTCGCTTTCCTTCACTACTTTCTGTAGAAGTTCTTGTAGTTTCCTTTATGTTAATGTAATTTTAAATAAACTAAATGAGAAAACATATATTTGTTTTACTCCTCTCTCTATTTTTTACTCCTCTTCCTATTTTTTACTCCTCTTTCTATTTTTTACACCCCTCTCTATTTTTTACTCCTCTTTCTATTTTTTACTCCTCGTTCTATTTTTTTTACTCCTCTTTCTATTTTTTACTCCCCTCTCTATTTTTTACTCCTCTTTCTATTTTTTTACTCCTCTTTCTATTTTTTACTCCTCTTTCTATTTTTTACTCCTCTTTCTATTTTTTTCATTCACAGTGAGGATATTGCAAATAAAATTCTGATATATATATTTTTTTAAAATTCTGATAAATGTGTTGTTCGTTCGTGTATACTATCTTTTTCTCGTACAGAAATACACTGTATTTTCATTCTCTTTCTATCTCGATCAAACACAAAATTACGCGCGAGTATCAATGGATTCTTGTTTGTTGACGCACTGAAACTATTTAAAGTAACATAGACATTTTTTATTGTATTTCAATCAGAGGCCAAAAGAAGATTTCAACATTTAATTATAAACAAGAAAGTTCAAACAACCTGCAATTCTTGTTCTGTTTTAGCTAAAGCGCTGTCCAACTCTTCGATAGAGATCGGATTTTCAGCGCTACTGCTCTGGGCTTGAACTTTCTCTCTCAGCTGATGAACTTCCTCTTGCACCTGAAAACCAAATAAAAAGAAATAATTACATCATTCCGCATTAAATAAAGTCAAATCAATCAAATAGTAAATTGCTTACAGTTATATAAATAACAATAGGGATATAAGTAATGATAATGTAATTATCCGACATTTCATGACTAAATGAATTATTTTCCTGGCCCTAAGGGTCGGTATTCGAGCCTATTATACTGCGTGCGTACAGTCTCTGAATTTTAGTGATCTATCGGCAGTTCCCCAGTACATCAATGCTGCATCAAAAGACAATTTTTACAAGGTTTCGTTTTACTCGCTTTATTTTAATGGTGGCATAATAGGCATCATTTCTTTGAGGAAGCAGAAAAGAGAGAGAGAAAAAAGAGAGAGAACATATGTAATCAGGTCAACAAGCTACAGCTTCTCCGATTTCTGAAAGCAGTCGTTACGAAAAGTAATCTGGGAAACGAAGGCTGGAAACAACACCAGAATTCTTGACTTCTCCACTATAGCAGCCTTAACATCTTTCTTTCTTACGCATCGTCAAAACGCAATAAGATCATCTGAACTCAAAAAAAAAAAAATAACGAAAATACTAATGTAGGAAGATAACGCATTGCGCTTCTTTCGATTAATTACGATAATAGAATAACTAAAACAAAAGTAAGAAATGGATGTGATATTATGGTCACCCACATAGAAGGGAAGCGGCGGGTTTGTTTTGATCTCAAGTGTTTCTGCTTGATTGATCATCAGATAATTCCTTTTGAAGTTCTATTTTCTCAGCGGGAGACGGAAGTGTACGTGTTGCGTTTCCGAAGCCACCTTTTTCGTATTGTCAGCCACCATGAGTAGATGGGCGAGTAGTCAGTAGAGAGAAGAGCTGACATGGCAGAAGTCTCCAGTATTACCTACCTACTACACCCGGATGAGCAGGCGAAGCCCCGAATAAAATATGTACATACAATATGGAAAACAGGATTTGCATTCTTACTTATTGGCGTGGCGTTTCTTTCATCGTGTTACCTTATAAGTATGCAGCCCACTCTTCCCCAGCTTTCGGCGAGCACCGATGAGATCGAGGACGAACCGGTTGGTGGAAAACTTGGGCGAAGGTCCCATTGAATTTTTACAGGATGTTCGATGCATTGTAAAGCAATCTAATGGAAACAAACTCAGTAGGGGCATATCTACAGCTCAATTAGGCCCGCATGCACATTTATAAAAGCGAGTGCACTCCATCAGCACTAAAATATTATCAAGTTTAATAACAAACATATAAAATATATTTTATCGTTTATCCTTGTGTTTCTATTATACTATCTATTTATTATCCTTTCCCCAATCCCCATTTAATCCCTCGGTGGCCTATATATAGGGAAAACATTGTCAGATGATTGCATATGGCGTAAAACTACCAATTACCATAAAGTGTTACTGGATATGATCATATTAATAGTAATCTATTATATTAAGAGTCATCGTTCACTGGGTACCCCACGCTAACGGCTTTACACTAGTTTCAACTAACTGGTAAATACATAAAACAAACGCCTTCCCGCACATAGATAGATAGATAGATAGATAGATAAATAAAACGACTGAAATAGATGGATCAAGAGACTGTGATAGATAGGTAGATAGATTGTAAACATATAAATCAGAATTGCAAGTTAACTGTCAGTTTCAACACACACACACACATACGCACACACATACGCACGCACACACGCACGCACGCACGCAGACACACACATACATATATATATATATATATATATATATAAGCAGTGAGGAAGTAGGAAGTGTCGAAGAAAGAACTTAAAGAGAGATAAATATTTTATGACCACTTTTTATGAAGACCGGCCAAGAACACATATATATGAATGCGTGAGTGTACATTCGTATATACACAGGGTGTATCAAAAATGCTTCTACAAACTTTAGGAATGGTTTCCTTACACCAAACCAAGTATAAAAGTTCGTATAAACATATGTCCGCAAATTCATCGTTTTTGAGTTATTAAGTTTAAAGAAAGTTTATGGCAGGTGGCGCTGTGTTACCATGTAGACTAGGTTACATTTGTTATTCGTGTACATTTGTGGCTAGTTATTGTTCAACGTTTAACGTGTGTAGAAGTAAGTTAACTGAGAAGTGCTCCGTTTAACAATGTCAGGATATTCGTATCGTGAGCAGGCAGATATGATTTTTACATACAGCCGCACGAATGGTAATGGACGCGAGGCTGCACGGTTCTATCAGATTGCGTTTCGAGACCAAAGACATCCGAGTCATCGAAACTTTGATGCTGTTTATCGTCGCGTTGCTGAGGCAGAATCTGTGGCACCACAAACTATGGATCGCGGAAGACTGAGATCCGCTCGTACACCTGACGAAGAACAGAGGCTGTCGGTGAGGATCCATGTATCAGTACACGTCAAATGACTATAGCATGTCGTACATCTCATAGTACCGCATGGTAGGTACTTCAAGTACTGCTCCTGTATCCGTATCATTTGCAACCTGTAAAGGGTCTTTCGCCCTCTGATCACTCACCACGGGAGAACTTTTGCTGATGGTTTATTGCACAAACTGTCGATCCGTTGTTTGTCTCTACAGTCTTGTTTACGGATAAGGAAACATTTGGAAGAGATATAATAATAAATTTACACAACCTACATTTGTAGGCGGATCGAAATCCCCATGGTACATTACCGGCTAGACACTAGCATCAGTTTACGATTAATGTATGGGCTGGAATTATAAGTGACTATCTGGTAGGTTCATATGTTCTTCCAGCTGTCTACAGGAACTTTATCTCGAACACATTTCTAGACCTGCTAGAAGATATACCCCTGATAGTATGAATACGCATGTCGTTCTTGTATGATGGGGCTCCAGCACATTGTTCATGATACACTGGCTAATATCTACCATGAAAGATGGCCTGCACGTTCCCCTGACATCAATCCTTTGGATGCTTATCTGTGGGGCCACCTAAAACAATCGGTTTATGCAGCAGACATTAATAAGAAACCCTTCAACAACGTTTCATGGAGGCCTGCGAAACATTCGGTACCGTGTTGGTGTATTAGGAAAAGTCCACTAGTCTATTCGGTGGTGCATGCATGTGTAGAAGTAAGCGGACATTTTGAATACTTGTTATGAGTTACTGTGTACAACGATGTCCTTTTGGATATATGTTGTACGGACATTTTACCTTGTTTTGGTGTCAGGAATCCTCCCCAAAGTTTGTAAAAGTATTTGTGGATTTAAAAAGCGTCTACTCTAAACTTTAAATTTAATAACTCAAAAACGAAGGATTTGCGGACGTATGAACTTCTGCCACTGGTTTGGTGTGAGGAACCGGCTTCTAGAGTTTGTAAAAGAATTTTAACCAATGACACGCTGTAAGAATCGAATTCACTACACAAACGATGGTCTAAAATATTATGCTTTTAACCCACGTTCGGCAGCATTTGGCTATGTTTTTCAATGAAAAGAAAAGTATTGTTCCTCGACAGAAGATGTTCTTTGTGGAATCATTCTTTACAAAATGGTCTCTTCGAACCAACAAGCCTTTGTTATACTCGCGAGCTATACCTGCAAGTTCAAACAGCATTGAAGGCCTAATTACTTTTCTTTATTTTCTAATTAATAACAATCACTCAAAACAAATGATGTTTGTATTATTGATTTTCTTTTCATTACAGGTATAGAGTAAGACGGAGAGTTTGACTACAAGCTGAATGGATGAAATGTTTTGAAAAGTGCTAGAATAGCTATTAACAGTATAAACTACTGTTTAGAGCAGTCATAAAAAGAATATAAACATTGGGAAAGAAGTTGAAAATATGAAGTGTTTTGACACTAAAAAAGCCTGATCAAATACAAAAGCTATTTTCGTAATAGACACTTTTTACAATCAATTGTTTATTATAAGGAAGTTTGTTTTCAAATACTACGCTACTTTTCATTTAAAAAAAATGACCAGATTCTCTTTCTGGGTTTCGGGAAAAATAAGATGTTTCATATTTAATAAAGAAAATGAAGACCATAAATTTCCATAAATAATGCAAATCTTTGACGAGATTTTCACCCTACTACATGGTGCGTATTTTTAAAAGGGAAAATATTTCTGCTTAAAATAATAATTACCTCTTTCCGAGAACAATGTAAAAAAAATATTGTTAAAATCAACGGTGTTCGTTAAAGATAAATATCAAATACACGTCAAAGCTCTCACTATTCTTGTGATCAGATAAATTCTCATCAAAAATAATACTGCTTACGACTAAAACGTTATTAGGTTGACCTATAATCTCAATTGCAGATACAATTGCAGATACAGAAACCAGTTTCAAAATAAGAAAAAAAAAAACACAGCAGTTCAACCAGTAAAGCTCAATACAAACTGGTTCAGTTGAATCAATAAAATCAGTTGAATCTTTTACTGAAAAGGATGAGAAAATTCTCAGAATTAAAGCCTGGGCCGACTTGAATGAAATGAATCTAATCTGGAAATCTAAGCTACCAGACAACCTCAGAGATTCTTTCGCGGTACTTTATTAATAGCAGGCTAAAGCAGTGGTGAACCAGTGGAGTGATGAGTTAAAGGGAAATAACTGAGGAAGAGGCATAACACGTGGAATCTCAGTGGACGAAATAAAGGGTTCACATCGAAATTCCAATCGCCTGAAGAAGGCCGGAGCGTACAACGGCCGGAACGTTCTGAATATGGCAGTGGGAATGATGATAACAGCCCGAATAATGTAAATAATCATAATACATCATCTCAGATGTATAGACAGATATTGATAAATTTGATAACGAAAATAAATGTCAAGTCCGAAAAATGTTAATTTAAAAAATAAAACATACTTTCATCTCTTATATTATTGATCAAAGGCTCTTGTTTGAAAATAGAGGCACCATTTTTTTTAGATATTTTAACGCCACGTTCAGTTATATTTTCTACAGATTCTTCTTTAATATCCGTGAATTTCCATGCATTACTAGGAAAGAATGTGGAGTGAACGCCGTTATTTTCTCCGGGGTTTGAAATTCAGAGTTTTCTTATTTTAGACTCTATACCAGCCAAAGCTACGGAGGTCAGTCTTCCATGCGATTCAACCCATTGAGAAGGGACGGCTTCGTGCCTTTCACAAGGGTATTTGTACGAAAATGAACGCAACCGACTCACTCGTTATATGACCTCAGCTCAGTGAATAATTGTCTCTCTAAAAACGAACATGTGCTTTCTTCCGTGTTTATTTGGCATAAAAAGAATTTAGCGAACGTTTTTCAAGTACTGTTTTATATGGCATTTAGCAGAATCAGTTGGTATTAGTCGACGGCTATGTTTTTAATAAACACTTAAGATTAGAATCAATGTCATACACAAATCCGGCTGTTGGGTTATTACAGCTGTCAGCGATAGATTTTCATTCAAATCAACTTAAATGTTTCATCTTATACTTATAACGGCTTGTAGTTGTTGAAACTTGAGTTTTTAGGTATTTACAAAATTTAGCTTAGGCAAAAGTTTGGTGAACATGAGAATGATTTAACTTACGATCAATGATTTACTAGTCTAGATTGTTAACTAAGATTCTACAGCAGGAATCGATAAATGTATTTGAAAAGTCGACCAGATTGGCAATGTTTTTTGGACTTGCTCCCAAGATGAACTCAAAGTAAAACGATATGGATATATTTTTTTTTATTTTTTGTATATATAATCTATTACCTGTGCTAACATTTTTGTTCATACGTCGAGACAAAAGATATATCTTTTTATACATAAGGATATAAAAAGGAAAATAAACACAACAATTACTTTTAAGTATACTTTAAGAAACAGGAAAATTTCATTACAAAGAAAAAGAGTTGCTGAACGTCTCTATAATATTGGCAGTGATTAATGGATAATCTCCTCACAGATGAAGAAGAGACTGATTCTACACAAGGATACTGAGAATATTGGGGACTGAAAATATGAGTAACGAGAAGGTTTTAAGAAAAATGAAAACAGAAAGGATGCTTATATTTAGAATCAGAAAGAAACAGCTGAAATTTCTAGGATACATGAGATAAGAGGGTTTAGAGAATTTGACACTGGCAGTATATACTAAAGGAAAACTGTCAGTAAATTACCTAACGATCTTTTGTAAATGGATAGAAGAACAAGAATCGCAAAGGAATGGGGGAAAAGACAAACATTATTAAGCGCGACAAAGATTAAGTAGTTGTGGAGAGCCATAATCGCACACGTCCTGAAGGGACACGACACTTAAAAGAAGTTTATTTTCTAATATTGGTGGGTTGGATGAAATGTCAAGTTGAATTTTTCCTACGGGTTGTTTACCGACCTCTGCTCTACAGCAAAATAACTGTAGGTATTTGTTTGATAACGTTAACTTTGTTATAAAACCATATTTACGATGTATTTCGTGTAGATATCTAAGATCAGATTCATTTTGTAACCCCTGAAGAGTAAATTCATTAAAATGGCTTGTAAGGAAAACATAGTAAATGTTCTTCTACTAAAAAACTCATTAATTTCCCTTCAAGTTGGTAATGTCGATATTTACCAACTTTGTTTCTTTGCCACCCACCGGTGTAAAACACACTAAACTAGCAATAGATTACCGTGTTTTTGGCAGCTGCTTTTTATATTACAATGAGCACCTCTATTGAGTAAGCATTTTAATACCATTTTATACAACTATTTCTTGAAAGAATGATCGGTACTATATATATATATATATATATATATATATGTATAAAGTCTGTGTGAGTGTGTGCGCGCGCGTGTGTGTGTATGTATGTATTTATGTATATATATTAACTAATTCAGGGACTTGCTCCCACGGAGATCTGAAGGTGCACCACGGCAAAGTTTGAAAAAACGGACGAAATGACATCCACTATACATTGTGCCATTCTCCAGTCGATTAAAATCAATAAAAATCTCTTCTTTTTTTTACATTGGAGGACTTAGTAACTGGAATATTCACCTAAACCTTTTTCTTTTTGTGCAATGTCTCTTCAAGACGTAGGCGATCATGGCCCTCTACACTTTCCTGCTTCTTGTAGCTCTTAATAAGTTTTGTATATAATATTATATATTATTTCTCCCAAAACCTGTTCTACCATCCATTTAATCAAGCTCATCAAGTATGTTATGCGCTGCTTTCATCTGTTCCTCTTTCTCTCAGTCTGGCCTGTGAGTATAAGGTTTTTCAAGCCCTCCTTCGTCGTTAAGTTCCCCAGAAATTTCCTGATGTTAAGTATAAGTTTCCTTTTTGTTTCCATTTTCTCCAAAACCTCATTGTTCGGTCTATGGTATCCTCAGCATCTTTCTGTAGAACCTCATTTCTGTTGCTCCAAGTCTCTTATTCATCTTTGGAAAGATTGTCCAGCACTCGTTGCCATACATAAGGACAGATATCACGTAACATTTCAGTACTCTTTTCTTTGTTTCTAACAATTTTTTCTGTCCCATAACACTCTGCTTAGGTTTTGGAAAGCATCTTTGACTATCCAAATACGTCTTCGAATACATGTCGTACTTTCCGTCCTCTGTTAGAACACTTCCCAATTCCTGGACTTGTTTGATTTTAGTATCCCCGATTTGTAATTTGCATTTTGGGTTCATCCCTTTGCTGATAACTATGTATTATGTCTTCTTGTTGTTGATACTTAGTACTTTCTTCTCGCTTTCCTTAGCTACCTTCTGTAGGAGCTTTTGTAGTTTTCTTTTCCGTGTTTTCTACCAACACTGTGTCATCTGCATATCTTATATTGCTAATATCGTGGCCACCAATAATGAATTCTAGTAGGACTTCTAATTCTCTCAGAATTGCCTCGCTGTATAGGTTGAATAAATCCGGCACTGAATTGACTTATGGAAACAGACAGAAGCAATAAATTCACAGAAAAACGCCGTACTAGACCACGTGGAATGAATTATAGATGGGATATAATTTGCCAGAGGAAACCGGTGAACTCTGCTGACACTGACCAACCGAATATCAACTAAACTATTCTATCTGGCGTTACAAGCTGTGAGAAAATAACTTCTTAGACTTTTGATAATAATTCCACCATCAATGCAGTAAAAAAAAAAACAACGAATCAACGAATGACCTTAGACTTAAATATCTCTCTAAATAATAAAGAAGTTCTTAAAAATATGCTTGCTTATAATCAGCATTAAAAAAAAAGAAAATGTAAAAGTGCCTACTTTGTAACAGAGATAGATGTGCTCTTAAAAATTGTGCCAGAAGTTGATATTTGAACTCAAGTAAAATCCAGCATTTCGAATCCTGAATAAGGTATTTACCTAAGTTCTCCCTACAAGGAGGGATGTAGCACAAGGCTATTTTTTACGTGGAGCGTTCCGAGTCCGTACTTCCGGGCAAAAATTCCACGTAGACCCCGTAATAACGGGTTCAAATTTGTCTACCTCCCCAGACGAGACTCTGCCCTTCGGCATGGCCTCGTCTGAGTTCCACAAGTGGTTTGTTCGCAAACCCGGAGGTTTCGAATCCTAAATACATTCAAAAGAGCACCTTTCACTTCAACTGAAAAAATGGCACCGTACAAGTCGTTTATTTATTTTTTTTATGTTCATATATGTAAATTTTGAGAAAAAAAGTGTATTGAACGAAAATCCTCCAATCTGTTGATGAGAGACCTTACTGTTGGATATAGTATATCGTCATACCTACGGCTACGATTATTCAGCCTTTAATATATTTTATTGCATTTTAGAAAATGGATCTACTCCGTGATGCCTGTATTAATTAATCTGAAGACTAACTCTAAACGACTTCTGGTATTTACCAAAACTTCTCACAAGGCAGGGTGAGCACAAGGCCGGGTTTTATGAGGAGCAATTCTGAGCCCGTAGACTAGGCCAAAAATTCTCTGTAGACCCCGCTTACACGGGGTCGGGTTTGTCTACCGCCCCAGAAGAGACTCTGTCCGTAGGCATAGCCTCGTCTGAGTTCCTCTCTGCGCGAAGGCAGAGATTTCGACAAGCCTGTCGCAAGCCTCGCAGCGAACTGCCTGACTCCAAACGTCATTTTCTTCTTCTTACATCTGGCCTGGGGCTCTTTATTTATAGTTTAGGACTAGTACATAAAGTCATCGGGGGTGTACTATTTTACTCCACATACACCCTTTTTGAGATTAATACTTTTTATAAATATTTTATTTTTTATTAGTATTAGTATATACCCCTCGCCTTTCTGAAAAGTTCGCCAACGTACTTGACTTTGTACCGTTTCCGTCTCGGACCCACTTCCAATTCTTCCGTATGATTTCTTTTTTCTGCAATTTGTCCTTGTAGGTTCCACGACTTATTGTGTTGTGGGCACATCGAAAACATCATATAGCATTTTTGTCGGTTCTTCCAATCTTGCACGTCTTTCATCGATTAACCTTTTTTTGAACTGATTATGATGGGGTTTTTTTAAGTTCAAATCATTCCCCTTTTACCAGGTAAATCAACTTCCCGATTCTTGCTGATATAATCGTGTTTTTCGACATGGTAATAACTTGTCGAAAACCGATTCTCCTTTTCTAGCAAACATTAATTCTGCCGGTGACATGCCTTATGGTGTATTGGAGTTAGGCAAACTCTGAGAAAATTTGGGAATGATTCCTCATTTACTTTCTCAAGACTTTGAACATTCTCATAACCATTCCGCTTGTCCGTTCTACCTTAGGTGATACGGCTGGGTCGTAATATACTCAATGGAGAACTTCTTAGAAAAGTCTTCGAATTGTTTACCTGTGAACTACGTTCCGTTATCAGAGACTATGGTATCTGGTATGCCATATCTCGCAAACACTTCATGCAAGAAATTCACTGTCATTGAAGATGATGGATTTTCGCACTTATAGATTTCCAGCCATTTAATGAAATCAACTACCATAAGATAATATGACTATTCATAGGACCAGCAAACACGTCTTGAACACGGCGTGTCTGTCTTTGGCCAAGGTTCTATCTTTCTGATAGATGGCACAATCTCAGCAAGCTTTCACTATTTTTTCAATTTCTTGATCCATTCTGATCCAATATACGAAACTTCTCATCAGAGATTTAATTCTTGAAATACCAGGATATCCGCTATGAAAATCTTTAAAGTATTCGCTTCTATAACACACTAGGTATTGCAACCCTTTGTTCGAACATTACTATACCGTTGCAAAGCGAGTAAGCGTTTAACTCTGGATTTCGTTCTTTGTTACTTTCTTTCAATTTCATTTTTATTTTCGCAATAAAGACGTCATTTTCCTCTTTTTCTTTTATTTCTACCAGGGTAACTGGTAACTCTCCTACTACGTTGCACAATATTTTTTTTTTACTTTTCATTTCACTTTTTAATGCTGCAATGACCGTGTCCTCAAATGGCTCCGTATTTTAAGGTGTTAATCTTGATAATTCATCCACATGTTCTAATTTTTTAGACGAGTGGTACTCCATCGTAAAATCATTTTTTAATAAGATGGTACCCCAGCGTTGTAGACTATTACCTGCATTCAGAAGTAGTCCTTTCTTTGAACCATATATTGTTAATAGAAGCCTGTGGTCTGGTCGCAACCTAAAATTTCTTCCATGAATAAATTTATGAAAATTTCTTCACAGCAAATATAATTGGTACAGCCTCTTTTTCTATCTGGCTGTATTTTTTTCTGTTGGTAACACGAGCGAAGGCTTTTATTTTACTGCCATGGTATTCGTATAAAACCACCGCTCTAATACCGTACTTACTAACATCTGACGCCACTACAATTTCTGTTTTTGGATCGTAGTGTGCTAATGATAAATCTTTTTTTTTTTCGTCAAACGCATTTTGACAGTTATCATTCTAGTTCCACTCTACTCCTTTTTTAAATAAGATCATTCAATGGAGCTCTCAAGTTATACATTTTATGTACATATATTTGATAGTAATTAGACAGTCTTAGAAAAGTTTGTAACGTAGTCGCGTTTGTTGGTGGAGGCATATATATATATATATATATATATATATTTAATTGCACTTGCCATCGACGGATCTGGTTGACGACTATTTGTATCGATAATTTGACCTAGGTATTTAACTTTTGGCAAAAAAAATTCGCATTTTTCTTCACTGAGCTTGAATCTGTACACTCTGTAAGTTTTTTTCAAAAGAAAAAAAAATCTCGTGCCCAACATGTTTTTCTTTAGATACACTTTTGATTGAAATGTCATCTAAATACGCCACTGCGAAATCTCAATCCGCAAGCATGATATCCATAGCGCGTTGAAAAAAATAGCTAGTGCTAACTTTATACCAAAAGGAAGTCGGTTAAACTTCTATAATCCCCCGTGTGTGTTTATGGTCGTTAATTTTGAACATTCATTTTCAATCTGAATTTGTAATTACGCATCAGTGAGTTTCAGCTTTGAAAATATTCTTCCGCCGTTTAACTTTGAAAAAATTCCTCTGAACTTGGTAATAGATTGTTATGTGTTTCTAAATAACTGTTTAATCCTGTCACGAAATCCGCGCAAATACAAGTTTTTTAATTTTTTTTTCTTTTCATACACTGCAGAAGCAACCCATTTTTGAATGGCTATTTTTTTTCTATTACACCAACTCTTTCGAGTCTGTTCAACTCTTCGTTGACATGTTCCAATACTGGGAATGGTACGGCTTACATACTGGTGTCGAACCATTTTTTCCTTGGAAATCCGCCTTGAATTTTGAATACCGATCCTGTTCATTTGACAGAACATCTGGAAAACATTTTTTAACACTTCCTTAAGATTTTCGCTCTGACATTTTAATTAGGTTGCTTGTCCACTTACGTTTTTACAATAAACGTTTATCGGCAAATTCCAAAGTTCACATACTTCCATCCAGACAGTACCGAATAAATTCGTAGCATTTTTAATACATAAGATTTAGTTTTTAAATGTTTATTACGGAATGAGACATTACATGCCATTTCTCCAAAAAACATAATTCTCACTAGAAAATAAAAACGCAGCTTTCGAAGTCTTTTTAAATGAAAACTTTCCAATTTTCCTTCCATATAGTTTCACAGATTATTGAAATATCCGTGTCCAGTATCATTTTAGCACCTACATTATTTATTTTCACATTTACAAATATCCTTTTGTTTACTGTGACCATTTTTTACGTCACACTGTGAATTTCTTCCTGTGATAATTTTTTCTTGGTCTGGTTTAGCAGTGTGGTTTTAAAACGTTTAAAAAAAATCCCCCCGCTTTTTATTTTTGTTTACGAGTGTGAGTGAGGTCAGGGATTTTCTTCATTTATTGATATTATGTTCCCGTTACCTAGTCATATTTAGGATATGAGCAACGCCAAATAAATTATGCTCATTAACATAACATGAAGGACAGACTATCTGATTTGATAGATTTAAGTTCAACGTCTGAAAACACAGTAAATAAAATTTTTACAAAAAGCTCACACGAGAAACTACTTCCGGATCCAAAGGATTTAAAATTCAAACCTACCTTGGCGGTAGTCGCGTCCAAAATATTCCCTAGCCAATGAGAAACCTTGAAAAATATATCGGTTCGGGAAGCCTATTTGAAATTACATAAACTATGTAAGCTCTAGTTTACGACTCCCAACAGCGAAATTTACCCTACGATTGTACCAACCAAACTCATGAAAGCTATTAGTATCTTCTTAAGCAGTAATTAAATTAAACGACGGATTATCAACAGTACGGCTTATGTTTACTTCTGAAGAAAGCCTATTCATAAAAAAAAATGAGAAGACGACTGCAATGTTTTGCCCACTTATCTCTACTGTTCAACTTTGCCCAGAACTTCTTTTATATATTTCTCAGAAGATACGTCAAAAAGCACGAACATTTCCACAAATCCTGGTTGTTATCTAACCCATACTCAGATAAAGATTAATGCAAATTTTATATACAATTTAAAAAAATATCTCTTCAACTACTAAAACAAAAGCTGTCATTGAGACTTTTTACATATTTCTTTTCTCTTTAATGTGTAATTTGTGCGAATAGTCAATGATTTTTCAATTTTGTACGTTGGGCACGCGGTCTTTCTGTTTGCTATTTCGTTCCCTTTCTGATATTATCTATGTTGAACAGTTTAATAAGTCAAGCAATGTTTTCTTTTGATGGGGTGTACTATAAAGGTGTTCTTTCGTCGCAGTTGGTTAGGAATGTCTCGTTATGAGAAGAGTTGTAACGGTCGGCACAAAAGTCGATATTTGATCAATAACGATTGCGTCACCGTGGAGAAGGTGTATGATATTTTATGACTCGAAACCCCTAATGATTCACGGGAAAAAAAAAACATCACTGATGGTGTGTGCCAGAACATCGGAGTTGTATTTCACGAAAAGTGCATAGTTTTTGCTGTTGGAGACAAAAGTCATATCTTGCTTAACGAAAAAAAATCTCTGTATTTTCTCCGACTCTTTATTTTGCACATATCTTATATTTTCTTAAAAATAATGAAAGCCTGAAAGAAATAGATTTTCCTTTGTGGATTTGGCAGAGAATTTTTCTGTTTCTCGACTTGAGAAGAACGGAAAGTACAATTGGCAATTTAATTCATGAAGGATAAATTGCAGTTTAATCTTCAGTACATTGGCGATCATGGCTCTCCACATTTTCCCGCCCCTTGTAGCACTTAGTAAATGTTGTCTTTTTGTTATCTCTCCTAAATCCTGCTCTGCCATTAAATTTCTCAAGCTTGTTATGGAAGTTGTGTGCTGTTTTCCTCTTTCTCTCTTACGTTCAATCTGTCCTGTGAGACATAGGACTCTTTCTTCATTAATTGCTCCAGAAAATTTCAACTGTTGCCTTCTGACATTAAGTATAAGTGTCTTTAACTGGCTAATATTCATAAATTCTGTGGTACTTTTGAGCTTACCATAAAATATTCCAATTTCACTGCTTCTTCGCGTTTTTGATTTGTTCCTGCTTCCCACCACCCCCCGATAAAATTTCAATCAACTTTATTATTCTACAAATATTAAAATTTCATGTGTTATTTCTTAAAAATGTTTCTGCTTGCACATTTTAAAAGAACTTTTAATTTAAATATAAGTTTAAAGAAGGAATTATCAGATAATAAAAAATGACCACATGCATATTAGCGGTGATAAATAACAACAGTTGGGATAACAATGCATGCCACTTTTGATTTTTCTCAGTTAATTGCAGTCATGCGTTCCCATGGAAAATATATTGCAAATACCATTTAGAAAAACACTATTTGTCTTGAATTTTCTATTACCAATTTAATTTTGGAATTGATAATGTATTTGAAAACAATGTTATTTTGCATGCTCAAAGGTCAAAGACTCACGGAAAATTTAGCATTTCAAAGTTATGAACTTAAAGAAAGGTCAATATATAGTTGTTTATTAAGCGAAGCTTAAAAGTGATACAAGGCTGAATATATATATATATATATATATATATATATATAGAGAGAGAGAGAGATGCGTGTGTTTAAAGAATTTATTAAAGTCGTTTAGCAATCAAAACCCACGTCCAACCATTATCATTTTTTTAACCTTTGCTGTGGTACATCATCATATCTCCAGGGCTTTAAGTCCCCAAGCAATATATATATGTATATATATATATATATATATATATATATATATATGATAGGATAAGGAAAAAAATGGAAAACGTTTATAAATTTAACATGTTTCACTTTATTTAAGCTTTTATCAGAAATGAAATATGAAAGAGGAAGAAAAATCCTGATTTTTTTATATCTTTATTGCCATATTTATTACAACTCTTCGGCGTTCTTCAGGTGGTTGGAATGTCGAACTGAACCCTTTATTTCGCTCACTGGCATGGACTGTTCTAGTTCCACGTGCCATGTCTAATGGATGTCAGTTATCAGTTATCTCCAAGTTCTCCATTGACCAATTCTTTTTCTAATGTCTCTGTGTCGCCACTTATGACTTTTGCTCGGTGTTGTAAGAAGCGGACGATCCCTTTATTTACGCTGTATGGATGGTGGGAGTTGAAATTGAGGTACTGTCCGGTGAATGTCCGTTTGCGGTATACGGATATCTTGAATCCATGCTCTGTTCGAGATATTAGAACATCCAGGAATGGGAGTGTGTTTTTACTCTCTTTCTCCATCGTGAACTGTATCGAAGGTCTTACTGAGTTCACAAACAAACTCACCACATCCAAGCTCACCATCTGACTGGATAAGACGGGAGCATCTTTGATTATTTACACGAAGTGGGCGGAGTTTCGAACATATGAAGGAGACTTTCCGATCAATAGGTCAGTTATATCTACAAGGAAGCGACTCAGAGGGTGGCACACAAAGACTTGCAAACAATAACAATCGGCCTGAACGGAATACCGTCTTTGTGAATTTTAGGGAAACCGTATATGTGAGGTAGCTTGGTGTAACGCTGCGATAACTGCCTATACATCTTAGGCGAGAAGTGATCCTTGTTCTTGATTAGTATCTGCGACAGTTTGCGTTCCGTTTTCATTGTAGGATCCTTTTTTACTTTGCTGTAGCTACCATTGCTAATGAGGTCTTCCAGCTTTCCATCACTACAGTTGCATTGCCTTTGTCAGCCGGTAGTATGATGATGTTTTCATTCCTCTGTAGGGATCCGATCGCTAGCCTCTCCAGTTTCGTGATGTTTGACCTGGGCGACTTGGCCTTCTCCAAGATCTGTCTCACCTTCCATCTCAGCTCATCTGCCTGAGCCTGAGGGAAGTTCAAGGACCCCTCCTCGACTCTGGCAATGATGTCCATGGCACTCGCCTGATGGTTGTGGCGAAGTTGAGACCCTTATTCAAAACTGACTCTTCAGAGACACTTAGCTGATATTGGCTGATGTTGATTACTGCTTTCACTGGTGGGTGATGGACCTTGTGCGTCACCTTCTGATCTTTCAATCTGTTTAATTTTTGTACTTGACGAGCCTTGACTACATCGAATTCATGCCTGAAGGATTTATCCAGGTCATTTTGGATCCTTCTCTGGTCTTCTTCATTGGTAATTCTGTTGAAGAAATCCTCGAGCCTCTGGTAGATACGAGCTTATAGTTTCTGTTTTATCCAACGATTGTACAGGATTCTCTCTTGGACAAGGGAGTGCCCTGCTTTTTCTGCGACCAGACGGGCTCTCCTTGAATTGACAGGAAGTCTTGGTGCCAAGCCTGATGGAATGAGTTGTAGATCTCTGCATTGGTGTAGGAATGTTAGATGGTTCGATATTCGTGCCAGTTTCTGGTAGGATTTTTCAATTTGTCTCCATATTTTCGGTGTATCGGCTCCGTACCGATCCTTCAATATCTGTCTATATTTCTGAGATGAGGTATTATGTACACTGCTTACATTATTCTCGTTAGTCTATGCAAGATTTGGTTGATAATGTGTGTGCAGCTAGCGGGTAATTTATTTCAGCCTGGTAGTGTTCGTATGTTTATTATGGCATCTTTGGGTGGGAGTGAAAGAATTTATGTTACACCGGTTGTAGTTGTGGATAGTCTGATCTTAGATTCTTTAAGTAAATTAGGCTACCTACACAACTACAACCGGGCAACCGAAACATGTTAAATCTATAAACGTTTCCTATTTCTTCCTTATCCTATCATTCTGTTGGAGTTGGATGCTATTCCATACTTAATCCATATTTGATCCCAATTCATATATATATATATATATATATATATATATATTTTGAACAATAAAAAAAATTAAAAAATTAAAATCCTCAGACACACTGGGTTGTAGATTAATATTCTTTCGTTTATTTATTATTATTCCAGTTGCTGTTTCTTTGTTAGACATTGCAAACTAACAATCGGCCTGAACGGAATACCGTCTTTGTAAATTTTAGGGAAACCGTATATTTTATTGTTAGAGCTTGACAGGTTATTATCAAGAAATTAAAATTAAGTAAATTAACAACTTTCATGAAAGTAAACAATATTTAAGATTTCTTGCAGCGAAATTTGTTTTTAAAAACTATTCCCCACAAAGAATCTTATGATACTGAAAAAGACTCCCCAACACACATTTTTCAAAATTCACCTCTGTGTTTATCATAAAGAAACTATGTACTGCAAGGGAGACAACTTAATGTTTTCTTTTCACTCTGTGTTTATGCTGATTTCACACGAGTACAATAAGCTCCGAGTAAGATCTTATGAAACTATTTTTCTTTAAGTATATAATAACTTTTAAAAAAAGTGGTAGATATGAAAAATAATAACGATTTTGGTCATCACATTTTTTTTCTTATTTCCATAAAAAATATTGTAAATGGATGGCAGAAGAAGTGAGAAAAACAGATATTGCTAAGCGCCACAAAGGATGTTCTGGACGAACACGTCACATAAAACTTAAAAGAATGAACTTCATGGATCTGAAAACTATCAAATTTAAACATTATATTATTTGTAATTCGTGGACTTAGTGTAAGTCTTTTTTTTCTGTGTTCCACGTCACTTTAGGACGTGGGTAATCATAGCTCTATAACTTCCTCTCCCTTGAAGCTCTTAATAAGTTTTGTTTTTTTTGGTATCTCTCCTAATTCATGTTCTGTCATACATTTACACGCTCGTTGGGTAAGTTATACTCTGCTTTCATCTGTCCGACTTGCCTTCATTTTGTCCTGTCAGTGTCAAATTCTTCAAGCACTATTTCTTCAATATGTGACCTAGAAATTTCAAATGTCGCTTTCTGATTTTAAGTATATGTCCTTTTAGCTTCCATTTTCCTTAAAACGTCCTCGTTGCTCACATATTCAGTATATGGTATTCTCAGAATCCTTCTGTAAAACCATATTTCTGTTACCACAAGTCTTTTCATCTGACGGCAGATCGTCCAACATTCACTGCCATATAGGAGGACAGATATTATAGTACTTCGGCACTCATTTCTTTGTTTCTAACAACATTTGCTTGTTTATTAATACTTTACTTAGCTTTTGAAAGCCTCTTTCGCATACCTAATGCGCCTTCGGATTTTGTTGTCACATTTCCGTTCTCTGTTAATACACATCCCAGATATTTGAATATTTAAACATGTTTCATTTTGGTCGATAGATTTGAGTAGAGACAATTTAATTTTTCAATCAATATTGGCTAAAGCAATTTATTTATACCTGAAAAGAAAACCATTTATTCGAGCTTACCTGAAAGATGCGTTAGCAATATGGAAAGAAAGGCTTCCATTAGAAATATCAAACAAGAAATTGGTGTTTAAGTTTTTAAACTGGAGCCCTGTCCTACAATTATTTCAATATCAAATTCTAAAAAAATATAGCAACGAGAACCGTTAATAAAATAATCTGTTAATAGCACGGATAATATAAACTAGACCACAGTAATGTGAAAAAAAGAAGTTATCAAAGCTTCTTGAAGACATTCAAATAGCATTCCGTCAAAAAACGCGATAATGCACTGCATTTATATGCAAAAGTTTATATATATATATATATATATATATATATATATATATATATATATATATATATATATATATATACACACACACAAAAGTAATTGGTTTCGTTTGTTTTGTTTTACTGCATATCACCCTCAAAGGGTTAATTAATGACGACAAGATTTTTATTGCTGGTATTTTTTATAATATATTGCTGGTAATATTTGTTCAAAAAATATATTGCTGGTATTAAAAGTAACTTTTAAACTTTCATAGTGTTTTGACCCCAGTTTGGGTGTTTACTATTTGCTCATAGCTGGAACCCTAACAGGTGCTACTACCCCGGGTCAGGGTGAATCTGAGAACACCAGTAATTAAGAGGTGGTTCCATCTTCACAAAAGCTCCTGACCAGAAGCCTTGCTGCCGCATGTAGTTTATCGTCATACCCAGGACAGACAAAAGTAATGCAAGAACAGAAGAAATTGCCATCATTTCTTGAAAGCGGTGGCTGCAATTAAGAGAAATCAAAAATCCAGAAATTCAATAACATTTTTGCAACATATCAAAACGAAGTAATTGCGATGGGATGGTGAAAAATTCTCCATCTAAACAACTTACTAAACTCATTGATTGATTGATTGGTTGTGTTTTTTACAGCTTGTAAACCTTTTGCAAGTTATTTAACGCCAGAAAATGTTTTTAGATTGTAAGAATTTTTAGAAATAATCATGCAAGTCCTAGTAAGTAACTCATAGCTGGGGAAGAAAAGTTGGATTCATGCCTTTCCCAAGGGTATTTGTGCGTAAGTGAATATAACGAATCCGACTGGAATTGGAACTCGGTTCTCCGATTACCAATTCTGAGCCGTAATCCATTACACCACTCACACATCCAAGATTAGAGCACCTGATATTCCCAAGCAGTCGGCCATCTAGTTACTGACCAGGATCTACGCTGCTTAACTTCGGCAATCGTAAGAGAACCGGTGTTTCAACGTGATATGGCCATATGCCCCACTACTCGAAATCTGCATTTTGATAACCAAAAAATCATAATATTGGCATTGGTATATCAGCCTCCGCTTCGAAACAGAGATGGGTGATCGGATGGGTGATTTTGTGTTAGACAAGAATTGGAGAGGGGGAATAAAGTAAAATTAAAGTGAAAATCATGGTCAACAACAAATATTTGAAGCGAATATGAAATAATTATAGACTGTCCCAGCAGGCTATAGTGCAAAATAGAAAAGTTTTGTTTTTATTTTATTGTTTATATATATATATATATATATATATATATATATATTAAAAAGAAGAGAAGAGAGGTTCCGCAAACGTTTTTGGTTGTAATGTGGATTTATTTAGAAAAAAATATTATGCTTTGTTTTCCATAATTTTACTACACGTGTTTCTGGTCTCGCGACCGTCTTCAGGTAAAAGCGAAGATTTCCACATATTATTAAAAATAATTAATTTTTTCCTTATGTTTTTCAATGTTAAATATTCTCGATATGAGACATTTTCTGTTTTTGTGTTAGTAATCCGAATTTCTTGAATTGGCAATGAAGAGTTCTGCGCGAAGGGTCATAAAACAATTATGGTTGGTCCAAGCTAAATGATGAATTACTTATCGGCATTTTATCTTTTAATGTTTTACTGACCCCAATGTTTTCTTGGATCTGTTTCCATTTTCTTGTGTTTCTGTCAGCATGCGTGTATATATGCGTGCGTATATTCCCCCTCCATACATATACTGTCTTACTACGAGGAATTAGTAAACTCATTTGTACATATACACGCATACACACACATACGCACATACACACCATCCCACCACAAGGAATCAGTACATACACACACATACACACACACATACACACACACACATATACACACATGCTTTCCAAGCTACATGGAACCAGTATACACATACACACATATATGCACACACATACGTACATACATACACACGTAGTTCCTAAGTTGTGTGGGGTTTGGGTGCGTGCTCGTGAGTAGTTCTCCTGTCTTGTCAACATGCGTATATATATATATATAAATGTGTGCATACATATATATATATCTTCGTGTCTCCCGTATATGAGCGTGCATCCATATATTTGAGTGATTTGATCATTGTATTTGGTCACCTGGTGTGCATGTTGTGTGTTTTTGTGTGTGGTTTTATGATCTATTTAGTTCGGCTTTAAATTTGTTTATAAAGTTTTTTTTCCTGTATTTGTAGGTACGAGTAATTGTCTGTTTGATATATCGGCATGATATTAAATTTACCCTGGTTACAATTGAAAATGTGTTGTGATACAAAAAGTTTTCTGTTGTCTGTCAATTTTATATTGCTTTTGTGTAGGAATACCCTGTTGTTCAGTTGTTGGCTGATGCCTATATATGACTTCTTACATTTTGTGCATTTAAGTACATAAATTACATTTTTGGTGTTGCAGTTTAAGTTTTTATTTATTGTGAATGTTTTCTGGGGGTTTTCAAAAGTGTAGGAGTTTCCTTCTATAATGATTTCACAAACCCCACATCTTTTTTTGTTGCATTTTGTGACTCCCTGTATTGTGTGTTGGTTAAATTTAGATGAGGTTAATATGTGTTTTAGGTTTCTAGATTGGCGTTTGCTTTTAATTATTTTGGTTGTTTTTAGTATATTATTCCGTTTATTATTCTTGCTAAGTAAGTCTAGATTTTTTGTAATTTCTGTGAATATTTCTGGATTGTTTTTGTTGTATGTTGAGACATATGCTAGAGTTGGCTCTATGTTATGTTTCTTTTTATTTCTAAGTTGGTCTAGAGGAATTTCTTTCGCGAGTTCAAAACCTTTGTTTATTAGTGTTGTTGGGTAGCCTCGTTTTTTGAGAGTTTTATGTAGTTCTTCTAAGCAGATTTTTCGGAGATGTTTATCAAATTCTACGTGCTAGGGAATAGGGGATGGATTTTAGGCAGCTTTTTGGGTGATGGCTTTTGAAATGAAGGTATTGTTGGGTGTCTGTGGGTTTGTGGTAGATATCTGGGATTATGTGGTTGTTTTTATTTCTAATGAGTATATTTAAAAAAGGTAATTCGTTAAAATTATATTCTTGCGTGAATTTGATTTTGGGGTGTAAGTTTTGAAGTAGTGTATGGAATTGGTTAATATCACTCCATGAGGATTTCCAAAAGATGAAACAATCATCTAAGTATCTTTTCCAAGGTTTAGTGAATTGGGTTTTTATATTTGCCCCATATATTTGTTCTATCTTTTCATAGAGGTTTTCTTCTAGGTAAGCTAATGTTAGGGTGGCATATGTTGGTGCCATTTTTGTTCCCATCGCAGTACCTAGGGTTTGGATATAGTTTTTGTTGTCAAATTTAAAGGTGTTATTGTTTAGAATTAGGTCTATACTATCGATAATGAACTCTTTAGTGAATCTAGGATGTAGTATTTCTGGATGTTTTTCAATCCAGAATGAGATCGCTTTTTTTCCTAGTTCATGGGGTATGTTACTGTATAGGCTACTAATGTCAAAAGTTGCAATAAGCGTTCCAGTATCTACCTTTTGTGGTATGCAGCTAAGGAAATGGATATCGTCTCTGATGTGGCTTTTAATTTGTTTAGTATACGGTTGCAATATTATGTCTATTAGGTTACTGAGTTTGCTAGTGGGACAGACTGGTCCTGCTACTATTGGTCTGAATGTAAGGTCACTGGGGTTTGGGATGCTAATGTATTCAGATTTTTGTGTATAGCTGTTTTTATTTCACTCGATTTATGAACTTTAGGATGTCCGTAGAAATTACTTGTTTTTGGTACAAAGTTTATTAGGAAATCCTTCTCTTTTTTTGTTAATATTTTATTATGTGTTGTGCAGAGTTTTGTAATTTTTGTTATAATGTTTTTGTCTATGTTAGTGTCAATTACTTTGTAGCTGTTCCTATCCTCTAGTGTTTCTAGAATTTTTGTTTTATAGTATGTTCTGTCCATGATTACTATAGCGCTGCCTTTATCTGCTTCTTTTATAATTATGTTATTATTTTTTCGAATGTTCTCTAAGGCTAATCTTTGTCTGTATGTGAGGTTTCGAATGGTTTGGATTTTTCCCGTAGGTCGAGGTTCCAGAGTTTTTCAAAAAAATATATTTAGCTCATTGGTATTGTTTTTTTTTTGTTTGGGAATAAATTGCACACAAAAATAATGTCGTTTTCTCACATAGTAACATATGTGAGAAAACGACATTATTTTTGCACCAACCTAATATATGCGCATGTTGACAAAACAGGGGAACTACTCACGAGCACGCACCCAAACCCCACACAACCTAGGAAGTACGTGTGTATGTATGTACGTATGTGTGTGTATGCATGTGTGTATGTGTGTATGTGTATGTGTATACTGGTTCCATGTAGCTTGGGAAGCATGTGTGTACATGTGTGTGTGTGTATGTGTGTGTATGTACTGTTTCCTTGTGGTGGGATGGTGTGTATGTGCGTATGTGTGTGTATGCGTGTATATGTACAAATGAGTTTACTAATTCCTCGTAGTAAGATAGTATATGTATGGAGGGGGAATATACGCACGCATATATACACGCATGCTGACAGAAACACAAGAAAATGGAAACAGATCCAAGAACACATAGGGGTCAGTAAAACATTAAAAGATAAAATGCCGATAAGTAATTCATCATTTCGCTTGGACCAACCTTAATTGTTTTATGACCCTTCGCGCAGAACTCTTCATTGCCAATTCAAGAAAGAAATTCGGATTACAAACACAGAAAATGTCTCATATCCAGAATATTTAACATTGAAAAACAAAAGAAAACATTAATTATTTTTAATATGTGGAAATCTCCGCTTTTACCTGAAGACGGTCGCGAGACCAGAAACACGTGTAGTAAAATTATGGAAAACAAAGCATAATATTTTTTTCTAAATAAATCCACATTACAACCAAAAACGTTTGCGGCACCTCTCTTCTCTTCTTTTTAATAGACATACTTTTCTCTCGTTGGAACTACAACCTCTTTCTTTTATATATATATATATATATATATATATATATATATATATATATATATGTGTGTGTGTGTGTGTGTGTGTGTGTGTGTGTGTGTGTGAAAAATATATAGAAAATAGGAAAGAACTCGTGAGGTAAATAATCCAATTTTCTTTAGTATTTCTGTTATTATTTTTAAAAAATAGTGCTCGATACAAAAATAGACCATAATACAAAAAAGAAATTCGATTGAAGATGGAACAGAGCTTAGTACTTTAATTCAATTTAATTCATATAATTATATTGAAGTTTTCGGCTCTTGTTTTGAAACATGAGAACTCTTATGTAGCGTGTTGGAATCATATTTTTAAATAAAATATTATATATATATGTGTGTGTGTGTGTGTGTGTCTGTGTGTGTGTGTGTGTGTGTGTGTGTGTGTGTGTGTGTGTGTGTGTGTGTGTTTATATATATATATGTGTGTATGTTCTTGATCAAAACAAACTCATAAATAATTACAACGGTCATTCTACTACATGTCTATCTAGACGACTTACGACCACGGATCCATTAGAATTCATTTAAACACACACACACAAACCTACCATACTCCATCCGAAAGATGTTAGTAGAAAATACAAGTATAATAACCTCACCCACATGTAAAAAAAAAATCTTTAAAATAATGGAAGCGTTAAAAAGAAAAAAGAAAAAGTCAACACTCAATAATATTAATTATGGACACAGCCACAATGCGCTGACTGTGTTCAGAAAATAATAATATAATTCCAGATACATACACACAACACATACCTCGAGCTAAAAAATAAAAATAAAATCATCCTTGATAATGGCTAAAAGTATTGCCGTAAGCATTCGGAATTACAGAACATTCGGACAGTTTCTACACATTCTGTGTCCAGAAACACAAGAAAAATTAAATACAAAGCTTAATCGCAGTACCTTGTCTGTCGTCTTTAATGAAACATGTATAAAACAGGGATTGCTGCCTAAATACACAATATATTTAAACATAAATTGTTATATAACAGACGACGAATGTCTGTCATGTTTGATCATGTGCTGTTCTAAACTTCATATAGTTACTTTAATTTCAAACTAGTCACAACACATTACATTTCATTAAACATGGTTTTGTTGTTAAAATTTTGTCCTCACACGTGGTACGACGTCAGAGAACCGCATCACGAACTTACGACCTGCGTCTGTCATTCCGCGACTGTTATCGTCGCATAGCAATCTTCTATGTCAACATAACAGAATATCATCTTTGATGGGGAATATCTTTGTTTAAATGTCCATATAACCACTCTAAAAGTGGGTGATGTGAGCAGAAAGCTTCGATCAAGGAACAGCATAATAAAAGAATATCCAGATGTTGGACAGTTTTTCTCTTTATTTTCTTCCGAAATTAAAGTTTAGAACGACTCCTGATCAAACATAATAGATTTATTTTCTGTTATATTTAACAATATATGTCTGAATAATGATCTGCTCCCACAATACACTACATATATATATATATATATATATATATATATATATATATATAATGGGGGTGGCTAGAAAGAAATTGAATAAATTATGGAATATGAAAATATCACAGCGCTTATCCTGAAGACCCCTGCAAAATGGTTGGATTAACTGTGAAACTGAGAAAGAACTGAAACCTTCCAGTCGACAGCAGTGCTGAAATCAACATGAATACTGCTGAGAGTGTTGGAATTGGAAGAGAACTGTTTCATTTAATGTCCAGTGAAAAATCTTTCAGTTAGTACTGGTGTAGAAAGAGAGTGACTACAAATAACAATAATTAAATCAATAATTTTAAAAACAGTCTAAGAACAGAAATTTTCACTGTTTTTTCATCCAATACAATGCCCAAGAGCCACTTAAAGTAGACGATTACTCAGTGAGGGGTTTGAAAGTAGATAACAATTGATCCGAGAATTAAAGCGATTAAGATTGTAATGATTGAGGAATCTTGCTCTCGAAACTGGTAGAACTCAGGAATCAATATAGCTTGTCGGAACATTTACCTTGGAAATAGTTATAGAATCGGAGGAGATTTGCTATGTCTCGTCTGTAACAAAGTGGGGTTGTAAAGTGGAAAATAATTCATCACATAGAAGGCCACGTAACCGCTCTGTCAATGTTGGTAAGTGAGAATTGATCAGCCCCAGCCCAGATATGACAACAATAGTCCATTCTTTGGTTTGATATGACTCATCCAAAAATAGAGCATGGTAAAAGGAATCAGATACTTTCTGAAATGGTACAAGGAACCGACCATTTTTCCAGTTTCTTTAACGACGGGTCGTATATATGAGTTCACCTTGGAGTGAACCTGAAGATCTGGAGTGAAATATTTTTTACGTTTCGTAAAGAGGGACAAAGCGACGCATAACCTACCTAACGAGATTATGTAAATGGTTGGCAGAACAGGGATTAGGAGATATAGCAAAGCAACAAAAATTGCTAAGAGTTACAAAGGACAGGATATTGTGGAGGACCATAATCACCCACAACTTGAAGGGAGATGACACATAGAAGAAGGAAAAAACGAAGAAATAACTGACTTAAAACTTTATTAATGAAAAATTAAAATCAAAGAATTGATATATATCTAAAAACTAAAATAATGACAATTTTTTGCCTGCGTACCTTATAGATGGTGCTTTAACTCAATCTAGGCTTATTTTTAAAAATTAACTTCCTTCTTCTTTATGTGCCCTGACCCCTCAGAACGTAGTCGATCACGGCTCTCTACAACCATCTGTCCCTTGTACCTTTTAGCAAACTTTGTCTTTCTGTTATTTCTCCTAAGCTCTGTTCCGCAATCCATTTACTCAAGCTCCCCAAGTTTGTTATAACTGATTTCCTCTGTCCTTCTGTCCTGTGAGTATCAGATTTTCCAAGCCCCCCTTCCTCATTATATGCCCCAGAAACCTCAACTGTCTTTTCCTGATGTTAATTATTAGTATCCTTTTTGTTACCATAGAGCCCGTAATTCAATAAATTTATTTGTTTTATAAAGGATGCTGTCGAAATCATAACACACGCACATTTGTTTGTGTGCATTTCTTCATATTCAATAATGGCATCAAAACATCCTCATTTTGGTTATTACGTAGTTAATTACTTATATGTTCTCCTTATTATGAAAACATTTGAATGCTTTCGTGTAATTGGTACAATTCCCATTGCAATTGGATTCACAGAATTATTGGCTGGAGTTGACAAATTTCTACGCCAGAGAATTTCCTGGATTCTTCTTGTTCTCACTGTGACTGAATTGTTGCATACCACAAATCAAAAGAAATACAAGTGTGTGTGAAACCCTATCAAACTTTGAACTTAAAAAGACAGGTATGTTGGACGTAAGAATCATGAGAGAGAATGTGCTAAAATTATATTCCTTAAACATTTTGCACATTACTTTATTCCCGATAGAATAAGTTATTTATTGATGTATAAACAAGGAATTTTCCGATTACGTGAATATGTCACAGATAATTATCGAAGATGCAGGTTAGGGAAAACTCAAGCTGTTACAATTTCACCCCCCTCTGATTCTCTCTCTCTCTCCTTTCCATCTCTCTCATCCCCCCTCTCTCTCTCTCTCTCCGCTTCTCTCCCTGTTTCTGTACGTTTGCGTTTCTCTCCTCTTCTTCCTCACTTTTCTTAGTAGTTATCCTTATTAAAGCTCTGACGACTGGTAACTAAGTTCTGACGTCTTCGTCTTTGTACTGTGTCCTTTCAGGACGTGGGCGATTATGACTCTCCGCAACTTCTTTCTAGCTCTTAGCAATGTTTACCGTTACACCATCTTGCCTGTTTTATCTTTAGACTACCACACGCCCACACTCCAATTACAAAAACTCGTTGGATATATTACTTGTTCTTTCTCTGTCCCTTCTCTTTTCAATATGTCCTGTGACTATTTAATTTTCTCAGCCTCCTTCCCACGTTATGTGTCCTAGTAATTTTAACTGTCTCATTCTGATTCTAAATATAAGCGCCTGTTTTGTTTCCATTTTCCTTAAAACTTCCTAGTTGCTCACGTGCTCTGTCTATGGCATTCTAAGCATCTGTAGAACGACATTTCTGTTACCTCAAGTCTTCACTTCATCTGTTAGTAAATTGTCCAGCATTCAATGCTACCATATAAAATGATTGATAATGCATAACAATTCAGCACTTTTCCTGTTTCTAAATAAATTTTCCTTTTTCTTAATATTTTGTTTAGCTTTTTTAAGACATTTTTTGCTATTTCGAATGAAAATAAACCGTGTATCACACTTTAATGATATAATTTCCGTCTAGATTTTAAATTTTGAAATCGCTGCATCATTTTTTTAAATTTTTGATGGTACAGCCTGCTTTTTTCTGATTATAAAGAATACTGCAGCGAGGGATAAAATTAAATACGATCAGAGCTTTAAACAAAGTAAAATATCTCAATCGTTCCATAACATATTCTTTTTTTAGGATATTCCCGAAATATAAAATATTTCTTTTACTAATAGTCAACGTGGTAAAATTGCTTACCTTATCTCAAAGAAATGTGATGTGGGTGTTAAAAAGACATGATGTAACTCTTAGGATTAATTATCAATTTGTAAATTAATAACCCTATAGAAAAATTGTATGCTTATGCAATTAAAGGCAGCTTACTTTTCTCATGTACTATACATTAATTCTTGTTAAATTTTAAAAATCTTGTAAATTTGTGTATATATATATATATATATATATATATATATATATATATATATTGCAGTAGACGTACACTATGTCACCAATAAGTCTGGAAAGAGTCAACAATAAAAACATTGAATCGCTGATCATTAAACACTGTCTTCGATGGTCAGAACATATAGCAAGAATGGAAGAGTCAAGGTTTCGACGCTAATCTTATTCAGTGAGTTCTCTTTAGGGAAAAGACCACGGACTTGCCCTTTTCGAAGATACAAGGAGCAACACTGAAAGCCACTAGACGAGCCTAAATTGCTTGAAACACAAGAAAGCGACTGTACCAAGTGACGGTGTTCTATCACCATCGAAAGCAAAAACATCGAAGCCACCAGAAGGAAAAAGTCAAACAAAATGATAGAATGGCACAACAAAATCGAATTTGTCCCCACCAACATTACTATGCAGACTCTTCCATGCAAGAATTAGTTTACTTAGTCATTAACGCTATCAACATAAATGAAGCGATCAACAAACAAACGAAATTCTTACATACGAGATAAAGCCGACTACATTGTAAATCAAATCGACACTTTAGAGCCAATTTACTTGCTTCTACTTTAAAAGTTAACTTTTTTCTCAATTAAGAACTACAGAGGAAAATACACTTTCATAAAAAAAATTGTTTTCAAGATAGTGCAGCTTTCAAGACATTTTTGTTTGCATTGTATAATAAAGTATCTACTAAGCCTATTCATAAATAGGAACGCCTCTCCCCAACCCACTTGTGCCAAGTGGCCATCGGACAGTCGCCAGTCTGGACGCAGAAGCTGCGCCTCAGTGGTCAACGGCTTTACCATATGGCAGAGGAACTTCTGAGAGTAGGGACGAGATAACCTCAACATTCCCGGTGCAAAAGGAACCGGCAAACCATTGGATTCTTTTACCTTGAATGTCATCATAAACTACAATTACAACAGAAATGGGGAAGAATGGTGACCCCAGCTGCGTAAAACGCGCTAACTGAACAAATGAATGAATAAACAACAGAGAACCGCACAAAAGATCATTGCAGGGTTATTGCTGGAAATGAGAATTTAATCCTTTACTACAATGACCTCATTGACTGAGTCGTGGTGGAACGCCTTCTAAATAAATCATGATTCGGATCCAATAAATGTTTGTCTGAGTTCATCGTAGGATAAACAGTTATTACAAACTAACAGCCAAAGTTTACTGCCAATAGCTAAGATGTTTAAAAGCGGTTTGGGACAAAAATCAACAATCACCATGATAATACACCACCCCATATTACACGAATGACCAAAGATCTGTCAAAACTCGGCTTGGAAAAATGATTCATCCGCTATATTCGTCGGCATCTTTTATTTTAATTATTGTTTAGAAGTTTGTAAGTGATTTAGACTAACTTAAGAAAAGAGGTCGAAAATGCTTTAGTGTCTTATTTCAGGTTAAAGCTTAAATAATTTTATACTTGTCACACATGGCAGAAATGTATTCTTCTAGCTTGTTTGCAAATGTTATAAGATCATATATAAGACAATTATTACTACGTTAATGATTAAATACATCTGTTAACCAATATTTTGTTTTGTTGTGGCATAATAGATCCCCCACACGATTGGCTTAGAACACCCACGAAGTTAAGTGGAATGTGAATAATTTTTTCTGGGTTCGATGCGCGGTAGTTTTCTGTCTTCTTTTTTTCGGACAAGGTTGACAATAAAACGTATGACGTAAGAACTTCAAAGTAGTCAACGCTTAGCGAAAGGAAATACAATAAATGGAAAAATAAATAGATAAAAACTTGCTGATAATTTAAAAGTTTTGCTCGCAAGATTATATTAACATAGTTAGGGTTAGAATAATACTATTACAATGCGTTTTAACTTTTTGTTTTATAATAATGTCTATGATCAGATTTTTTTTTCTTTTGCTTAATCAGAATAGAAAACTGATCACTCACACCTGCCGATCGTACGCATTACAAAGATACTAAAATAAGTTTTAAATCTGTTTTTAAAAATATCTTTTTTTCTATTTGTATGCAATTTTAATATAACCGTTTACACTATTTACATTGTTCGGACTGCTGTCCTTATTATTATCATATTCACGAAGTTTCGGCCGTTGTATGCTCCGGCCTTCTTCAAGTGATATACGTTAGAATTTCAAAATCGAACCCTTTATTTACTCAACTGGGGCAGATTGTTCTAGTTTTCCGTGCCAAGCATTTTCTGTTTCAGTTATTTCCCTTTAGTAACTTAACGTTCTAAGTTTATGTTCGCCTCTGCTGTGGCCAGATATTGAACTCACAATTCTTTGGGTCAAGTCAATGGATTATTTCAACCACTGGATCACTTCAACCAACGCTTGGGGGCATCAGTGAATACTTATAAACTCAGTGACTCAGTGATTAGTTTTTACCAGAGTTCATATTACAATTTTTTATTATTTTTTTCTCTCTAGAAATCTGTATTACGGGTTCCCATATTGTATTCATGTCTATACTTGGCCGACTTAGGAGATTTTTGTGGCCTAGCATAGACGCTGATTCCTTAAGTGTTTGTATTTTCCAGTGATGTTGTCTGTCTATTATTATTAAGATGACCGGTTTTGTGATTATGTGCGGTACATTTAAAATATGTACCTATTTAAACATTTAAATATGGCCAGATGAATAAGAGACTAAAAGCGACAGAAATGCAGTTGGACAGACGGACAATAAGAACATCATGGATTGAACATGTAAGCAATGAGGAAGTTCTAAAGAGCATGGGAACTAGAAAGATACCCATAATTAAAATCAGAAAGAGACAGCAAACCATTTCTGCGAGTATTATGAGAAAGGACGGTTTGGAAAATTTGATACTCGCATGACGTATTGAGGGAATGAAAAGTAGAGGGAAACAGGAAGCAATTTCCTTAATATGTTTCGCTGAATGGATAGCACAGCGTAGACAAGGAGATATGGTAAAAGAGTCAATGTTGCTTAGAACTACAATGGGCAGGAAGTAGTGGCGATCCATGATCGACCACGTCCTAGTGGGGCACGACATATAAATGAAGATGATGATGATTCCCGACTCAGTTCAGAAATATTGAACGACTAGATCTCTAATTTACTACGTATAACTTATTCCGCTATGTTGGATATAAACTTGCAAAGAGTTAAAACAAAATTATTTTTTAAACCTTTTCCAGACGAATACTCGCTTGCTTCTCGAAATTTCACGATCCTCGCAATGATGCGTGATACACAATCGATAATATTAAGACATGCTGGAAATGTTGCGCAAAAACAGAATAAAATAAAAGAGGGGGAAAGGGTAAAGTAAATATATATAAGACTAATCTGAGTGAAAAAAAAAAGAAGCGCGTTTTATACTTGTCTCTAAAGAAATTGATTCGTGAAAAAAGACTGTCGAATGAGGTGGGATAAGGTCATGTTGGAAAATGATTATAGCTTTAGGTATTAATATCTTATTTCAACTTGTTATATGTAATTAATTTCGAGTAAGTACCAAATCTGCAACAAGTCTGAATGTTCACCTTTTATTAAGTTGTTTTCATTTTAGTTTATTCTTATCTTAGTTAAGAATCAGTCCAATTGACAAGGGTGATGGATGACATGTAATAAAAATCATTTTGACGTATAAAAATAATCAGTCAAAAGAAAGCTCAGAAAGAAAGACGCTATAATAAGTATTTACTAAGCTTAGCTTAATCTGGCACAAGGCCACAAATGGAGACACTTAGTGAGGATCGATCTCACTAGACAGTAGTAAATGACCACTCATCTTGCCTATTAACCATTAATCCAGAGCAAGAGATAAAAAAAAAATATAATTGTAGACCAACTGTTTCTCTTGTTTTCCCACATAGCTGGTGCTAAAATAGAGCATATATATCTTTCACAACAGTGTTGCACTAGCAATACTGCCTGTGTCTTCTGCAAGACGAAGGGGATTATAGCTCTCCACAACTGTCTCTGTTTTGTTATTGTAAGTCACTTGTGTCTCTTCACCACTTTATCCCAGTTCTACGATCCACTTAAACTCATTAGATAGATCACTCGCTGTTTTCACCCCGTTTCTCATGCCTTCAATGTTTCCTGTTAGTATTAGTCTTTCCAAGCCCACTTTCCTCATTATATGTCCAAAAGATTTTCAGCTCTCTCTGATTGTAAATATAAGCCTACTTTTAGTTTCACCATTCCTTAAAACTTGTACGTTCTGTCCATGATATTCTTAGCATCTGTTTGTAAAAACACATATCTGCCGCTTTGAATCTTTACTTTATATGTAAGGAAATTGTTCAGCATTCACTATCATGTAGGAGGATAAACATTATGTAATACTTCTTCAGGCTTTTCTTTGTTTCACAATGGTTGTTCCTAATCCAGTTTAGTTTTGAAAAATATTTTCAGATCGTTGAAGTCTTTAATGGACGTGTCTTAACAATACTGCAAAATATATTTAAAGTAGTTCTTCTTCTTCTTCTTCTTCTTCTTCTTCTTATTATTATTATTATTATTATTACCTTACGGATAACGGAATGACGGAATTATCAACTTTTTCGTATTTTATGAGTACATTGCAATTAAAAAAAATATCCAGGGAGATAAAAAAAAAGACGTAAATGAATTTTAGCGATTTATTTATCGAGTTTATAATAACAGAAAATTATTTTTTTGTCATTAGAAGAGTCCAGTGCCTAGTAATGAGGAAATTGTCTATCGTCAGGGGATTCTTTCGTAAAAATAACGGACGGCTGCACTCTCTCACTCTCTCTCACACAATCACACACACACATATACACACACACAGATAGATAGATAGATAGATAGATAGATAGATAGATAGATAGATAGATAGATAGATAGATGTTGGTTTCACGATGAAAAATAGCCTTCTCCACAAAATGGAAAATATAATTCTTTTCAATATCGAATAATTAATTGAGTCTTCTTTGTCAAATTTAAACATAACATACAAGGGAGTGTGGAAATACTATCGACCCGACCGAATTTTCAAAATCTGAACAAATGACAAAACATCATAAATTTTAGGGAATTCCTTTTTGGCCTGGATCAGATCTTTTGAGCACTCCTCGATAAAATCGATTATTACTAAGTCAGAAAAAGCTTGAATTGCATAGAGATGAAATTGTAGCAGACTCTATTGGAGAAATAAAAAAGTTTTTTATGCACATACAAATAACATACAACATACGCACACGTGCAAATAACATCATTATCAATAACAACAACAACAACAACAACAATACTACTACTACTACTAATAATAATAATAATAATAATAATAATAATAATAATAATGGACTCGGCCATCGTCTTCAACGTATGAGGGTCCAGTAGTTCAGTGCTTAGAATCGAACAGCCAGTCTACTTGCACATATGTTTTGATTATAATGGTGATGGCTTGTTCAGAACCAACCACACTTTTCAGAAGTACCGACTTGAAAGAAATGGTGCACATAGTGTGCCACATGGTCTCCACGCAACCTTCTTCAGGTTTTGAATTCAAAGTTTTCCTTCTACTAGACTGGTTGCCAACCAAGACTAAAGAGTCCAGTTTGCCCCGGTATTTAACCCATAGCTAGGAGGAGAACAGGCAGATCTATTCTTTCCACAAGAGGATTTGCGCGTACGCGAATGTAACAAACTCGACTGGAGCTCGAACTCGGCTCTCCAATTTCTCATTCCGAGCCGATATTCATTACACCTATTTTCTTTTTTTTTTTTTACTTTCTTTTTTTCGCCATTTTCCTTTCTGTGATATTAACTTCATTTTATCTAGTCCTTTTTTTTTTCCAACTCCGGTATCTTTTTATTCGATTCTTATTCCCTATACGTCCTTTTTGTCATCTTCGAGAAGTTATACAGCAGAAGATCATTTAAAACTTTCTGTGATACAATGTCATCTTTTTGCTCATTGCTAAATTAGCCTAAAGGTTTGGCCGATTTTCAATTCCATTTATTTCAATACATCTTATTCAGGCAATTATCATTCTCTCAGAAATAAATCTTGATCATGTTAAGGGTTCTGATAAGAGTTTTATTACCTGTAGGCGATATGATCAGGAATATGAGGAGAGCATTTTTCGATATCTGCCATACCTTGATATCTTTAGAATTATTTTTGCTAATTATTTTCTTCAATTTCATCTTCTTTGCAGAGTTGTAATGTTTGATGATCTGTAAATGCTTTTCAAGCCAACGCAAGCGAACACAAGCGAAATAGCAGGAGATCAATTTATTGTCTTAATTTATGACAATTACCATGATGATATATCTTGATAACGAATAAGCAATCTGGTTTGATATTCCTCCCAAGTACTATATTTTATTCTAATATCAAAGGTCAGAAGAAATCGCCGATTATTATTATTATTATTATTATTATTATTATCATTATTATTATTATTATTATTATTTCCTTTGATTTCTGCTGTATACTCATTTCTCTCCGGATAACAACCAGAGACTTAAGGTCAGAAATTACACTTTCCACTGAACATTTTTTTTAATAAAAATAAAACAATAAAAAAAACACAAATTTTATAAAGATAAAGCCCTTCCTAAGGTGTGAGCTGTACTTATGAAAAAAAATATTTTGTATTTCGTTAAAGCATGGGCGACCAAGAACCTTTTCCAATCAAACCCAGAGCTCCAACTACAACTGGAATTATTGATGTCTTCATTTGCCCATAGTTTTTTTTAAGATTTCACTTGTATTTTCATATTTTAAAATGTCCACCTTTCCATTTTAATATTTTTTTTTATCCTTAAAGATACATTACAGTATGTAGGAACTTTCAAGCCAGTAAGATTCTGTTTCTGTATTCTTTAATCGCTATGTCTGGGGGATTCGCTTTGATTGTTCTGCCTGTGTGTATTGTAACCTCCGATAAAATTGTTACAGGTCTTATGTCTATAACTGGGCTTGGGTGGTGTTCATACCAATTTCTTGCAGCTTAAAAAGTAAAGTTAAAGTAAAAGTTACAGATTTTCTAGTGCAGATATTGGTCCAATCTGTCATGCTTTGTTTTATATCCGGTGGATGCTAATACCTGATATAAGATGGTCAATTGTTTCTGGATATTCCTCGCAGAAACTGCATTTCGGGTTAACACAATTTTTCAATGTTTGGTTGGTAATTTCTAGTTAGCAAGCATTGGTCCTGCACAGCAATAATTTTATCATTATTATTATTATTATTATTATTATTATTATTTTATGTTATGTTTCTTGCTTTGTATCCTGTAGAGCTGGGTCCAAACTATGGTCGTGAGGCCCTATAGGGAAACTGCCATTTGATTGATAGCACTTTTCTTAGTATATGGGATTTTCATAGTAGGGTGATTTTCTGGATAACTTGTATGTTGAGGTTACCTGGGACACTGTTAGTAAAATTGTCCATTCTTTTTCTCACAAGGCTCAGAATTCCGATTACTATTGGTACAGTCTCAGTCATCATTCCCCACATCCTGTCAATCTCGATCCCTAGGTCCTTGTACTTGGACATTTTCGCGAAAATTTTCATGGAGGTGTTTCTCTCAGATGCTACTGCTATGTCAATAAGCATACACTTCCTGAATTTCTTGTCTTTTATGATAGGTCTGTTGTTTTTTTTATTATTATTTTCCCTTTGAATTGGCGTGTCTCAGTCACATTGCTATTTTGGGTAACTGTGTCTGGTTGGTGCTCATACTCAGTGGTTTCGAATTTGTGCTTCTTGCATATTTTCCAGGGCACATATGACGCTACCTTGTTATGTCTGTGGGTATATTCATTTTTTGTCAGTTCCGGACATCCTGAGACAATATGATCGACAGTTTCATCATATTTACCGCAGAATACATATGCTACGCCCTGTAATAGCTGTCCCCTGTCCACAAATTTAGCTTGCCAGTCCCATGCACGCAAATTCTTAGTATAGCAACAGTGGATAGAGTAAATCTCTAACACTTTTTAAACTTCCGGCAAAAGAAAGAAAGAAAGAAAGAAAGAAAGAAAGAAAGAAGCGATAACGCCCTCATGCGTTTAAAGTCTCCTTCAGGGAAACTGTATACTGATATGAAATATGTTAACATGAAATTATTATTATTATTGTTGTTGTTATTGTTTTCTCATTCAACCAGAGATCTTGCATTATGGGTGTACTCCATCAAGTCGTACGTCTTCAGGCAGAAAGCACCTTTCACAGAATATTTACAGAGCCAATCAACGTCAACTTCTGAAGCGATGACAAAGTTGTATTCAAATTTTCTCAATATAGTACATTAATTTCGGTGGCATATACCCCTACCGTCTCAATAATAACTGGGGGGGTGCTAAACGTCCCTACGTTCTGATAATTTCAGGCTGGACATCAGTGTAATTCTTGAGGGTATCAATTATCTTTCTTTTTTCAAGCAGACCTTATGCCGTAATTTAATGGTCAGGAGCGGGTCACAACAAATGACCATGGGTTGTGTTATTTATTCACCTCTTCACATTAGCAAATCCTTTTACGGAATTCTGGTTGTCCTAGTTAGAATCACAGTCCCACCCCATTTTACCGAGCGATTTTTGGATTTTTTTTTCTGTCAAAGTTTCAGGAGTGCCTGCAACAATAGGAATGACTTCTTTCTTAAATGTGCTACCTCATGTTTCATATCGTGGTATCTTTCACTTTTCTTCTTTTCTTTCTCAAATGTCCTTACATCTCTTGATACCGCTATTTCGATAATTGAGCACTATCTTTCTTCTAGACAGTAATAATATCTGACTTTCTTCAATTATATTATCACATTGCATGATGAAGTACCAGAAGAGCTTTACACACTTATTTTCTACTACAGTAATTGGTTTATGCTCATGCCAATTTTCTGCTCTATCACCTTTGTATTTGACACATTATTATTATTATTATTATTATTATTATTATTATTATTATTATTATTATTGCTGTTTCATTTTGAATTACTGTGATAATAAATACGCCCAGCTATGTCTACACCATAGAAAAAAAACAGTTATTATATTACCAGTTTTGCTTATCCAGCAGAATGATGGAAATGGATTTTTTTCTAAATTGATTTATTTCATACAAAAATAAAATTTATATGGACAGTGTACCACGCAGGATATGAGCAGTCCAAATAAGTATGGTTTTCTAAATGTCTTGCAACCAAGATTGCCCAGGTATTTGCTTGGTGAAGTTGTTTGTGCCTTTATTAATGAGACTGAGGGCACCCACCACTACTGAGAAGGTAGAAGCTGTCATTTTCCACATTTTCTGTATTTCTATTTTGAAGCCCTCATATATTGACAGTTTTTCCGAAGATTTTAGATGCTACGTTGTTATCAATCAGAATCGCCATATCAATAATTAAGCAAATTTTATTGTCTTTAGCTTTGATGACTATATCACGTCGATTAGTTTTTACAGTCCTATCAGAGTCCCACAATACAACAATGTTGCCTATTTCTCTGACAGGATCACATATTATTATTATCATGTACTAGCAGCATGGCCCGGCGTTGCCCGTGCTTGATTCAAAAATCGTACCACTCATACAGCAATCGCTATCACTTGACTTCAAATATTTTTGCCCTTCCTAGCCCTTAAACTAGTGCCCTTTGCCGTGATGATCTTGCTACATGCCTTACTTCTTGCCTATCTCACACTGCGAATTTTTTCTAAGCTCTATACTAAATATTAAATCTGTTACGAAAAAAGAACTAAACAAAATGAACACAAAACGATCAGCTTTAAAAAGGACTCGTAACTGGAAAAACCGAATGAAAAGACAATGTTAACAACAAATACTTTTTCACACCAAACCCAATCAACGTTGAGTTTAAGCGAGCGAATGAGCCAATTGGAGTAAAGTGCCATGCAGATTTAAATTTTCCCACTTGTGACGATTTTCTTTTTTTCTTTTTTGCATACTAGCATGCTAGTTAACATTCGTGTCAGTCAGCTGTTGGCTCTCACGCTGGCCAGTAGAATCTTCCTGCCTATTCGTGGCAGCCAACTATTGGCTCTCACTCTGGCCAGTACAAAATGGCCGCAAACTACATGAAAACTGCCGTAGAAGCATGAAAAAAATCGAATATTTCCACTATCGATGGCAGTTGGGAAATGCAAAGTCGGTCTTGGCCTTCCCGCTAACTTGGAGCATGTGCATGTAAATTTTGATGCAAACCCGTCGAAAATTGCGGCCGTGCATTCGTTACACACACACACGCACACGCACACGCACACGCACACACATCCTGCCTTTTATAGATAGAGATGGTTTTATCTTGCCAGAAAGCAATTTTAAATGCCTAATTACGAAGTCTCCTTCGAGTAAAAAGGGCGCTATAGGAGATCTATCTATGTACATTGGGGACGTTTTGTTTAAATGGACAGTGTTTTGCAGGTGATATGTGCAATTCCGCACAAAGTTATCTTTTGTAACTTTGACGTGCAGAAATTTTACTCACATGGTTTTCGATACTCCATTTTATCATACTCAATGACCCTGTCACAATGTGGATAATTGTAGTTTTAAGTTTCCACATTTTGTAACTTCGATTTGCAAGTCCTTATAATTTGACAGTTTTTGAAATTATTTAGAAATATTGGAATCCTGTAGGCAAGTCATATCAATTATTAGGTTGGTGAAAAAATAATGACGTAATAATTTCGTTTTTGACGTATTTTTTAACGTCAAAAAACGACATTATTACGTCATTATTTTTGCACCAACCTAATATTTGGCAAGTTCCTTTTTTGAAATATTTTATGACTACGCCTGGTCTATTTGCGTCAAGTTTACTGTCTGTAAGGATTGGGAAATTCTACAATATAGTCACTCCATCGCTATTGGTGATATCATTAGGACGGTGTTTGTACCAAAATCCAATACCATAGTTCGAACAGACATACCAATGAATATATTGCCATAGCCTGTCATGTCTAATAATGTATTCTTCCATAGTAAGGAGTGGGAACCATGATACTAATGGTCAGCAGTTTCATCAAATTTATGGCGTAAACGACAGGCGGGATTTGAACCAACTTTGTTAATTTTAGCCTTGTAGCCATTGGTTGGAAGACATTAGTTTTGTACTGCCATAATAAGGTTTTCTGCACCCCCACCTTTCAGACCATTGATTCTAAGCCATTGATGGGTTTGGCAAACTTCGATGTTTGTTTCATCCACATACTTTGGGTACTTTCCATACAAGGACTTAAATCTTCATGTTTGTTCAAGAGCTATAGCCAGCAACTTAATTTCTTTTGCTGCGTGAGATTCAGGATATGTGTCGTCCTGAGTACCTGTTACATCCAAGGAGTTTCGTATTTATTGGCTTTGTTTAACGATGGAAGTATTCATGGTACTCTCCTGCTTGAGTTCAGCCTTCAGATACTTATCTGGTGTTGTTTCTACAATAAATATTTTACTAGGCCTCTAATTAATGTTTTAAAAGTTATTTCTAACTGAATGAGTCCGTGTCCACCAGCTTTCCTGGTGTGGGGGGTATATTCTATCAACATCAGCTTTAAGGTGGCACATTCAATGCGTAGTCAGTAGCTTACGTATTTTGGAATCAATGCGTGCTATATCATTAAAGCTCCATTTTATAACCCACAGCAGTTGGTAACAACGTGTATCGCCAGCGAATTTATTACATCTATTCTATACGGGGAATTCAGTTCTGATTGAAGTACCAAATGCTCTCTACGGTAGTATTCTTTTCTTATCTGTTCCTTCATTTTCGAGCATTGTGTGTCATTTCCTTCTTGAATACCTAAGTATTTATAAACTTCTTCTTGTTGTGGTTCCCTAATGGAGGTGTTGATGTCCAGCATTATATTACTAGATTTAAGAAATTTCCCTGCTTTAAACGTTGCCTTGGTACACTTGACCAGGCCAAATTTCATTCCGATATCATTACTGTAATCCGTTACTATATCAGGTAGGGATTTTGAAGTGGTTTTTCGCATAAAAGCTTGAGGGCATCCATATAGAGGTAGTGGTTAATAGCATGTTTGTAGATTTTTTTTGTCCCTGTTTGAATCAGTGAGCAATTTGAACAGAGTAAAAATGAAAATTGAAGAGGAGTTGTGAAAGTGAATCCCCTTAGTATTATATATCACTCAGTTGATGCCTATATTATTTATTTTAATATCACCATCTGTGTGGCTAAGTACGAGGAATGTCTTCCGTGCATGTATACTATTCTTAATAAACTCAATGATTTGTGGTGAAATTATATAGATTTGTGGGATTTTAATGATTCAATCATGGTGAACATAATCAAAATCTTCTTTGTAATCTACGCAAGCAGTGCTTAGGTTTCTACATGAATTCTTGCAGTTTTCTTGTGTCATAGGAGTTTGATCTTTGCACCCATATGACGCTTTTTTGCATCCTTTTTTTTCTTTCGAAAAGGGTTATTTTCTTCCAGGAATAAGTAAATAGGTTCTGTTGTTGATTCTTGATGCCAGGATCTTGTAGGTTGTGGTTAGACTTATGATAGTGCTGGACTTTTCGGAAATCTCTGTCTTTAGTTTTTGCAAGCAAGTAAGTTAAGCTTTCACGAATGTGTCTCAAGAATATTCATGATCTCGGAATATATACCGGCCAGTGCATTATGGATACTTTGTAGAGAGTGCAGCTCAAAATTTCAAACTTTATCTATCCATGGTGATTTCCACTTTGATAGAGCTGATGTAAATTCCTCTGCAAGGATGTCTGATCAATCTTGTGTTTCAACATTATTATTGATCATAGATTTCTGATTCCCTATCCAATGTGCATCCAAGTTAATGCGTCCTTGTTTACCCCAAATGTTTTCCAAGAGTTTTCAATTGAATCATATGTTGGTGGGCTGTCAAATTTAATGTTACTCGTACCAAGTTCTTAGTAAGATTTTCTTGACATCTTTTTTAAAAGTTTTTTTTTATGTCTATAAAAGGTAATTTGTTTCTTATATCCTGCCAGACGTTTGGCCTTCAGCTTGAGTTTTTGCTTAAAGATTTCAATTTGATTATCAGTGTTATCTCTGGACTTGTTATATTCCGTGATGATTCACTTAAGTTTATTATTATTATTATTATTATTATTATTATTATTATTATTATTATTATTATTATTATAGTAGTAGTAGTAGTAGTAGTAGTAGTAGTAGTAGTATTTGAATGAGAGCGCAGGTCGTGACAAATATACGAAGCCCAATATACCAATAAATGCACCCAGTCTGACGAAAAAAACAAAACACAGCAGATGAATCAGAACCAAATTGCGACAAGTTTTGATAAAAGCAGTGCGTAAACCTTCAGGTAATACACAGACATATCTTCAAGTCTACCCGACTATCCAGTCCTCTTCAACGATCTCCGATTGAAGTTATTGCCAAGTATCTGGATGTGATTGCCAAGTATCTTGGCTGATTCATTTTCAAACATAAAAAACCCTCTCGACCCTCGGCCATGAAGCCTCCCCCTATCAACCTCACCCATGAACAGAGATGTACAGTGCATCAGACTCTATGCTACATGCCCAACTGATTATGCTCGGGCAACTGACAATATGTGGTCTCTAACGAGATACTTACGAAGTACATCTTAACTCATCAAGACAACACATGTACATACTAACGACCTCAATCGGTGACGATCAGAAGCCATGAGAGCCATGTTTTGTTTAGCATCATATTATTATTATTATTAATATTATTATTATCATTATCTTTTTTCCAAATACATCTTGGGCGATTTAAGACAAATGACCATGGGTTCTATCATTTATTCACCTCTTTATATCGACAAAACCCTTTTCATAATTCTGACTGTGCCCAGCAGTACTGTTTTCTGAAGCATCTGAGTTTGAATCACAATCACAATTTTACTCTGCCATTTTTGGATTTTGCATGTCACTATTTCAAGGCTTCCCACAACAACAACAACAACTACTTACTTAAACCTCCACACGCGTACCATTATTATTATTATTATTATTATTATTATTATTATAATTATTATTATTGTTGTTGTTGTTGTTGTTGTTGCTATTGTTGTTGTTATTGTTGTTCCTGTGTTCTTTAGTTAGTACGTACGTTACGCCCTGACAATATCTCATAAATAATGGAGTCTTATGTATTGATCGCGAGGAAAAGGGGAAAAGACATATTAGAGACTGTGTTTAGTTTCAGTGAGAAAAAGAAAGAAAGAAAGAAAGAAAGAGGAGATAATAACGCTCTCGTGTGTTTAACGCCTGTTTCATTGAAATGAAAACCTTTTAAATTTTTAATCTTTTCATTTGTACCCTCTTTAAACCATGAACTGCATTCATACTGATGACTATTATTGTAATATTTTTAAAACTGCTAAAATATTTAACGATGCTATAGGGGTATTTCCACGGTTCTCTTGTAGTCGTGGAACTCGCTATGAATTTATTTCTTCATTTAATAATATGTCACATCAGAAAATTCAAATGGGATAACCATGAAATTCCCAGGATTATCTAGTAGCAGTAAGAGCAGTAGTAGTAGTATAAAAAGATAAGTTTATTGCCTTTGAGAAGAAACAGTTTAACTATAATACAATATAACTTTGCTTCTGACAACATGTATATTGACATTGTTTTAGTATACTTGGCAACTGCACACTCTATGGTACAAGTCCTGTAAAGATTTACTAGCATTACTTTTTGATTTATTATTCTTTTAAGATCACTTTGACGTTATGTCATTTGACTATACAAAAAGAGATTTTGTTACGGTATTCTTTTCACCAATTCTGTAGGTTGCTTGCAGTGTTGAGCAGAGATTTTGTATTGTTTTTATTGCACTGTTATTGTTAAACGTGTATTCAGCATAATAATCTTATTCTTTTTTTTTAATTTTATTTCACATTTTATCAGACGCGCTCAGACAATAATAGTGCAAAAGAAACAAAGTATCTGTATTATTTGTTGTAGTTTATTGCTGACGTTTTTATTATCTTACTTGTTCATTCTGTTCTTCCACTTAATTCATTTTTTACTACCCATTATCTTGAGTTCTAATCTTTTTTTATGTGCCGTGTCCCTTCAGGACATAGGCAATCATGGCTCTCCACAATTTCCTGTCCTTTGTAGCTCTTAATAAATTTTGTCTTATCTCTCCTAAACTTTGTTCCGCCATCCATTTACTCAAGCTCACTCAGTATGTTAAGCGCTGGTGTTAAGTTTTGCTCTGTCCTGTGAGTATCAGATTTTCCAAGCTCTCTTTCTTCATTCTGTGCCCTAGAATTATCAACTGTCCCTTTCTGTTGTTCAGTATCAGTGTCCTTCTTGCTTCCATTCTTGGAAATCATCCTGTATAATTCCTGTCTTTCAAAACTCTGGGGAACATTCTGAATCCTTGAATTATCGCCCTGTTAATATCTTACTTCTTTTTGGCAAAGTACGAGAGCCTCTAATCAACGTCGAATTGGTTATGCATCTCACATAGTACGACATTCTTTCGAATAAACGATATGGCTCCGGTTTCTCCAGGTCTACCGGATATCAGTGAACTTGTCTGTCAGGTTTTAGATGAGAACGGCGAAGCTCGGGTTGTCGCTTTAGATATCTCGAAGGCGTTTGACATGCTGGCCTTCTTCACGAGCTCAAGGGATGCGATGTCTCTGGACGAATATTTGTCTTAATCCAATCGTCCCTAACAAATCGTGTAATGAATGTCATGTTGAACGGATACGCTTCTAGTTCATTTCACATTAAAGTGGGGGGGGGGCCAGGGCTCTATCCTTGGACATACGTTGTTTTTGTTTTTTTATCTTCATCAACAACCTACCCGATGTCATCAGTTTCCAACCAGGTATTTATGTAAGTGACACAAATTCTGAGTCCTCTTAAGTAGAATCCGATGATTGTTCCGGATTTTATTTTGATATTATAATGGGTATAGAAAGTTATTAGATCATTTTTATTAGTTGATTTTAGGTGGACACTAAGTTTTAAGCTGCTGTCAACCCGGTGTAATATGATACATGGGAAAGGTAAAGTATTGTTTTCTTCTATTTTGTATGTAAATTCTATTGTACGTTCGACTTTGCTGATTGTTTGGGTAAAATATTTTGTAAAGAGCCAGATTCGAGAAATTCTAAGAAAATGCGTGCCATCGCTCCCATTTATAATCTAAATTTTGTTTATAAAAAATATTATTGAATGTGAAATAGAATGGATTAGTGATGAGACGGCAGATTTTTATTATTTTAGCTATTGGTAGGGAGAGATTTATCTTTGGTTGTGTTAAATGCTTTTTAAGAGATTTAATCATTTTTCAACTGTGACGTTAGTGTAAAGTGATTTTATATTTAGACTAGCTATGAATTTGTCAGTCATATTTATTTCTCTTAGTTTTTCAGTTAGGTGACTTGAATTTTTTTATATGTGATGGACTGATTGTCCCAAGGAGAGGGGTTTAAATTGTTGTTAGGGCTTTTGCCAGTTTGTGGGAGGCGCTGTCTATTCCTGAAATAATGGGGCACATTGGGATGCATAAAACCCACAAAACAGGTATCCCATTATTTCAGGATGAATAAAATAATTGTAACTGATCATGTGTAATCGACTAGATTTATGTCTGATTGGATAAGTTCATACATTTCACGCAGAATATTTTTTTTGTCCTGAATTCATCGTAAAATATATTTTGAAACTTGAAAATTCTTGCTTGCGCCATTACACACATCTTACGCATAGAATTCATATAGCAACAGTCTTTATTAGTTTTGAAGGTTTCTTTGTTGCGGAACGTATAATAAAAGTTTCAGTTATAAAATTATTTTATAATAATAATAATAATAATAATAATAATAATAATAATAATAATAATAACGGAGCTTTCCGTCTGATAAAGAAAGGAACTCAACAACAAATTAACAAAATCTCTGGTTCACCATCTCTCGAGGAAATCAAAAAATACTTAACAAGTACAGTTCATATAATGCTAACATCTTTGTTTATGTATGTTTGTTTCTTTTTTGTTTTTCTTGTTTTTTTGTTAATAGATATATTTTGTTTATTTAACTGGAAAAAAAATCACATTCTTCGCTTGTCCTAGGTCATTGGTTATATATGTGATTATAAAACAAAATATTTTAGTAATTATGATAATAAAGGTTTGATTTCTTTTGTAAGAGGAAGGGAGTTCTTGCTTTCCTTAAAAAGTAGAAAGGTGGCAAAAAGAAGAAAATATGGAATTGATTAAGAGCTGACGTTGTTATTGCCTAAAAAAAAAAATGAGAGGATTTAAAAACAAAAAAAGCTCGAACAGGCGTTAAAGTAAAAAAACAACAAAAAAAGTAATATTCAGCAAGCGAAGCCAAGTTGAATTGCTTTTCTACTTCCACAGTACACTCACGCGTCCACACATTCATTTAGAAAAAATGTAAAAAAGAAGGAAAATAAAAACTTTCAAACATTTATAATATAATGGAAACAATGGAAAATTTGTAAAAGTGTAATTATTAAGAATTTTAATAAATTATTAAGTCCACAATAATACAGATCTTTCCTATATATCCCTTATGAAAAGCCTACATATTGAAGTGCCGGATACTTTATTTTCCAGTTCAAGTTCACACGATTGTGGTCTTATCATTTTTTTAAGTGAAACTGAATTCCAAGCAGTAGTTATTAATTTATTTTGAAACAATTCAAGACGTCACATACCACAGAAAAATGTTCAACGCTATATTGTCAAAAGTCAAAACAAACACGGGGTTACGGTTAGGGTTAGTATGCATTTAGAGTATTAGTATGAGTATGCGTAAATGGGTCCACAAAAATAATTGTTTACGTGAAGATTTTATGTACGTAATATTGGCAATAAGCTCTCCAACGGTTTTAGTTGTTTCCTTTATGGAAATATGAGGGAAGCAAACAAAGCAGTCAGCATTCCAACAAATATTAATAACTTTTTTTGAGAGACTTCATGTCATCTAAGGGACCGCAATTCTTTACTGTATCGAGTTCTGTAATAAATTCTGGCTGGGTGAGCTAATAAACAATAAATAAATATATTTTACATTACAAACAATAAATAAAATGAAAGAACAATAAATAAAATAAACAAACAATATAAAATAAATAAATATTTTGTCCCGTTCATTTGAAATATCTAAAACTCCCAGTACTAAATCAAGCACTCGCTGTACTCAGGCAAGCATAAATCAGTATTAAAATTTAAAAGCAAATAATTAGTTCCTATTACCTGTAGCAAAATTTCTCCCACGTTGTCATCAGCATTCATCATATTGTTTACCAATAAATATTTGTAGTTTTTTTTTCTATCAACAATTCGAAGCGATGCAGCTGACGAACTTTTTATTCTTGTTGTTGCAGTTGTTCAGACACTATCTGTTCACGCTTCCTTAAACTGACGTAGGAGGATGATCAATAACTCCCACCAGCAACATCTAAAATAAATCACCTAATTAATATCGTTTAAGCAATTTCCCAGTGTCCAAGGATCGTCTTTTTCATCCCTGCCCCAACTTCAATCAGCTGCTCTGACCACACAGCCATATTGTTTAGTGTAGGTTGCCAAGCAACCATTATTATTACTCCTCCTACCACCCTTTCATTAATCCGAAATATGTGTGTGACGTAGTACCCATAAAATCTACCATATTCATAGCATGTACTTGTTACGTATTACACAAGTTTGCGTGTTACTCTCATTATGGCGGTCTTGCCGTGTGTCTTATTTTCGGCCGCTGACGTTTCAGATGCGAAAGATCTCATCAAACGTAAGTAATTTATTTATTTTTAGTTATTTGTATAGCTTTTCTTTTACTGAAACTGTCATAGTATATCATTACAGACCTGTGAAAGACAATCTAGTTGAGGCATTTAGCAACACCAGTTGTTTAGATTTCGAGGTACTATGACAAAAAATAGTGAAAAAAAAAGACATAAATTTTATTTTTTCAATCAGTTAATAAGTAATAACTTATTTTTATTTTTAACTAGCATAACGTTTGCCTTTTACTATTTATAGTGTACTGTAGTGTAGTGTGTCTAGTTTTTAAAGAATGTCGATTATTTAAAATGCTCGGGGCATAGTTCACTTGCATAAGTCATCGTTTTTTAAACTTTGAACGTTTTACATTTTTTTTAATTATCATTACATTTTTTTTATTTTATTTATTTTGGTAAAATTCTATATTATTGTTAAGTTTACTGCTCTAAACACATTTCGCCTAACAATCACAAAATTGCAGCTTTATTTATTTATTTTTTGTTTGTCTTCATATAATGAGCTTTTGAATTTTATAAAATCATGCTTCAGAAATATCACGAGTTAAAATTAAAAAAAAAAACAAAAAAACACCAAAGATGTAATTTATTTCAAATACTATATTTCTGTAAGTTGAAACCAAAATTATATTTAATTTCCCTGAAAAAAAATAAAAAAAATGTAATAATTTTCGCAAAAGCAGAAAAATGCCCTTGTTTTAATGACGTTTTGACAAACAACATTTCTCATTTCGTTCACAGGATTGCAATTAATTATTTTTTTATGATTTCGGAGTTTATTTTAATTTTTACAGATTCTAGTTTTTGATGGTGTATTTGAATGATGGGAATGCACAATTTTTTCTAAATGATTAACCTGATATTTCAAATAAAAAAGAAAAGAAAAAAGAATTCATAATGAATGATGATTGTTTTTTAGTTCATTAAGAAAGAAGCTATTTCCAACACAATTACATACTCACATACATACCATATGGAAACTCCCTCAAACTTTATTTTCTACCCAAACAGACAATTGAATAAACATGCCAAAAAGAATGCACATCTTTTAAAAATCAAAGCAACACTACCATGTGAAATATTTGACCAATCAAAAAACTGAAACCCTATTTTTCTCGAGAATATTTTCGTGAAAAATTTCTCATAAAAACCCACAGATTTCGACTTTCAAGAGCAGAGAAGTGACTGCATTCAAGCCGTTCAAACAGTTGAGAAGACCTGGCTATATAGCTTTTTCTTTCACCTTTCCAGCATATACTGAAAGAAACCTGTGTTGGCAACTTCAAAGGAATCATCTCCAACAACAGCCTGGACGGTCAGTGACTCTTCACTGTTGATCAAAATCTTTTATAAACCACAGATTTTTCTGTGGACGAACTACCCAAAGACTAACTCAACTAAAGACTATTTTGACTCCTTTTTGATTCTTTTGAATTCATGTACATATGTTTGTAAATACTAATGATTTGCTTAACATGCCTACCCATGTTTTCTTTATTTTTATTTTATTATTGTCTGGAATTCGAACGTTTGTATTTTTAATATAAATAAAATCTGGATGACAGAATTTCTCACAAGTTTAAAAAATCCTAGGAAGGTAATTTCAATGCAAAAATTGTTTAGAGCAATAAACTTAACAGTACTTAGATTCTATTTCATTCCTCTAGTAAAAATGCATTTCACAATGATTAAATTCTACATATGTTCCCTTCCTTGAAAAATCTGGTGCAAAATTTGTAATCAGTTCTGATAATATTTCAAGATGAAAATAACATTTTTCTCTGTGCCATGTCCCTTCAGGACGTGGGCAATCATAGCTATATAACTTCCTGTCCTTTGTAGATCTTAGTAAGGTTTGTCTTTTTGCTACCTCTCCTTATCCATGTTCTACCAACCATTTATGCAAGCACGTTAGGTAGGCTATGCACTGATTTCCTCTTACCTTCAATATGTCCTGTGAATGAGCAATTCTCTAAGTTCTATCTATTAATTATGTACCCTAGAAATATTAACTATTTATTATTCCAAGTATTAGCGATCTTTTTGTTTCCATTTTCCTTAAAATTTTGTCATTACTCACTTGTTTAGACCATGATATTTTCAGTATCCTATAGAGCCGCATTTCTGTTGCTTCACTCTCTTCTTCATCTGTAGGGAGATTGTCCAGCACTCACTGCCATCTAGGATGACCACGGCCCTGTCGGCTGGGCCTTTAGAATACGCCAACTGCACCTCTGTAGAGGGGTAAGACTCCCCCCCCAATGAGGTGTCCTGGGTATGACGTTAAATTGCATCCAACAGCAAGGCCTCTGATCTGGAGGTTTTGAGGAGCGTGGAACCACCTCTTAATTGCTGGTGTTCCCAGATCCACCTTGACCCGGGGTGGTAGCACCTGTTAGGGTCCCAGCTATGGGTAAATAGTGAACTGCTAGTTTTCCAGGTTTTGCTCATGTCTTGGGTATGGCGATAAACTGCATCCAACAGCAAGGTCTCAGATAATGTTTTCAGAAAAATAATGTTGCCAGGTATACGTTTTTTTGAAACAATAATGTTGCCAGCTATACGTTTTTTATTCTATACAAAATAAGCATTTAAAATTCATATAAACTGGATTTGGCATTAAATAACCCACAGTGGTTGATATGCTGTAAAACCCAAACAAACAAACAAACTAGGAGGACCAATAGGGAGATTGTCCAATATGCATGCATATTAAATTGTGGGAAATATGATTTCTAAGGGTTGGTATTTAGATTTTTTATTTTAAAATGTTTTATGGAAATTTTTCTACTAATTTAAAAAGTATTCTAATTTAAACCTTGGAAATCATATTTCTACAAATAGCGACTAAATAATGACTACTAATTTATACCTATTTAAAGGTATTTCAAAAGCTTCATTTAAAAATAATGATGTAGTAAATTAAAGATGCATTATAGAATTGCTATAAATTTGTTCTCGGTTTAAAAGTGGAAGCTTTTGTTGTAAGTAAGGTGATGTTGATAATAGATTAGTTTCTGTAGTATGCAATATGAATTTCTGATTTCTCACTGTCTGTCTCCTGCATTCGCTCACCCAATTCCAGTTAGGTCTTGCGACCCGTCAGTCTAAAAGCACCTTGACATATCACCGTTGCGTAGCTAACAGCACCTAATATTAGGTTGGTGCAAAAATAATTTCGTTTTCTAACATATGTTACTATGTGAGAAAACGAAATTATTTTTGCACCAACCTAATATTTCCCCATGGTTGACTGAGTAATAACCAGACTCAATGTTGCTTAACCTCTGTTTGAACATGATGCAGTCGTAAGTGCATCAGTATTCAATGTTATTAAAAAAATGCTCCAGAATTCAATGTTATAAAATGTAACAGTAATAGTACAAAGTAAAACTAATTTAAGATGCTGATAGTTTTATTCTTTTCTCAATGTATTTCAAAAATGCCTCATAACAATTTCACTATACAAGCAATCACATTCTTAATCTAACTTTTAGTTGGAGTCCATTTTATTTTCTCAAAAAGAAAAAAAATGAAACACAGTGATGAAGCAATGATTTTTGTAATGAAGAGTCATCTAACAACTAACATTTTGCGATGCATGCTTGCAACTGTTTGTCCAAATCTGAGGCTCATATTAGTTTAAAAAATAAAATAAAAAAACTTCTATTTCTGTTTATGGTCAAATATGTATTTGACCATAAACAGAAATAGAAGTTTATTAAAGATCACAGAAAACATATATTTTTCTTCTTAGAACATATTAAGATATTTTTTTTAATCAGTTTATTTCCATTAACTGATTTTTATTTCATCAGTTAAGAAAAGCTGTTATCTTTTGCTATACAATTCTTATCATTTTTACCATCTTGTATTTCTACTTCCAACCTTCTTCAGACATTCATGTATTTGACAATAAACAAAAATAGTTGGGTTTTTTTTTTTTTTAGTTTTTTTTTTCAAACCAATCTTTGAATCTCAGATTTGGCCAGTCGTGAGACGTTAGTTGCACTTCTTTACAAAAAATAAGTTTTGCTTTTATTTAGATAGAATTTTAAAATTTACTAATTTAATTTAATTTTAATTTAATTTACATGCATTTAATTACTAAATCTTTAAAGTTAGTAATTAAATGTGCGTAAGTAACAAGTAGTTTTTAGTTTGAATAAAAACTAACTTTTTTCTGATTATCTTGTCAAAATTTCTTTTACTGAATTTATTTACTTATTTTTCAGAGTTGCTTGACATTCCAGAATTAGTTGACAATACTGATCAAGATTTTCCACAATATGAATGGAAAGTAGATACAAAATATTATACTGCCCAAGTTGGCCTCTGTGCAGTTTCTGATCCCAGTGCAAATCTATGCCGAGAATCACCAGAATCAATTCAATCTCTCATCCTCTACTTTGATGCCGAGGAGGTAAGGCTGACAAAAAAAAAAAAATTACTGTATTTTATGAATATTATTGCAAGGTAACATTTCAAATAATAATGGACTTCACTTCTTAAATACATTGCCACTATAAGTAAAAGTTCATATCTTTTTCTTTTGTTTTTCTTCCAACTGTTATAATCATTAAAACAGTGGGTTTTCTATTGGAACATTCATCCTGTTAACTCTGCATGCTCTCTCTCTGGAGACAATAGTGTAGCACAAGACACAATAGACCTGAGCAAGGGTCATGGAGATCTTACGCTACCCTTACATCACAATTACTCTCTCAAAATTTCTGTTATCCAAAATAAAGTATAAATCAATACAGTTTGCTACAGATGCAATTGTAGAGATTGCCAGAAAGTAACACAATAAACTATCCAATGGCTTTTGCTCTAGCCTTCATTTCTTCCATAGATATTGACAAAGTGGTAGGGGGTTTGAATTCAGTTTTCTTTTTTCTAGACTGGGTGCAACCCTTAAGGAAAGTGCAAAGTGAATGAAACAATTGGAATTGGACCACTGCACATTGATTCCACTTCCTGTGCCATTACATTTAAGATCTTAGAAAATTCTGTAATTTCTTCTTGACTCTTATGTGGTCAGTTGTCCAATAATATGGGTGTGTAGCTGAGTGGTTAGAATTTTAGTGTTCCAACCACATAACCTGTGTTTGAATCTAACTGGAGTTGATTTGTCAGAAAGTTGACTTTTTGATAATATCTACCTGGGAAGATGATTCCAGCATGTGGCACTTTTGAAAAGTGCTGGTAAGCCATCTCATAATTTGACCCAAGCATTGTGAGTGAAACTGAGCAGATGAAACTGCTGAGAAGCCATTGATGGTTGTGCTTGTATAAACAAGGTTTTGAAAATACTGGTCTTGTTCAACGTTTGATCATGCCAGATTATGTGCTCTCTCTCCCAGAAACGAAGTAAGGTCTGCTCAGTGTGGTATAAGCCACAGGTTGGCTCTGTGGCTGTTAAAAACACAAATATGCCTTAGCAGGTGCCTGCAACAGGGATTAACACTCCATCCTAGCAGATAGATGTACTTGGAAAATGAGCTGCCAGCCAATAATATTCATATTTACTGGGGATTACTGAGTGGTTTTAAGACCAGCCAAGAAGCCCTTCTATGAAAATATGATCTTTAGTCAGATTTTAGGAAGTGTATCGCACCACATTTTATCTAGTATCGAAACACAAGCGTGGGTTACCCAGTGAATATCAAATTTATTACAGTAGTAATAGCTGACATAACAAATTTGCTAATCATCTCTCTAAGACGAAGAATGTGTAGGTGGTTTAATGGATAGCAGCTTAGAATGAGAAATTGGAAAGCCAAGTTCAAATTCCAGTTGGATGCGCACAAATTCTTGGAAAAGGTATGAATCCATCTCCTCCTCCTTGAGCTGTGTATGATGTGTCTGGAACAATCATTGTTATTCTTAGAAAAATGTTCATGTAATATTCATTTGCAAAGGGAATTATTCTTACATTCCAAAAAATGTCTTTGATTTAAATAACTTACAAAAGTTTGATTAAAAAAAACAAATCAATCAAGTCAGGTGCCTAGATTGCCTAGATATCCTATGTAAATAAAGTGAAGTGTACATGTGCCTGTCCATCTGTTTTTTTTTTTTTCTGATTTTCACAAATCATAAACGACCTGAAGTAAATGGTAGTAACTACAGTAGTTACATGTGATTAAAAATTAAATAACTCATTTGAAGTTACATTTAAATATTGAACAGAATGAAAGGGTTTAAAAAAATAAGCCTTTATTAAAGGTTTAGCTTTAATTTCACTTTTCATTGCAATTGATATCATCTAATTAAACTAATTAAAACTTAAGTGGGGTATGGTATCTTGCTCATATGTTTTCTTTTTCTAATGCATGTACTGTGTCATATTCAAAATATTACATAGTTTAGGTTCCCTAATATCTTTTAAGAGTGACTTTATGTGAAGGGATCTTAAAGAATGGTGATTTTAAAAGAGAATAAAAATTACACGCAAATATAAATCTAAACAAACACCAGAGATCAGTTGCATGTACAAAGAAAAATTATGTTGCATTAAGTTATCAAATAAAGATAATCTTATTATTTCTAAATTCTTATAACTTTCATGTACATGGGATGCTGAAGGCCCAAAAACTCTGCAGTAGCTCGCCTAAAGTTTCCCTGTAGAGCAGCTTCTAGAATAATTTATATTTTATTCAAGGTTTGTAACATTTTGTGAGGCAACAAATTGTCAGTGAATGTGTAAAGACATTGTTGGTGTTTATTTCCTTACAATATTAATTAATTATATATAATTCTCTTCTCTATGTAGATCTTTTCCTTGTTTTAATTCATTTTTCTGATTTAAAAAAATAGGAAAAGAGTTTCCAATTTTTCGACAAATGGCTCCCTTTCCTTGCTGAGTGCAAACCAGAAGTCTTAATTGCAGTCTGTCGACATTGTTCCGATTTTACAGGTAATACTTTTTAAATTTACAGTTTTCTTAAAACATGCCATTGAAGATGTTAATGTACTCTATTTGCATTGACAATGTTTTCTATGCAGCAATGAATTTGAAATAAAAGTAAATTATTTAGGGTTTGCTGATTTTGTTATTGGTTTTTTTAATCAATTTACCTGAAGCAGTACAGTATGTATCAATATTTAAGAGATGATATTCCTCTCTGTTGATTAAACAAAGATTAAAATTGTCATCACGGGAGTATCAAAAATTTGTTTATTTCAAAAAAGTTTTCTATTTTACTTACTTGTATTAAGTGATACTTTTATTCTTAAATCCAGTTTAAAATCATTATGAATTATGTTAGTACTTTATTTTTTTAAACATTGAACTATAATAGGTCAACAATAAAGGAATGATAAGCTTGTAGAATATACAAAGCTCTAGAAATTAAATGATATTTCATCAATGAACAAGTTTTCAGCCTGCCATTTTTCTTTTTCTTTATTTTGTTAATAGTATCTTATTTTTCTTTCAGCTATTCCAAGGATGACTATTCTCAATTGGTGCATAGAAAATGGATTTGAGTTAGTGGAATTGAAACCTGACCTCAGTGATGAAGAAGAGGAAGAAGGTTAGATATATTTTCTTTAATGTACTTTTTCTGGCTTTGTGTATTCATGAACTTTTTTATATACTTTGCTCATCATTTTATTTGTACTCTTATCTCCAATGGGACAAATATCATTTTACAGCTGCTCATTTTTGTATTAAAATCTCTCATAATAACTGTTTACATTTTTTTATATACTCCACTTTTATATTTCTCCCTGTGCTTCTTCTATAAATACTTTCATGGAAGTTGTTCAGATGAGCTTTTCACTATGGTACCTACACTCTTTGAATTTAAATGCAGTATGAGACTGATGATGAGTTTTCATCAATTTACAGTTGAGGTGGCTGTAACCATAATTTCTATGCTGAAAGTTTCTTTTCTTGCTTGTGGAACTCTTTTCTGGCTCCATGCTTACCAGCCAATTTTAATCTGAAAAAATTTAAATGCAATGTCAATTGCTCTCTAATGTTCCACTTGATTACTCTTCTTGTATTCTCGGTCCTTAGTAGTGTTTCTGTTTTTTTAATTTTTCCAAACTCAGTAAGCCCTTGTGTCTTAACTTTACTGCCTTGTTTGGGGTGTGCTCGATTTAAAAAAAAAAAAAAAAAACTTACAAAAATTACTTCTACAACTCTGAAATTTTATTTACTAATTATTTATTTAGTTTTTCCTTCCTCAATAGGAGTAGATAGGTTTGCCTATCACCTGATTCACACTCCTACCTGGTCTTTTGAACTGGAGTAGAGGTTTATCCCTTTTTTCCTGATTAGGATAGGGTTACTGGTTCCTTCTAAAGTCTTTTCATTCTCTTTCACTTCCAGTAACTCCTTGCATCTTAGTGGCATTATCTCCTTGTTTGGGGTGGATTGATTAAAAAAAGAAAGACGAAATTTGATATAATTAAAAATGATAAGAACAAAATCAATTAAAGAGCTGACTGTGATATGCAAAGTGAATATCTCTATACAAAAGACGTCAAAATATGTTATTTAAAGGCTGTGCATCTTTTTCATGTCAACTATAACTGGCAAGACATATGCAGGTGACAGAAATTGTCTAGCACAACATACCGAATCAACTTTCTTTGCAGTAGACTTAATAAGTAACTGGATATAATTATTCCAATTCATATCTGTGAAAAACATTTGATCAAGAATGTGCGATGGGTTGCTGTCCTGGAGGTTAGCATCAACCAAGCTGATGGCAGGCAGAAAAAGTTCTCTCAGACACTTAAGAGAGCCACTTAGCTTTGGAAGTGTTAAAATTAACAAGCCATTCCTTACTCTAATTAACAACAGATTGAAGGTCATTTTTGAGATGAGCTGCCAATTTAACTTTATCATACCTTTCAGACTTAGCATTAAAACAGGAGTAAATAGATGTGTCATCAGAGGATTAATTTGGTAAAATGTGTAGTATTATTTATCTTAAACTTTTCTTTCCTCTTTGTAGAATGTTCTTTTAATGTTTTGAGGCACAGACACTTCCTATTTGATAATTTCTTCTTACTAGAACAAGTGACAATCATCATAAAAATAACAAATGTCAGTTGATTGTTTTATTATTTCTTTTTGCCATTTTCTTGAACATTTGAATGATGTTTATATTATACCAACCACTGATTGTAACTAATCTATGAATAATCACTTAATGGTAGAACTGACAGATTAACATTAGCATTTCGGTCATTCTACTATTCAATTCTATCTATGACCTGACTAACTAGTGTTGTGACCAGGGCTGGATTCTCCTTTAGGCCAGTATAGACAGCTGCCCTGCCTCCTCAAGCTTTTATAAAGCAATGATTCTAATTTTAAAGATGTTAAAACTTCTAAATAGTTTCATAAACTGAAATGATATCAATATGTCAAACTCATATTTATTTTTATTATTTTACTGTTACAATGCTGGTTATAAAAAATCGTCTGTTTTTGTTTTTTATTTTTGTTACTACATTTGTGTTGGAATATGTGCTAATCTGGTTTGCAATAATGGTATTTCTTAAAGAATATTTTTAATGACAAACAAAAGATAGCTATTGTAGTTTATTTAATGAATTTACAATAAGTATACTTCAAGCTATATAAATGTCACTAAAATATATCACAAGTAAGAAATATTCAAGATGGATGAGAGTGAGTTAGAAGGTTGCTTCGTCTGATGGAGGTGGGATTGATTTCATTATCCTAGAGACTCCAAAATGTCAATCTGCCCATGTCATGACTATTGTAACACTAATTGTAGATATCTATCTACATTTTATATCCTTTCTTTTATTTTCAGATGATTTTCCCGAAACTGTGGGTGTAGCCAGAATTATTCAAGCTCTGCATGCACACACTTGGCCAAATTTGGTTATGAAGAGTAAGTGGTTAAATTTACAAGAATAAACTTTATTTTTAGTGATTTGAAAAATTTCATTATTGCTGGAACTGACCATTTTTCTTATGTCATTGTGATATGTTAAGTCTGTTGTCTTTGCTTATTTTCTCTCTAAGAAATTTTTTTTATTGACATAAGTTTTAAATTAACAATATGAAATATTGAAATATTATTTATTTAAAAAAATAAAAAACACTGAAGACTTTACTTCAATGATTTTTATTTTTTCACCCCCCCCACACACACACTTTTATTGTAATATATATAAAATAAATAATAAAAATTGGATATCTGAAACAAATTATATACCATTGTTTTCCTTCTGAAAGGAATTTTAGCCAAACAGAAGAGTCATTGTTCACATTGTGATAACTGCAGTCCTGCTATGATTCTTTTGCTGAAATGCAATAATGCTCAGACTTGAATCTAGAACAACACATCAATCAAATTTAGTTTTCTTTCTGACACAGCACAGCAAGCTGAATGAATTATTTACATGTCAGTCTGTTTAGTCATAATATTTTATTTTTATTGGGATCAGCTAGTTAGTTCTCAAGTGTACTTTGTCAGTGATTAACATGCTTCGTTTAACTACAACTCTCTAATCAGCATTAACAAGTGTCCAATATTCTGTTGTCTATATTTTGTATAAAAATAAATTAATGGTAATGATCTACCTTGGAGTTTTTTTTTCTTTCTTAAGAAACTGTTATCAATGAACTGCAAACATGTACAAAAATTTATTTTTTAAATTTGAGGTAATTTTTAAAAGTCAATTCTGTAGTTTTGTACTTTCAAACCTGAAATTGGAAAAAAAACACAATTTTTATATGCCAGAACAATGTTAGAAAAATCAATGACAAAGTGGAAAATATTTTTTTGTGTGACATGTTTTGTTCTTCAGGACATCACACACTAAAGTGATGTTTACATTGATATGATTATACTTGCACATGAACAAAAAGGGATGCTGAAATTTCAAACTTTTAGGTTAATTTTTTTTTTTTTTTTTTTTTTTAAATGTATTTGAGTATGAATCTAGATTTCATTATCATTGTGATAATAGAAAATTTGCTAAGAAAGGTGAAATGTTATAAAAACTTGGATGTAAATTTACTAGCAATTAAAGCACTTTCTATACACTTTTGTCTTAGTAAATTGCTATTTCCTTTAATTAAAGTAGCATTTTTGAAATCAAAATTATGGTTAGGCTTAATGCATTAGCTGCTCACCATGAGTCGTATTTTAGTGTGCTATAGTACCAGAATTGGTATCTCCCTTGTCTGAATGTTTAAGCTATTGTGTGTGTGTGTGTTTGCAAATATTCATACAAATACAAATTTTCAATTTATCGTATTTCCAACTAATGAATAATAATACTTTTCATATAATTTACACAGATGCATAACTAAATATGCATAGAAAACAGAAAGAAATTTGACTTAATAGAAATAAATCCCATTTATCCATTTTAATGGGTGAAAAAAGTTTTTTTTTTTTTTTTAACTGTTTATCTAATACAAGGCCCAAGGGCCAGTCAATGTAGAGGGTTACTGAGTGAGATTGTTGGAAAAGAGGAGAAAGTAAGAAGTGCATAATATGAGAATACGTAGGGTAGATATCAGTTGATGTGGAACTTGACCTGCATGTATTTTCTTTACAGAAATCCTTTGAGTACTTTATCCTGTTAAATACTATTATTTTGGCTTTAAAGTAATTTTTTTTTTTTTTTTTTTTTTTTTTTTTTTTACAGAAGATGGACCATCTTTTTGCCAATCTTATTTGAGCGAGCTGATGGCTGAAGATGTTGGTTTGCCTCCATCAACCACTGATGGCATTGCTAACAATGAACACAATCAAGATATTTGCTTGAAACGAACTTCCAACAGCACAACTATAGCCAGTTGCCCTGATACATCTGAAGAGCCAACCGTCTCCCTTAGAGGTGAAAGTAACAATGTCTGCACAAGTACTAACCACTACACAAAGGCAGACGACCAGTCATCCTGTAATCAAACTAAGCCAGGTAATTAAAATGAAATTGATTTAACTTGTATATAGGTTGAATAAATTTTAGATTTAGTTTTATGCTTTATTCAGGGTCATATCTTGCAGTCATTAGTTTTTGTTTGTGTCTGTGTGTTTGTTTTGATGTCACCTATTGGTATACATAAAATTATTCAATTTAGCATGTCAAGGTGAGCCGAATTTTGGCAGTACTTTTACTGCCAAAATTCGGCTAGTAGATAACTAGATAACAGTAGATAACTAGATAACAGTAGATAACTAGAGTAATAATTGTCATTTCTAATAAATAATATATGTATGTGTATTTAGGCAGTAGTCCTTCATTTATGCATGTTTCATTAAAAATGACGGACAAGGTACTCCATTTAAGCTTTTTATTTAATTTTTCTTGTGTTCGAACAAGTGTTTTTGTTTTGGACAGTTTCTACACACTCTGTGACCAAAAAAGAAAACCCCTGTCCAAACAGAAGAAAAATTAAATAAAAAGCTTAATCAAAGTACCGTGTCTGTCGTTTTTAATTAAATACGCGCACACACACACATATATATAATGTCTTTGTATAAATTCCAACAAGATATGTCTGTTTAATTTTTTATTGCATTTTTATATTAAAGTTATTAAAGTGTTGTTTTGTTCAAGTATTTTCAACTGTTTCAGTCATTTTCAAGAACCAATGTGGTATCTGTGTGATAGGAAGAATTCATTTGTCTACATCCTAGAATTCTTTGGAAAGCTGAAAGTTGGAAATAGTCTGCCGCGACATCATGCACAAAAAGTTTTGAGCATTTTTCACCAGACCATTTATTCATGTAAATTCTGACATGGTGTATTTAATTTCCTATTGTATTTTTTATATTAAGGTATTGGTATTTTATATATATATATATATATATGATACTGGCAGGGATAAACCTCTATTCCTGTTCAGAAGACAAGAAAGGGGCGTGAACCAGGCGATAGATGAATCTATCTACTGAATGATCTAAAATTTAAAAAATAATATAACAGTTCATCTTTAATAGCAACAGTATATTTCTTAAAGTTAGTGGAATGTCATGTCTGCTAGATTTGGCTTACAGATTAGAGTTTTCTGACTTCTGCTCTACAGATACTCACAGTTTACAGGAGAAAAAGAAGTACGAGTTTATTGAAATTGAGAAGCTGATATGTGGTTTCAGTTGTTGGTAATGGTCTCAAGTTACTTCACTTAACTCTTTAGGTAAAAAGAGTTGCTTAGCATAAATTTGCATCAGTGAGTGGTAATTTTTTTTTTTTTTTTTTTTTGGTGGCTAACTATGTATCCAAAGTCTTATATCAGTTTTTATCAGATACAAACTAAAGTTTTTAAAATTTACTCAGTTCAGTGATTGGTTGATAACTCTTTTCTTTATAGCCCCATGATCTGTTTTTTACTCTATACATAAATTTCTAATATTCTTTTACATCTTAATATTGACAGCTTTTACCTTGAACCTGCTGTTTATATTGATCTTCAGTTTTGCCTGGCTTTTTGACCTGCCTCTTAAATCTTTACATGTTAACTATTTTCATTATTTTATTTTGAATATTATTACAACATTGAATTGATAATGCTAGTAATTTATATGAATAAAAGGAAAGGTAGGCTGAAAATGTTTTGTATTTATTGGTGATAGGACTTCACTTCATTATTCAGTTGAAAGGCTTAGAATAATTGCTTTGAGTAATTTTATTCAAGTAAACACTTTTAGTGTGTAAATATGGGGTCCAGTTCATAACTGTGAATATCATTTGTTCAAAACCTAGATTCACTGAAACCATTAAATCGAATGTTCACTTTCTTGAATTGTTGAGTTTACTGAAAGATCCAAATATAGAAAACTAAAGGGAGATAATTTTTATATCTGATGTTTTTCTTAAAAATTACACCTGTAAATTTGATTGCTGCTTATTTATGGTAATGAATGATTGACAAGTTAGTTGATTTGTTTAAGAGGACTATTTAATATTGAAATCAGTTAAAGCCAGGAAATTGATTTGTCTTTTTTTCTTTAACGAAAATAAACTATAAATAAAACAAATGGTTAAAATATATATTTATTAAAATAAATAGAAAGAGTTATATGAATTAATACAGAGACAAATATTTATTTACACATGCATTTTGGATAGGATAATTATTTAATTGTTTTTAAATATTCCTAGAATAAAACCAAAATATTACACATTATTACATGAATGAAGACTTCATTGATGAATATATAGAGAAAAAGATATTCATTATTATGCTACAGAATTTAAAAAAGCACTTTTCAGATATAAAAGTTATCTGTATTTTTTTTCCTGAGAAATAAAACATTTAATAAAGTGAAGAGTTGATTTAACAGTTGCAGTGAAGAAAATTTTCAGGCAAATGACACTTTCTGTTTTGATTGCTTCGTGTACAAAAGTTAAATTTACATTCATTTTATCTTGTGTGTGTATATATATATATATAATGTTTTTATAAGCAACTTAGAGTATTTTATGACTTGTTTAATGATTCTTGATTTTCATTTACAAAATCTAATGAGTTCTGTATATAAAGACATTCAAAATTCTATTGAAATCTTTCATCAATAAACAAAACAATTATTTTAACCTAATTTCAAGTTTCATGGAAGAATACTAATAGGTAATTTCTAATACATTCACATTATGATAATGTAAAAATTTTACTCTGCTTATTTTTGATAAAACAAATTAAAAAAACTTATAAAATTTTTGACAGATTTCATGAAAATTTATCAAAGGGATACATGAATCTAACCTCAATAAAATAAAAAAATATCTTTCTATCACTAATGCAAAATAATAAATGTGCATTTTATTTACATGGAAAAAAAATGGAATGTAATATTTTCTTGTAGCTAAGATAAACTTAAAATCTGTTTTTATTTGTATTTTGAATTATTTGTTAGGCTTTCTGCTCTGTTTTTGTGTTTTGTATATGGTTTTTACCTTTTGGAGTATCCTGCTTAAAAATATCATTAGTATTTTAGTATTCTCATTCTTCACCAAACTTAAAACTAATAAAAAAAATTCTTTGACTGTATTTACTGGTTACTTTTTAGACTAATGATTGTCTTTTTAAATCTCCTGATGCCATGTCATATTTGAAAAGAAGTGCAGACTGGATGTTGACTAATCCTAACAAATTTCTTTTCTGATTTTAAATCAATTCTTGACATTAGCCAAAATCTTTGTTTTCTACTAACATTTTTACTCAGTATATAATTTGTTATTACTTAAGTTTCTTTTTGTCTCTGCAGATAATATTTTCTGTGAAGAAGACCTGTCAATGTTTGCTGCACTGGGATCTGATGATGCTGACCAGGGTTCATTTGAGGTTCTTTTTGAAAAATTACAAGTTATGAAAGGTAAGAATATATATAATTATAAAAAACTTTTTATTTTATACACTTTGATATTTTTTTTTCATATTTAAAAACAACAGAAAAGCCTAGTGAATCACTTCTTACTTCCTTTTTTTGGTTTGTCATTTAAGAGGTGTAGACATTTTTGCATTCTTTAATAAACTGTATATTAGTGATTTTCTCATCTGCTGGAATTTTTTTTGTGTAACTTTTTTAAATAACTGTAAAAGTCACTATTAAAACAAAAGATTTTGTGGGCATTAGTAGGACAATTTGTTTACTGCTGACTACACTTTCCATTTTACCTTGTACAGCAAATTACTCTCATAGATCACATTTTAATACAATGTTTTGCTTTCAGTTTCAAACTGATAATAGTTTTTTATTATTTAAATTTTCAATAAATCTTAATAACTTCTGTTACTTTATGCAACCAAAACCTGTTTTTAAGTAGGTGTATCTATCAACAGAAATCTGGGCTTATGGAATAGTAGAATTAAAAAAAAATATTCTTACTGTCAAGAATTTCTTTCCTTTTTGAACCCTATAATCTGCAAAAACATTCTCAAGTTTTCATTTTATATTACATCAAATGAATAATGCCATATTTGTACTGAATCCAATCAACCAATGACTACATAAAAAAAGTAACATTCATGGTTATTTAATATCCTCAGCTTACTTGTGCCAAAATTGCTCTATACTCAATGTGGATTTGAACCTGACTATTTAGTCCTAATGATATGTAAGGTTAACTTGTTTACCATTTACTTATAAATATCTTCTTTCAAAATTATTTTGGCAATTTATCCACATTTACTTTTTCCCAGATCTACTTTTTTCTTCTTACCAACCCATTAACAATTTTCTCTTCAAAATCCCTTAAATTTTCTTTTTTTAAAAAAAAAGGCAAAGTTTAACAAAAAAAAAATGGTATGTCAAAAGGACAGTTTTTCTCCTGACAACACTATTACTGTATGCTCCCTCATTAACATTTTATTGTTTTAAAAAGCTATTTTTAGAATTTTAATAAAGCCCAAACACATGAAACTGAATTCCGTTTTTTTTCTTTTCAAGAATTGACAGCAGAAATGTTAAACACCATTTATAGTTTCTTTTCATAGTTATTTCTTCATAATCTAGTGAATAATAAATATTACAGAGTAGTTTATTTGTCTTGTAAATATTAAATTATTCTTGTAAATAATCTAATAAATAGTGTTTGTCAATTCACAAGAAAAAAGAAAATGTATAGATCAGTTTCATGTTTATTTTTTATTAAAATTTTAAAGATGGCTAAACTGACAATAAAAATGGCCAGGAATGTCTGCACTAATGTCAAGTGTAACAGGAAAATGTGTTCTTTTGGTACACGTTTTTTGTTTTTTTCTTTGCATATATGTTTGTTAAACTGTGCCAAAATGGTAATGCTGACAGAACAGTTTATGAATTACTTTGTAAGTCAACTAGTACACAAAAATATGCAGTTAAAAAAAAAAAAAATACTATGATCAGAATTATTTTCTCTACCTTACAGATCAATTATTAAAGATTTTATTTTTGATTTTTTTTTTTTTTTTTTTTTTTTTTTTTCATTTTTTCTTAATCTTTGTATGTTTTAATCACAGAAAAAGCACAGTACCTACCACATAATCAAAGGAAACAGTATGCAGAAAAGGTAAAGGGGAACTAATCGTTTTTGATCATTAAAAAACCTAAACTTAAAATTGATGAATAAAATCTTTACTATTAATTCTTTGTTCTGTTGTCTTGAACTGGTTTAATTTCAACAAAAAAAATCTTGATTAATGTTGCTCCATGAACCAATAAAAAATATATTTTTACAATTAAGTAATAGTCTTGAAGAAAAATATAGAAACTTATTGAAAAAAAAAAAAAAAAAATTTAACTAATCTTTATGCTTTATGGTATTTTTGCCTGAATTTTAAGCAAAATACTGTCTAATATATATATTTATTAAAAAAAAAAAAAAAAAATGAAAATAAAGTTAGCCTTTAATCCCAAAGTTTAATTTAATGCTATTTTGAATGGTTGCAGATGGCTGTTTCCTTCTGGAAGGCAATTGGTGGAGATGCTGATGAAATTGATGGACTCTCTGACACAGATGAAGAATCTTAAAGACAAATCCAAGAAAAATATGACTTTTCTGTACAGCTCTTTCAGAGACATTTAAAATATATGTAATTATGCAGTATTATTTACTGCATTCTTAGCAGTCATCACACTGGAAATTATATACAAATTCTGTGATAGTTCCTTCATTTTGATTTTGTTTAATTTTGAAAAATCTAGTACATTCCTATCAGTGGGATGTAGTTTAAAATGTCATTTATCTCTTAATGGTTATTACAATATTATATATTTCTATTTCACCTCATTGTATTTTTTTTATGTAAATATATTTCTTATACAATGCAATTTTTGAATTTGTTTATCCTTTTCTCTTAATTCTTTTATCCTCAATGTAGGCCTTGGCCAAACTGAATCTTGTCTTAAATTCTTTTATAAGTAAGCATTTCAAATTGTGTAAGAATCTGAAGTAGGACAAATAAAATAATTTTCATCTTTATCAAGTTCACAGAAAGATTTTCTCTTAATTATACATTAGAGCTCTTCATTCAGGGTAAAGTTAATTTCATCTTTATATTCATCCAAATAAAAATTATTATTTTGACTTATAAGTCGGCACTGTTCATTTGACTTATAAGTCGGCACTGTTCATTTATGACAAGATCTTTTAAACAACTAAATGAAACAAGAGAAACTGGTAAAATAGCTTCATCATAAGAAAGAAAAATATTGTCAAATGAAAATAATTTTTTTTATTATTGTTTCTTAAGTTTTGTAGAAAGTCCAAGTATAAGTAATAAATGTTATTTTGCCTTCCTACTAAAGCCACCTAAAACCCATTACACAAGAAGGCATTATAAAAACAAATACATGAACATTTTTATTCACTCTAAGGCTTTCACACCCAAAAAAAAAAATCTAAAATTGAACAATGATCCTAATTGTTTAGTAGTATTTCGTTTCTGAGATGGGCAATTGTTAATATTCTTATATTAGTTTGAAATATTGTTTTCATCTTGCTTGATATTATTATTATAGACATAATATTTTGACCAAATACTCTCTGGTCCTCATCAGGTGTCCATTGATTTAGTTGATATGGGATAATCTATTGATTGCGATGTTTTGTCCCTGTGATGTCAATTATTGTTCATTCTTGTTGAATTGGTGCTTCACTACCAGATCCAAGAATTGAACTCATTACCACTAGATGAGAATAACACATAACCAAATCTCTCTCTCTCTCTCTCTCTAGATATATATATATATATATATATATTATATATAATATATATTTTATAGTTCTTTAAATTTTGCAAACATGCATTGTCGTAATTTTTTTTCCTTAAACTGTTATGGAAGATAAGCATAACATCTTTTTTAAGCAGATAGTTGCTCCTTTTTTTTTTTCCCCACCTTTATTTATGTATTAGTACTTTCCATGTCAGAAGCCCCAACCATATTTACACTTAATCTTTTGTTCACTGGATGATGAACTCCATGCTCTGAGAAGTAGCGGGAGAAGCTTGCTGAAGAAGACACCAAATTCCTTGTCTGCTGATGAAGTTAAAAATTGTGTGATGAAGGGAATAAAAATTACAGTGCTATAACTTATAATGCATCTTCATCTTTCACCTCTAAAGGAACAAAGGAAGGAAGAAAAGGCACTCAATTTCATTTCAGTTTTTTATTTTGAAGATAAATGAGTTTAAAGCTTTACAATAAGCATTTGAAGGATTGACCAACGATTCATTTCAGGAAATAGTTTTGTAGTCAATACTGTCTTTTCTTGACAAGTTAAAAATTGTTTAATTTTACAAAATTAGATAACATCTACAACAAAAAGGTATTCATATTACAGCAAGAAGAACTGTAATTCCTCATCCCAAAAGTACTAAAATTTTAAAGTTTCAGGCATGTACCAACAATGTATACTTTTTCTAGTAAGTTCAGGATGGCATATTTTTTACCATGTTTTTATATGATGTGAATAGGTGTTTTTTTATTAGTGTGTTACTGAAGTAAATGTTTAGCTTCATCTCTGTTGTTCTATAAATCCTAGCAAGAAGTTGAAAAGAAACTTCTATGAACAGTCAGAATTGCCTTTCTGTGTCATATTTTTAACTATTTCATTTTTGAGAACACAATTTTTCCTTATGTTTAGGCTGGTCAGGCCTAATAATTATTGATTCCATAAGTATTATATTTCATTTCCTTCCAGACTACCTATATGAGATCCCATTTATACTTGTTTGAAATGCTGTACATGATTGGTAGATAGGTCTCATCATTTTGCAGTTGATATTGTTAGATGTAATCATAATTTCTATGCTAACAGTTTCTTCTCTCATATTTCTCACTTGTGGAACACCCTTCTGACATCTTGCTTTCCAGTCAAGTTTGATCTTAAAAAAATTTAAATGCAGCATCAATTGTCATCTTCTGTCATTTTAAATCTTGTTCTTTTATTGTCATTTGTTCTCAACAAGCTTTTCTCAGTTTCTTTTACTCTCCATAACCTTTTGCATCTTAGTGACTTCAACACTTTGCATTGGAGTGAAATGATTAAGGAAAAAAAAAATGAAAATAAAAATTTTAGTTTAGTATCTTAAGAATTTCTTACTGGCAGAATAGGACTGTTATATGAATAAGTGCAGAAGTGTCTTTAACCTATCAAGAAGGTCCTCCGCACAAATCTTTGGTCAGATTTTGGGAATTTTTAAGTACCTCCTTGAATGTTTAATTCTCTTTGTGGGCAGTAGAATACAAAATATATAACTTAATCTCTTACTTATGCTAGCTACTATCTATATCTATATCTGTTACCTATATTAGCTACAAGTTCTTTCAGTAATTGTTTCAAGACCTGTAACATCTTTGTTAGTATATAACTTCTCAAGTTTAGAAGTACAATACATTATTGCAAAAGAATTTCTTCAGTCGAAAATACTTGGTCTCTTTCATGTATCATAACTTCAAAGCATAGATTTTTTTTTTTAAAAAACTTTTTTCTTTAGTAACAGTTGGTGATTACCTCCCTTGGATATTAAATCATTTCTACCCGATTATTATGATGATCTATGTAATATAAATCCCTTTAATTTCATATACTTTATTAGCTACTGGGGATTAACCAGATGTTAATTTTACTATATTTATAAAAATCGAATAATAAAACCGTTTTATTGTTAAATTCTATATTTTATTTTGGTAACATTTTGAATAAACAACATAGTACACTAGTATTTACAACAAAGTGTAGAATAATTTTGAGAGAAAATATTACATTATTGAATTTTGATTATCATTGATTGCTAGCACGATCATACCTGGTTTTCTCTTGTTAGCTGTTTTATATGCTTACAAAATCCCAAATTGTTGATCAACTGTACATGGCATGTTTTGAAGATCAGAACTGGTTGAACTAAAGAATTTAGCTTATTAGAATACTTTTTCTTTTTTTCTTTTTAATCATTTCACCTCAAGTAAGGCAGGAATGCCACTAGTACACAGGGGTTACAGGGAGTGAAAGAGAAGACTGAAAATAGGGAGGATTAAGGAAAGGACAAAAGATGAATGGGAATCAAGACGATAGCAATTGATGTTGCATTTAATTTTTGAAGATTGTAGTTATCAGTGAAGCAAGTAAGTGGAAGGGAGTTCCACATATGGGAAGTGCAAGAAAAGAAACTTGAAATAAAAGTGGTGGTTGCATTTAGCTATTTCAACAGTTAAAGTGTGGGACCTAGATACCAATCTAGTAGCACACTTAAAGGAAAAAAGCTTGTCAGAACAGTTGCCATGAAAATATTTGTAGAAAAAAAAGGGAAGCCATGTCATGTCAGTGAGAAAGTGACTTTTTACTTGCTATGGAAATAGCAATAGAGTAGCATTAAGCTTACAACATTTTGTCTGCAAAAAGTGTTGCAGAGTGGAAAATAATTAATTACCCAGAAGGTCATAAAGATGCTTCTGAACTCTATCAAATCTGGTAAGTGAGGACTGGACAGCTACAAGAAAAGAACAGAAGGTGAAGAATCACAACAGTTGCAAAAACTCTCTTTTCAAAATATATTGGGTTCTTTATTCATGGAATAACCTAACAAAGTTTTTTCTCTTCAACCAACAAAAATTTCTGACTATTCCTCTACTCATATCTGTCTGTTTATCTCTGAATCTGATTTGTGATTCAGTTTGTGATTCATCTTTGATTGCCAACTCTTTCCTATCCTGCTTTCTGCCCATATGACATTTTAGAATGTGGCCTAAAAATCTAAGCCTGTGACTGGGATTCCCTCCCCTCCAGCTGAGTGGCACTTGATCCCAAATTTAGTTATTTACTTTATTTCCTTCTTCTCTACTTGTGGTGAGTGAGTAGTTCCTTTGAAATCCTCACATCTCAATTTAACTATGTGCCATAAAACACCAGTTGCTTCAGGTTCAGATAAAATCACTTACAGCTGATTCAACTTCCTGTATATCCTAATTTCTCTCATAAGGCCCCATTGTGTCACAATCTAATTTGATAAATTTAATTTGACTTCGATTTAAGAATTAATAAATTTTCCACTTACGGAAAATAAAAGAAAATATTTGGACATTCAATCCAATTTCCTGACTTTAAAAAAACATGAAACCATGTCTTTTCCACAATGTTCTGCCAAATCAACTGCTTTCTTAAGTCTCAATAAAATTAATTTCAAGCAATTAGAATTTCCTATATTTACAATTTTCATTTTGATGGAGCGCATTATCCAATTACTACTGTCTTTGCCATCCCATCTTACATATGGCTTAAGATAGTATTTTGGGGAATGCAGCTTACTGCAACTCATCCAAGCCACAGACCTGTTCATTTCAAACATCTTAGATGGCTGTCCTCATCATCAAACTAACATACTGGATCAGTGTGTAGAACCCAAATTCTACATTATTCCAATACCCAAAAATAGTTGGGTCAAATCTGTGCAAAAAGTAAATCACGGGACGCTTTCGACTTCATACACTTTCAAAAAAATTTTGAGCCCTCATTGGTTAATAAATATACAAGTAGGCATGACTATCCACCCACGCTTAACTAATTTTTACAGTTCATGACTGAAATCCAAGTTCGCGCCAAGTCTCTGTGAGCCACCTGAAGCAAATAAAAACAGAAACCCATTCACACTTGCCAGTGAGAATTGTGACATCAATCGAATTGCAACTAAACTTCACATCACACAATTTTAAGTTTTTTCATTCATACAAACATTATACAACTTAACAATATTAGCACTCACTCTTCACAACTTATCACTGAACTTTATTCACTCACCAAATTCCTATACACAGAAGTTAAACAAATTCCTGCTAAAAAAAAATCAACTTATTTCTCTACATTCGAGAACACTGTATTACGCAAAACAATCAAAGGTGGATAACTTCTTTGATCACAAATTGCATTCAACTTTACCAACATTTACTACTTAATGAACAGTAAATCTTTCTCTTGCAATTAATTTACGGAATCTTCAATAACAGATTGTAACAAACAATCTTTCGAATTAGAACTCATTAACAAAATTTAATCTTTCACCAAACTTGAGTTCAACATAAATTAAACTAACAAGATTTCACCTTAAAAAATTGACTATATTTTTGTAAAATATTTTCATTCCAAAAATACATTGAAAATTACTTGTTATTCAGATATTTGTTTTTTGTCTTCAATCACAAATGTTTCTTGTTGTTTCCTCTTATTGTTTTTGCATTTTGCTTAACAGATTTGTTGAGTAAAAAATTGTATGGATTGATTTGGGCCGTCAGTACCATTAAATAAATGGTAATCACCAGACTTTCCACTACAAGTGTAATATTTGCAGAGATTCTTAAAAATATGTGTCTTATGTGCTAGTAAAGCTCTATGAAATTGAAAATAACTTTTTTAAAGAATGAATTACACTTATTTTATCACTCAGATGTTTTCGAAAAATTGTTATCTGCTAAAAATAAATAAAAGGGAATTCTCTAAATTCAATCAAACTATAAGAGTTATTTATTTATTTTTTATGTGAGGAAAATACATTATCATTATCTTTTTAACATGCTGAATACCAACTCCTGAGTCAGTTACATTCATCTGTCTGTATGTGAAGATGACCTTGACTTTGAATCACTTGGGGGCGGGTGGGTGCGTAGATGACTAATGAGTTTGATCTTGCCCTGAAAAGTTTGTTGCCGTTATGACATGGGATGCTTGGGGCTGAATTTGTCCCTGATTCTTTTTCTCTTCAAAATCAGACTCTACAGACCTTACAAGGGGGCGCCAGACGGCACGGTCCTTAGCAGACTCTTCCCAGGTGGAATGGGGAATGCCAGGATGCTTGAGAGACTCCTTAAGTGTGTCTTTATAACTTTTCCTTGGTCTGCCGAGTGGGCGCTTGCAATAGAGCAATCTCTTTGGATAGCGACAGCCGTTCATGCGGCGGACGTGACCAACTCACAGTAGCTGACAGCGCAGTAGGATGGCACGGATGCTCTCCACCCCAGCACACTGGAGCACTTTATGATTTAAAAAAAACATTTTGTACGGGAGATAACTCTGTTTGGTTAAAACTTACGTGTGCATACAATATAATTTGGATTTTTCCCCTTTTTTTCTAACAGTTCACAATGACAAGGAAAATTATTGATTTCAATTGTAATACAGTGTAACCCGGATATAAGAGAGTTGTCGGGACCGGAGAAGAAGTATCTTATATCCGGGTTTGGTCTATTTTTTTGTTTAGATAAGTATGGCTCTAATTTGGGACCAGATAAAAATAAAATATCCGGGTTTCTCTTATATCCGGGTCTCTTATATCCGGGTTACACTGTAATAATAATGTTTCATTTAGAAAATACCACATTAATGGAAATCGAAATTTCAATTAAAAGAAGAAAAGAAAATCATAGGATGGTAATTTTCCACTGGCACTATATCATCTATTTTTTAGCGATGTTTCAACATAAAGATTAAAAAAATGAATAATAATTGTGATATTATTTCTAAATTAAAAAAGAAAAGAAAAAAGACAATTGTCTCAAATTAAATATCTGGATGATTTTATATAAATCTTATTTTCTCATTGACTATATATTGATGTCACGTGATCATGTCTAAATCGTCTGTTTTTTTCCAGTTTATCTTTTGACGAGAAAGGAAGGTGAAGTATTTCCCCTTGTTGCTTAATATTTTATTTTTTTATTCATTCACGTAGAATGACTCTTTTCTTAAAGACTGCAATTAATCTAATTATATACTGAAGTTTAAACCAGTCAGATTTTTTTCTGTTCACTATAAGTCATACGAAATTTTAAACAATCGAATTTTAGACAAAAATGAAACACAAAGAACAATCCTGACATAAACAAAAAAGTATAAAAAACGTCAATCAATAATTCAATAACTTATTCTAATTTTCACTTGCTGTCCCCTATGAACAATACGAAAGAACCGTTAAAGTATATAATTTGCCGATACATATCACTTAATTCTTGTAATAAATAACTTAGATTATTAATGATTAATTTTACTATAAAATGTTTTTTACCCATCTCTGTACCTCAAAATTCAAAAATCATTCATCAAAAAGAGCTTGTTTCTTTGAATTTCATCATAAAATTTGTTCAATAATTCGACGAAAAAACAGCACATGATGAAAAAAAGGCCCCAAACTTAACCAAAAAAACAGTTTTATCATCAAAATGATTGTTATTATTATTTAAGACTAAGAGGAAAGACCAAAGTATTTTTCAATTATTTTTTTTTTTAATTTTTTAATCCTTTCTAGCACGTTCAAAATTTTGGTTAAAATTCTTTTTTTTTTTTCGTCTTTTACGTCACCGGTCACATATTTATTAGGTTGGTGCAAAAATAATGACGTAATAATGTCGTTTTTTGACATTAAAAATACGTCAAAAAACGACATTATTACGTCATTATTTTGGCACCAACCTAATACTATAAGTTTTTGACACCTTTTTTTTCAGTTGAAAAACACATTAATTTCGAAATTCTTGCAAAAATCAAATCCTTGTCAGATTTTAGTGAAACTTTCAGAACTTATTCACAAATGAATGAAATTATTTTTGAAATGTTCGTTTTTTAGAAAGTCATAGTAAAAATGTTTTTTGTTGACACCTGTTACCTCCCACACTTAATTTATGAAAATACAACTTTTGTGTAATTTTGTGGTTATATTAAAAGCAGAAGAATATAAATGATTGAATTTTTTTTTTTTTTTTTTTTTTTTTTTAGTAAATTTCAACCCGATGTTACCAAAAATTCAGCTCTGAATTGTAAAATACAAAACCCAATAAAACTAAAACTAAAACATGATTTAATTAAATAGCTTTTAATGGCTTTTATGAATAATATATATTAAGGACACTTGTCTGAAGCCAAAATATTCTTCTGATGAAAAATAAATTTTGATAAGAATGTTTTCTTTTTTCCAAGAATTGTTTCCTTTTTTTTTTTCAATTTTAAATACAAAATGTGACAAAGTTGTTAAATATTTTAAAATTAAGTTTAAATCTGTGTATTTTTGGAAATGCTGTTATTAAAAACATCTGTTTTTATGGATCATAAATTGGAAAACTTATTACAATCTGCGACTCAATAGTATTTTTTAAATATTTTTTTAATATTAGAAAATGTATTAAAAACGTTTTTTCCAAAAATATGGATGCACGGTTCAGAAATAATAGGTCACATGTTTTAAGAGAAAGGCCTTAAGAAATTGCTTTTTAGTGAAGTAGTAAAACTCACTATATATATATATATATATATATATATATATATATATATATATATATATATATATGCACAGAATTCATGGTTGATCTAATGATAACATAATTGCTGCTGCAGAATTAATGATTGTTGATTCCAAAGTATATGACTGTTTTTTTGTTTTTTTTTTATTTCTGTTTATGTTGTAGTGCAGGCAGAAAGAAAATGTGTAAAATTGCTTTACCTGAAGCAAGTTGGAGGGAAATAAGACAATTGTGTCTGTTAAATGATGTCCCTGCCATGAAAATCAACTTTAAAATTACGGCTGTGAAAATGCAGAGTCAATGAAGATAATGAGAAATACACAACTATATCAGCCCTTGTGGTAAACTTGAATAAAAAAGAAAAATCATTTTTTTTTTTTATTTGCAGATGTCCTCTGTGTGGCGGCCCACTGTAAACCCACCAGTTCTCCCAAAATTAAATTTATCTGAGGAAGGACAAATTTTGTTCAATTATATTTCTCGTTTATACCACCATCCAGTTACAACAAATTTTCAAAGTCAGTCAAATGCAATTAAAGGCAAGTTTGCACTAAACTTACTTGAATTTTTTTTTATAATTGATTTATTCCACATTAAATAATTGCAATAGATAATTAGAAAAAAAGATGGGGCTTATTAATGTGTCTTGATTTTTCAATAAATTTTAATATCTATTCTTGTTTAATCAATAAACTAATTTTTATCTTGATTGTAAAGATAAAAATTTGCATATTTTAATCTTTTTTAAATTATCTAAATGTCATAAAAACATATTTACATGTACATATATTTTATCATATATTCTTTTATTCAGGTTTACCACAAAGGCTGACATGTTAATGCTGCAAAAACTTCTGTAAAATATCTAAATGAATAAATCATTTGCATCTCTATTTGATTTTAAATATTGTCTTTTAACATCATATAAAAGAAAACAAAACAAAACTTCTGTAAGCCTAGCAGCATTATATATGATAATGTCAGGGAAATGTAGCAATTTATTGTTATTTACTCACAAATTTTTTTTTTTTTTTTTTTTTTTTTTAGATGATGATGAAATCTGGTTCTTTGCCAAGCCATTTGACAAATTCGAAGATTCTTTCACACACCAGAACATTTTAAATTGTAAAGAGATCAAGATCGAATCAAAATTTATTGGTGAAAATGAAGGTTCCTACGCAGGGAATAATTTTCATAACTTCAACAGCATTCATTACGATGACGCAAGTGTTGAGTCATTTAAGTGGAATGTTCCAGTTAAAAGGAAACAAACCTTTCAAGAGACAGAATGTTTTCCTAGTTCAAAAAAATATTATTCTCAGATATTACCATTGAATAATAAGATCTCTGAACATTATTTTTCCAGTGGGGAAACACGTAAAATTGCTCACATCTCTCAGAAAACATTTCCTCTTACTCAAGCAAGTAACTCCCAAATATATAACAATATCAGTGGAAGAGGTAGCTCATCACAGTTCAACTGAAAAATATATTTCATTGTGAATCAATGCTGTTCTTTGCTCTGTATGTAAATTTTGTTATAGAAATACTTACCTAAATAAAAATGTTGATGTGAGACTTCAATTTTGTTTCTTAATTTAATATGATGAATTTTTAAAAATTTTAAATAAAAAAATACGAGGAACTATTTTTTGGCTGTGTCTTTTCATTTGAAAGCAGATCACAACAAATAGTCAATTCTATAAATCATGCACAGGCTATGATAAGTTTTTAGCCACTCTTGATTACAGCAATTTTGGCTTGTTTAATAAAAAAAAAATATTGGCAAAATATGGCTCCGACGATTGTTGATAACTTGATCAAATCCATGAAAAATTGAATACAAGCAGTGAAACAAACAAATGGAGGACCTACTCCATATTAGTTCCAAATACTGTTTATTTATGTTGAGTTGGGATTACATAATTAAATTTTGAAATTGGATCAAGTTTATTTCTCATGGCTAAAAACTTTCCCTAGGCCACTATATAATAAATAAGGCATATTTATTTAGCCCAACTATCATAAAAAAATGAATTAGTTGTGATTCAATTACAACTTTGAAGTAATTTTGTTTATTTCCATAAGGAAATTCTTGTTTGAAAACTGGGTACATAAATGTCACATTTGATTTGGGGGAAAAAACTTTCCTATCAGCAAGTGGCATTTGTGATAATGTACTTTAGAGTATATAGTAAATAAAGGCTCAGCAATTTTAATGGAAAATAATTTATTTCTTTGTCAATAATAACTTAATACAAGAATGTTTCTTTGAATTTTATATTCATTCTTTTACCAAATACATTCCTTTTCTCTACCTCTTTGCATGAAGTAAGCCAAAAACGTTGTTTTTTTTATTCTTTATGTTGGGTTACATCAAGAACAATTTTAATTAATTTCACCCAAAATGTTTAAGACAGCTGTCATATCAACAGCATTTAAAAATGTCACAATTCACGTTTATTTGTTTATAAATGTTATAGACTAGTGTATGGTTGCAAGAAAGAGCTACGACAACAGCAGAAATAGATTTACGTGGTTTATTTCAACAGGAACGTGAGGGTTTGGGACAGCTCCCTTGTGGTAAAGTTCATAAGCCGGCTTCGGATCGAGGTCGATCTCTCATAGTAGTTCACACATGTTGACGGTGGTTGATGCTCCCCTGCTGACCGCTCGGCCTGACAGTGACAGGTCTGTTCCCTGGCCACCTGTGACTGCTTGTTGAACTTCCGTGTGACCCCTTTTATAGCATTTTTTTATGGCTTAACAGGCTCGAAAAACGAAGCGAGTATAATTAGGAGGGAAGCATTTTTATTAGACAAAAAATAGAACACTTTAAATATTATTTTATTTTTCGACCAGAACTCGTGTGTCGGGAACATTTGTAAACGAAGATAATGGTCATTTTGTGACTGGGCTTTGTCCCATTCACATCCGGCTCTCGCTCTTGAGCATTTGCCTGTAAATCAGCCGAGATATGTCTTATTTTATTTTATAACATAAATTATAGCATAGAAGAAATAAGATACATTTTTACGTTTTCTTATTTATTTGAAGAAAGTTAAAGTTCAACTAAAAAAGTGAAAAAGTAATGTTATTGATCGAATGTGTAAAAAATGAATTGTGAAATTTCATGTTGGATATTTTTCATTATCAACACATTGTTTAAGAATTATCAATATTTTGTGACGAGGGAGATGGTTAACTTACTCAAGATATGTGAATCAAGTACTTAAAAGCCATTTACACTTGCTTAGTTAAATTAGATTTTTAGCCTTTAGAATAGAACTTTGCTGAGAAATATACAAACTTGTGGGAAGATGGAATCAGGAAACTGCTTGAAAGAAACCAGAACATAGTAGAACAAAAGAATAATTAAATTATTCAATATAGTTAGTGTCGAAAAATTCAAAATTACATACATGAAAATCTGACTTTTTAACCAATTTATTAATTAAACCGAATAAAGTTCTTAGATACCAATATTTTAAAGGGAAGTTATTTTCTAATGTTTAATTGTAATTACTTCCCTTGTTGATTCACACTTTCTTTTGGAAAGCGGTTCCCCAAAAGTGTTATGATGTCTTTTTTGTTATGAATAATAGTCACATTTGATTGAGGAAAAGAAGAATCCCTTATTATAAATATATATATATATATATATATATTTTTTTTTTCAGTTCAGGTAACTTACACAAGTTATATTAAAAAAAATTACCATTTGCAAAGTTACGAAAACGGAAAACCCCTACAAAGTAATCAAAATCAAGTTGTTTCACGAGAAAATAACTGTTTTCAGATAGTTCAGGCAGTTTACGCAAAGTTATATTAAAATGAGATTTTTAAAATGTGAAAAGATTATTTTTTTTGAAAATTGTAATGTGGAGTTTTTTTTTATTATCGATAATATATGAAAAAACTCTATATTACAAATTTTTAATTTTTTATATTTTAAGAAATTACGTGGAACAGGCACATTTTGTTTTGGCTTTCATAGAGGGATAAATTTATATACTGTTAACTTTTATAAAATTTAATAAATTTTCCTTTTTGATATTCATGGTCTGGAGTGCTCAATGTGTCGTAATATGATCAAAAATAAGAAAAATTATTATTTTTTGTTGCAGTGATTTTTTTGTAGACATCCACAACAGTTTGATTATTCACAATGTTTATAGAAATATATATATGGTTGATATAAAGAAATTTCATAAGTACAAGCTCATTAAGAAGTGAGTGTGTAGTTTTATGAGGGTTATATTTTGTGGACTCATGTGGAAGAGAATGAGAAAGTGAATGTAATTATATAAATGTATGGGAGTTATGGCCGTTTTGTTTCCAAATGTAGTAGCCACTGTTTGACGATATGGTGAAGGAGGGTATGTTTGTTTTCAGTGTGAGAAGGAACAGTTTAACCATGTAAGGTCACCAACTAGTCATGCAAATGTATTTTGTCTTTGGGTATGACTGCATTATCAGCGAAATGATAAAATTATTTTGTTAACTTTTCTTATTGGTTGGTTGAACTATTTTTAGAAATGGGTAAAGTCTCCTTGTTATTATTTGTTTATTTCTTTTCTTATATCCTGGTTGTGAAAGCTTTCTGATTGGTTAGTCGAACTATGGCTTTATTTGCCTGGCAATTTTTATTAACCATCTATTTTTAGAAATGGTGAAATTTTGGTGCATTTGGATTCCAGAGGATGGAAAGTGTGATACTGAAATTCCTAGGTGCATTGGTATAGCCAAATCAATATTGATATGGCTTATCAACCCTTTATGGGTTATTTAAATCTGAAACATATTTCAGATGGGCACAATTTGAAAGAGAGAAATGAAATAACGGAATTAGCTGTATTCAAACCATAGGATCCTTGAATCATCACTGCCCAAACACATCATGAGAATGGCAGCAAGAACTAAAAATATTTTCTGACTAGTCTACTACTATATGCCAGGTCCCTTCAGGACATAGGAAATCATGGCTCTCCACAATCTCCAACCCCATGCAGCACTTAGTAATGTTTGTTCTTTTATTATCCCTCCTGCTCCCTAATCTGTCATCCATTGACATGAGCTTGACATGTAGTTGGCTCACTGCCTCCTTCTGTCCTTGTGAGTATCAAATTTTCCAAGCTCTTATTTCTCATTATGTCCTAGAAATTTCAGCTTTGGCTTTCTGATTTTTTGTCAATTCACCCAAAGCAAGGTGATAATGCCACTAAGACACAAGGTGCTACTGGAGATGAAAGAGAATAAGAAGACTTTAGAAGGATCTGGAAACCCAGTCCTAAACAAGGAACAAGAAGTAAACCTCTACTTTTTGTTCAAAAGACTGATAAGTGTCCTTTTTTTTCTGTTTTCTTTAAGACTTCTTTACTACTCACATGCTTCATTCTTTATATTCTTAACATCCTTCTGTAGAACAACATTTCTGTTGCTTCCAGTCTTTTCATCTGTGAGGAAATTATCCAGAATTTGCTGCCATATAGGGGAACTGATATAGCAGGCCTGTACTCTTTTCTTTCTGAATATCTGTTATCATTAGCTTTATTCAAACCATAGGATCCTTGAATCATCACTGCACAAACACATCATGAGAATGGGAGCAAGAATTATTTCACACTGACCTTTGTCGCCATTTTGATGAAGGCACGAGGGTACAACTGCCAAAATCTGGTAACAACAACAAAGACAGGGACAATAGTCTGCATGTAAATAACATTTTTTTTTTGTTTCTAATTAAATTTTTCTGTTTCTTAGTACTGTTTTTTTTTTGGTTTCTTTGTAATTTGCGTCTTTTATTCCAATACATGTGAAGATTTCAGTATTACATTTTCTGTAATCAAATTTCATTAATTCTAATTTGTTCTAATTCACTTGGACATAACAACTTATCAGTGCATAGCAGATGCAAATTCAGTAATTTTGTGGAGAGGACAACAAACATTTGTGTAGCACATGATTTATTTATGCATACAGCTATAATGTAAACAGCAACAACATTTAATCTATGCTTCCAATGTTTACTAACTCTGAACCCTCAACCAGGAAGATCTAAGCCTGAATGTGAGCCCTAGGCAGTGCTTTGTGACCCTCACTATTTTATCAACATTTGCTTTTTTTTTTATCTAAATTTATATATATTACAAATTAAACTAAGCACAACGATTTGTTAAAGGATGAAAAATCTTTGCAGATTTTGATGTCATTCTGTAGTCATTTTTTTTGTCCAAATTCATGAATTTGTTTTGCTCGTGTTAAATCTTAAAAAAACACACAATATAAAATTCACTATTTTTTTTTATCCATAATGTTGAATGTGTTAAATAATCCACTTTTTAACAAGAAAAATCTCAAGTTGTTGTTAAAAATTGCTGATTTTTGTTGATTTATTTACGATGGAATGATCCATTAGGACATGTCTCTTATTTATATTTAAGTACATTGTATTTATTTTCAATTTTTCTAGTTAAATTGTTCACCTACATTGCATATAATTCATTATTATACATAATTAGGTTACAATAAAATTTGTATTTTTCTGAATAACACCTTATGAAAATTGAGATTTGGTAGAGTGTGTAGTTTTATGAGAATAGCCTCAGGAAGGTGAGGGCACATGACACTTGCACTAGCCCTGCTCCCAGTAGTTTCATAGAGAATGAACAACATAGAATGGCTCAACACTTTCAGCCATGTAGCATTCTCACCTCATTCCATATCACCTATAGAGCTTCAATCTCTATATGCCAGTGGATCAGAACCAATTACTGAGTGTACTACATCCTCATTAGACAAGAAATGTTAAAAACATTTCTAATTTACATTTTCATGTTAGTTATAGATTTTTGTGCAAGCTAAACACAATCCAGGCTCCAGATGCAAGTTTTACAATAATTGCTTCTGATTGGCCAATATATCTCAAAGTAATAACAATGCCTACGCACACGTGTTTAAACATCAAAATACCGTCAAAAATCTTGAATGTGTTCGCAATCCACCCACGTGACCAGGAATGTAAATAAATACGATGCACAAACACAAGTTTATCAGTGAGCTTCGTGACGGATAACCACCTGCCAAACAACTCCATGTCACTCATACTTTTGAAGTTACAAAGTTAAATTTATTTAACACGAAACAACTCCAATACACTCACTCACCAACCTCTGAAATCCCTCCTGAACTTTTATCAACTTTAGAACTCACAATTCCAAACTTTATTCTTCTGAATTACAAGTTCAATATTACAGTAAAAGGTAAATTACTTCTTAAGAACTTTCTGTTTAAAAGACACTTAATATTAACAACTTTTATATCAACATTAACGAACGATTACAAGAAAGACATTCTGAAACCTAAAACATCATACACATTTGCCAACATAACATATACCTAATATTCTGCTTGTATATCGTTTTGAATTGTATATAAATGTTTTATCAGTTTCTAATTCAATATGTCTTGTTCGTAATATGAACTCTGGTACAAATATTTCCAAATCAAAGGGACACGACTCTGTCCTACCTTTTCATTGCATATGTACGTCAAACTAAATAAATCTATTTGATACGATATAAAACAATTCAGTTGAATTTTGTATTTTATTTTGATGTTAGTGGAAATAGTTAATTGACACGCAACCAATTCTCAACAAATATTACCACATAATTAACCCATCCACTACACACCTTTGAACTGTTTAATCCATAGTTTAACCAATAATTTAATTAACCAATAGCTGGTGGGGGGGGGGAGAGGTGGATTTATACCTTTCCAAAAGGTATTTGCATATAAGTGAATATAATGAATTCAATGAAAATTGCGACTCTGCTCTATGATTAAGAATTTTGAGCCAATTTTACGGTACCTGATATTTCCAAGTAGTCACCCATCTATGTACTGACCAAGCTCAACATTGCTTAATTTCAGTGATTGTATAGGAATTGATGTTTCAACGTGATATGGCCGTAAGCCCCAGAGATTTAAGTGATTATTTGATTTCTGAAAGAATTGTCTATTGCCCACATAGCTGCAGTTTCATGGATTCAAGAGCAAAATTGTTATTTGAAAAAACATGGCTCTCCATCAGTGCCTATGGTACCCCATCTTCCCTCTAATTTATACCAGGATGTTATCTAGGTAACATTCTATGCAGAGCTATAAAAAGAAGGGACATAAACACTCTTAGTCACTTTTTTTTGCTTCAGGAAGTAGTAGGTAGAAAATGTGTTCAGTCTTCCCCTCTGTCATATGACAAACCAAATACATTAGTGATTCGTAAATAAATTACTAACATGTTGACACAACAAAAGTAGACATGCACCACTGATTTTATTGTAAATGAAGTGAAAATTTAAAGTTTAATAGATTAGAAGGAGGAGCAATCAATTATGTACAATTGCAAATAAAATAAAAGTTGATCCTAATGGTGTAAAGGAAGAGTTAACAGGAATTACTAGAGCAAAACGAGAAGGAGAAAGAATTATGCCTGATCTTTTATAGTCCTGAAACAGCATCATCTAACTGGCACATTGGCAAACAAAATGAGGGTAATCTCCATATATTTATTTTTATATTGTATTTTTCTTGAAACCTATATTTTCCTTGTCTAGTATAAGACTACAGTAACACCATGCAAGTTGATGCAACTCTGGTTTCAGTAGTTAATAGAATAGAGTTGTTACCCTTACAGCCTACTGGTTTGGATTCAGTTGTCCTCCTAGACTAATTGCCACAAACACTGAAATGTCAGTTTAACCTATTATTTTACTTATAGACGGGGGAATCATGTGGCGTTGTCTCTTTCCTATGAATGTGAAGTGAATATAAACTATCTCAGCTGTAATTTAAACTTGACTAACCAATTCTATTTACTGGGCTGTTAAATGTTAAGCAACTCACACCTCCAAAATCTTTATATTGTTGAGGGGTAGAAATTTCTATGAAAATATTCAACTCATCCACAATAAGAAGGGAAATGAATGCAGATAAAGTGTTAATCCAAAATGTTTATATTCCAGAAATTGTTGAGGTCATGTGTGAAATTTTTCCTCTTTTCATTTAGTCCAATTTCTGAAGACAGATTTTGTACAAGGAACAGTCTAGATATAGGAAGATTTTTTTAATGACTTTGACTCAGGCTGCTACTCATATTATCACATGGTCTATTTTAAGTGTGACTTAGATTGATTATTTGATATATTGTCCTTTTATTTATATCTCATGTGTAGACAAAATAGTAGACACAAAGAGCACAGAAATATTTAACAGAAAAATGCTCAGCTCAATTCTATTGTGTGCAAGGCTGGATTATACTTTAAGCTAGTATAGGCTGCAGCTTTGAAGCTTTTATAAAGCAATGATTTTAATTTTATAGATATTAGAACTTCTAAATAGTTTCATAAACTAAAATGATATCAATATGAAAAACTCATATTTGTTTGATTTTGCAGGAAGCCAAGCAAGGAAAAGAATGTTTTAGTTTGTGCCATTGTGTTTCATGTAGATAACAGGCTTGATTTGAGTTTAGAATGTTTAAATCTTAGAAATTTTTATAAAGCTGTGATTTTAATTTTCTAGATGTCATAACTTCTAAATAGTTTCATAAACTGAAATGATATCAATATGACAAACTCCATTTTGATTTTTTTATTGTTATAATGCTGATTATAAAAAATCTGTTTTTTTACTACAGTTGTGTTGAAATATGAAATAATTTGGTTTGCAATAAATCTTAAGATAGTAGTATTTCTTAAATGATATTTTATATTGACAAAAAAAAAGATAGCTATTATAGTTTATTTAAATAATGTGCAATATGTTTATTTCAATCTATGTAAATCTCACTAAAATATATCTCAAGTAAAAAGTATTCAGGATGGATGCTGGCAAGTTAGGGGTCCTGAAAGATAAAATCCGGCCCTGATAATATATTACTTGAAGAGTCTAAAATTTCTAATAACTTAATAATTATACATTTTTAAAAGCTGATAATTTGAAGATCAATAATTTGATATATGTTTTAAATGTTGTGTAAGTTTTATCTTTCTACATAATTATATTTTATTTTAAGTTGTGTGCTTTGTTGGGATATCATATGTTGTTGATAACTTCCAATAAAAACGTGTTTTCATTTTGCCTGAAACTGATTAATTGATAGAATATATCCTGGCAATGTGTTTACCTAATTTGATCTAATTTGTTCATTTTACAAAATCTTAATATTAAAGTTTCTCTTCACAAACACTACATTTAAAATAACTTACGAGTTTTGCGAAAAAAAAATGCCCGATGGAAATTTAAATTTTTGCGAAATTAAAAAAATAGTTAATTTGATGTAGGTTTACTTTATTAGAAAATAGCATTATATTTAATTTATTCTTTAAAGAAATTGTTTAAGTAGAATCTGAATGTTTAGAATTCAGGGGAGATAATAATGTTTATTCTGTAGAGTTCCGGTTCTTGGTACAAATCAGTGTTATCATCCAGGAGGAAAAATGTCTTCCTTAGTGGCTTATGCTTCGAGCGAAGACAGCGATAGCGAGGATGGCGAAGTTGAAGAAAGGAATGATTTGTCTTTAAGCAATCAGACAAAAGAAAAACCTCCAGAGAAAGATATTAACGTGACGATAACCGAACCTGTTCTCCGGAATAAATCGGAAATCTTCACATCAAATAACCGTAGCACAAACGAAAAAACTACAAATGTTGGCCATCATTCCGATCAGAAATCAGAAGAAAGCAACATGTTTCGAGGTTTTTATTTTACTTTCATTACTTATATAACATTTTCTGATCCAGAACTTAGTAATATTAATTTTTGGTGCTTCATTTTTAATTCGTATTTTCCTTGTCTGCAATATTCCACGTGTTTCAGTTTGTTTGCTTTTTGTAGTTAAGCGCGAAAAAAGTTTGTTTATTATTTATTTTCTTGGTCTATTTATTCGTCCATTAAATAAATAAAGATTTTTACCTGAGACTGGTGCCTTTTTAGCCTCTTTTATTTAAATAAAAACTCCGTTTATTATCGCTTACAGTATATTTAGTTACTCATTGTGTAATGTGTTCATTACTCTCAAATACTTAACAAAACTTCTCGAGTAGAGTTGGTTTATCATCAGGCTTCGGAAAACTTCGTAGAAAATACAACTACGAGCAATGGAATAGTTTTTTTTTTAAAGTATATGAAATTATTTAAATATTTGAACTTTATTTCTTCATTCGAAATACAATTCCATTTTGAAGAAGGTTAAAAAAACAAAAAAACTTACCAATTATTTGTTTAAAAAAAAACGATTTAAAAATAGTAGTCGTAAATAAATTAATTAATAATCATTTTTTTTCTCTAATTTTGTGTTGTGTTTTTTTGTACTTGAAGTAAAAACGTATTTAAAATAAATAAATGGAGGTATAAGTTTCTCTTTCATGCACTTGATTACTTGTCCTCTTTTTTATTTAAGAATAATAAAAAAAATTCACTGTTATCAATTTTGCTTTAAATATTTGTTTTTATTTTAATTCCACTGTCCCTCTTAATTTCTTAAAGTTTTACTTTTAATTAATAGACGTAAATGTAAAACTGCATTTTTTAACAAATTTAATTTTAACATAAAATTGTTAATAATAGTCAATAATACAAATCAATCAATAATATCTCATCAAAATCACAAAGTCATGTTTTCACTACAATAAGCAAACACACGACCTAAAAAATATAAAAATTGCTGTACACAATGCATTGAGAGAAAAATATGATCACAACTACTTTTATTTATTTAATTAAGTAAGTATGTTGTTCAGTGCTACTGTTTTCAGAATGTGAAATTGGAGTATCTGGTTCATTACGCTCACTTACACGCAAATACCATTGGGAAAGTTATGAATTCATCTCTTATCCCCCAGCTATGTGTTAAATAGCAGAACAGATTGGGTTCTATAGCCTTGGTTGGCAACCAGTCTACTACAGAAAGAAATGGCACCCTGCTGCGAGAAAATAGTGATGAACTGAAAAATGATGTTGTGTCCATAAAGAAATACTTAAATAAAAAATTAATTATACTGTCAAAATTAATTATAATAATTATAATTGTCATTAATTCACTCATTCTACTAAACCACATTCGACCTTACTTTTTTCTCTACACACAAACACCTGTCATTCCCACTATTGGACATGCAGTTCACATAGACAGTTCATTAACACATGTGTCAATGAAAATTTTGTCTCTTTTTCCTTATTCAGACTATATTAGTAACATTTATCTTTTAATACTCAACAAAAATTTGAGGTAAGAAAACCCCAGGCACTTCTTGTATTTTATAACTAAATTATCTGGACACTCATTACACACATCTATATATAAAAAAAAAAAAACATATGAGAAAGACTGTATGCCCTTTGCTTATTCTTTATCTTACCCCCCTGTCAGATTCTGATCTATATTTTATCTACAGTTGACCCCCAAGCTCACAATTTTATTCAGTATTATTGTCTCCAACTTCACATAACAACCAGATAATAAATAATACTTGTTTTGTTGTTTCCATGTCTTGCTGTTTCTCATATTTACAAGTATTTTTTTTGCATATATAAATGTAAGTTAGTTTATTATTATTTACTCAGTTATAACTCCCCTATAATGTGATTGCCCAAGTGTGTATCATGTATGCCACTTGACTTGTTGTTTATAAAATAAAATAGTAATTTAAATTATGGTTAGAAAACATGCTTTGTATTGTCGCAAATTAGCAAGTGTTTATATAAAAATTTGGATGTATGGAAAATAATTACTGAAAATTGACTTCAAAATGTTTTTCATACTCAGAAAATTCTACGGAAAATGGCATTAATATTTATTTGCAGGTTTTAGGAGTTGAAGCAGAGAGCTTTGATTTGGAGCCATTAGTTATTGGAGGTTTATTAGTTTTTCAGTATTATGGTGTCCTAATTGAGCATTTTATTACTGAAGCAAAATTCCTGAATATACTAACCCTAATTATATAGGTTTTAAAATTGATAATAATTTGATGTACAAGGGGGTTGTTCAAAAGTTCTCATCCCAGTTTACTTTCCAAAATCTGAATAATTGACCAAACATCATAATTCTTTTTGGAAAGACTTCTTGGTTGGGCTAAGAACTTTGTAATATCCTTCTATCATATATACCAGGTAATCCATCTCTCACAAATCCTTCCATCTTCATTGATGGTTTGGCATTAAAAACTGTTGAGGTGTTCACATATCTTGGATCAACAGTCTTTTCTGATGGAAAAATGGACAGAGAGATCCAATCCATAATAGCCAAAGTTATCACAGTATTTGGTAATCTTAAACAGAGGTTATGGAACACCAAAGACATGTCTCTCAGAGTAAAGATCAACATATACAGATCATCCATTCTCTCAGCCTTTTTTTGGTGCTGAAACTTTAACCCTGTACTGCAAACACATAAATCTTGACACCTTTCACATGAGCTGTCTTTGTGCCATATGTGATATAAAATGGGATGAGAGGATCCAGAATGGTGCCATACTGAAGAAATGTAACAAGATCACAAGCATTGAAACCATTCTAGCAAAGATACAACTTAGGTGGGCTGGTCATGTTGTGAAAATGGATGAGCATAGGCTTCCAATAAAGGTGCTGTATGGACAAATACCAAACTAAGTGTTCAGTTGAATGTTCACTCTTGTGCTACAAAGACATTGAAAGGTCTCAACTTTGATCTGAAAACCTGGGAAGTCCAAGCATCAAACTGAAAGGAGTGGTATAAGACATGTTTCATTAAGTTAAAGGGTTTTGAAGACTGAAGCACAGTGATCAACTTCATCAAGTTCTGAAGCAGAAATGCAATCAAAATCCTACTTTAACAAATTTCATCTGTCAGTGTGGCTTTGTTGCCCGCAGCAATACTGGGCTAATATCGCACTTAAGAAAGCACAAATGAAACCTGTCTTTCCCTTCCTTGATTTTCTCCGCAATAACCCGTTAGTATGCATAAGTGTAAAATGAAAGGCCCCAACCACTCCTGGCCCTCATTTCTCGTTCACAATAGGAGAGCCCATTATTATTATTATTATTATTATTATTATAATAATATATATATATATATAATATATATATATGATAAATATCACCAGGTGTAGCTTTTATGCATAGATGTAATGTGGGTAAAAATAAAATAATGTTTTCAAATTTTAAATTAGAGGACACTATAAAATATTCTAAAAATCCACTATGTAAAGGAAAGGTAAACTCTAGAAAATGCTAAGTGACATGATTTTTGGCATATTAAACAAGTGACTTGTTATAGCTGGGTTTTTTTTTTTGTTTTTTTTTTTTGCTTATTTTAAATTATTAATTATTTTTATGTATTTTTTTTATTTAATTTGATTTATTGTATATGTTGGCATACAAGGTGACCTTTTAAGCTTAAAATATCACCCCACCCCAAAAAAGTAGGAGGTCATTTTATACTCTAGATAAAATGTGAACCTTAAATCCTGTGGTTTATGGTACATTGTTAACATGGGAGATTTTTGACAGTAGGCTAACCCTTTCCTTGGTGGCTACTGACACAAATATTTTCTAATGAAACAATTCCCATTATTATATTAATAAAAATGTAGTGTAATAAAAGTACTGTTACCTTATATAATATGTGCTATGATTACACAACAATAATAAAACACATATTCAAGCGAGAAATCCCAAACCATTGTCACACACTTTAAACAAAGCAATTGCTAGCCTTGGCTAAGTTCAAAGCATTTCGCCAGACAGTGTATTCAGAAAAAAAAAGATGTTTATAGTAATAATTCAAGGAATACACTGGTAATCCTAGTTTAGCATACTAGCCAGTTCTTGTCAGAACATGGGGATGTACAGGCCCGTTTAGGATCAAAGTGTAGTATCTGTGCTTTGTGATCATCCGGGCTGGCTTCTGTCAAACTCTCTAATGCAGAGAGGAACTCTGAGGAAGCTTTGCCGAAGGGCAAGGTTTCCTTCGGGGAGGTAGACAGGACCTGAACCCGTCCAGGCGGGTTCAAAGGTCATATTTTTGGCCGAGCCTACGGGCTCGCGGGCTACCCACATTAAACCGGCCTTGTGCCACATTTAATCCTCGTGGGTGGGTTAATAAATACTAGCTCTCACTTTGTTACTACTAGCATTATCCAGGGTAACATTATTAGTATCCAGCTATCACAAAACCCCATCATGGCCCTACTAAATAACTATTTATCTGAGAACACTTGCTTGCATAATTTTTGTTTTCTTAAAAAAAAAAAAAAAAATTGTCCTTTTCTTTGCTCTTTTTTTTTTTTTTTTTTTTTTTTTCATAACTTTTTGGCATTTCAATTGACATAATGTGAAGAATATTTTTTCTTGCCATATGAATCCATTTAAAAATCACATTTGAAAACAGTGGAACATGTGAATGTTTAGTGGGGGAAAAGTAATTCAGGCTAACTCATGAGTTATTGTAGATTGTGTTAGTTAATTGACTGTATCTCTACACCATTTTTTTTCATTAGAATTTGAGTGAAAAGAAAGTCTATGCTTACTGAATATAATTAATAAATTCAATACATTTTAAAATACAATTTGGTGGGGGGGGTCATCTTGTATGGTGAATATAGCCTGAAACCTACATTTTAACTTGAAAATTTGGAGATTTTCTTTTACACCCAGTTGCCTTGTATGCCAGTATATATGGTATTTTTAAAGGTCATGAGTTAACTGATTTTCTTTTAATTTTTGAAAATGTTTATGGTCATGTATATGTATATTGGCTTGAGAAAGAAGCATACAGTATCTTTTAAAAAAGTATAATTTACTCAATTCAAGGTTTAAATGACACTCAAGGTAGATGTTTACTGTTAAATTAGTAATGACAATGAGGTGTATGATATGAATGAAAAAGATGTTAGGAAGTGAATATTATGAGGATAAGGAGGATAGATGATTGTAATGTGGAAATGTATTTTCATTACAAGTAATTAAAAAGAGAGAAAATATGATTAAATTTGCTAAATGTTTTAACATTATTTTTTATTTTTTTTTTAATTTAGGAAAATTATTTGGTTATTGAAATTATTGCAATAATTGTGAGATATTACCACTAGCAACTGTCAAATTCATTTTCTTCGTTATTTTTCCTTGGAAAATAATGTCAAAATGAAAACTGTCTTATTGCAAGTAAAGTGATGGAGCATATTTTTTTTATAGATATTGAAAATAATTTTAAGAGAAAAAGTATGATAAAGTGGAAAAAGTTTTGTGCTACACAAAATCTTTTTCCACTGTGTCATACTTTTTTCTCCACTAAACATATATCATTTTTGGTTAAGGACCAAGTAAAGTTCTTTGTTAAAGATTTTTTTTTTTCTATATTTTGGAACATTTTTCTTGTTTACAGTACATATTTAAATATAAATTGACCAATGTCTGAATACCTTCAGCTTTTATAAGACATTATCACCAATAACAAAAATGTACTAATATCATATAAACAGTGAAAAAGACAATAATGACTATAAATATTAAGCATAAAAAAAAACAACCAAAAATCAATAAAATATTTACAAATTCAGAAAACAACATATTTAATATATTTAATAAATGAAAAAAGAACTCTTACATTACAAAGAAGCTATATTTGAAAATGATGATACTGATATACCTCAAAAAATAAAACTGATAATTTAGATTAATTTTCCTTCATTAAAATTTACTTTCAGAGATAAATGCATATTTTTTATAGTCTGTAATGACTTGCTCTCAAACCCAAGTAAAAACCATAATTTTAAATACCGATATTCAAGGCAGGAACATTCTTAAATTGCAAATTTGACATAATGCTGTTTTCTTATTTCCTTACAACTGACTTATGGCAAAATACTTTCCTATTTTTATGTTTCTCTACTACCATAAAATAAAACATATAAAACAAACTGTCAGTTTAATATGCTTTGAAGGCAATAATCATAAATTTTGTAGCACACATTAAACTGTTGTTAGATCAAGCATAAATTCTGTGCAAAAGTTTGTATATATCATTTTCAAATTTTATAATTATGTGTACAACACAGACAAAGGAATTTCTGAACACAACTGACAATTTAAGACCAAAAAATATTACTGTTGTTACTTCATATTCCATACATGTATAATTCTAACTGAAATTGTTCTTAATTACTTAATGTCAGGAAGAGATAGTTGAAATTTCTAGGGTTATATAATAAGGAAAGAGGGCTTGGAAAATTTGATACTCACAGGAAAAATTGAAGTTAAGATGGACAAAGGAAGACGATGCATAACCTAGCAAGCTATAGTAAATGGATGGCGGAGCAAGGTTTTGGAGGGATAACAAAAAAACAATTTATTAAGTGTTATAAAGTACAGGAAATTGTGGAGACCCATGATCACAAATATTCTGAAAGGACATGACACATAGAAAAAGTCTTAAGATACATTACCAAAGACAAATCCTTACTAATAATAAAAAGTACTATATCACATAAACTAAAAAAAAAAATGACAGTTACTAGAATCATTAATCATAAAAGCCTAACAGCCCCAAATCAATAAAATGTTATCAAATTTAACAAACAACATATATTTCATCAAAATAGAAAATAAAACAAACTTTCACATTGAAAAGAAGCCATATTTGAAACTGATATAGCACAAAAAATAAAAACTCTTTGATAATAACTTATGAAAGTTGAAAGTACTCAGACATTGGACATTTTTTATTTAAATGTGTACCAGAAAATAGAAAAATGGACTAAAATATAGAAAAAAGTCCTTAACAAAACTTTTGTTGCTCTTCAAGCAAACTCGTATGAATGAAAAATTGCTGCTCGAATACACCGTTTCTTTGTGTGAGTGTGTGTATAAATTCAGATACAAATAAAATATATCTGAAGACAATAAAAAAAAAAGCTCTTTTCTTTGATTAACTTAGCTGATGTGTTCTGTCCTCTGATAGACTTTTTTAATACAGATAAATTCTTAGGTATATCTGAATTTTTATACACACACACACACATACATATAATATAGATTGAGAGAGATGATGAGTCAATGTGGAAAAGCTTATAAATGATGCATTTTGTCATTTTGTTGTGTTCCACTTGTTCAGATCAGAATGAAAGACAAAATTGCATGTAAGAAAAATGCATTGTGATTTTCTGAGGATAAGAGAGGGCAATAAATTAAAATTACTTCATCAGATCCACCAAATTTATTGCCCCATTTATCCTTAAAAATCGCAAATGCATTTTCTGTACACACACAGTTTTGTCTTTCATTCAAACCTGAAGAGGCCAATCGTGGCACATGGCGAAACGTGTTGTTTATAAGTTCTTCCACTTTGTCTCATCACCCTCCACTTTTGTCTTCGATACTATTATACATTCTACAGACACAGACACACAGACACTAATAAATACACACACACACACACACACACACACACACACACACATATCTATCTATCTATCTATCTATATATATATATATATATGTATATGTCCTTTTTTCGTATCATCTTTAGTCCATTATGTTTAATCTTATAAACTCTACATCTAGGTATGATTATTCCATAGAAAAAAATCTTTGTTAATTATCCATTTGACTCTATAAATGAAAAGTGATAGATAAAAAAAAAAAAATATTCCAAGCCAGTTGTCTCTTTTTGGGCCCAAGAAAATTTTATAAAAGTTTCCTTTCACACCAGATTGGATTTGTAATCTCCAGTCTTTTTACTTTATGATAAATGGAAATCATTATGACAAAAACTTTGCTGAAAAAGAAAATAATTGCTGAAGGACTTTTTTTTATCCTTATTTTAAAATGTTGTTTGATTTATTCAATAGTCTAATTAAGATTTATTTTAATACAACTTGTTTACCTTTCTTCATACAGTTTTACCAACACCATCCACAAAGTCTGACTCTTCTGAAATTGTACATGAAGATGATCTGGAAGATTTGGTCAAACCTAAGAAATCCCAGATGACCACATTGCCGAAACCATTGCCACTGTTTAATAGACAACGTGTTCAAATCACGATTCCAACTTTGGATTCTGTACGTAGTCAATTCTGCTCTCAAATTATAATTTAAATGAAAATTAAAAATTATTGTTTTTCTTAATTAGTAATTCACTGAATAAAATCAGCTGAAATCATTCCTTTTATTATATTTAAATGGTTATATGTCTGTTATAGATAAATTTATCTGTTTTTTTTGTTTTTTTTATAATAATTATTATTTATTAATAGTTCTGATGAATCATTCAACAATCTCTTCCTCTTTATTGTTTATGACCTCCTGCCAACAATCCAGCAACGGTTCAATGGCACGATTGATGAAAATCACTAGGTTTTGACACAAAACAAAATTCATCAAGCCACATTTTAAAGTTTTTTTTTAAAGCTCCACATCATTGTTAGAAAGCAACTGAAAATGTATTAGTCTGAAGTGGCTAGATCAGAAGAATTTGGTGTTTTTTTTTGTATTTATGGGTGGCTTGGTATCAAGCGAGTAAACTGGTAGCAATGGAAGAGTGGTAGAATTTGTTTCTCTCATTCAGTGCATGTGGCACTCATGCACCATGTTTCTTGACCTTACCCATTAGTTCTCATCAAACTGATTAGGTTGGCCTGATTGCAGTGAATCTGTAAGTTTGAACTTCGCCTGCTTGAAATGGGAAAAACCATTTCTGTGTCATTCTGTTGGTAATAAAGTTGTCTCCATACACTGCATAAATGTATTAAGCATTTTTAGTAACTTTGTGACTTTGATTAAAAGCAAAGAGCTGATGTTGAATATAACCTATTCTTGTCTACTTCTTAAATGGGTGTCTAGTCTGAAATAAAATTTCAATAAAATTAGTTAAGTTTTAAGGGATGACTAGAGTTATTAAGAAGTAAAAAATGCTATGGAAGATTATTCTTTGAGATTCTTCGCAGAACATCAGAAAAAAAACACAAATATATGTAACAAGTTGTATATATATATATATATATATATAAACCCTATCTGTGGTAATGTACAGTTGCAGCTGAAGACTATGGACTGGGTTCTGTTCATCTGATATTAAAAACGGTAAGTATAATGGATGATTTAGTGATGATGATGATGATAACTATAGTAATGTTGAATAATGCTTTGTACAATCTCACATGAGATGTTAATATTTGTATAATATTCTCATATACTGGGTGTAACATCAGAAATGTCCAAATCCTGTAACTGCATAATTGTCCATCCCACAAAATGTTTAATATCTAAAAAAACTCACTAAACTTTTCTTTTTTCCAGGATTTCACTTAAGACATTTAGCCATCTTGACACCATTTTTTGTAAGAATCCCTGAAAAACCCTTTGAATTATTCAGTTAGAAAGAGAACAGATTAAAATTGTTTTGTGTCAGCTTCACTGTCTTCTCAACTGAGCAATGGTGAAAGGAAAAAGATCATTCAGGCCTTCAGTAATGTAAGTCCAGTCAAGAACCATCAAGAGAACAGAGAATATGCTTAAAAACGAGGGAACAGTAGAGAGGAATACTGGATCAAGAGGTCACAACAGGAAGAAGGATTATCATTTCAACTTAGAGCTAAAGAGATCAATTAAAAAAGATCCAACTCAACCTATAAGAAGTTTGGCACATGAGAGATAAGTCCAAAAAGCAGTGAAAAAAAACAAACTTAAAAATGAAACTGTATGTGAAACCTGTAAGGCAACTTCTTACTCCAGGACAGAAAGTTAAAAGGTTAGAGAGGGCAAAAATCATCTTGAATAACTTTTGAAAATGATCCTAGAATAATATATATATATATATATATATATATATATATATAAACTTTATTTGAATCCTTTATGAGCTTCTGATCCTTAGCTATGATTAATTAATGATGAATATAGCATTTTTGTTTATGATCGATTTCATCACAATTCTTCTCTTAAGATTGGAGAGTAATTATACATTCTTATTGCTCAAAGTAGAATCCAATAGTGTTCCAAAAACTTTGTTGCATTCCAGTAAGATATCTTTAATCATTTCTAAGATACAACAGTTCAAAGCTTAATCTAACAAATGGATAATTTTACTGTTACACCTGGTGTATATATGTGTGTGTGTGTGTGTGTGTGTATATATATATATATACACACACACACACACACAATGGATAATTAATTCTAAGATTAAAATGCATATATTTTGTACACTCTTTGTTAACATGGTAGGAAGTGATGGGAACAAAGTTCTGCCAAATTATATATTAATGGTCATAAGACTTTAGTAAAGAAAAAAAATATACCAAGATAAAGAGGATGAAATTTACAAACCAAATTAATTAAGCCCTTAATCTCTACTTCTATTTATTATTTTTTATAATTTCTTAAGCTAACTACTGCAAGCCTAAACCTAAACTAAAAATCTTCACTTCCAGTGGAATGATGAGCTAGCACTTCCAGTTTTGGGCGAGAGATGCACTATAATTTGACCTTATAATAAAGCATGGCGGTCAGATGATGTGCCAAGCTCATTCAGGGATATCTAAATTGTCAGCTGTATACAACTGTTTTATCAAATCAATGGCTAAAAATGGCTTCTAGCAAATGAATCCTGCAGATTTTAGTGAGGACCATCCTTTTAACCTTATGGATTGACATTACAAAATCACAAAGAAAGAACAATCAAATAAGAGAAACCATGCCACTTGAGGAATTTTAAAAACAGCAACAACTAAAATGGATACCACAGAGTAAATGAATTTTATTCTGTACTACTTCAAATAAAAGGTTAAGAAGGAACAACCCCCCCCCCCCAATCAATACTGGAAAGAGCAATAACAGCTAGTGGACTTGAGGAACCTATTTTTCTGAAATAAAAATGATTTTAATAAAAAGATTTTATAAATTTCAACAGTATTATTATTGCTATAAAATGTTATATTTTAGTGGATTTATGTGTTTGAGTAGATGCTTTGTTTTTTCAAACAGTGTGTATTATATCTATGGCCTGTGCATTCAAAAGTTTTAATATTGAAAATGTGCCCTCTGACTGAGTTTGAACCTGTATCCCTATTGTAGAGGAAACTACCATCTGATCCAGCATGCTTTAAACTAAATGCTTGGCCACAAAGAGCTTCACAGCGTGGCATGGTCCAATTACACATTTTAAGGAAAAAGCCCATATCTACTCAGTTTTCTCTCCAAAGGAGGATGCATGTTTGAACCCAGTCAGACCACACACTTTCTTCATTAAGACTCTTTAATACACAAATCAGTAGATATAAGTCTTACAGTTTGGAAAAACAAATGGGTATCTACTTTAACACATGGAAGAAGGAAGTTATGCTTGTGCAGCTTCTTCCTCAGAACTATTTGTGAAACAGACTCCTGAGAATGTACTTCCCTAATCACTACAATCTTTACTTCCTCAAGTAATAACTTTTGCCACTCAGTGTCTCTTATTGGACCAACGAGATGGAGGTTTGAGGTGTGCTAAGTCAGGTAGTGATGAAGAAGTGGAAACCTGCTGTAAGGAATTGGTTACATCAGCAGTCAGCTGAGTTTTATGAAGCTGGGATACATACATGCCCTCATTCATAGGGGGAACACTGCTACTGAAAACTCTGGTGACTATGTTGTGAAGTAGGGTTATACAGTTGTGATGTATAGCTATACCTTGATTTGCAATATGATTGATTGTGTTCCTTATTTCTTATAAAACAAATTGCATTACTTTTTGACTCACCCTCGTAAAACTTATTTGCCTGAAATTTTGCTGGTGGAAACTGAAACTTTATTTGAAGATTGGAGTTTGACAATAAGATTTTTTTGTTTTGTCTTTTGACTATAAATCTATGATTTAATAAGTTATATAGGGAACTTTTATTTTGTATTAAATATACAGTGCTGTTCAATAAAAGTGACTCACCTGATTTTTTTTACTAAATGTTCTCTTCTCCAATGAAACGAAAGTTGAGCTAAATTCAAAGGATAAGCGATCTAAAATCTGAAGAAGAAGCTTTGAAAGCTCTTTGAATTTAGCAGTAAGTACTGTCAAGCATCTGTTCAGTATAATGTTCTGGGGATGCTTTTCTTCTCATGGAACTGGTTTCTTAAAACCTATTGAAAAGACCCTCAGGAGCGAGCAGTACAAGAGTATTTTAGAGTCTTGTCTACTCCCTTCTGCTGAAAGGGTGCAAATTGACCCCCACCAAGCTCATTTTTATGCAGGATAATGCTCCCTGTCACAAATCAAAATTGATGAAGGAATACTTTGATGAGAAGCAGGTGAGTGTTATGACATGGGTGCTCCAGTCTCCTGACATCAATCCCATAGAAAACTTATGGAGCATTATAAAGTACAGGCTCTCGAGAAAGTAGTTGAGCAACATGCTCCATAAGTTTTCTATGTCGTTGAGGTCAGAAGATTGGGGCACCCATTTCATAACACTCACCTGTTTCTCATCAAAGTATTTGTGACGGAACATTATCCTGCATAAAAATGAGCTTGGTGGGGTCGATTTGCACCCTTTCAGCAGAAGGGAGCAGACAAGACTAATATTCTCTTGTGAGTCACTTTTATCAAACAACACTACTTCCTTCTTCCCGTTGTAGTTGCTTCCCTTAGATATTGTTTGTATAATATACACTTATTTCCCTGAATCATATCAAGACAAAAATACTTGGATTTCGTCAAATGTTAATCATCTATTTTCTTCATTTTAGGATTCAGATGAAGAAGAAATAGTAACTAAAAAGAAACCAAAACTTTCTGTAAGTATTTTCTTTGTCTGTATTTGAAAAAAATGTCTTATTTTAATAGATTATCAATAAAATATTTTCATAAGTGATTTGTGCACACAAAGGTCAGTTGGTGGATAAGGAAAATGTAAAGAGCAATTTTTCTAGTTTCTTTATTTCTAGTTTTTCTCTCTCTCTCCCATGTCTCTTTTTTTTTTCTTTTTTTTTGCCTTTTTATCCAGAACTAGAATAATGATCATAAGAATTCTGTAAGAGAAACCAAAAATATTTCCCACCATATAATGTGCATCTTTCATTTGGCAAGGAATATTTAGGGGGGGAAAAAAATGATGATTTGACATCCCATAATATTCACCTATCATGATGAATGGGAGTCTTCTCAGGGAAGCCCTGCCTACTGGGGCTTAAACTCAGCCCAGAACGCAAGTGAAACTTGTACATACGATCTGTTGCTAAAGATACTGAAAAAATGGTTCATTAATTATACCATTCTAAGAAGGACCTGACTCCTCTACATTTTCAAGAGCCAGAACTGGCTGAAAATGGAGTACTGCTGCTATCTATAGGCAGGAGCTGACCAATCTTCACTTTCCAGTCTTGATAGAGTCTAAAAGCATCTCCTCGTCCTTGTAGGTGATGACTTATTTTCCACCCTGCAGCCCCTTTTCCACAGATGAAATTTTGCAAACCATTCGCTACTCTATTGCTATTTCCATGGAAAGTTTTCAGATGAAATACATTCCTTAATTCCAACAGATCTAACCTTTGTGTCTCTGACCTACTATGCCATACACATTGTGGCAAACAACCCTCATTCACTTGGTATTCCAATGTTGAGATGTAAGTTCCACTTGAGCAGTTTCTTTTCTTTTTCTTGGTGGTAAAAAGTGTACCTTATCTAGTGGAAAATGTGGTAGATGATCATTTTCTGTATTCTATGATTATCGTTGTCATTTTATAATTCTATATATTTACATTGTTCTTAATATTTACAAAGAACGTACTATGAAACAAATCCAAATAGAAAAGAGGGAACTATAAAAAGGCTGTTTTTTTTCAAAATTCTGGCTTTTGTTTGCATTTGGCTTTTGTTTGCATTTGGCTTTTGGAGATATTGAGAAATGTAATTATCTTCATACATATATTTGTATTGTTAATCCTTTTATTGTTCATCTGACATCACTCCTATTAAACTTCAGTGCATAACTTTTTAACTAGAATTTTTAGAAACCTAATTTGATTTCTTATCTTTTATAAACTAACTTAAAAGTTGTACTCCATGCTGACTTTTAAGCTAGTGTCTGCAGGGGTGCCAAAACTTAAGGGACCTCTGGTCCATGTTAGAAAACAGCAATGATAATTTTCAACAAATAACTTTGAATTCCTCAACTCACCCCATGGAACTTCAAAAATTGACTTTACCTCTGAATCAGGCTATTAGTCCAATTCTCGCCAAAAGACCAATTTGAGTCGAATGTCTGATTTGGGTCAAAAGTTCTGATTTTTGCCAAAATTCCAATTCAGACTGAAAATTGAGTTCTTCAAATTGCAAACTCTGCAGAACTTCAAAACCTTACATTATGAAACCTTTTACTTTAACTCTGATTCCTTGGCATTTTGAAGAAATAAAATTGATTTCCTCAATTCACAAAGTTTTGGAGATATTTTAAAGTGAATTTAAAAGAAAAGTTTTTAAATTCACAATGTTTTTGTTGCTTTAAATTCAATATAGATTATAAACGTTTAAAATCAGTAATTATTTTTAGTTATTCTAAAATTTGAATTTTTAACTATTAAAGCACCAGATGAAGGGTAGATTTTCAATTCCATGATCATGCTGATTCCAAAATGGTATAATATTAGGTACCTCTACTTTTTCGCGGGAAAACAGCATAGCGTAATAAAAAAATGCCACAAACTTAACGAAAATAAAGTTTTATCGTCAAAACGCTTATGTTATTATTAAGATGAAAGACCAAAGTATTTTTTAATTATTTTTTGAAATTTTTTAATATTTTCTAAGACGCTCGAAATTTTGGTTAAAATGTTCTTTTTTTTACGTCATCGCGGTGCTGTTAAAATAACATTGTTTTTTTTTTTTGCGCTTTTTTCCCGTTGAAAACACACTGATTTGGAAATTCTTGTAAAATTAAAGTAATTGTCCGATTTTAATGAAATTTTCGAGACTTATTCACAAATGAATGAAATTATTTTTGAAATATTTCTTTTTAGTAAATTTTGGTAACAAATATTTTTTTTTTTAAATATGTTACACCCCACTTACTTATTATCCTGAAATTTCCTTCAAAACCTTTTTATTTCCTTACAATTTTTTTTTGATTAAAGTAAGAGTCATTAGAGATGGTAAATCACCTACTTTTTTTTTTTTTCAACTTTGTGCTAACTAACTGAAAATCTGCTCTGAAGTGAAAAATAATGAATCCAATAAAACTATGATATTACTTAATTAGAAAAGCTTTTAATTGCTTTTGTAAATAAGTAATATTAAGGTCATTATTGCCTGAAGAAATAAATTTTTTCTGATGAATAATTAAATTTTACAAGAATTTTTTATTTGTTTTACATTTTAATTATAATAATTTATAATAGTTTAAAAATCGTGCAAAACTCTGTATTAGCCTATTTCCTTGTGATAATTAGTAATTAAGTAGAAACAAAATTTACAAGTTCAAAATTGCAAAGTTTAATAAATTTAGTGATTCCAATTTTTTTTCAAATAAGTTTTTATGTTGTATTTTTCTACTTAATACGTTCCTTATTTCCATGTACTGAAATTGCCATTATTACAAAAAGAGTTTTGTCCCTTTATTCTAATAAATAAACATAACAGTAAAACTAAAAATAAAAGGGTTCACTCAGATTTCTAGTAATTTTCATTTATGGTCATCCGTAGTAGCTGTCATCACTTGTCAATCAACACATAGATCAAGTATTGGATCAAAATTACAGTACCAATCGTTAATAATTCGTTGTATATTTCTTTTTTATGCTATAATTAAGTAATATTTTTTTTAAATCAGATTAATTTAACATTAAATTTTCTAATTTTACTAAAATGACATGTCAGAAATTTTTTTAAATATTTTTAAAATCGATAAATTTGTGTTTGTTTACAAATTTCTTAAAATTAAGAAAATGGCGGTTTTTAAGAAAATTTAAAAATTTGAAATTAAATTTGACATTCCAATGTATATAGTTTCTATCTGAAATATACCAGAACTGTTTACTTAATGGAAATAATAAATTTAATGATTCAACTTTCAAGTAAAGCTAAAATGAAATCTTCAAGCATATTTTTTCATTTTAAAAAATGCATTTTAAACTTAGGTATCGATAATTTATGCCGAAAAAGTGGAGGTACCTCTATAATATGGTCTGTGTAGAGCAAATGTAGCCTGAGTTAGAGAGGAGTTTCAGATACATGGATGGACAGACAGAATTTGCTGTTCATTTATTTAGATTTGTTTATACATCTGTTCATCACTAAATGACTTAATCTGTTTAAATGACCAACCACCAACTGGGTTTATGGCCAATTGTAAAATCTCATCAAAAGTAAAAATATATCAATACTTTTCATATTATCATTGTTTTCTCTTTCTTCAAAATTAATAAAAACAATATTTTTTATATTCAGTCAAATTATCTTGAATATTCATGAGTCTATCACGCCAACTATCATAGTCCTGCATCAAGGTCAGAAGGTCATTAAGGTGGCATTCTGTGTCATAATATAGCAGGTGGTTGCTGGGCGACCAACTTGTTTTGCTCCATGGGAAAACATGTCCAGAACAGTAGACCACTTTTGAGTTCTTGTTTTGCTTGCCAGCAGTGTCCTGCAAAACACATTCTCCATTCAGGTTATATTGTAGAGACATCAGGGATTGATTCATAGAGCTGTGATTTAGTTGGATGTCTCCAAGGGATATTAAGTATAGCTCCCAGCATCTGAGTGTTAAAACTGAATTCATAGGCTTCAACCTGCAAGACTCAATACAAACTGTCTCAGGTGAATCAATAAAATCTGTTGAATCTCTTACATCAGTGAGGTATATTCTATTGAAAAGGATGTGAAAATTCACATAGCTAAAGCGTGGGCTGCTTTTAATAACAGTGATGTAATCTGGAAATCTGATCTACTAGACAACCTCAACCGGAGATTCTTTCAAGCCACTCTAGAAGTGGTGTTAATGTATGGTGCCACTGCCTGATCATTAACTAAAACCCTAGAGTCTAAGATTGATAGAACCTACACTCAAAAAAGAATAAATAAAGCGAAAAATTAATAAAAGTTCACTTATATTTACAGTATATAAACTGGAGTAAATTTTTTTTTTTTTTTCTTTTAAAAATCAGTTCACTCCAAGCAAGTCGATAATGCCACTTCTAATCTTGGTAACCCTGTTCAAATACATGAGAGAACTGACAAACTGCAGAAATTATGTTGGAGGATATTTTATTCCATCAGACGCATATGCAGCTGTGAAAACTGCAATTAAGACAAAGGGTTTGCATAAGCACAATGGGGGAAAATGTATATAGGGTGCAAATGCAAAACATAAGGAAACAAAAAAACTTAGATACAGAGAATACAGCAACAGCAGATTACACAGAACAAAAAACTTCTGATGCATCATGATGTTGGTCCACAATCTAATTTAGGTAACTATGATTACAAGTTATTCCGGGTACAGTCTGGTATAAGACAATCTTGAAACTGTTTATGTTGAAAGCAATGTAACACAGTAATGGTTATGCAATGCATTAAAATTAAACAAGTGAGTTTTTGAATGACACTAAAGGCTTTTTTTTTTTTTTTTTTTTAATAACAAATAACCATTTATTTGATGTTTTCTTCACTATGTCGTATGTTTAATAAAACACTTGAGAAGAAAGGAAAAGTTCACTTATGAACATTGAGGTGTATGCAATAAATCCCTAGAGAAGAAGGGAAAAGTAGGTACTTTGTTGGAGAATGTATGTTGATAAAGCGGGAAACATCAATTTAGTTGATGAGTTCACAACACGGAATTCCCTATTCTTTTTGTATCGTTGGTATTGATAGCTTCCAGGTCACAGGTGCTGGTTCAAAAAGAAGCCTTTCAAAAATGTGAGGAAAGCACTGTCAGTAGTCAAACAATAATATGAATTTCATTTTCAAATATTTTAAAATGCTGCCAGAAGTGCCACTTGGAGTCTATGCATGAATGTCTGATTTTGGTCATTCAACTCCTGATTTTGAGACATCAAATTCCGGTCAACTTGTCATTACCCTGACAAGATTCTTAATTGAGAGGTACATAGTTTTTAAAATGTTTAGGCTGTGAAACTCTTCTCCCAGATTTTGTTTGAACGCAGTACTGTGTTTTGTGGAGTGATCTTCATTTCCTCCTGTTGTGTTTGTGATGTAATATCATCTGAAAATGTTGGTGACTGTGAAATTGTCATATCTTTTGTGTCAATGTAAATTGGTTTGATTCTATCAATAGATATATTTTTTTCTCTTATCACTGCGCAGAATTGTAAAATATTTATCTGCTCTGTCACAAACAATTTGACGCTAATGGTTTCTTGACAAAATCATTGTGTACAAAAACTTTCTCGCAACTGTCTTTTGGGATATAAATTTGTGTAACCACTTATCTGGTTGGTGAAATTGCAATTGCAACCTTTTTTGACTTCAATCCTTGTGCAAATATTGTAGACGGTTGCAAGTTATTGTTATTTTCAAAAAATTGGCCCACTAAGGCCAATGCTGGCACTAAAAACCGTTTCTGCTGGAGCACATCGCAAATCTTATTTTATAGTGTTTGATATTTTTAATAAAATCAGTGGCAAGTTTTCTGCCCAATTATATGGGTTATTCCTAGCTGCTAATGCAGTTTTTAACCGATGATGAAACCTCTCCACCATACCATTTGTAGCATGGATGGTATGCTGTATGCCTAGAACTCTTATGAAGTCCTTAAATAGATTAGACTGAAATTGAGGACCACATTCTGTTAAGAAATGTGGCAACAACCTTTTCTGTACTGGTCTTTTCATCAGGTATGCCACTGGCCATTACGAGTAGCAATCAACAACAGTGAAGATGTATTGATAACCTCTTCAATGCATAGGAGGCTCAACCATGTTTGATCTTCAAAAATTTAATATCAGTCGTTATCTTCTATTGTTTTAATTTCTGTTCTTTTATTGTTCTCAATTCTTAATAATGTTTTTCTTTTTTTTATATTCTTTTTCACACGGTAACCCCCTTTGTTTTAGTGGCTTTGTTGCCTTGCTTCAAGTGAAAAGATTAAAAAAAAAACAAAAAAAACTAAACACTTGTTTTGTTTGTTTGTTTGTTTTTTGTTTTTCCGTTTAAACTATTTGAATCATAATGTGATTTTACGTTTATCATGAAAAAAAATATATTCGTTTTGCCTTTTCTTTTTGTAGGGAAGTGGTAATCTTCTTGAGATGTTGCCGCCTCCTAAACATATGTCTGTAAAACAAGCGAACAGGACCTTAATCCCTCATACGTTGAGCAAGAAGCCCTCAACAGTGAACAAAATGAACACTCCTAAAGTTCAAAATGTTGCTTGCAGAAAGTCTCCTGCTACAGCTGCTGCCAAAATGTTGACTGACTACAACAGTGATGATGAGGATGAAGACATTACAAATGGTTCTAATTTCTTTTCTCTGGATACAGGCAAAAAGACTCAAGGAGTAACATATTCTACTCCTTCTCCACAAGTGATAAATAGAAAATATGACAACTATTCAGTTCCTCCCCCTCCCCCTTCAAATGTTTCAACCCCAGAATCTTTTGCTCAGGACAGCCATGTAGACATTAGCCAGCAAGCCACACAAGTGCAGGTTTATCCTCAATATGAAATGCCGGTATGTAACATTGTAGTTTTCTTGGTTGATTGCAATATTTTTGTTGTTTTATTGTTGCATTCTTTGAAAGATTTTAGGAGAACAGGCATAAGCTGCCACAAAGAAAATGTGGGTGTCTGGGAATTACGTGGTAGGTGAAGATAAACATTTTAAAATATCACCTTTCAGGTATGGGACAAATGAAAATTCTATTCCTGGAAGAGAAAGTTTTTGTGTGAGATATAGAGTAAATTACAAAGATAAATTTATTGTAACTGCGATAAAATCTGCATTCCGTTGTGATAGGAATTTTTAAAAACCTGCATGAATGCACTTTGTTATAGTTATTTTAAAATTTATCTGTTGTTATGGAATTTTTTGTAAAACAAATGTTTCAATATAAGAGAGCTGACCAGAAATTCGTAGAAGTGTAAAATGGCATGAAATGTTATGCACTTTAATATGTTGTTGCTATATTCATAATAGATTTTGTAGAGGGTTGGTTAATTTTGATATTGAGGTATCACAGTTAAAATAAGTTTATCTTTGTAACTTACCCCTGAAGATGAACTTAGAAAAGATCGAAAGTACTTGGGTTAAAAAAAATCTATACTGCCTTCCTTGATGAATTTGAACTTACCATCAAGAAATCGAGTAGACAACCGGAAAGGATCAGTATAAGAATAAGTAAACACAGTATGCCTATATTATTCAATGAAACATACATACATACATACATGCACACACACACACACACACACACACACACACACACACACACACACTATATATATATATATATATGGGAAATTGTATGATAAAGTGGAAAATTTTACTTGTGACGCGTTTCGTGCCCCAGGACTTCATCGAGCTAAATTCATATGTTGGTAGGACTACACATGCACACAACAGAGTGGTGCTGGGAATTTAAAATATATATATATATATATATATATATATATATTTTTTTTTTTTTTTTTTGTCTAACTAATTCATTTAGAGTCTTTTTCTCTCTATCATTTTGTTAATAGGTTTTCCACACTATGACATTAGAAAATCTGCCAGGAATGGTGAAATCTTGTAATGTGAATAGATAAACAAAATGCTCAATGACTTATCTTCCCGTTTTTGTCATTTAATGATGTGATGTGCGTGTGTTTGAGCTGAGATGGTTATTCTTTATAAAAGATCTCTTTTCTTCCTTTGAATGCACATTTTGCCAAGAATCTCTTCTAAACTTTAAATAAACCAATAAGAAGCCTGAGTTGTTGCATTTGTAACACTCCCTGCCAACAGGGTCACATCCTTGGTCACTGGCACCAAATAATGTAACACCTTTTGCTACCAACTATACCTAGTGATGTAACCACATTTAGTGATGACGTTTTAACCATGGGCTAACTCTACGCTGGCCAATGCTGACGATGGTCTAAATTGTTTGTTGGTCGCTGGCTGCTTTGATCCACACTATTTCTGCCAATGTTATGTTCTTGATCTCAGAGCAATAGGAAATTGAATGTCATCATAGTCTTGCAGTGCTGGTCAAGCCATGGTTGGTGCTATATTAAGGATAAAAATATCTTGACAATGAAAAAATAAAATGAGAGATTTGTGTGTTTAATCTTCATTTGGTTTATATAGCTCTTGGTACAACAAAAAATAACCCATCCTGCATCAACCTCTCTAGTGAAACTAGACCTTGTCTAAACTTTTGGAAGGCTGGGTTCAAAGTCTTAGAATCAGAAATTCTGGTGGCAGCTGAGGTGGATTCCAGAAGCACTTGATGCAGCTTCTCAGCCAAAAGTCTTTGAGCTTGTCAAAGTAATTTGCTTATATGCACTTCAGCCCTGGAGGCTCATTGATTCTTTAATTTTCATTAATTTGAATAAGGGTTTTCTTTGTTTCCTATTTCTGCTTTCTTAATCAGCTTTCCAAATTTAAAAAATTATCCACCTTCCCTGGGACTAGTCACAGGGATTGCTTTTCACTTCACTCCCACCTGCCTCACTTCACATCTGTCACTGCAAACTCTGCACAGATGGGGTTAAACTCTGTCCCTTCCATCTCGGTATTCTAACTCTGCCCATTTCTTAGGGTGCATAACTGTCTTTGTGACAAATCTAATTTTTAAAATGCGCAGGAGAAAGAGTGTGGTTTCTTTTCATTAATTTCAATTCTCTGATTCCTTTTGCACAAATCAGAACATCTTTTTGGTACATGATTGATCTTCATAACTTCAACCCTAAGAAAAAAGGTTCGTTTTTGTCAATGAAAAATATATGTTTCCCTAATTTATCAAGAAAGAGATAAAGTCATTTCTCAGAATCTGTTTTCATCTGCATGCCAGACTCTTGATAGATAATAAAAATAAACTTTTAGGAGATAAGAAATGTCCCATTCTCACTGAGAAAAATGTCTCTACTCTATTTTCCAGCCTATATTTAATTTTGGGTTAACCCTTTTCTTTTTCTGCTTAGAATTAATGTTTAACCACCTCCTCAATGTCACACATTTATTGTCTATAGATTTGTTTAAAGTACATCTTCTCTATGGAAGTTTGTGAACAGTTTAAATTATTAAATTTCTTTGCTAAATAAAGGGTTCTGTTTGAAATTACAACTAATATCACTTGAAGAAGACTGGAGCATACAACAACCAAAATATTGTGAGTATGACAATAAAGATAAGGACAACAGTCCGAATAGTTACAATATCTCATCTCAGAAATATAGGCAGTTCTTTACTTTTATTTGTAATAATCATTTTTGTTGTGATGTAAGTGATTGAATGATAAGGATACAGAATGCTGACACTGTCATTTGTAGTCAGGAAATGTTTCTTGCAAATTTGTAATGACAGACACTAAATTGCATTAAATAATTCTATTGACTGCCTGCAATTATTGGGACTGCTATGCTATTTAGATGCTAGTAAACGTGATTTCTAAATGAAAGGTCCAATGGATAAATATTGACATCCTTTGTAAAACTACATTCATAGTGTGTATGTCCCTTTTAGTTCTATGTATAATGGTAATATTAGCAGTTTCCATACAAGGAAACATAATGCCATGTGTTGTGAAAGTATGTCATCAGCAAACAAACTCTGGAAGATGTCAATCCCCAGGTCTAGAATAGAATGCATATGTAAATGATTATCAGTGTCTGAAGGAGCCTTTCATAAAATCATTGATCATTTCACCCCGAACAAGGCAATAAGGCGAATAAGACAGAAGGGGGTTAATGAGTGCGAAAGAATAAGAAAAACATTATTAAGGAACGAGAACAATAAAAGAGGAATGAAAAAGGCAATAGATAATGATTGACATTGACTTTAAATTTTTTAAGATCAGAAGAGTTCCACAAGTGAGAAAAGAAACTGTTAGCAAAGAATTTAGCCATTCACCTGTAAAATGATGAGACTTTGTTGCCCATTTAGCACTGCATGTAAATTCATAATGTTTTGATACCATCAAAACAATTACCATGAAAGTATTTATAGAAAAGGCAGAGGGAAGCTACATTACAGTGGCAAGAAAGTAACTGAAGCTGGAATGCCAGGTTAGGACCAATAATTCTTCTTTGGCTTTTATCAAGCATCTCTAAATATATAAAAGGTGTATCAGACCATATGTGGCAGCAATATTCAAAACATAGAAGAATGATAGACTTGGAAATATGTAAGATAGATTCTGTAGAGAAAATTGTCTAGCACTATGCAGTGAACCATCTTTCCTAGCAACAGATCAAGCAATTGATTCAATATAATCTTATGTCAGCAGAAAACATTAGCCCAAGGAGTTGCAATGAATTACTCTTCTGGAGGTTAGCATCAGCCATGCTGATGGAAGACAGAAAGTGGTTCTCTCAGATGATTAATAGAAAGCAGTTTTGTTTTGGAAGCATTAAAATTAAAAAACTATTCATTACACCAGTTAACAGCAGATTTTAGGTCACTTTTGAGATCATCTGTCATGACTTTATCGAATTGATCGGATTTACTATTATAAAGGTGCCAAAGATGAAAGCTGATTAGTACAGATCTTTCTCATTCCTTGGTGGAACCTCCTACTGATTGACCATATCTTCAGGAGTGTAACCGTACCCCCCACACTTAGCCAACTTGGTGAGGCTATTTAAACCATAGTTGGAGTTTTGAATACAGAGTTGTCCTTCTCCTAGACTAGTTGCAACCCAAGGCTATAGGACACAGTCTGTCGTGAAATTTACACATAGCTAGGGTAGAAGTAATGGATTCATACCTTTCCCAAGGGTATTTGCATGTAAATGAATGTAATAAACTTGACTGAAGTTTAAACTCAGCTTTCCAATCCCTCAATCTCAGCCACAATCCAGTGCTCCACCATGCATATTTGTATATATTGTTTTAAATTTACTATATTTATTGAGGAAGAGTACAGTGTGTGTGCATGTGTGTATATAATATATATATATATATATATATATATATATAATTATTTATTTAAAAAAAAATATGATTCCAATGCTACATAAGAGTTCTCTTTTTTAAAAATAAAAACAAAATTACTAAAGAACTTTGGATTATTTACCTAACGAGTTCTTTCCTATTTTCTATATATTTTTACACACACACACACACACACACACACATATATATATATATATATATATATATATATATATATATATATATATATATATGTAATGTGCCATATTGATTATAAGAATTTAGAAATAATAAAATTATTTTACCTTTATTTGACACCTTAAATTGGCATAATTTTTCTTTGTATACACAATCAATCTCTGTACTTTGTTTAAATTTACTTTTCATGCAATTTTTAATTTCTTTTAAAATCACCATTCTTTATGATCACTTCACATAGTCACTAAGACATTAGGGAACCTGAACTATCTAATATTTGGAAAACATCTCAGTACGCATGCTAGGGAAAAAAACAAACATAAGCAACGAAATGTGCCCCACTTTTTAATTACGGTTTTAATCACGTTTTAATTAGACATTATCAGTTGCAGTTGTGATGAAAAGCAAAATTAAAGTTTAAACCTTTAACAAAGAATTCTTTTTTTAAACCTTTCACTCTTATTGATATTTAAATTTAAATGTGTTAATTAATTAATTTTTAATTGCATGTTACTTCAGTTTTGTTGAGATCAAACAAACGGACAGACAGATTGACACATGTACACTATGCTTTATTTATATAGATAAGAGTTTTGATACCAATAATTTCTATTATTGCTACTAACCTAAAACTTGAACAAAATACAATAAATACTTAGGATAAACTATATACAAGAAGACTCTAAAAAATGTTTCAGTTAGTTATGTGCCATACATTATACATGCTTAGGTGATCATGTATCTTTCGATACATGACTGACAAGGCAGATTTTTTTTTTGTTTTTCCGCAGCAGGCTGCCATTTCTTTCTGCGGTAGAACAGTTTGCCATCTGATCTGTCCTGCTATTTACCCATAGCTGGGGTAGAAGAGGATTCATACCTTTCCCAAGGGCATTAGCATGTAAGTGAATGTCATGGATTCAACTGGAGTTTGAACTCGGCTTTCCGATTCTTCAATCCACGGCACCCTTCATTACACCACTTACATATAAATTTATTGCTAAATAGTAAATAACATTCAAAATTTTTGGACACCTAAATAGCATTCAGTTTTTAATTTCATATCCATCCTTTACTGTGGTGGCTGTCAAATATTTAGAACAAGTTGAGGTAAGTTTCCTGCAAAATTGAAGACTAATTTTATCCTGCTCTTGTTGGCAAATTGCCTTATTTAAGTTTTTAGGATTCCTTAGAGTAATCCAAAGTTTAAGCTCCTTCCACACACGCACACACACATACATACATATATATATATATATATATATATATCTAAAACAGAAGATGTCTTTGTGTGCATGCTATTTATGCGTATCCATATTTCTCAACCAATTTTGATGAAATTGCATACACATGCTGCAAAGTTACCAAGATAGGTCAAGACCAACTTTTCAATCTCCAGGCTCCCTGGGTTTGGCAGAAAAATTGATAAAACTGAAGGTGGGTACAACTTTTTGCAAAAACCAAGGCAAAGTTACATGTGAACAAAATTTTTACTGGATGAGCTGATGTTCTTTGCACTTAATGTAAAAGCATCAGCTGATGTTATGAAGTTTATATAGAGTGCTTGATAATTTTCCTGTGACATTGACTTCACACAAAAAATTGCAAAAAACTGTGAAAAAAAATTTTTTTTTTTTCATACTACTTAAAATAAAAACTTGAATAACTTCCTTTATTTGATTTTCTTCAAAGATGTCACAAAAAATTTGGCATCATGCAAGAAATAAGACAGTATGGTTTTAGTCCTGCTTGCTTCGCCGTATATAACGAATAACCATGAAAAACTGTTCAAAAACCTTTGATGCAGAGTTTGTTTGAAAAGGATTATTGAAGCATTAAAAGAGAAAAATTCCTGAACAACATCCTATTAACCCCAGCTTTACAGTAAATGTGCAAAGAAGGAGGTGGGGCATTTGGATCAAATTCTGACACTTCATCCCTGTTTTTGTTTATTAGATTTGTGAACAATGCTATACTATTTGAAAGTTATTACAATCATAGGAAATTTATTAAATATTTAAAACATTGAAAAATTTAACCCCAAGCAACGACTGCACAAGAAGGTTTTATCAATGGAAATCCTTTATTAAGAACAATCAAACACTTGCAAAGGACATACTGTAAAAAAAGATGAAGGGGGCAAGTAGCTTAGTATACCAACGGATAATGCCTGCAAGCAAAAATACAGGCAGACTTTTCTAAATAGGGGAGGGTGGTGTATAAAGGGAAGTGCAGTAATACAATTGCAGCAATTGGGTACCTCGGCTAGTTTTCTATAGAATTTAGGTAATGACTGATTTGGCTATTCATAAAGTTATTTTCTTTGTCAGGAATCACTTTCCCATTTTCAATATAGTATGCTTGGGATTGTTATTTTGCTAAAAAATAAAATCTCTTATTAGTGTAAGAAATTTCACAGAAGTGTATTCTTCTCTGGTGCTTTGTGATAGATAATACTGTTCAATGTTTCCTTTATAAATAGTGTGCTCTGACAAATGCAGGAAAAACAAACTCCAAATCATATTTTATCCACAGCGCTTAACTGTCAGGATGGTATTTTAGAAATAGTTTTCACTAGATAGTTTGATTTTAGGATTGTCGATCCATAACATTTCATCCCAGAAAGGATCATGCATCTTGATATGATACTGAGCAAACTGTAGTCAAGCCTTTATGTTCTCGGACTTCAGCAGAGAGGTCTTTCTAGGAATCTGAGAATGAACTGCTACCCTATATGCTAGCTACTTAAAGAGCCTCCTGAACTTTACTGGATGTGAAGGTTTTCATTATTTTCTGACAAATGAATCTTAGCTACTTATTCATTCACTTGATGAAGATGTACTTTTTGAACCAGATTGGTAGTCAGGTCACAATCCTTCCTTTTTTTTTTTTTTTTTTTTTTTTTTTTTTTGTGGATCTTGAGCTTGTTGGTGATATTTTAGTATCTAATTCCATGACTATAATGACAAAATTCTTTAATTCATTTGCTTTTGTGAAAACCTTTGCATGTTCCAACCAGATCATCAATGACTTTTCAGACTTGTGCGATTTTGGCCATGGTGAGAGTTGTGGTCCAGTTAGTCAACAAAAATTTTAAAATTAATCATTTAAATCAAAGTCAGTTACAAACTGCATTTGGAAGGTGTCCAAAACTTTTCTGTTGTATTTGTCAATAAATTTATATGAAGGCAAACCTTTGTTTCTCTTTATAGATAGTATTTTTAGATTTGTAGCAAAAATAGAAATTATTATTTTCTTGAAATGAAAATAATTTATTATTAATATTTTTGCTTTTTAAATATTTAGTTTTTTATCAGTTTTATAAATATTGAGAATAATAATTTGAGTCATAAATTCACTTGATTTTTTAAAAAAAATTACTAATTATTGAAATTATTGAATTATTATTTCTGAAATCATTGGACATACTAATATTATATTAAAAATATTATATACTTAAATTTGTAAAAAGAAAATGTCTGATAGTTACAAATTACCTTCCTTATTTTATGGGAATCGTTAATAAAATTCTTATTTAGATTTGGATTAGTGTTCTCATCTTTATTGTTGTTATCACAGGTGTCTGTTGATCCTGGTTATCTTCAGGGAATTTTGAACTGAACCCTTTATTCAATCTACGGGGATAGAATGTTCTTGTTTCAGAGTCCATGTATAGAGATATCTCATCTTGTTCTTATTTAGTACTGCTCACTTATTGCTCATCCTGTTTCTACCAATGCTAAATTTGTATTATCCAGCACAAGAGTTGAAATTACTTTGCCACCAAATTCACAGTATATATTCTTCTTTATGTGTCATGTCCCCTCAAGATGTAGGTGATCATGACTCTCCACAACCTCCTTTCCCTTGCAGCTGTTAATAAACTTTGTCTTTGTTATTTCTCTTATGCTCTCTGTCATCCATTTACACAAGCTCACCAAGAATGTTATGCATTGCTTTCCTCTATCTCGCTTGTCCTCTGTCTCCTGTGAGTATCAGATTTTCCAAACCCTCCTTCCTCATTATGTGCCCCAGAAATCTCAACTGTCTCTTCTTGGTGTTAAGTATTGTTTCCATTTTCTCCAAAACTTTGTTGTTGCTCACATGTTTAGTCCATAGTATCCTCAGCATCCTTCTGTTAAATCACAAATCTGTTGCTTCAAGTCTCCTCTACGTCTTTGAGGTCATCCAAGAGTCACCGCCATACAGGAGGAGTGATATCACGTAGCCTTTCAGCACTTTTCTCTTAGTTTCTAGCAATATTTTTATTCCTTAATACCCTGCTTAACTTTTGAAAGGCTAACTTGACTATCTCTATGAGTTTGGATTTCAGTGTTACATTTTCTGTCCTCTGTTAAAAAACTTCTTAGATATTTAAATTTCTACACTTGTTTGTGATATCTCCAATTTACAATTTGGGCTTTTATCCTTTTGCTAACAACCATGCATTCTGTCTTCTTGCGACAAGAGTAGAGGCTCACACCTTGTTTCCTGTCTAAGAAGGGGTTCCCGGTACTCTCTCTCTCTTTCTCTCTCTCTCTTTCTCTCTCTCTGGCCTCTGTACAAGTGCTGATGTATTTCTCCCGTGACGTGTGCAGTCTGTGGCATTGCCTCTTCATTTTGAGGGTACACGGTTGACAATTCACTGGTTGCTGTTTCCGACTGGTAGTTAAGAGCCCTAACTCTTGTGTAGCGTCTTGAGCGGCCGCTCTGATCAACACTTGTATAATACCGGGGTGTTTGTAGTGCCATGTCGTGCATGGAAAGGTGTCCCTGCAGTAACCTCTGGTGGGCAACCTTGAGGTCACATTATGATGCTGGCTGTGCCAACTCCTCTCTGCTCATGTTGCGGTCGATAACCGTCTGCTTCTCTTACTTCAGGCCTTCTCATCCTCCAACTTTTACTCCACATGAAGACTAAGGCCTGAAGTACTTCAGGCCTTCTCATCTTCCAGCAATTACTCTACATGAAGACTCAAATGAACCAAAAAAGAAAACCTAAACCAGCCACTCAAAAATCACCTAAACCCTTCAACATTTCGTTCAGCAACATCCGTGGCATTAGAACAAATTTTTGCAATGTGGAATCTTTCCTCACTGCAAACAGCCCGGATATAATGGCCCTGTGTGAGACAAACCTTGTCCCATCTATTTCCTCCTCTGATCTCTCGATCCCCGGCTACCTTCCTATCCTCAGGAAAGACTCTCTAACCCTCATGCACAGCCTTGGTGTCTATGTCAAGGATCATCTCCCCCTGACCAGAGAGATGTCTCTCGAATCACCAGACCATTCGTACATGTGTCTTCGACTATCTCTCCTCAATGCCGTAAGCTATCTCTTCTTCCTCTATCGCTCTCCATCCTCTCAAGACTGCGGGATACTCGACAGCATATCGGACAGCATAGACAAGGCCCTCTCTCTCCACCTGTTTGCTCAAGTATTCGTGTTTGGTGACTTTAACGCCCATCATACCAAGTGGCTCGAGAATGCTACTACTGACCGGGCTGGCATTCAAGCACTTAACTTCTCAATTTCTCAATCCCTCACGCAGATAGTTAACTTCCCCATGTGTTTTGCCCCCAACCTGGCAGATAAGGCCTCCCTTCTAGATCTGTGTTTTACCTCCATCCCTGAATCCTTTAGTGCCACACAGCTCTGCCCTCTTGGTAACTCCGACTATACCATGGTATCTGTTAACATTTCCTTCAACTCGGGGCGCTAAGCTTAAAAAAAAAAAAAAAAAAAAATTGATATTTAATTCTTTCTTTTCATTTTCCTTCACTATCTTCTGTAGAATTTTTTGTAGCTTGCTTTCTGTGACTGCTATCAACACTGTGGTGTCTGCATACCTTATGTTAAGATTGTGGCTGTCAATAATGAATCCTGGTAGGACTTCTAGTACTCTCAGAATTGCCTCACTGTATAGGTTGAGTCCAGTGTCTTACACCCTTCCTATTTTCATATGTCTACTGAACTCATTTTCTACCTGTATACAAGTAGTTTGCTGCCAGTATAGGTTCTTGATTATTTTAATATCCATCCCAAATATGTCACAGATGGTGAGCAGTTTCAACTCTTATCAAACACTTTTGCATAATCTATAGAACACTGGTACATGTTCTTCTGCATTTGTATTGCTCTTTCTGATGAAATTCTGTGCATAAATTTTGTGTTCTTTGTTCAAGTGTCTTTGACAAACCTGCATTGTACCTGTCCTATTTCCGGTCTGTTTCTGCTGCACACTCTGTTCATCAGAATGTGGAGGATAAGTTTTGTTATATGGCTCATTAAGCTGATTGTCTCATGGAGTTTGCATTCATTTGCATCGAGCTTTTTAGGTAGTGCTATGAAAATAGATCTACTGGTCTTCCAGTATATCACCACTGTTGTAGATTCCATTTAGTACTACTGTGATCTTGTCTATACCGATATCTTCTAAGGCCTACAGCATCTATATTACAGTACTGTCCGGCCCTGCTGCTCTGTTTCTATTCAATTTGGCCAGTGCATATTCCACTTCAGATTTTAATATTTCCAGTTTGTTGATATTTCTATGTATTGCCAGTTGTTCTCTTTCATGATGGAAGAGCTTTCCTATATATTTGCTCCATCTCTGGAGTATTTTTTCCTTCTCTAATATCAGTATTCTGTCTTTGGACTTTGTGTATCCTGTTAATGCACATGTCTTTTGTCCTGTTCTATTTTTTTCATGCAAGTCTGGTTTATTTTCTCTTTGTTGTGATAATAACAGCAAAGATTTGTCTGAATGTAAATAATGATAATTCATCACAGAAATTAATAAAATTCTTTGCAAATCTTTGCTTAGCTAACCCATTTGATTACATGTAAAATTTTACTGTTTTCATGGAAGATGTCTATCATTATATGAAAAATGCTAAATAATTTTGCAGTGAACATGACAGACAAAAATCTTAAATTCAATCAAAAACATTCAATAAATCCTTGTGTCAAGAGGTATTTATTTTACTCATCTTTTTAATAGTATTTTAATATTAGGTTGGTGCAAAAATAATGTCGTTTTCTCACATGTGAGAAAACGACATTATTTTTGCACCAACCTAATAGTATTAGTTTTAAAAGAATTAAATTCTTTTGGCATCATTTTTTGCTGACTTTTTTTTCGTTAAATGTTTTATACTTTCATATTGTTGTAGGCATACAAATCTGATTAAAACCTAATTTAATTGTTTTAAAAATGTACCTTTTTTTTTGTCTTTGACTGAAATTAATTGCTTATAAGTAAACTTTTTTGCTTATTTCTATAGAATCTTTGTGAGCAGCACCCTGAGTGATGCTGTTGAAGTTTCTTTTTAAAGGATCAGGTTGCTAAAACCTAAAGTTTGTCACTTTCAAAAATCAGTGCTAGAGACAAGATAATATGTTCGTATTACTTTTAGGTATCACTTAAATTGTACTTGAGAAACTGATAAAAAATATTAATAGTGCAATTTTGTATTCAATGTCATTACACTTAATCAAATAAAAAGCTACTAAGAGTCTGAGTTGTTACATTTTTTAATTAAAATATCATAAAACATGTTTTTTTTTTTATTATTGTAAATTTGAGTATTTCCAATTTTATTATGAGTTTAATTACACTCACAAAAACAAGTAAAAAATTTACCCCCAATTTCATACCAGATTTTCTTTGAAAGTTTATCTTCAAAATTAGCTGAAAAACATCATTGATTTAAATAAACAGGTTTATTCATCTTTTTCTTCTCTGTGCCATACCCACCATTATGCCCTGTGAGTGTCAAATTCTCCAAAACTACTTTCCTCATGATATATCCTAAAAATTTCAATTGTCTCTTTCTAATTCTAAGTGTAAGTGTCTTGCTTCCATTTTCCCAAAAACTTTATTTCTCACATGTTCAGTTCATAGGATTCTCAGCATCCTTCTGTAGAATCACATTTCTGTTGTCTCAGGTCTTTTCTTCATCTGTAATGAGATTTTCATTCACTGCAATATAGGAGGACTGATATTATATAACCCTTCAGTACTGTTTGCTTTGTTTTTAACAAAATTTTTCTGTTCAATACTTTGCTTAGTGTTTAGATGGCATCTTTCACTATCCCAATTGACCTTTGGATTTTGGTATGACATTTTCTGTCTTTTGTTAAAACATTCAAAATATTAACATTTTTATACTTGCTTCATTTTGGTGTGACCAATTCATAGTTGTTCTATCTTGGGCTGTTGCTTTAGTTGACAATACATTCTGTCTTACAATTGATGTTTAGTCCTTTTTGCTTTTTAAAAAAATATTTTTAATTCTGATTATTTTAAATCAATTATAAACAAAGAATGGTATCATAAAAATGAGGTTGTAGTAGATATTTTTTGCATGCTGCTAATATTGGCACAAGATTACATTTTATGAAGCACTCAATGAAAGGTGAACTTGTCATCAATTGACTTGTGGAACTAGTTCCATAATTACTGATTTTTAGTAGGTGTTCCTCAGAAGTTTTTGTAAAAGTTATGTGAGTCTGTACAATAGTCAAAAATCACAAGATTTATTTTGCTCATTATATTGTCTGATAACCTGAGGAGTGTTTCTCTTATCAAAAAAGAACAGAAAAAAAAATCCATTAATGTAATTAAATATGATTCGAAATCAATATAGGAAGAAAGTTTAAAAATTAAAAAAAATAAAAATGAATTATATAAAAAAAATAGACTTTTGTAAGTTTTCCATTTTTTTTTTTTCCACTTTAAAAGATTAGTTTTTTTTGCTTGTTTTTTGTTTTGCAGAAATTATTTTTGACAACTTTACAAATAAACGAAACTTTTATTTTCTACCTCGAGTTTTACAGAAAAGAATTGTTTCACTTAGTGCTAAAACTTTTCACTTCATCTTTGCACATTATTAGAGATATTTTTTTTTTTTTATCATTTAACTCCACGCAAGGTGCTAATTCCACAAAGACACAGGGGGTTACTTGGGGGTGAAATTAAATGAGAAGACTTCAGTGGCAAGAAAGGACAATAAAAGAACGGGTTTCAGAAAGACAGATGGCAATTGATGTTGCATTTAAATTTTTAAAGATTGTAGGTATCAGGGAAGCAAGAAACTGGAAGATAGTTTCAGAGGCAAGAAATGTAAGCTAAGAAACTATTAGAATAGAATCAATGGTTAAATCTAGTTATTTCAACAGCAAAATGATGAGACCTACTTGACAATCTGGTAGTACCTTTAAATTCACGCAATCAAGGTACCAAATAGAAGGAAGCCAAGTCACAATAATGGGAATGCGACTAGTTACCAATCTGGTAGTACCTTTAAATTCACACAATCAAGATACCAGAGAGATGGAAGCCAAGTTACAATAGTGAGAAAGTGACTAGAATTGAGATACCAGGTCAGGATCACTAACAATACTGACCCTTTTTTGATTTTGTTGAGAATCTCAAGATATATAGCAATTTACTTGGGAAAGATTAGTTTAATTGTTTTAGGAAAAGAGAAACTAAAACTGACAATATTCAATCATTAGGTATCATTGACAAAAAAAAAAAATTCTGCCACAGTTTAATTTTCTAAAACTAAATCTGTCATATTATTTACACTGAAAATTCAATGTCACCACAACATTATCATGTGTATATAATACTTATTTTTCTCTATCAACATCAATTTGTTTCAATTAATCATATGTTCTCATTTTTACAATTAAGGATTCCGCAAAGTAGCAGTTCTCTGGAAGAAGCTGAGTGAAACTTCCTTCTTACCAATGGAATACAAAGTGAATGAGAATAATTTAAACCTGTGTATGGTGGGTCTGAGCTATAAAGATTTTAACTGGTGGAACTAAGGAATGTAGTTTTTTTGCAGGAATCACCCCTTTCTTGGGAGATGTGGATGTTTTTCAATAAACACTTAATGGCTCCTGGTACATTTGTCCCACAAACAATATTTGGTGGACTCTTGTGAGTTTGGGTAAAATTAAGAAATGAGAACATGAAACTTAAATATATTAAACTGAAATGTTGCAAAAAGAAAAATCAGAAATGAATTTAAAGTTGTGAAGAGTTCAAAACAATCTTCAGTGTTTGTCTCTGAGTGTTGGCAGTAAGAAGAGAACATCTTGTCACTACCAAAGTCAAAAGGGAAAGAGGTTTTCAAATCTTTTGCCGACTGTGTTTATCAATGGATGTGAGGTAATTCAATATCTCACCCCTTGGGATTATCATCAGAGGCTGGTAATCCAACAAGTTAGAATATTTGCTATGGAAATAGTGATATAGTAGCGAATGGTTTGTGATGTTTCCAATATATGTAGAAATTTTATTAATTTTTGGCATTATGCTTGTTACTGGGATGATGATTAGTGGCTTACTTATACACTGTATAAGAATCTCTATCTATAAAAGGCAGGATGTGTGTGTGTGTGTAATGAATGCACGGCCGCAATTTTCGACGGATTTGCACCAAAATTTACATGCACATGCTCCAAGTTAGTGGGAAGGCCAAGACCGACTTTGCATTTCCCAACTCCCATCGATAGTGGAAATAATCGATTTTTTCATGCTTCTACGGCAGTTTTCATGTAGTTTTTGGTCATTTTCTACTGGCCAGACTGAGAGCTTATAGCTGGCTGCCACAAATAGGCAGGAAGATTCTTTTGGTCAGTGTGAGAGCCAACAGCTCACTGACATGAATGTTAACTAGCATGCAAAACAAATCTATAGCTGCATTCATCACAAGTGGGAAAAATTTAAATCTACATGGCACTTTACTCCAATTGGCTCATTCGCTTGCTTAAACTCAACGTTGATTCTGATTCCGCAGAATTGGTTTGGGTGTGAAAATGTACTTGTTGTTAACATTCTTTTTTTCATTCGGTTTTTCCAGTTACGAGTCCTTTTTTAAAGCTGATCATTTTGTGTTTATTTTGTTTAGTTCTTTTTTTCATAACAGATTTAATGTTTAGTGTAGAGCTTAGAAAAAATTTTCAGTGTGAGATAGGCAAGGAGTAAGGCATGTAGCAACATCAGCACAGCAAAGGTCACTCCTTTAAAGGCAAGGAAGGGCAAAAATATTTCGAGTCAAGTGATAGCGAGTGCTGTATGAGTGGTACGATTTTTGAATCAAGCACCGACAATGCCAAGCCATGCTGCTAGTGTTAACTAATACTTAGAATCTTTTAGAATAATCTACAGCTACATTTAGAAATTTTTATTCTTCAGCTGTGTTTGTTTACTCTTTATGAATGGATATTGAAGATTTTTCCTGCTTCATCTTTTTTAAATATATCTCTTATAATTTTATATAAATGTTTTTTTATTAAAATTTTGTTTTATATTTCCTATTGTAAAGATGAAATCTTTAGGTGATGTAATTTTAAAGTAATTACTACCAGTGGAGGTAAATAATGTAATTTATGGAGCTCATTTTTGAAAACTGTATTGACTATTTTTTGCCACTACTGTGGATACAACTGCACAGATAGTTATGGATGTTGGTGTGGAAAGTAAATTCTACTTGCTGACTTTAGTTCCTGTTTGATTCTGTTTTCTGTTTCATTTTCTGCTAATTTGCTTGTAAAAAGTATGCATCTGTCTTCCTCCAGCTATGGATTAAATAACAGGGAAGATTGGGCTCTCTTATTTGAGTCAGCAACCAGTTTAAAAGGAAAACTCTCAATTCAAAACCATCCTGAAGAAGGTTGGGCTCTGGCAGGCTATCTTGCCTCATATCACATCACTGCTGCTATAGCTGCAGTAAATATAGTGCCTCTACAACCCTCAGGTTGTGTGTGTGTGTGTGTGTGTGTGTATATGTGTGTGTGAACATTTATTATTAGAATTAAGTGTGTACATGATATATATATATATATATATGAGAGAGAGAGAGATAGAGAAAATGTTGACATAGCTATTTGTACAAAGTAGCATTTTATACGATATATAATTTTAGCTATAAATATTTTGCAATATAAAATTCTCTAAATCTAATAAACTTTATTCCAAATCCCAAAACCTAGAACCAAAGAAAAATATAAAAAAAAACAAATAAATGACATATATAAATAAAATAATAAATAAATGAGGAAAAAGTTCTTCAAATTGAGTTTGAATTCCAGCTGCTCACTTCACATTTAATTGCAAATCTGTAGAATGTCCTCTCTCCCTATACAGTACTCTGTAAAAGTCTTTGGCTATTTTAAACTGTAGTAAATTTCTAATAATTGCCAGTTTATAAGTGGATATTTTAAATTTTGCTGTTTACAGATGAAAATTTGACCATATTGAAGCCATTTTCACACTTAATTATCATATTTTGTTGCAAAGGGGGTTCTGAATATGTGAGATAGCACCCAAAAATAACTGCATAATGTTTTGGCCACTTCACTATTTTTCTTTTTTCTCTTCTGTTTTGCTGTTAAAAGGCAAATATTTCTTGGAACAGGACCAATATTTTTTTCTTCCTACATATAAAGTAAATTCTGACATAGATTTGCATCATACTTGCCTGAAAACATGTATGAATTTTCCCAAAAAGTAGAATGCATATTGTGAAGTTATAGTGAAGCATATAAGTCAGTAAGTATTGGCTGAAGAATTAAAAGCATTACAAAGCAGCATTTCATTAATCCTCTTTGTGTTTTGGATTGACCATTCTCTGGTCAACCTCTAAAGCTGCAGCATAGGAATGTACAGAAACTGACCAGGACATCAAAAACTCATTAAAAGTCAGCATTAAACAAAAAGCATTTAATGGAAAGTTTAACTTATTGAAAGAATTATGAACTATAGGATATAGATATTTGAAATAAGACCAACTTAATTGTAGAAAGCCTGAAGAGAAATATACATTTATAATCTGGCAGTTATGAAACATTTAGAATAATTTAAAGTTGACAAAGACATTTGCACAGTATTGTACTCTGTCCCATTGCCAGATATCTTAACAGCAAATAGTGAATGCCTAAGGACATGAGCAGTTCACTCTCATTATATGCCTTGGCACTGTTATTAAAATAACTGTGATATCCATTGTTATTCTTGACAAGTGGAGACCAACAAGAAATGTTTTTATGCATAAAATACATGTTAAGGTTTATTTTGGAAATAAGTACTGAATATTATGATTCGATATGCAGGTGGTGTAGTGTGATGGTTAGCAGCTCAGAACAAGAAATTGATGAGCTGAGTTTGAATTCTGGTCTAGTTTGTTATATTCATGTTTACACAAAAGTATGAATCCATCTCTTTTCTCCTGCAACTATGCATTAAATAGCAGAGCAAACAGGGCTCTATTGCTGGCTACCAATCTAGAAGAAGGATAATCCTAAATTCAAAAACTGTATTTAGCTATTGCAAAATTCACTTTATGCAGCAAACAAAAAGATCATGGTTTTCATGATAACTTTCTGATCTTCACTGCAGTCAATAGGATAAAAATTGTCCAATCAGCTTTTCTGCAGTTGCCTGTATACTTTTCAATATTTATGGCACCAACTAGTTTTATTTGAAATCAATATTTCACATTAACTTTTTTTTTTTTTTTTCAACCTTCAGTTTCTTTCAAGAATTCTCAGTTGACAAAATGCCACCAATCTTAGGGTTTCAGTATCTGTTTTGAGCTCAAGTACAGTCGTATGTTTATACTTGTTTTTTTTTTTTTTTTTTTTTTTTTTTTAATTGGTATCACCTCAAGCAAGGCAGTAAAGCCACTAAAACGCAAGGGATTACAGGGAGTGGAAGAGTTAGGAACAGAAACATTAATGAGCAGGGAGAGAAAAGTTAATCAGGAGGACAGTAATAAAATAGTGGCCTGTATAATATCAGAACTAAAATTTTTATTGATAATAAATATACAGTTTTTTTTTCTTCACTGGTAATACAACTCTGAGGTAATTGTCAAATGTTGATTGAAAACTTAATCAGTAGTTTTCAATTAACACCTGACTATTGCATGAAACTCACAGTTGTACTAGTGGTGAGCGGGGAAGGAGATATATATATATATATATATATATATATATATATATATATATATATATATATAAGTTTTTCGTGGTACAGAATTTCCCCCATTCGATTACATAAAAATTAATTACACACTTTTTTAAATTCCCAGAATAAATAAACTTGATAAGTCCTGGGATGAAACCGGTTGTTTTTATTTTAGCTTTTGCTTTTAAAAAATGTCTTATAAATATTGTCTTTTTTTATCTAATATATATATATATATATATATATATATTACAATGAACCATTCATACAAAAAATAGATTAGTAAAGTTAATGATATAAAATAGCGAAATCCCTTCACTAAAAAAATTGCATTAACTTACAAATCATTCCATCAATGCTATGATCCTTGTTTTTAAAAATTATAAGCTGTATAAGGTCTTTCTTTAATACGCAAGTACTTTCAACTGTACATTCAGTCGGTGGAAATTATTTTGTTTTTGGTAAATTTCAGGTAGCATCCGAGATGAATAAATATAATTCAAATCGAAATATGTTCTTTTTAAATGTGTTATTGATAACGGATACAAACTTTTGGAGCATGCAGTCGCAACGCTAAGGTTGAATTTTTTTGAAAATTTACGTGAAATATATATATATATATATATATATATATATATATATATATATATATGTGTGTGTGTGTGTGTGTGTGTATCAGTGAATTTTTTTTGAAAATTTTAGAGTGTGTGTGTGTATATATATATATTATATAATGTGTGTGTATATGTATCACTGAGTGTTAAAGGAAGATGGGTAAGGAGAAAACTGGTTCTTCCCATTTCTTGTCTGTAAGGTTACAGATATTTATGGCCATGTTTATTTATATATTTATTATTTTATTAATTTATGTATGTCATTTATTTACATTTTTTTGTATATTTTTTTTATTATGTTACCTACAACCAGACCATGACCAACAAGACTAAATAAAATCCCATAAACTAAATCTAATAAACTTTATTCCAAATATCAGAACTTAGAACAGAAGAGCAATATATGTAAAACAAATGATGTGTGCACACACACACACACACACACACACACACACACACACATATATATATATATATATATATATATATATATATATATATATATATATATATATATAAAATATCTGTGTTGGACACACAACAAAAATGCTTTCACTTAGGCTAAGTCTTCACCTGAATAATACTTTCAATATTTCTAAAGATTTACGACAACATACATCACACATAATTCAGAAAAATCCTCATTGAAAATGCCTACATACTTTTCCATGAAAAGAATAAGCACAAACTAAAAATTCTCAAAACTATTTATATCTAAAAATTGAAACCAACCCTCAATAAAATTAATTACGAATACTCCACAATACTCGAGACATTTTAAAATGTGTACAATAGATAGTCTTTAAATGCTAGCACTTGTTATTAATAGTTCTTCCTTTATCTAGCAAGTACTCAAGTCCGGAATTTTTCCACAACATGCTTAGTTACCTTCCCCTTAAACGGTGTCTGTCAACCAAGCCATGACGCAGCATTTTTGACTCCACATATAGAAATGGTAATTTTCAGATGACCACAACAATTTTTGTCCTTCGCAACCATGAACACTAAATACTTACTGTATATTAAGCAATGCCCTGATGATGACATTATGCTATGTCGAAAGTACTTGGGATAAATGCAATATGAGCCAACACAGTGTTTTCATCTCATCTTTTAACAACCACATAAAAAAAGCTTATTCGCGAATATGAAAGGATCCTCTTGAAAATAAGTAGACAGAACGTGTCTAAATTATTTAACGAAACCTGTCTTTATATATATATGTGTGTGTGTGTATGTATGTAATCAAAAGATCATGACCATAAATAACTCAACATTAGCCCTAAACAAAGAAGATATGAACCTGATGGTCACTATTCAGTGCTAATTACTATCTCCACACTGTATTTATAAATGGTCAATCTTCGATTTTGAGCATTCTTCTATCAATATAGCAGATTTTAAAAATTGTGTGTGTATGTAAATGATAGCATTTCCTGTTGTCTGCAGTTACTGTTTATTCACATCATTTTGAACAACTAAGGTCATTTCAAGTCAAATTGTCCTGAAGATAGGAATAAACATTAAACTGTGTAGCAATATCAGTGTCTGCTGATATCTTATTAAATGAAAAACAGATGACCAGTCACAAAAATGGATTTGTACATTTGTCTTCACTGCCCAATAGTTATCAGCTAATTGAAGTGGACTTCACAAATACATAGCAAGTGGCTTGGACAAAGAGAGTGATTGAATTAAGATTAATTTCTTTTTTAGACAAAGATAAGACAAAGAATAATATTCTGTATAAAAAGTGGCAATTGTCCGTGAAAAGGGGCCTAAGAGAATGATGTGAAAGGGATGATGCTTGTTAGACTATTCACATCCCAAATGCTTCATCTAAACTTCACTCGTCTATAAGAATATGTTACAACCTGATAATAAAATCTACTTACTGCTAAAAATTCTCATGGTCTTAATTCTTAATTCTGCCCGAAGTGTTATTTTTAAGTGACAAGCATTTGACTGAAAGAAGCTGCACCCTGAGAACGTACCTGGTGTCTGGTCTGCATTGCAATGTTACAACTATAAAAAAAAGTAAATCCAACTCTTCATTTTTTTAATCAAACATTGCTTACCATCAGCACAAGTTACTTGCATCTTTTATTTAATTTTACACTGTAATTGCATTAAGTAATGGAAAAAATAACCAAATGCTAAAACCTATTAATGGCATGTCAAAAATGGTGTCTCCATTACTAATGAATATGACTTATTTTTCTACCTTGTTTTAAGAAATGAAAAACAACAATTATCAGTTATATATCATCTTAATGAGAATAAAAATATTAGTTTTAATTGGGTTTTGAGAAAACTTTGATCTTTTATATAGTTTTGTCATTGTAGAAATTGTGATATGTGTTTTTTTTTTTTTTTTTTAAAGTTTTATTTTCACACATTAAATTATAGTTCAGTAAGTGCATGTTTTTCAACAAAAACATTCTGTTGGAATGTATATTCCTTTTGCCTTCAAGTCTCTTTCACTCACTCACTCTATCTATATACCTATCAAAATATGTGTGTGCATGTAAATATAAATATTCTCATATTTAGTGTTAGCTGAAAGCAAATCATATAAAGATGAAGGCTTGTCAAACTTCAGATAAAAAACAAAAGAAAAATACTTTTAACATTTAATGTCAAAACCATTGTTGGAAAATACAGCATTTACTGAATGCATAAAGACCCAACCTATATAAAATGAAGTGCCAAAAATTTGGCTGCCTGATAATATGTAGCTCCTCCCTTCACTCAAATAATGGTGTCTAAGTTATGTAGCATAGTATCTCTTAGATGCTGTAATTGTGTTTGGTATATCAATCCAGGTATGTATCAAAGCTGATTATAAATGAGTTGAATTTATTGGGTGTGGCTGCAGGGAATTTTGTGAAGTCTGTAACATATCCTCTATATAATCAATGACACTGAAATCTGGAAACTGTAGGGGAAAATTGAGTACCTGAAAGTCAGCCATCTGTTTGTGGAACCACATTTATGTTACCTGTGTCCAATGGTGGTATTCAACTATCTCTGCTGGAATGACCAATCATTTCTGAGAAAGTGGGTATAAAGAGGTTATCAATATGACATGTGTATATCACATCTTTCAATATAGACTCCATTTTCAATAGTAGTCCTTGAAAACTTTAATTGAACAATCTGCACAACCCAACATCTTGCTGGTAGAATGGATCTATAGCTTTGTGTAGTCTTCTCCACAAAGGAAATCAGCCATATCATGTAGAAATACTAGCTCCCATAGGATTACTGAAGTTAAGCAATATCAAGCCTGGTCATTAGCTAGAGGAGTGACCTCTTGTGAATACCAGGTGCTCTGATCTTGGATGTATGGGTGGCATAAGGGATAATGTCTAGGAATTGTTAATTGGAGAGCCAAGTTCCAATTCTAGTTGGGTTTGTTATATTTACTCATGTGCAAATATCCTTGGGAATGGTACAAATCCATCTCTTCTCCCTCCAGCATTGGGTTAAATAATAAGACAATCAGTAAATTATTATTATATCCCCAAAATTCTTAAAATCCAGAAATATTTAAATTAGCTTTAAATAAACTGCAAAAAGTTGATAAGCCATAAAAAAACATTCAATTAATCAATCTGCAAAAAAAGTGCTGAAAATATGCTTGATGATGCATCATGTCACCACTGTCCAATAGTGATGTTCTCTGGTCCAAGCAAAGTGCAATCTGTTGATGCAGTGTCAATTGTAGTGCTCATCTATGGAGATCCCTACACTGCAGTGTGCACTGTGCTCTGCATTGAGTGATGATGGGTATAACCTTATGACTGTTGCTTGGTAAGGGGAACTAGGACAGTTATCATATTAGAGAAATAACCTCTTTTTCTAGCCCCAGCAATCACTCCATGATTTAACTATATCAAATCCTGTCTAAATCCCCTGGATGCCACTGCTTTACTGCAAAAGCTATATTGCCTTTCGACGTGATGTAATGGTTAGCAAGCTTGTCTTGTCAGAACAATTACAACTGAATAGTGAGTTCAAACCTCACTGGGTGCCCCATACTTTCAGCCTTTTGCCACATCTAAGCTACGCTTAGAAAATAACCATATGTCATCTTACTGTGTCTCTTCTGCAGCTGGTGAAGTATTAAACCATCTGCTGTGTTGCTGTCTCTAATATTTTGGCACTTCATTTGAATGTGTGTCCCAATATCAAATCCCAAATAGAAATTAATGCAGAATTTAAATAATGAAAAACCCTTTAATAGTGAAATAATGTTTGCTGGTCAGTCAATAATAATAGACATTTGTCAAGTGAAGCTTTTTTCACAGTGCATACTCTCTGAAATCAGACAGAAAACAAGATTGAGTCTTTAGCCTGTTTATGAAATGGGTGTTGAAACGTTCTCAGACTGAGCCACTTTGCAAAATCTAACCAAGTGAATTCTGGGATGACGATTAATATGTTGGTTCATGAATTTGGTGGCAAAGTAATTAGGAGTTCAATCTCTAGGTTTGGGTAGTACAGATGGAGACCCAGTGGAAACAGTGTGTGCAATAATCGTGCAGTATGAAAAAAAAATGACTATGACATGAACAGTAGAAGGAGAACAATCTTTCTCCTTGTAGATTAAAGGGTTCAGTTTAAAATTCCCTGAAAGTTACCTGGATTGACAGACATCTGAAGAAAGCTAGGGGACAGATCTGAAATTTTGTGATAACAACAATAACAAAGATAAGGACATTAGTCTAAATTTTAATAATCAGAATTTGTTTTTGTAAGTAATTTATTTTAATACGTTATTTATGCAAGCAATTTATATTTACACACTGCTTTCTTTTGTTTTTATAGTCTGTAGATCCTTCATACCAGCAAAATTTCTTTGAGCCACAGCCTTCCTCTTCAGATCGTAACTTATCTACTATGGAGGATCTTTTACAAGATGAACAGGTAAGACTTTTAAAAACTTTTTTTCTTTTTTCTTTAGCTACTTTATGACAAACAGTCAAGATTCAACCTGTTTCAGTTTGAATCCTGACTATTGTTTTGGTTTTATACACATGCTGTCCTAAAAGTCTTGAAAGGAGTCATTAGATACAGCAGTGTATACTTGACATTAATTGTATGACTCAACCATCATTGTGACTTTTGGGACACTTGGTATTTGATATTTTCTTTCTTGTAATATATCCTTCACAAATGGATAACTTAAGAATGCATACTCAAATGCTTACATTTTGACAAGAGGGGAAACAAAATGTTTTCAGCTTAACCAAGAAGGGATGTTATTTTTTCTATTTTTTTTAAATACTGATATTCAATTGATTTTGGGAATTGGGTTGGACTGAGAACATTTCAGCATCCCTCCACACACACACACACACACATTTGTTTTTATGTGTTTATATGGTATTTATGTGCGTAGGTTTATACATATATATGATAAAATATGCTTTTACGATGATATATTTATAGGGTAAAAGTGCTCAATATCTGGGCATGTAAATATAAAAAGTGTTGACATCAGTGTCCATACTTCTTACATGCCCATATATATATATGTGTATGTATGTATGTAAAAGTGAACATTGAAGTCTTCAATGTCCACTTTTATATTTATATTTACATCTATCTCTGATATTGAACACTATATCCCATAAATACAGCACACCTTAAAACTATATTTCTTCATATATATATATATATATATATATATATATACATATATTTTTTTTTTCATTACCTTCCTTATAAAAGAAAAAATAATATTATGTTGATGTGTTTTGGTAAAAGCCTGTAAAAATGAAAATAAAATACTTTTAAGATACCCTAATATTATGCAAATTATGATCGCGTGAACTGGCCAAAAACAAATTTCAAAAAAGATTTCCCCCTTTCTGACATCAAATCTGTCAATTCTGTTATCGTCTCTTGTGAAATATCTGTCCAGACTGTATTGAAAGCCTAATGGAAATCTTTGAAGAAAAATTTTGTAAACATTTCCCCTATTTTATTATTTTTTATGTGTTTGAATGATTTACACATTAAATAAAGGAACCAATTTAACTGTTGATTGTCGTTTTATCTATTTAACCCTCTGATAGTAATTTTACTCCATCTGAACATTAAAAAAACTGAATATAAAAGTAGACAATAAACAGATAAAATGAAATATTCTGGCTTTTATCTTCAAAACTTCAACTTTCTCAGAAAAGGTCAGTGGATTAGGTAGGAAATTGAATTTATTTAACAGATCATGACATCTATCAGAGAAATGAAATTTAAATTTTTATTATTGCATTATTCCAAAATTTTAACACATCAGCAGATAGCTATTAATATCAACAACTGAGCACAAATAGTTACTAATTAGAAAAATTAGTAATTAAGATGTCTTTTTAATTAAGCTGTCTTTTCCATCAAGATCGATGTCATACTTAAGATTTATGCCATACTTAAGATGTCTATTCCATCAAATATTAAATAATACAAGATGAATAATGAAAAAAAGCATCTTGGGTGTTTATTTATTATAAGCCTTTAAATTTCATCATTGGAATAATTTCAAAATCACCAATAAATTATGAATAAAAAAAATATTGCTTTATTTTAACCTTCTAAATAGATTTTATTTCCTCTCATTGTTTTATATCATTTTAACTTTTCCATTCCCCAAATATTTTTTGTAATTTTATATAATCTTCCTATTACATTTCTCTATGTACAAGTATACCATTGTTTATCAACTAGTTTTGTCTGACTTTCTTTTTTCAGTTCTTACGTTTACAAGGTAAAAGCAAACGTGGAAAAGAACAGATTCAAATCATGGATGTAAACACAGATGACTTCATTGACACGTCGGAACTTACAAAAACTCTTACTCAAGAAATGCCCAGACATTCTCATAAAAAGAAGAAAGACGCACCAAGCAAGCAGTCAAGAAGCAAGCATCAAATCACTTACTTAGCTTATCAGGTACGATCAGTTATTCTCACTTTACTGCTATGCAGATTTTCACTTATTACTATTTTCTAGTGGAATATCATAATATTTACAAAAGAAAAAAAAGTCTCATTGTCACAATATATCATTAAAAATCATTAAGAATTACAGACACATGATAATAGTTTGCCCTTAGTGTGAGTCAGGACTACTCTGCCCAAGGATTGAACTCTCAGTTACTGTTGTCATCAAATTCATAACCCATCACTTTAATCCACCAGGCTACTGTCTCATGGGGTAATCCTGAATCTATTACTTGTAGGCGTATATATTGTTTACTTTGCTTGCCTGCTACTGACACTGCAGCTAATCTACAGTGGGTAGACTGTTCTTGTTCCACTGCCTATGTCTAGGGCATGTTTAATTCCATAGATTAAATGAAGGGTTCAGTTCAGAATTCCCTGTAGATCAATATACACCTGAGGAAGTCCAGAGAGCACAACAACCAAAATATTGTGATAACAACAACAAAGATGAGGGCAATAATCTGAATATATATAATGTAAATGATAACTCCTCATCTCAAAAATTCAGACAGAAACAGAAAATGTGGTTATACAGAAGCTTCATGAGAACACCATAACATAACAATGTTCTAGAAATGATAGCAACAAGAATGACACTGAAACTTAACATCAGGAAGAGACAGCTGAAATTTCTAAGGCACATAATGATGAAAGAGGGCTTAGAAAATTTGATACTCACAGGACAGATTGCAGGTAAGACAGACAGAGGAAAGCAACACAAAACCTACCTGGTAAGTTTGAGTGAATGGATTGTGGGGCGAGGTTTGGGAGAGATGGCAAAAAGAGAAAACTTATTAAGAGCTACAAAAAACAGGAAATTGTGGAGAGTCATAATTGCCAAAGTCCTGAAGAGACACAGCACAAAGAAGATCTGCTATTATCAGTCCACCTATATGGTAGTGAATGTACAATCTCACAGATGAAGAATAAACTTAAGGTGATAGAAATCTGGTTCTATAGACTGATGCTGAGAATATGGACTGGACATGTTAATAATGAAGACATTTTAAAGACAATGGACACTTAGAATCAGAATGAGACATTTGAAATTTATTGGGAGCATAATGTGCAAAGCTGGTTGTGAGTATTTGATACTCATAAGACAGATTGAAGACATGAGGGTCAGTGAGAGAAAAAAAAACACATAACCTAGCTCATGAGCTTATATAAATGGATGATATAATAGGGTTTAGGGTAGACAACAAAAAGACAAAAATTATTTAGTACTACAAAGGACAGATAATTATGGATAGCCATGATCACCAATATCCTGTTGAGACCGTACACACAAAAGAATTATTATCATGTGGAGTTGTTTTCAGAATTGGAAATTTCACTTGCATCTCAATATACTTTGATGGCATAATGTTAATTTACAATGATTTTTTTTTTTTTTTTTACAGAACGTGAATATTTGTTTTGAATCATAATACAATATATTTTTGTCAATGAAATTAGTTTTCAAAATTGGTCCATGTATTTTTATAACATTTATACTGAATGAAATATTATTCAATTTCCATTCTATAATTAATTTAAATCGCTTTTTATTTTACCATGAACTTGTTTTCATTAATTTAAATACATTTTCCTGTAATGTTTAAACTTAGAGAAAAGTGACGCCATTTACATTAACCTAGTTTTTTAGTTTTTTTCTTCTTTTTTTTTTTTTTTTTTTTTTTTTTTACAATAATTAAACTAACGACTGTTCTTCAAGACAATATTGAATAAGGTACATTATTCATTTTCTCATTTGATATGGATTACATCCCTTGAATACGAATGGTTTCATTTTAAATCCAAATCACTCTTTTTGTCGTAATGTCTATTTATATAAAAAAATAATCTATAAATAATGATATTTCATGTAGAAATAAAGTTTATCTCAAACCAGAATTAAAATATTTAGTTGAAAAGCTTGCTTGATTTTTTTTTTTTTTTTTTTTTTTTTTTCCCCCTCTTTCATTCCATGAAAACCCTTTGATAAGATTTTATTTAAACTGTTTTAGTTAAAGAAGGGGAACATATGTAATTTATATTTAAAGTCTTAAAATTCTCATTTTGTATCTTTAAATCAAAGAACCAGTTCTTTTAAGGATAACAAATTCTTGGTCTTTCTCAAATTAATAAAATGGTTAATTAATTGGTTATGTTTAATAGCACATTAATGCCCACAACCCCACTCCAGTCATTATTATTGGGTTTTAATTAATTTTAGTAATTATTATTGGGTTTTAATTAATTTTAATAATTATTATTGGGTTTTAATTTTAATAATTATCATTGGATTTTAATTAATTTCAATAATTAATGTCGGATTTTAAACATTAATACCAGATTTTTATTTTATTTGTTATAATTAACACTGGGTTTTACATGACCCAGTGGGTTCTAGTTATTTATCCAGAAAGAGAAGTTAATTTGGAAAATGAATTTATTAAGCTTTTGTGTGAAAATGGATACCTCCTTAATACTATTTTTTCCCTTGTAAACTTATAATTAATACCAGATTTTTATTTTATTTATTATAATTAACTCTGCATTTTACATTCGGCAGTAAATGGTTAAAACAAAAGGTGAATTATGTAAAAATTAAATTATTTCACATTATTTACATATAAATAAAATGATTACTGTCAACCACAGCAGAATAAGACATCTTTTTCTCCCAACCACTAAAGTTTCAGCTTCACCAGAAGATCATTAATTATGACCAACAAACTCATCTTAGAATTGGTACCACAGTTAAGTGCTTTTTTTCCCTGGTGCTAGAAAGGAGTATTTTTTTGGTATGAATGCAAAATATTTTGCTAAATTTTTTAATAAAATGGAAGAAATGAATTTGTAAAAGTCATCTTTTAAAAAAGTTTGTTTTGTCAAGAATTTCTTTATACGATTCTTATATTATTTTTTTTTTCTGAAATTTCTTTACAATTTTTGGTCTAATGCATTCTCCAACCTTGAATTCTATTAAGATTCTTCAAAATCTTATAGATATAGTTTTGCTTCTAATCCAGTCTATTGATTATGTCATAATACAAAGGACCTTCTTTGCCAACTCAATATGCTTTATAGCAGTAGTTGTACTATAATGGTAATATATATATATATATATATATATATACACCAAATTAAACTGATTAGCTTAGTGACGAAAGTAAAAAAAAAAAAGAGTATCAACTGCATTATAAGTAGAACTTGTACAACTCTGTACAGGACAAAATATTTACATGAAGAAGGCAGAAGAATAGAGTATGGAAATTTTGCAAAAAATCCCTAAAAATATGATGAAAATAACTCAAATTATGTGAACAATTGATTTCTTTGTCTTTTTTTATCTTTTACTGAATTGATGCAATTTCTGAAGGAATATCCAGTGATATAAAATTAACTGGAAATAAGATGACTTAAAAAAGTGAATGAAACGGAGTTGTGGAGAAGGGGAGTTAAAGATTTGAAGTTTTTTTGTTTTTGTTTTCGTTTTTTTTTTTTTTTTTTTTTTTTTTTTTTTTTGTTTTCCAGAAGTTGCTAAAAATAAAAGTCTGAAAGAAAGTGGTATAAAATATCTATAGTTTAGAATTTTTGTAATGAAATTCTCGACTAGATTATCGGTGAAGAAGACGATCATTTTGTTATAAACACAAATACATCTCACATATTTTTAGCCTGAATATTTTTTCAGGCAATACCTCTTACTTTCCCAAATATGATAAAATAAAATTGTTTTTAAAAATAAAATAACTAAGATAGATTGTTCTCTTACTCCTATATCCCGTTAATCTAGTAATAAATGCTCTTTGACTAAATATTACTTTAAAAAAAAGAAACCTATCCTTTCACAGAAACCGATTTTAGTTTCATGTAAGGGAAGCAACTCTGATAGTCTTAAAATTGACGTTCGTCAGTTTTGATTTTTCTCTCATGTGGACGAGTTTTTCCAGCTTAAAAATATATTATTAGCTGCTACTTCGATTCGGTGCACACATTTTGAGTTTGATTATTCGATGGAAAAAAAAAATCTGTATGGATTCTATTAGGAAAATTGATGAATGTCTTTAAAAAAAATTCTGTCATAATATTTATCACTATTAATGCATTTACTTTATGAAAGGCTGCAAAGTCATTATGCAGATTTGCTAAACTATGATAATTTAAGATGAGATTTCTATGGAAAATTATTATTATTACTATAGGGATGCTGAAAAATTCTCAGCCCAACCAAAAAAAAGGATTCCAAAAGAAATTGTGATATTCAGTCAGATTTTGGAAAGTGGGCTAGGCCGAGAACTTTTCAACATCTTTTGGTACTTGCTTTCTAATGTAATCATTACATATGCATTAAAAGAATATTTGCCTCATGGCAATATTAGTGGAGTTATTTATATTCAAAATGGAATGGCGAGTCCTTTTTAGTTGAAAATTTCTGATTTATTACAAGATTATTTTTTTTTAGTAGAATTTATTTGTAATTTGTTTTATGAATTTGTCACATTTATTTATCACTTATTTATATCTGTGATTGAAGATAACTTTATTTCTTAAGTTACACGAATATAAATTGTACACTATTGATTATGGCATGTGAAAAAGATTAATTTTTATTTTTTTATCCAGTTTATTACTGGAATTGTAATTTAAAACTCTGCATGAATTTCCAATGAGTGTAAACTGTACTTGAGCAGAAATTATCTCGAATGCATACATTAATTAAAAGTGCTTTTTTTTTTTTCTTTTGTCAACTTTTCTGTCTTTTTCAAAAGTAAATCCTATATAGTTCTCTTTTAACATACATTAAAAGTTAAACACAATTTTAACTTAACAGCTACAGATTGGTTGAATGTCTGCTTACAGATATATATGCAAAATTGTTCCTCATACTCATAATATACTGATACCAATACAGCTTAATTCTTTTCCATGCTTATCTTGTCTTTATACAGGATGATAAAAATAAGGCACTTGGTAGTACTACAAGAGACTAATTGACAAATCTTTGCTCTATTGAGGTGCTACATACTCACGCACACATACGTACATGGTCTGATCAAAAAGTATCGGGGCCGTTGCTATGGTAATGGTGCTAAAGTACATAGCGGGAAGCCTTTTAGCACAGATTGACCTTGGATTCTGTTGAACATGTACACTAAGTTATAACATTCTTGCTTAGTTGTTTATAGCAGTGCTTGGAAGGAAAGTATGTAGTGTGGTCATCTCACCACACTACAGAGGTTCCATCTGTGACCATGGCTTGTGCAGCAGTTTTTGGCTGACATTTCCCCCCATGTTTAACAACCACAATATTCCCCTTTTCCTCTTTCCAAAAATCAAATCTCACTTGAAAGGAAGAAAATTTCATGACATTGAAGAAATCCCAAGACAGCTGCTTGCTATCCCAGAAAGGGAATGACACTGGATAATGTGTGTGGCTTCGGAAGAGGCTACTTTGAAGAAGATTAAATGCCGATTATACATATGTGTGTTGTAGTCTCCTTTTTATAGCACTAATGTGGATACTTTTTTTTTGATCAGACCTAGTATATGTATATATATATATATATGTCATTTTTTGTGCATACTGAATATTCAAGGAATCTTATTAAAGAAAAATGAGTCTTTGGCAGAATTTGAACCTTCATTCCCCTTTTCAGTAGAAACTGTCATTAGATCCAATGTGATTTTAACTGACTTGTCCAGGAAGAGCAGCATCTATTAATCAAGTTTATATACTGCATTTAGGTGAATCCCTCTCAATTAAATTCCTGAAAATACATAAGAAATAATGCACTTTTATTAATCCAGCATATTTTTATATCACACACGGTATATTTTGGCCGCAATCCTTCAAACATTTTATATTAAATAAAATTAACAAAGAATGTTTGTTAATCCTTTTAGTGACCTTCTGGTGTTGAAAAAATTGGTATCTGGTAGAAACTTGTTACTTGCCAAAATAGTTATATATGCTGTTCAGAGTACTTTTGATCATCGTCAAGGAAAGAAGGTACATATCAAGTGATAGCTAGTGGATTGTTGTTAACGGTCTGGAGTTTGAAATAAACAAGAGTTCACATACTAGATTGATGAAATAGATTTTATCAAATATAGCTAAAATTACCTTATATCTAAAACTTATTTTAACACATGTTCTCTGAGATTGAAACAAATTTTATTGATGCTGGGTTGGCATCTTTTGATACAAAGGGCTTTGAAAGCTTTTGTTACTTGTAGTTGGATTGGCAGAGTACTGTTGCAGTGATAACAGTCATCTGATGATAATTAGAAGCTTGGGCATTGTAGATTTGTATTAAATGTTTATATCTGGCACTTGGTTCAGAAAGATGGCAGGTTAACATTCTGAAGAGGGATGTTGTAGTATGACCAACATATGGTGATGATGTATTTTTAAAAATTTTTTTTTTAGTAACAGTCTCCAAATGAATAAAGTAATTAGTTTCCAAATTTAGTCTTTATATGTAAATATAAAATTGAGATTTAAGAAGTTCACTTTCTTTATTTCTTTGAGATAAGGAAGAAGATTACTGTAAGTGGCAAATCTTTGGGTTGAAAAATTGAAAAAAATTGAAAATCATTTTAATCATTGTCGACAGATTTCTTTACTTTGATGTATTTATCATGGCCACTATTTCCTTACAGATATGCTTGTAAAATCCTATTCTTCATACACAAATAATAATACTGCTTACTTCTCAAGACTTTTACATGCTTATTTCGTCCTCACACAAGATCATGAAAGTAAAGCACCTCATAAACATTGATTGATTGATTCTATGGCCTATCAACCTCTTGCAGGTTATCTAAAATCAAAACATATTTTTAGATTGTAAGAATTTTTTTTGAGATAATGATTTAGTGATACAAGTTTTACTAATTAACTCAGAGGTGAATGGATTCATACCTTTCCCAAGAGTATTTGCGCAAAAGTGAATATAACTAATACAATGTGAATTGGAACTCAGCTCTCCAATTGACAATACCAAGCCATTATTTGTTACACCACCTGCATATCCTCGATTATAGCACCTGGTATTCCCAAGCGACCACCCATCTAAGTACTGACCAGGCTTGACGTTGCTTAACTTCAGTGTTCGTATGGGATCTGGTGTTTCAATGTGATGTGGCTGTAAACCTAGTAAAGATTAAACACATTAATAATAGTACAAGTGATTAATTGACAAACCTTTACTCACACACAATGAGATGTTGTATATCATGGCCTTTTAAATGTTCATACTTTTCTGTTTTAATATTTCAGTCAATTTTTAGTAAAAAAAATTCTAAGGAACATTGTATCTTGAAGATCTATAATGTCTTCTTGGTGTTGACTCCAATAAAAATACACTGTAACATATTTACCTTTTTGAAGTTACTCTTACAGGTGAAAAACTGCACAAAGAAATTTCTAACTTGATGTGTTGTAGATATTCAACTGAATAAGTGTTCAATTCATATGCAAAATAATCATTTTTATCTTAACTTTTTTTTTTTTTTTTCATTATTTCTTTAATGTTAAGTTATGATTTCATTGTAAAGGATCATAAAAATAAGTGATAGAAAAACATATTTTATTTTTGGCCATTAATAACACCATTTCTTGCAATAAGAATTTTGTATAGCTCTATCTTAAAAATTATTGTATACTAGTTTAAACCCTAAAAATTTCAGTTTTCCTATTTTAAATTGCTGTTGAATCTTAATTGTTAAATTAATGATAGAATAAGCTCATGGCAAATTCTATGACAATAAAATATCCATAGAAATTCCCCTATTGCATTGTCAACTATTTGAGCTTAACTTGCAAAAACAATCATAAATATGAATTCTGGTTGATATTTTAAAAAGTAGGGACATGCAAATGAAAAGATTTGGAATTGAGAAGTTTTTTCCATTTCACTGAAACAGACATTAAACAGTTTTATCTTTCATTCCCTTACTCAAACTAAGTAGTATCTTTGATATGTCTTTTGTCTTCTCACGTGATCAAAATGGAATAATTCATTATTTATGAGGTATTAGCAAAAGGCATTAAATACTTCTAGCTTCCTTTTCTTTTTTTTTTTTTTTTTTTTTTTTTTTTCACTGAAAACAAGTAGCAGCTTTGATATGTCTTGTCTTTCCACACAATCAAAACAGAATTGTCCATTATTTATGATTTATTGGCAGAGCGGAATGGTCGTGTGAACTAAGAAAAGGCAGGACAAGCACAATTATAATATGATAGTGAAAATAGCCAACTAAAATTCCATCAGGAGTTCTGTATTACATAAAGCAGTTGACTTTTTTCAAAGCTGCCATCAATAAGGGAGATAACTTTTGTTTTCATCTGGAACACTGAAGAATTGATTTTTTTAAAAATCTAGCAGCGAATTCATTAAATGATATTAATATATGTTCGTTTTCTATAGGGGATTTTGTGACATTCTTTGACATGGTAAATATTCAATAGTTGTTGAGGAATTTTATAGAATTGTCATTTTGCATATGTTTTTTGGCTTTTAATTCAGATTATTTCCATAATGTTTTGTTGATGAGAAAATCTGATTGGCAAAAAAAAAAATAAATAAATAAAATAGAAAAATGAATTTGTTTGTTTTAAAAAGGTTTTATAGCTCTGTTTGTTGTTTTACATAACTTTTTGAAAGATTTTAAGCAAATTAAATATTAAATACAAATCTTAGGTGGATAAATAATATACATCGATATTAAGTTGATAATATATATATATATCTATATATATATAATTTTGAACAATAAAAAATATTAAAAAATTAAAATCTTCAGACACACATTGTAGATTAATATTCTTTTGTTTTTATTATTATTATTTCATTTAGATTCCTTGACTAGTTTTGGCCAACATGGCCATCATCAGGAGAAGAAATATTTCTGCTTGCTGGTAGCAGTGAACTACAGAAATGAATATCTTGATGGAGAAAATGAACTTTTGTCTATAGTTTTCATTTGTTTTTTTAATCTTTTTAACATGAATCTTTTAACATTCCTTGTGTTGGTCAAACAGTCTCTTTTAAGTTGTTATTTGAGATAAGAGCTGAATGGATGCATGCTGCTCTGAATTCCCCTGGTCAGTTTGACAGTTTTATTGGTTCCTGGAGAGGTAATATGTCTCTGTTAAGTGTGTGTGTGTGTGTGTGTTATTTGGTTCTTAGGGAGTGAGTGAGTATGATATGTGTAAGCGTGTATATTGCTGTGGGTATGTGTTATCATTTGGCTCATTAGGGAGTGAATAAGTATGATGTGTGTAAGTGTGTATGTTCGTGTGGGTGTGTGTCTAAGTGTGAGGCCTCAACACCTTCGTAATCATGTCTGTCTTGTGTGGGTGAGAAATGTGGGTAGGTTTCGATTTGTAGGGTTATATATTAATACTATCTATATTGTTAAATTTATGGTTTAGCCCAGTTGGATAGTGTTTTTATTTTTTTAATGATTTTACTATATAAAAGCAATAAAAGCCATTAGGTTGCAAAGGGTTACTGAGAGTGAAAGAAACAAAAGACAATAGAAGAACAAGATTCAAGGAGGCTGATGATGATTTGCTTTACATTTAAATTTTTGAAGATTCTATTTGACAGGAAAGCAAGGTGGCTGGAAGAGAGTTCCCCAAATGAAAAGTATTCTTTCACTGGTTCCCAGACTTCATGAATTCAAGTGCCCTACGAGGCTGGCATCCTGCTTTCACCCTTTCACTGTAGAAACTTTTAAATGTAGCCGTCTCTTCTACTCCAATAGCTTCATACCTTGCACCTCTCGCCTGTGGAACACCCTTCCCTATTACTGTTTCCCTGAGAGCTATAAACTCCAACTATTCAAATGTAAAGTCAATTGACATCTCCAGTTACCTTGATCTATCCACTATCCCTCTCCTCATCCTTTCTCCTATCACTCCTGTCTGCTCTCGCTCCAAATCTTCTGCAACCCCCTGCATCCTAGTGGCTTCATGCCTTGCTCAGGGTGTAATGCTTAAAAAAAAAAGAAAAGAAACTATTAGAATAGAACTTATGGTTACAACTAGCAATTTTAACAATAAAATGATGAGACCTACTTGGCAATCTAGTGCTGCACTTAAATTCTTTAGGTTTGGGTACCAAAAAGGAAAGTAATATTTATTGTTTTAATACAAAAATTGACACAAGGCCAAAAGTGGGGATATGGGTAGACTAGTCTTCAGTCTGTCTTATTTTAACTAGCCACGATTACTGACCCAAACAAACCACAGCATTCCTTACACCAAAACAACATATTCTTACTTACCATTCTTACAACAGCCACCATAATACCTCAAAGTCTCTTTGTAGTCCTAACTAGTTCCCATATGTACAATTTGTCTGTGGGGGCAGGGGTAAAATAACATTTAAAAATGAAACTTCAATGAATATTTACCATGAATACAATTTATATATATAAATGAAACAACATAGTGTTGGTAATAACACCCTCCCAAATACCAAAGAAGAAAGCTCATCAGAACAATTTCCATGAAAATATTTATAGAAAAGGTACAAGAAAGCTACACTATGGTGATGGAAAAGTGACTGAAGCAGTGATGTCAGGACTGATAACTTTGCATATGTCTCTTCAAGTGTAACAATTATTATGGGACAGTGATTGTATATTTTTTGTTACTCTGTTTGAAAATAACTTGAAATTTGTGAAAGTTTATATTGTGCCAATTAATTTTTATTGATATTTTGTTTTACAGGAAAATGTTTTCTTTACTGTATAAATATTTCTTATATTTTAATATGTCCAAAAATTACAATTTTTTTTTCTGAAAAACAAACAAAAATGCAAATGTAACTTTATTAAACTTTTTCTTTGTTATTTTTCTTTTTCTCAGGCCAAAGAGAGAGAACTTGAGCTAAAAAACCAGTGGTCGCAAAACAAATTAACAAAGAGGCAAACACAAGCGAAATATGGTTTTTAAATATTTTATATTTGCTGTGTACATGATATGCTGTTTCTGAACTTTTTTTTTTTTTGTATAAACTACAACTTCTTTATCAAGTGTTTTGGAGAGAGAAAAAAATTGAGAAATAGAGCATAATGTATCTTGTCTTCTCAGATTATTAGTCTAGCATTGTTATCATTCATTCTTTCAATACAAGATTTATCATCTCCTTCCATTCATTGATATTATACAGCTGATGTAAAAATTCATTCATGACCAGAAACTCAACTAAATGGACATTCATCATCTTTTGACTGAAGCCATAAATACAAATAATTGTGATGACTTTTAGTTGAAAAAAAAAATGCATTTCCCCATATCAAGAGTAACTTTTATTAAATTTTATTTGATGTCTGTTTTGTGACTAAAATTGTTTATATCTAAAACATAGTATACAAGTAAAATAAATAAAAGTTTTCAGTAACACCTTGTGTCTTAGTGGCTTTTTTGCCTTGCTTGGGATGAAATGATTAAAAAATATGGATGAAGCTAAAATAAGCTTTTCATATTAATGTTAAAGATTTTTTGTTTTGTCTTTTTTTATCACACAATATATTTATCTTAGTGTTTCTATTTCAATCTATATTTTATGATCATCTTTAACATTTGCAATTTTTAAGATTTCTTATGTTCATTATTGTTGTAACCTAGGGAAGGTTACTGAATAGAATAATCACATGAAGCTTGGTAATGAACGATAATACTTAGGACAAGAACAACACAGACGATTCACCAGAAGTGTGTAGAAGAAGTAGTCAACTGCTAGAAATGAGTCAAATGAATTCCACAAGGAATTTCTAACTGCAGACCAACATACAGTATTTACTACTCTATTTATGTGAATGGGAACATATCCATTGTCGTTTGTAGGTATACTACAACAATTATATAAAATAATTTTGCATGAATTTCTAGGTTGAAGAGTATTCTTTATTTACATTTCTTACCTTCAGACTAACGTTCTCATCTTTGTTATTATCAACAAACTTTTGTCCTTTAAGGCTGTCTTGCCTTCTTCAGGTGTCTTAATCTGGTATAAACCTCATAGAATTTCAAACCAAACCCTTTATTTAATTTACATAGGTAGACTATTCTCATTCCACTGTTCATGTCTAGAGATATCTTGTTTTTATTTAGTCCTGCTCAGTTATTACTCACCCACTTTTCCACTGAGTGTAAAACTGTACTATCCTGCCCTGGGATTGAACTCACAATTAATCTGCTACCAAATTCATAAGTCAATGTTTTAATCATCTAGGACAGCAGAATACTAAATTAAAGAATTGGTTTATGAATTTGGTGGGTATAGTGACGAATTCACTCCCAACGAAGACTTGATGGAAACAGGGTGAGCAATAATAGAGCAGTACTAAAGGAAACATAGACAGTCGGACAAAAAGATTAAGGAATGGGTTCAGTTTAAAATTCTTTGACGGCTACCAAAATCAACAAACACATAAAGAAGGTCAAAGGTTACAATGGACAAAACACTGTGATAATAGTAACAAAGATGAGGATATTCTTCTTAATGCAAAGAAAAATGTTTAATTTAATAATGACTGACATAGAACAATATCATACATTATGTGTACAATGTCAAACCATGTGTACATTAGATAGTTTAAAATATCAAGTTAGCACTAATAGTATTAAGACTTATTTCTTAAAAACTCTTGACACACCATACTTAGTTACGTCCCCTGAAGCTGTAGTCAAGCGATCACATACTCGCTCAGCGTTCTTCACTTCACAGATAAAAATTTAACTTTCAGATGGACACAGTAATTTTGTCTTTGAAAATGATGAACACTACAATAATTGTCTTGAAATAAACAACACACTGATGATGACATTGTGTTGTCGAATTTACCCTGAATAAAATAATATGTATCAACATGACGATTTTCTCTCTTCTTTTAATAACACCAAAAAGCTTGTCCATGAATATGAAAGGTCTCAACTGACGATAAGTAGACAAAATTTGTCTAAATTATTCAATGAAACATGTCTCAATGAAAACATGCTGCCAATAAATATATATACATATATAGACACACACACACACACACATATATATATATATATATATAATATATATATATACACACAGTGTCTGCTTAGTAGTATTTATATCATGTTCTCTTCTTTTGTTATTTTTTATTGCAAACTTTGTCACTTCTGTTTGTTGACTGCCAATTATCTTTAACCATGGCTAAATTATCTACATCACTAATGAAAATGAAATAGAAGTCATTATATGTTAAAGGTGACATATTTCATGATTAAATGCTAGAATAACCACAAAATATACAAGTTTAGTCTGACATAATACAATAAAATGGCAGCCAATGAGCTACTATCTCTTTATGCTAACAGATGGTCAACAAGATATACTTGGTAGCCATTGCCTCATCAGATGCTAACCAAATCATCATATAAAATCATCTTTTGTTTATCTTTTTTCAAGTAATTGCTTTTGAATTTTAATATTTTAAATCTTGTTTGAAATATATATCTAATGGAGTAAATTCAGAAGCAAGCAAATACAGTGATATACTAAAAGCTTGAATTGATTTATGCCATTAATACAACACCGATGACATTGTGTTGATGGGGAACTTTGAAAGAAAAAATGCAAAAAAAGGTCTTTGACAAGGTATCAAAGGAAAATGATAAAAAAAAAAGACTAATTGTTCAATATAAGAACATGGAATATAAGAAACTGTTAGCTTCAAATTGGAGATATCAGAATGAAGCAAGTATAAAAATTTTATTTGGGTAATTTTATAACACACAATAGAAAATGTGACAAATCTAGAGGTACATCAGAATAATCAAAGATGCCTTTAAAAATAAGCCAAATATTAAAATATGTTTGTAAAATAAAGCAGAAAGAAAGGATGAACCATCAATTGTAACAAGAGAGAATGTACGATTGTCAGCAAGAGAAGCAGCCCAAGGTGTGAGCTACAAATTGAAGATGTCAAATTCAAGAAAGTACAAAAATTTAAATATCATTGATGCTGAGAATACCATAGATGGAACACATGAGCAACAAGGAAGTTCTGAAGAAAATAGGAACTAGAAAGTAACTTACTTTGAAAATCAGAAAGATTTAAAATTTCTAGAACATATGAGAAAAGAGGACTTGGAAAATTTAACACTCATAAGTTATAAGGAATGTGATGCAAAAGGAAACATTGAGTAACCTGTGTGAATGGATGGCAGAGTGGGGACTGATGGTAATGATAATATTAGCTGTTTCTCTACAAGTAAACATTTGGCATTCATTGACACATCGGCCAGTACAGGTTTTGGTTAAAATTTATAAAATCTTTGTCTTAAAAGTCCAGTTTTCAAGGAAATAAAAGTCCAGTAGCTATATCATTCTTTCTAGTATTGATGTGTGTTTCCTTCTTAAATCTATTATTTGAAGTAGTGTGGAATGAGAACATCTTGATTATGTCATCATTTTCTTTTCAAGTTACATGTGCTATCTATTTTATCTGTTGCTGCTATTGGTAGTCCTCAAGTGATGTGGTTTCTGTTATTTGGTACAGTTCTTTGTGAATCTGTATCATCAGTCCACAATGTTTAAAGAAAGATGATCTTTGCTAAGACCTTCAGGCTTCACTCAAAGCTTTTTTAATCATTGATTTGAGAAAATGATTGTATACAGCTGACAGTTTAGATATTTCTGAACAGGTTTGGCATCATGCATGATATCCATCTGACAAGGCTATTTAAGAACATGATTCAAATTTTCTGATTGATGTTTTGGTTTTCTAACAATTTGTGATGTTGGACAAAACCATGTTTAGCACAGTATGTTCTATGTTCAATTTCCTTTTCTCCGATACTAAGTTTGTTATAATTGATTAATACACTGAGCCATCTGAAGTGTTTAGTATTTACTCATTCCACACCCTGAATTTTTACGATAGATATGTGCCATCTCTGCTTTTCATTCCAATTTCAGATCATAGTTTCTGTTTGGGAAAGGTTTATCTTGAGTTTTCTTTTTTGAACCACTTGGTATAGGATGTTGATTTTCTGTTCAAAATCTTTCTTATCCCAATATTGAATATGTGTGCCATCAACATAGCCAAATCTCATCAGTACATTGGCCTTGGGAGGGAAAGCAGAATCGTCTTCTATTAGTAGATTTGTTTGGGATGTGATATAGAAACCTTAAGTGTTTGTAATATATTTGTGTTTGTAAATGTACAGGGCATGGTCTAGGAAAATATTAAATATACTAGAAGTCTCATTTGCTCCTTGTCATACTCTTAATAAGGTTTGAAATGTTTCTGTATTGTGGTCCTCACCAGACATTTTTTCAACTTAGGATTGTCGTCCAATGGGTGTATGTTTTTCCTTGTTAGTATTCTTGGCAGGATCTCGTTTACTTCAGCTGATGATGAAATAATAGCATTATTTGATTCCTCTATAGTATTTTGATCATGGTTTACTGACCTCATTTCGGACTATAGTTTATTACTGAATTCTAAATTTACCCATTCATTTTTAAGGACTTGGATGTTATACCTTGGGGTTTTTCTTGGTTTAGGTTTGTGGAAGCAAGCTATTTTGTTGGCCGGTATTGTCGATTTAGTTACAAGTAGTCTGTGATCTGATACAAAATAGGAGTTGTATTGTAACATCTCTCACAAACTGACAAATCCAAGAGTCTGAGATACTGAAGTCAGTTACCTTTTCTGTTTTACTATCTGGACTATGCCATGTGTTGCAGTGTTTCATGAGATGATCAAACCATGTGTTACGGATGGCGTATCGTTTTGAGTAACAAGAGTTCTCAATTGCTGTTTGAGGCTCCTGTCACAACAGGTGATGTGTTATCATCAAAGGAGCAGTGACATTTAAAATTGCTTTAGGTAGCATTAAAATCACCATTAATGTACAGTTTTCTTCTTTTTTCTAATATACAAATTTTACTCAACCCTGTGTACAATTTTCCTTTTTCTGAGATGTCACTCTTTTTCAGTTGGAGCATAGGCTGATATTAATGCCACACAGATTACATAGGCTGATATAAAGCAAAACAGATAACATCAGTTTGATTTTACAGCCATGAACAACAATGTTGGTGGTCATCAGTCTTTCTGACTGGTGTATGATATTGTCTATTACAATATCTGCTGATTTGCATCTTGCACCCAAGAAGAACTGCTTTATAGGGCTAGATGGCACCTCACTGGCTAGCAAATTGGGTTGATCATTACTTCTCAGCTAGGAGTTTGATTCTTACTACCTGTCTCATACAAAATTTGACATAAAATAGCCTAACAAGGGATGACATATAAAAGCAGTCAACCAACTAATATGATAGAAATACTAAATTGCCTTACTATTTTACTATAGATTTGTGTTGGGTGAAGTGAATCTATTTTTTTCAAAGAGTCTTAGTGTGAAGTGAATACAAACTAGCCCTGTCATATTTTGAACTCTGTTCACTGACTCCATTGCTATTAAACATTAGGCCAGTCACACCTTAATTTTTCATTTTTTTTTTTTTAACTCTGTTTATCTTCCTAAACTTGTTCCTTCACCAGGTTCTTCTGGTGAAGAGGGTGGCTTGATACCCAGCAGGATTAAAAACGATCTGTCAAAGGGCTGATGAACCTTCTTGGAATGTCAACGGTCATCTAGCGCAATGACGTAGACTGGGCTCTATAGTGTTGTGATAACACAGCATTGATGAGCTTCCTACGTTATTTTCTCTTCAAGTTGTATGTGCTATCCATTTTAGTTGTTGCTGCTGTTGATAGTCCTTTATGATTTTGTAGCACAAGTTTACAAAATTCAAAGAAGGATAGTCCTTGCTTAGACATACATGCTTCACTTTTAACCAATGATCTGAGAAAGCGTTTGTAAACAGTTGACATTTAGATATTTCTGAACAAGTTTCACCCGAAGCAAGGCAACAAAGTCACCAAGGCACAGGGAGGTAATGAGTGAAAGAATATAAGAAAAATAAAAAAGCATTATTAAGCGGGGGAGAGCATTAAAAGACAAGATAATGATTAATATTGCATTTAAATTTTTGAAAATTCAACTCGACTGGAAAGTAAGACACTGGAAGAGATTTCAACAAGTGAGAAGTGCTATAGAATAAACCGATAGCATAGAACTTAGTCTCCCCATTTCAACTGTAAAATGAGATCTTTCCACGTATCTGGACGTATTACACTTAAATTCATAAAGTCTAAGTACCAATGGAGTATTTCTGCCATATATGGTCTGAGGCACCTTCTGTTTACCTTGGAGTTCTTGACAAGATCCAGAGATGGATATGTAATGTGATTGGCCCTGATCTGGCGTCTCGCCTGCAGCCACTATCTCACAGACGCGCCGTCGCCTCTCTCTGTCTCTTCTACAAATACTTTCATGGCAATTGCCCCGATGAGCTGCTTTCCCTGGTTCCCAGCCTCCATGAATACAAGCGCCTTACGAGGATGGCATCCCACTCTCACCCTTACACTGTAGAAACTTTTAAATGTAGCCGTCTCTTCTACTCCAATAGCTTCATACCTCACACCTCTCGTCTGTGGAACACCCTTCCCAATTACTGTTTCCCTGATAGCTATAATCTCCAACTATTCAAATGTAATGACAATCGACATCTCCAGTTACCTTGATCTACACACTATCCTTCCCTTCATCCTTTCTTCTATCACTCCTATCTGCTCTTGCTACAAATCTTCTGCAACCCCCTGCATCCTAGTGGCTTCATGCCTTGCTTGGGGTGCTAAGCTTTAAAAAAAAGAAAAAAATATGAAAGTATTTGTAGAAAAGGCATAGGGAAGCTATGTTAAGGTTGTGAGAAAGTGACAGAAGCTGAGATGCCAGGTCAGGATCTATAACATTGCAGATTCTTCTTTGGATTTTATCAAGGATCTCTAAATATATAGCAGGAGCTCCATACCAGCAGCAATATTCTAAGCATGGGTGAATGGTAGACTTATAAATATGTAAGATAGATAGGAACAGCAAAAATTTTCTAGCACAACACAGTGAACCAACTTTCCTAGCAGCAGTTGATTCAATATAATCTTTCCACTTCATTTTAGCAGAAAACATTAGCCAAAAAGGTGCAGTGTTTCATTCTCCTGAAGGTTAACATCAGCCATGTTGATGGAAGGGTTCTATCAGATGATTAGTAGAGAACAGTTTTGTTTTGAGATCAGTTAAAATTAACAAACCATTCCTTGCTCCAGATACTAAATTTCTTCTGATCCATACACTGAAGTATTTAAATCTTGAGAGTCAGTGCAGTCATGACCTTAGAAGAAGGTAGTTGAAACTAGCTATTTTTTCTTATATGAATTTCTCCTTTAAGCTACATCTTGAATACAATATCAGTAATTAACTGTCATCCTCCAAGATGAACTAGATCCTGAATTAACTTCATATCTGGTTGTTTTGATTGATTTGTCAACTTTTTGCAGGTTATTTAAAGCCAGAAAATATTTTTAGACTGTGAGAATTTTTTGGAGATAATAATAATTTATTGCTATATGTCCTACTAATTAACCCATAGCTGTGGGGAGAAGAGGTGGATTCATACCTTTTCTCCATGTATAGTTGCATGTAAATGAATGTAACAAAGCTGATGAGAATTGGAATTCAGCTTTCCAGTTTTCAATTCCGAGCCGTTATCCATTACACCACCCTCACATTCAAGTGTACAGCATCTGGTATACACAAACAGTCACCCATCTAAGTACTGACCAGGCTTCGCATTGGTTCTCATACAATAACTGCGGTTAAGCAATGTTTCAACATGATACGGCTGTAAGCTGTCATATTTAATATTAAATTTTATTAACCTGTCATCATCATCATCATCATCAAAACTGTTTTGAGGTCATGAATTAATATATTCTCTCATCTTCGGTGACATTGTATACTGATTCAGCAATATTTTGCCAGCCTTTTCTGTCCTCTGCAAGTTTGTGGATTTGTTGCAGATTTTCCTTGATTGTAAGCTTCTCCAAAGAAAAAGTAGTGTCTTTCTACCTTTTTTTTTGAATGTCTTCGTTCAGCATTGTGACGATGGTGGTTCTTGGATGACCTCTGAACTTTATTAACCCCACCTCCTGAATTATGAACGTTTTTTTGGGGGGATTTTAAATTTTACTTTCTTTATCTTACACCTGTTTGATAGCTTTAAAAATAAACTCTTAAAACAGTTCATCTAAAAATGATGGATAATTTCAATTAAATAAAAAAAAAAGGAAGAAATTTAAGTAGAAATGTTTCTACCATTAAACGATTAGATAAATCGTTTCTTTTAATTAATCAGTGTGCGTCTATAAATATTTTACTTCTCAAAAAAAAAGTTACGGTTTATTTGTGTCTCTTTTACAGTAAGAGGAGATTGAAAAGAACATTTTCACTCTGAAAAACTATAATAATTTGAAATACAAAACACCTTAGCGTACTGTATTAGATATATAAATGTACCTTTTTTCCTGAAAAAATTCTCCCTTTTTACACTCGGGTTATTGTTCTCGTGTTTGTTTTTATTATCACACTATTTTTTGCTAGTACACCCTCCAGCTTTCATCAGGTATTTATCAATACAGGTAATGTAAGAGAATTTCAAATTGAACCCTGTATTTAATCAACATGGGTAGATTGTTCTTGTTTCACTGTCAATCTCTAGGGATATCTCATCTAGTTCTCATTTCAATACTACTCAGTTACTGCTTGCCCCATTTTTACTGAGTCCAAGTGCACACTGCCTGACCCAAGGATTGAACTCACAATTACTACATCATCAAATTCATGAACCACCAGATGGGAGTGTAATAAAGATGTTCATAGCTTTGGATAATTTCCACATCAATAAAATCACAGAAGTAATACACAAAATATATGACAGTCACAACATACTGAAGGTTCTCAGCAGTTCTTCATAGCATTATCTAAAATACCAAGTGCAGATGAATGCAAGCTCCATCGGACAATCCGCTTAACGAGTCATATAACCAAACTAATGATCAGAATCTTTGATGAACAGAGTGTGAAACAGAATTAGACCAGAAATAAAACAGGAACAGTATGACTTTGTCAAAGACACTGGAACAAGAAATGAGATAATTTAAGATTAGAATGAAAGAGCAATACAAATGCAGAAGGATGTTTTATAGATTACGAAAAAGCATTTGACGAGGTACAGCACAAGGATCTAGTTGAACTGTTAGGAAAACTAGGTCTCTTCAGAAAGGATCTTATTCTTGGAACAAACTGCCCGGATATGGATAGAAAATAAATTGTGTAGCTACACAAAAATAGAAAGGTGAGTAAGACATTAAGGCTATCCTAAGAGAGTTAGAGACCCTACCAGGACTTATTGGGAGTTACAAACATATTATATGCAGATAACACTATGTTGATGTCAGATGCAGAAAGAAAATTACAGGACCTCCTAAACAAAGTAGTAAAGGAAAGCAAGAAGAAAAGACTAACCGTAAATTGTAAGTAAACAGAATGTATGGTTGTCAGTAAGAGAAAAATACCTAAGATGTGAATAAAGAACTGAAGATATCAACATGATTCAAGTGCAGAAGTTTAAATATCTGGGAAATGTTTTACCAGAAGATGGAAAAAGTGAAATCCAAATGTGCTTGAGATTAGTGGAACATTAATTCCAAAAGCTAAACAAAGTGCCAAGAAGTAAGACAATTTTATTAGAAACAAAGTATGCTGAATTGCTATGTGATGTCAATCTTCTTGTATGGCAGTGAATACTGGACATGCTTATCACAAATGAAGAGAAAACTGGAGGCAGCAGAAATGTGGTTCTACAGGAGGATAGTGAGAATTCATTGAATGGAGGAAATCTTAAAGAAAATGATAAAAACACCCATTTATACTCAAAATCAGAAAGAGTACTGAAATTTCTTGGAGACTTAGGAGATGAGGAAGGCTTGGACAGTTTAACTCCCACAGGGCGTATCGAGGGCAAAAGAGATAGGGAAAGACAGCAGGCCATCTACCTGATGAGCATTTGTGAATGGTTGGTAGAACTGGAGTGAGGTGGCTGAAGGCTTGGCAAAAGTGACAAATGCATATCAGCAGAGACACAAAAGTGGCCATGTGGGACAGTTTAGCATGTCTAAATACAGGGCATCTCAGCAAATGGTCAAGATCTGGGTCTTTGTAATCTGCCTCTTGCCAATAAGAGCAGTGGAAAAACCAGCAGTTGGCAAGACTCAGTGTCTTGTGAAGCCGGTTCCGTGGATATTTTGTTCCTAAAGTTGCTGCGGTTACTAAGGAACTTTTATTTTGTTACTACCCAGCTCTTATCCCCTCTCTGCCTGTTAACCTTGTAGTTCTTGAGAGAGCAATTTGTTAGGTGTTTCTCCCAACCTCAGCACACTCTTGCTGTTCATTAAAATGGAGTAATGCAGCTAAGAGCCACAAGAGATAGGAATTTGTGGAAAGCCATGATCACGCAAATTCTGAATGGACATAACACATAGAAGATGATGATTGTCCCATAGGAAAATTCTGAGTAGAAAACTTAGAGCATTAAATATAACCTGTCTGTTGTCAAGGGTTGCAGCTGCTTGTCATAACTGACTGCACTCACTTTTTACTACAGTTGCTTTTGAAGAATGTTCTTGTCTAAAGATATGCCGTCTTGTTCCTATTTAGCATTGCTTACTGATTGTATGCTTTGGTTCCACTAAGTCTGCTATACCAGGCTTGAGATTGATCTCACAATTACACTTTCACCAAATTCAAAAATCATAACTTTAATTCTCTAGGTTACTGACCCTGGGTAAATAATAGAAATAATCATTCCCCATTCCCAGGAATTCAGAGTGAAAATATCCCTTTGGTTAGTGTATGGAAAGTTGAAGTGTCTGGGTAGGCTAATGTTTACCCATGCAATCACTACTTGAATCTAGCCTAACTCCATAAATATTAAATGTAAATGGAAGCAGGAGTCTTAGATGTCATATCAAATTGTTACTCGTTTTCTTTTTTCTATAAAACTTTTGAATCACTTTTATAGTTTTATTCAAATTTTGTATTAATCCTTCTTTATCTCAATTTATATCAAACTTATTTGGAATCAATATGGGAGAGATCTATGGAAGTAAGGTTTATTCTTCCCTTTATATTTACCCCATTATGGGCATTATTATATCCATGATATAATAACACTGTGCTTCACAGTCGCAACAGAATGACTGAAAGAAAAGTAATGACAAACATGCTTTGTTCACAGAGAGGCTTTTATACCACTAAGACATACACAAAACTATATATACATATTTACACGTGTCCCAAGCAGGGAAAAATATAACTTATATCTACACAGCACATAGAGTAAGAATGAAAAGATATGGTCTTACATATAATATGGAGATTCTTCTGTGTTTCTGGAGAAGCCAAGTTTAAGGCTCCCAATTCAAATAGGCTGGATTCATCTACTATGTCCCAGGCAAGGACATATTCCAGGGACAGGAAACAGAAAGTCTTGAGTTTTTCAGCTTGAGGATTGCTAGCTAGAGTTTTATTCTATATCTGTGGAAGATATATTCTCAAAAGAAAATGGTACCATGTACTAGTAAGCAGTTGGGGAATGCAGTTATAGCCTCAGCTTGAGCTAAGAGACCTAAACCAAACAAAATGACTGCTTCATTTAGCTCCTGTAAGCAGAACTGTTTGACTGGCCTCTTTTGACACTGTATCAAATGACATCATATGACCTACATGACTTAACTCAATCAAAGTGAGACTGAAATGTGATAAAGTTTTAAGAAAAAAAAAATTAATATTACTCAACAAAATGTATTCTGTTGGTTTTTGCAATATTTTTGGCAATAGTGTGACTATTTACCAGTTTCCAGGCTTTGTTATACATTGTTGATGGCATGATAAGAATTATTTCCTTTAGATCTTCTTACTGAGTGTCTTTTTTTAGTATAAACCATCAAAAGGTTTCTCTGCTGTCACCTCTTATTTTGTTTCACTTATATTTTTTCTTCATACTGATAGATATCATATTGTTTTCTGTTTTATTCAAATTCTCAAATTTTGTATGTCAAAAGCAAATAGCAAATGAAAAGGAATCTTAAAATTTTACTTTTACGATGTAAATTCATGGTATGTTGCAATATGGAAATCCAAGAGTAAACTGTATGTCCTAGAGAGGACCATACTTTCTTGAACCTCAGACACTATAGAATCAAAAAGAACAAAAATAAAGAAAAGCACATCGCTTGAGGAATTTCAACAGCAGCAGCACCAACTAAAATGGAGAGAATGTTCAACTCAAAGACATAAGATGACATTCCACACTAATTCGAACAAAAAGTTAGGATGGAAGCCTCCATCGGTACTAGAAAGAGAGCTAACAATGAACTCAAAAAACCTATTTCCCTGAAAAATTGTTTGAGTAGAAAGATTTTATAAATTTCAATTGAAAATATTACTGTTTGTTTGGTCAGTGAATATTGAATGTTTTCTCAGGCAGAAATGGTTAATATTACCATTACCATTGCTGAAGGCTCACAAGAATGGAGAAAGATACCTTCCCGAAACTAAGCAAAGTAGTAAGAGATAAAAAAAATATCTGAACTGCTAATATCTAATCTTTTTTTTTGTGATGTCAACAAACACTTGTTGCCACTTTTGTAATGTCAATGAATACTCACTGTCACTTTTGTAATGCTCGTTGTAGTAGAGACTTGTAATTGCAGATACAACTATAATAATGCCGTTGGACAAAACTAGTGTCAAACACCTTCAAATAGTACTCACACTAATAGCACTTCCTTCATAATACTCGCTCAAATAGTAACCACCATATAGTGATCCAAATAGAAATCCATATAGTGATCACTTAGATGCCACAGAAATTCTCATATATACATTTCCTTTACCATCACGTGATCTACTTATTCAAAAAGGGATCATCTGTATTTGCTCTCTGGTGATCTGTGTTCAAACTCCAGTGTCAGCAGCAACACTTTTATACAACAATGAATGTTCATTCCTCTTACAGGTAAAGAAGAGACTTGAAATGACAGATGGTTTATAAAGAAATACTGAGAATAACAAGGACAGAAAATGTGAATAATGAAAAAATTTTTAATGAAAATAGGAAATACAAGGAAACATATATTTACAGTGAGGCAAACATAATGAGGAAAGAGAGCCCAGAGAATTTAATACTCAGAAGACATGCTAAAGGCCAGAGAAGCAGGGGAATATACCAAGTAACACACTTTGCATGAATGAATGGCAGAAAAAAGACAATGATATATGGTAAATGATCAAAAGTTATTTCGAGCAACACAAAACAGGAAGTTGTAGAGAACCATGTTTTCCTACTTCTTAAAAGCACATGGCACTTAAAAGACGAATTTGTATTTAAAAGAATTTATCTGAGTATCTGTCTATATCTCTGAGATGAGGTATTATGATTATTTGCATTATTTGGACTGTTATCCTCATCTTCATTGCCATATTCACAACGTTTTGGCCGTTGTACACTCCGGCCTTCCTCAGGTGATTGGAATTTCAAACCAATCCTTTTGTTTCATTCACCAGAGTAGATCGTTCTAGTTCCACGTGCCATTCCTCTCCTGGGTGTCTCAGTTATTTTCCTTTAACTCAACTCTCCAAGTTTTTTAGTTCACTTCTGCTGTAGCCTGGTATTGAACTCACAACTCTTTGGGTCTAGTCACTGGATCTAACCAACATCTTTATCCACTGGGCCATGTGTCCTTGAGGACATTAATCGTTTCACCCCTAGCAAGCAAATAATGCCATTAGAACCCAGGGAATGAAATACAATGTGAAAAATTTAGTGTAGAGAATTGAGGAAAGGACAATAAAGAAATAGGGTTCAAGAAGCCAGAAGATGGTGATTGAAATTGCATTTAAATTTTTTAACATTTTAGTTATTAGGTTGGTGCAAAAATAATCACGTAATAATGTTGTTTTTTGACGTTAAAAAATACGTCAAAAAACGAGATTATTACGTCATTATTTTTGCACCAACCTAATATCAAGGAAAGAAGATAAATCAGAAGGGAATGCCACAAGTGAGAGGTATGAGAAAAGAAACTTTTAGAGTAGAACTGGTGGCTGCATCTTTCTAGTTCAACAGTTAGATGGTAAGAACCAGTTGTTAATTTAGTAGCATGCTCAAATTCATATAGTTGGGACACTAGGGAACAAAGATCATAAGAACAGTTGCCATGAAAATATCTGTAGAAAAGACAGAAGGACATCACATCAAATCGGTGAGAAAATGACTGACCAGAATCAATTACATAACAGTACCTTCTTTGAATTTTGTTAAGAATCTCGAGATATACAGAAGGAGCAGCTGACTTGATATGGCAATAGTATTCATTGTATTGACAAATGGTAGATTTATGCAATTACAGATTCTAATTAGAAATGGACGATTTTTTCACAGATAAACGACAAGACTTCAGGCAACAGAGATGCCTTTCAAAATCTAAACAAAATATTAAGAAACAGAAAAATATCATTAGAAACAAAGAAAGTAATCCCAAATCGTTATGTAATATCATACTTGCTATACAGCAGTGAAAGTTGGACAATTTTCTCACAGATGAAGATGAGACTTCAGGTAACAGAGATGTTGTTATACAGAAGGATGCTGAGAATACCATAACAGACAATGTTAACAATGAGAAAATTTTAAGGAAAATGGAAACAAAAAGCATGAAAAAGAAACAGTTGAAATTTCTTGGATATGTAAAGAGGAAAGTGGGCTTGGAAAATTTGACACTCACAGGACATATCAAGGGCAAGAGGACTAGAGTAAAACAACGAATAACATACCACTTGAGTTTGTGTAAATGGATGGTAGAATAGGGAGTGGAAGGGATAGGAAAAAGATAAATATTGCTAAGAGCCATAAAGGATAAGAAGTTGTGGAGAGCTATGTTCGCCCACGTCCTATGATGATATGGCTCATAGAAGAAGATTTCTTTGTTCTGAATGTAACATTTGGTGATTGAACAATATGTCTGCTAAAAACATTGTATTAAAAAGAAACATGAAAATAATGCATTAAAGTATTAAGTGCAAAAATAATGTCGTTTTCTCACATATGTTACTATGTGAGAAAACGACATTATTTTTGCACCAACCTAATACTTATCTTAAGCATTATATTTTCATGTATTCTTTTTAGCATAAGTACCTCCACGAAATCGCTAAAAAAGAGCATAGCTTGATGAAAAAGACGTCAACCTTGCCGAAAACAAAATTTTATTGTCTAAATGCTTATGTTATTATTAAGAGGAAAGACCAAAGTTTTTTTTAATTATTTTTAAAAATTTTTCCTTCCTTTTAGAACATTCTAAATTTTGATAAAAAAAACCTTGTTTCTATTTGTATCAGTGGAACTAGTAAATAACATAGACAATTTTTAGCACGTTTTTTTGGTATGACACACATTAATTTGAAAAATCGTGCAAAAATAGAAATAATTGTCGGATGTTAATGAAACTTTCAGAAACTATTCACAGATGATCGAAATGATTATAAATTTGGTTTTTTTCTTAAAGTCATGGTAGAAATATTTTTTTAAATATTTATTACCCCCCCATAACTAATTTTATGAAAACATTAGAAATTCGATCGCATCGGGTTTAGTGATTACAATAATTAAAAGCACAGGACTTTGAGGAATGCAAATCATGTTTTTTTTTTTTGTTCTTAATTGGAGCCAACGTACCTAAAAATCAGCTCTGAATTGTAACATACAAAACTCAATAAAACAAAGATATTATTTACTTTCAAATGCTTTTATTTGCTTTTAGTTGTTTTTATGAATATGGACAATATTTTCTGAAAGCAAAAAATTTTTTTCGATGAAAAATTAATTTTTAATACAGTTACTTGTTATTTCTTTAATTATAATAGATTTTACATTTAAGTTGTTAAAATATTATAAAATTAATTGGCTTTCCTAAGTGTCCTTATGAGATAGATCTTTTTTTAGCGCGTTGTAAATTGTATCATTTTGACTAATCAGAAGATCCACAGTAATTAAGAAATGTAATTTTGTGCTTATAACCGGGCTGTAATTATAAAGTACGGAAGACTAACCAGAATGGGAGTTTTATAAAAACATTTTATATATATATGGTTAGGTTCCTATTTCAAAAATACTCTTCGAAAGATAAATTATAAATTATACTTAAAAATAATATATATTTAAAAAATTAAAAATGTCATATTTAGATAATTTATATTAAATTTAGGTAAGAATATATTTAAAAAGATTAAATATTAAATAATAAAAATATATTTAAAAGTAAAAATATAATAAAATAAAATAAATTATACATTTAAAGATAAGTTAATCAACCATACAAAGTTATGTCAGAATGTTTTTAGATTAAAAGTGAACATTAAATCATGAAGAGAGTCTGTGACTACATTCAAGCTTGTAGTATGTAAGGCACACAGGAATTCTTGCACTATTCAATCCCGACCACTTTGCCATAACTCTACTGACCTTACCATCAACGATAAGCAGACCTCTATATTTATTAAATGTTTTTATAAAACTCCCATTTCGGTCCTATTTTAGTTTCAAATTAACACTTCATTCTTCATATAACCCCAGTTTAATGTCATAAGGTTAATATCTGGTTTAAATTTTATAAAACATCTTACTTTTAATGCTAATACCTTCCACCCTCACCTGACCACCGTCTTGTGCTTTTCGTCTGACTGAAACATTAAAATGGACAAATTCTGTATCAATTTTTCAATGTCTATCACAGTTAAATTTCTGATTCTGACACAAACTCAGTCTATATAACGGGGTTGAATAAGACTGACAAATTTTCTGTCAGTTTAAATAGATCTGTACCCCATATGAGGTAATTTTGTATTTTTTGTCTAATACTATATATATATATATATATATATATATATATATATATATATTTACACACACACACACACATATATATATATATTTATGTATTTATTTATACTAAAACATAAAATAACATAATAATAGAACTTTAAATCAATACAAAAACCTTAGTAATATTTGCCATTCCAAAGCAACAAATGCAGATAATAACAACAAGTGTAATTGTAGAAATTCTAACAAATGGCCATTGCAAAACAGATGTCAAACACATTCTCTCATTTAACTAAACACTAGTTCTACTATAGAAAATCCAATAGTTAAAAAATTTTATATCGGGAGTACTAAGAATTCCTTTAAAACTAGGTGGTACCAACATGTATTATCTTTCTCCAATAACACATACATAAATACAACACCCCTTTTGTAAATGTTTTTTGGAACTTAAAAGAAGGTAATAAATCCCTTCAGTAAAATGTAAAATTCTCAAAAATACTACAACTTATTAATCTTTAAATGAACTTTGTTTCTTATGTTTACATGAAAAATTAGAAATCATCAAATTTGCTGGCACAAAGTTTCTATCAAATTAAAGGAGTGAATTAATAGCAAATTGCCAGCACCGTTTATCTTTTACCTTAAGATATAGTTAAATTTTTTTAAATTACATATTACCATTTCTTATAGCTGTAATTTAGTATTATATAATGGTCCACCCTCTACAGGTAATTACCTTATTTTGTTTATTCAGCTTTAATATTGCTATGTATTGCCCTCCAGTTAGTATTATTAACAGCTTATATAGATGTTCCACATTTTTAGTTTTATCTACAGGCCCCTTTAAGAAGCTTCCTAAATAAAAAAAAAAATGTTTTAATTTGAAATGTTAACTTTATGTCTAATTAAACTACCCCTCCCTTCAACACCCTTTCAAAAAATTGAACTTGTCATATTTGTCTACAATCATCATACATTTCTTGCTGACATATTTTCCACAATCGTCACTAATGGCTTGATTCTGTTCCGATTTATCATGACATGAAAAAAAAACTCATCGACCTCCACCCTCTGAGCTTACTTTTCTATTTAGCGTAAATCTGTCATTTAATTGGTTAATCAAGACATACCCATGAGTCTATTTTTAATTCTGTCCTTATGTCCCCTCAACTTTAACTTTTGGAAAAGAGGTGACAATCATTTAATCACCAGTTATTAGGTTGGTGCAAAAATAATGTCGTTTTCTCACATAGTAATATATGTGAGAAAACGACATTATTTTTGCACCAACCTAATATTTACCATCAACTGAAGAAGTAAAACCATAGTATTGAAACATGAAATCTTTTGTGTAGCGATTTCAACATTTTTTATTATAATCTCTTATAATAAAAATAATAATAATATAATACTTTACTTTGTATTAAGCAAATGCTATGAACAGTGGAATTTTTACTCTATCTGTTCTTTCTCTAATTTGTGTATATATATATATATATATATATATATATATATATATATAAAATATATATATATATATATATATATATATATATATATATATATATATATATATATTAGGTTGGTGCAAAAATAATGTCGTTTTTTGACGTTCAACTTCAAAAGAAAAACGACATTAGTTTTGCACCAACCTAATATATATATATATATATATATATATATATATATATATATATATATATATATACTTGTTTGAAAAGAGCATTATATTTAGTTGAGTTAATATAAAAATATGTTTGATCAGAATGTTTATAGTAAAGTTTTGCTGAATTTTAATGTAGCAAAAAAAAAAAAAAACGAAAAAATTGAAGATAATGATATTTTTTTTGTTCATGGAGTTTTTCGGAAAATGTTGGTTTATGTGGCACAAAAGTGAAGGCAGCCGGAATCTTCTCCAAATGCAGTGGGAAGAAGAGGTGAGAAGCAGGGAGGAAAACGAGCACATACGATGAATCACCTGACTGGCGGGAAAATCAATAAGGCCCAGCTGGAATGCATCTTCAAGTTTATCTGTTGCACAAAGACTGAAATTTATTCACCAACCGACTGTGTGGCAGCAAATAGCAAGAGTCACTAAGCAGGCCACCCTCTCTCAGTTTTCTGACTTATTACTCTCTTTATTCAACTACATAACAATAGTCTTGTGTCAACTCTTAACTGTCCGTTCAGTATGACACACAGTGTGCTGGTGTCATGGTACATTATGGCAGCATGTTAGATCTAAGTCTGTCTATAAATGTTTTATTCTTTAAACTTACTATTCTATATATTACATATCTTGTTTGTATCATTAAAAAAATTAAGATACTGGCCTGAAACATTTTTCGTTATAAAAGAAATAGCAATATAATTATATTAGTTGTATTCTCTTGTTTTTGTACCATACTACAGTAAAATGAATACAAGACCAATAGAATAATGACAAATATTTATACTGAATTTACCATTAATATGATTATTAAATTTCTGATTATTTTAATTGTTATATTTTAGCAGATTTTAAATTAAAGTTTTAAATTAAAATATTTTTTTTTAATTGCTTAAATGTTATATTTTAGCGTTTGAAAAGATACTATCTTTTTCTTTTTAAATGTGTGAATTACACCTACTGGTCTGTGTGTTCAAGAATCTTAATAAAGAATATGTGCCCTACAGCAGGGTTCAAAATTGCATGCCTTTTTTAGATTGCTGAGCCATAGAGTTTTATGGGATATAAAGCTGCATGTTGGTGTATTGTGGCTGTGTGCATGTTCACATATAAACAAAAAAGAAGTAACAAAAAATTTAGTTACTACTACAGACTGTTTATTCATTTTATATAGAAACTGTAGGGAAACAAATTTATCAATATCTCTTGGTTATGTCTGTTATCTTTTCCTGGTTGGGATGTAAATTAGGGCATGTAATAACAAGAATAGTTATAATGGTTGAGCTCAAGTTAATTTTTGTAGTGAGATAGAACGACCAAAGTAAAGGTTGTACTTACTTCATCACTGGAGTTTCTGCAAGACACAACCAAATGTTATGTGTTGGGAAATGCAAAGAAAGCAAAGTTCTGCCCTTCCTGGGAAGTTGGAAGAAAATGGGGTTCTGTCCTTTCTGAGAAGTTGGAATAAGCGGGTTTCTGCCCTTTCTAGGAAGTGCAAAGAAAGCAGGGTTCTGCCCTTTCTGGGAAGTTGGAATAAGTGGTTTCTGCCCTTTCTGGGAAGGGTAAAAAAAAATTTCCGGTTCCTTTATTATTAGCATCATGGGAAAATTTGTTTGTTTTTCTCTTTTTTTTTATTCTTTATTATTATTTTATTTATTGCTTAAAAAATTCCTTCCTTCTTTCCCTCCTCCTACCACTACCACAACTGCATGTATCGTACAATGTACCCTGATGGAAGACACCTCTCATCTCCCCGATGATCTACTTATAATCGCGAAGTCACCAATCACTTGCCCAGATGATAAACATGCTAGACATACGGGCACCTCAGAATGGAGCACTAACACACCCAGATGTCCCTCTTTGATTTTGTAAAGTTGCTAATGACCAAATTTCTTGTAGGACAACAAAGAAGGTTCTTTTCGACGGAAGGATGCACCTGTTTTCTCTCAAATTGAAGTCCTACATGTCAAACAAAGATAAACTCTCTTTTGTCAAGAATAAGGCAAGTCTTGGTCAACATTTCTACCATTCGATTCTGGTTCTGGTTCACTATATCTTCTACAGATTCAGTGATCAAGAAATTCAGGGTTTGGATGCCAGTGAGGTCAGTGACAGAGTGTTTAAGCCAGCCTGCATGGTGGGCATTACAGTCTCTGAACACAAATATATTTGCAAACAAAAAAGGATCAGTAATGTAATCCATCCTGACTTGGTATCTCGACTTTCTTACAGATGTAACATGGCTTCTCTTTGTCTTTTCTACAAATATTTTCATGGCAACTGCTCTGACAAGCTTATTTCCCTGATGCCCTAACTAGATGAATTTAAGCATGCTGCTAGATTGGCATCTAGTTCTTACATGTTTATTGTTGAAATTGTTAAATGCAACCACCACTTCTTCTCCAGCAGTTTCTTTTCTTGCACTAGAAATTGGAACACACTTCTGTTTACTTGCTTCCCTGATAAATACAATCTTCAAAAATTTAAATGCAATGTCAATCACCATCTTCTATTTTCTGGAATCCTGTTCATCTTTTGTCCTTTCCTCAATCATCCTTATACTTAGTTTTTTCTCTCACTTGCACCCCCTGTAAACCCCTTGCCTTGCTTAGGGCGAAATGATTAAAAAAAAAATTTGAAATGTAAACAAAGTCATTTCTCAAGAATTAATAGATTTTTATTAAAGTAATAAGAAATAGCTTTGGATTAAAAGTAAAAAAAAAAAAAAAAATCCATTCATTTCTTTGAAATTACACTGTTAATATTTTATTTAAATAACTTTTTAAAAATTTCATGTTTCTAATTGTACATTTGATGATAAACTGTATTTTTATTAAATAAGCAATACGGAGCCACAGTGGATTAATGGATAGTGGCTCGGATTGATGAATCAGAGAGCCACGTTTGAATTCTGGTTGTTCATTGCATTCACTTACATGGTAACATCCTTGGGAAAGGTATAAATCCATTTCTTCCCCCAGCTATGGGTAAGCAGCATACAAACTGCTCCCTATAGCCTTGATTTCCAACCAGTCTAGGTGAAGAAAAACTCTGAATTCAAAGCAACTTCTACCTTGTAGGTCCTGTCTCTTTAAGTTCAGAGAAGAGGGATGGGGTAACTTCAGCATCCCTGATGAAAAAGGAACTTGCAAGGAACTGCCTTGAATGTCACCATGATCCACAATTGTGAGATGGAGGGGGAGAGGTGATCACAGCAGCATAAAATGCACTAACTGAATACGTGATGATGAAGCAATAAGATGAAAATATTTATTATCAAAAAACTCTCATAAATTAAAATTACCATATATACACAAGTATATTGTGAGTTTTGTTTTATGCTCAAAATAGGAGTGTTGTCATGCCGTACATTGGTAATTTTTGTAATCATGCATTTTTTGTGTTGCATCATACACAGGTAAATATTTTTCTCGAGAGGTTAGAATTCGTTCATTTTCAGTGACTGTAATCTGTTTGGTAGGCCTATATTCACCTGGCACATTTGGTTAACCTAAACAGAACAGGTGCCTTTAGCCTAGATTCTTTTTTTCTGTTGTGACATGAACACCAGAACGTCATTCACTATGTATTCCACTTAAAATCTAAAAAATACCTTATATAAATGAAGAATTAACAATGATTTTGGCGGTTTTTTGTTCATCTTCAATTGGCACATGTCTAAAACCTAGGCTACATAGGAGGCATGCCTGTTGTAAAGGAGTTACGATAAACAGGCATGAATAAAAATGAAAACATGGTACCTAAATCTTCGGATCAAATATTTTATATGGTTTTTCTCATCATTTTGGGGTAGCTTTGTACAAAAAAAAAAAAATGAATACAATTTATTAGTTATAAAATATGTCCAGGTGATGCCAGGTACTGCAATATTTGACTACAGTAAGCCTACTAATATTGTTCAGAAGCTGGGGTCGCATTATACACATGCTATACGAAAAAATCTGGTTTTTCATGAAAGAATTCAGGGGTCAAACTAAGTAGGCTTATACACAAGTATAGATAGCTTGCATTAATTTTTTTCCCCTAATATTTTCAAAAGAAAACTTTTAAAAAAATTTTCTCTTATATACAAGGTGGTCCGAAAGTCTTATCACCCCTACATAATATAATGTTCTATTTCAACGCCTTGTGGGGGTATTGTCAAGGAGAGGGTTTCACATGAACAATACTAGAATGCCCATCAGTTGAACAACACCATTCAGAGAGCCTTTGCAACAATCAAAAAAAGCACGGTTTCATAAAATATCACACAGGACATGGCGCCACATCATTTTGTGCCCCCAAAATGATGTTCATAATGATCTTCTCAATGTGAGACAGTGTCAATGAAAGTGAATAAACTGAATCCAGTACATGTTCTATTGTTCTTACTTTTTGACAGGAGGTGACAAGACTTTCAGACTACCCTGTATACAAGAGAAAACCTTTTTTGGACCACCCTGTATGTGCATCTTGTATTGTTAAAAGGATGTTTTTTTTAAAACATGGCATGTAAAAAATGTTCACATTAAATTTAAAATAATACAATAATATTATATAATGTTACAGTAGTAAGATACTTTTCTAATACTAAGGATTTTAGATTTTTTAATTTTTATGCAAAATGGTTTATTTCTAAGTTAAACAATAAGATGGAAACAATATACAATGTTTATATATCAGTAATAATAATATTATTTTTAAAAATCATTTCAACCCAAGCAAGGCGATAATGTCACTAGTATGTAAGGGGTTACTGGGATTGGAAGAAAATGAGAAGACTTTAGTGAGGAGAAAAGACAAAAAGTGAACAGCATTCAGGAAGACAGAATATGACGATTGACATTGTATTTACATTTTTGAAGATTGTAGGTTGCAGGGAAGCAAGAATTCAAAAGGGATTTCCACAGACAAGAAATGTGAGAAAAGGGATTATTAGAACATACCGTTGCATCTAGCCAGTTCAACAGTAAAACGGTGAGACCTAGTAACCAATTTAGTATCACACTTAAATTCAGGTAGTCCTGGTATCAAAGAGGAAAGTTTGTAGAAAAGACAGATGGAATCTGCATCATGTCAGTGAGAAAGTGAATAATAATTTTACTCTCTAATATTATCTTTCGAGTGGACTTTTTTTTTTCCTTTTCAGTGTAAAAGAAATATTATGCTTGTCTTATTTTTTTTCTCATGGCTATAATTTTGTAACATGAAATCCATTTCCTGATGAAATATTTTATTCTTCTGACCCAGTAATAACTCAGCGTTAACAATCATTGTAGATTTAAAAAGATCACCAAGAAGCAGAGTAACACAAAGTAAGATGTCGGCTGGGCGCTAAATCGGCTTTAAAGATTCTTAATTCTATATTTTTCATCTGGTTCTTTCGTAAAATAAACATAGATTAAGATCTATTATTTGTTCTTGCTTTTAAAGACATTTATTTTAGCTTTGCTTCTTTTATATGCTTTTTCTGTTCAGGATGCAAGCTATAGTGTCTTTCCATGACTTCCTGTTTTCTAGCCTTTGGTAAAATTTGTCTTTTTGCTATCTCTCCTAATACCCTATTCTGCCAACCATTTACACAAGCTCACTAGTTAGTTTATGTGCTGCTTTTCTCTGTCTCTTTTGCCTTTAATATGTCATGTGAGTATCAGATTTGCCAAGACCTCTTTCCTCATTATATTCCCCAGAAATTTCAATTCTCTCTTTCTGATGTCATGTGTAAGTGTCCTTTATGCTTCCATTTTCCTGTAAACTTTGTTGTTGCTCAGGTTTTTAGTCTATCGTATTCTCAGCATCCTTCTGTAGAATCAAATATCTGTTGCCGCAAGTCTCTTTTCCATCTGTCATGAGATGGTCCAGCACACACTACTACATAGGAGTACCAATATTATGTAACAGTTCAGTATTCTTTTCTTTATTTCTAATGAAATTTTCCTGTTTCTTAATACTTTGCTTAGCTTTTGGAGGGTACTTTTCAATGTCCCAATGAGTTTTGGTGTTGTATAAACAATCATTATAAGAACAAATGCCCCCCAAATTCTTGTGGACATAGTTATAGACCTACTGCATGTTATTCTGGACCATTTAGAAAATAATAATAATAATAACTCCCTTCACCACTGCTGCAAATTCAAGTAAAAAAAAATCTTTGTAAGCCTATGTGAAATTATTTTCTAACCAATGAAAACCTTGTCGTCAAAAAGTTCACACCTTTATTTTGAATCCCCTTATGGATATAAAAAATAGAAGCATAATACTTCTCATTGTTCAAAACAATTCTGGGCACCAGTTTGATGTACACATGCGTACACACACACATGCACACAATGAAAGAGAGACAGCCAGCAGATGCTGACTAAGGCCTTGTCCATGCACAAAATAGAAGGGATTAACCAGTAACTGCCTACCAAGCCTTTGTCTATGAACTCACAAATACATTAGGATGACCATCATAAAGCAAGTCTGTTCTTACATTTCAAGAATGCTTAATTGCTTTATAAAACAAAATTTAATCCAAGGAAAATTCAACATTTTATTGCTCGTGTATATTTCTGAAAAGAATATATAGATGTTATTTCATCTGACATTCTGCTTCTACTTTTCCTTCAGAAAATAACCTTTTCCATGTTTCATTTAAAAGATGTGTTGTTGTTGTTAAATGTTTGGAATCCTGACACTCAGATAGCAATAAAAACCTGAGTACACAGATGCCAACAGACTTATCCCAGAAAATAAGACTTATATGATATTTATATAAAACTTTTAGAAATTATTTTGTTTTTAAATGAAGTTTTTTTTATTTATTTTAATTAATGGCAGTAGAAACTATGATCTGAAATTGGAATGAAAACATTCATCATACATACACTGAATCCATTGCAAATATTCAAAATGTATAATTAGTAAATACTAAACATTTCAGTACTTTGGTGTATGCATCAGTTATAAAAAATTTAGTAGAGGAAATAAGGAAATTGAACATAGAATAGGTTGCATTAAGGGTTGTTTCATCCAACACGGCAAAAAAGCTTGAGTCATGTTCTCAAACAGTCTTATCAGATTGTGACTTTCTTATTGATGACATGTATAGTACCAAACCCACTTAGAAATATCTAAACTGTTAGCTGTATACAACTGCTTTCTAAGATCAATGGTTAAAAATTGTTTTGGGTAAATGAAGCTTGTATGTTTTAGTGAGGTACTTCCCTCTTCAAACCTTTTAAACTAATATTGCAGTTACAAACAAATAACTGTACCAGATGACAGAAACCACATCGCTTGAGGACTTTCAACAGCAGCAACAACTAAAATAGATAGCACATGTAATTCATAGAGAAAATAATGTTTGATTGATTTGCTTGTTTAATGGTATAACAACTCTGTATGGGTCATTTAATGCTGAAATTTAATTTTCTTGGGAGCTTGGAAGTAATAAAATATGTTATTCTGCTTTCACAGTTGAATACATGGTAGATGATACTCAGCTTTTATGCATATACATGTTTGTATAGACATAATTGTTAGAGGTGGTGATGGTTGATTTATGTTGTGGTTTTGATAAAGTTATATTTTGGAATACAGTTTGATTGAAGAATTTGTAAGATATTATATGGATTATTATCTTAGGGCGACTATCCAATCCCTATTGCAGACGCTCACCCAGGCACATTTGTGTTTAATAAACACCCACAAAGCTCACCTGTGGTTTATACTGCAATTATGCTGAACTATTAACTATGCAATTATGCTGAATTAGTTACAGTTTCTGGGAGAGAGCGTGCTATCTAGCATGATCAACACTCTGAACAATATCAGCACACTCAAACCCTGGGTCACAATGACTTGTGACTTCATGCTAGCAGAGCTATCAACACCCCCTCTCTCAAAGTGTACCATCTACCCAATTTCACTCACAAGTCTTGGGTCAACCCATAGAGTGGTTTTTCAAGCATTTTCAAAATGTGCCACATGTTGGGATCGCCCCAACTCAAGACCAATAACATCAGAAAGTTGCCTTCCTGACAAATCAACCATGGACCCCATCTAAGCCTTCCTAACCTCCATGGCTAAGACCTGCCATACTGCACACATTGTAGTGAGCCACCCACATTCCCTTCATATTTCATTGGTGAGATGCAAGTTCCACTCAAGCAGC
>OZ010571.1:44605635-44680635 GCA_963932145.1 Acanthosepion lycidas | reverse complement strand
ATCTTCTTAAAAGATTTGTAGAAAAGTAAGTTACTGAAGAAGATGAACGTACTAACTTCTTTTGGTTCTGTTTTTTTTTTTTAATGTTATGAAGAGATATATTTTTTTCCCTTTCTTTTATTATTATTTTAACATCGGCGGACTACAATTTGGAGATACCAAAATCAAACAACTAAAAAAATTTAAATATCTAGGAAATGTTTTAACAGTGGATAGGAAATGTGACATCAAAATCTGAAAACATATGGGAATAGCAAAAAATGTCTTCCAAAATCTAAACTTCGTGATAAGGAACAGGAGCACCTTGATGTGGGGTAATGGTCAGCAAGCTTGTCTCACTAGAACAGTTACAAATGTCTAGTAAGTTCAATCTTCAATGAGAGCCCCATATTTAAAACCTTCTGCCACATACTTAGAAGATCACCATATTATTAAGGGACAGGAAAATTTCATTAGAAACAAAGAAAAGAGTATTGAACTTTTATGTAATATAATTCCTCATATATAGTATTTACATTATTCGGACTGTTGTCCTCAAGGACACATGGCACAGTGGATAAAGGCGTTGGTTAGATCCAGTGACAGACCCAAAGAGTGTGAGTTCAATACTTGGTTAAGACAGTGGAGAACTTTCAGAAGGAAAATTAGCAGGAGATAACTGATAACTGACATCCATCAAACATGGCACGTGGAACTAGAATAGTCTACCCCAGTGATCGAAATAAAGGGTTCAGTTCAAAATTCCAACCACCTGAAGAAGGCCGGAGCGTACAACGGCCAAAATGTTGTGATAAATATGGCGACAAAGATGAGGAAAATAGTCCGAATAATGTAAATACTGTACATAATACCTCATCTGAGAAATATAGACAGACTATGAAGTCCTCATATATGTCAGTGAAAAAAAATGAACAAAAATATATTTCTACAGAAAGATGTTGAGAAACATTGATGCCTGCATATATGATTATTATACAAAGCTGATTTCCCTTTCATAATTACATGGTAATTAAATTTATATTTACAAATTTCCTTTAGAATATGTAGCTTGGAAACATAGATCAAAACGTGTACACCAAAATTCTTCATTTAACAATACTTAATTTGCATGCATTCAGTACTTTTTCTTCAGATGCCATTTCTTTTTCCATGTCCAAGAGGTTGCAAAAAAGAGAGCACTTGTAATTCTTTAACAATAACTAAAATAAAAGAATATCTGTTTTGTTAGATATTCTTCTCCTATGTGCCATGTTTCAGAAGGACATGGAACATCATGGCTCTCTACCACTTAATATCTCTTTGCTATCTCTCTCCTAATCCCTGTTCTTTCAACCAATTGCACAAGTTTTTTATGTAGGTTATGTGCTGCTTTCCTCTGTCCCTCTTGCCTTCAATATGTCCTGTGAGTGTCAAATTCTCAAAACCTGCTTTTCTCATTATGTGCCCAAGATATTTAAATGTCTCTTTCTGATTCTAAATATAAGTGTTCTATTTGTTTCCATTTTTACGGACAAATTATTCAACCAAAATCAAATTTTTTAGAGAAATACAAAAAACATGAGTATGCTCACCAAACCCACAAAAAATTAACAGCAAGACCATCTAATTGAAAAAAGACACAGGCATGTCCGAACATTCTGACTTTAAAATATTTATCATTGTGCTTGACTTTAGACGAAACACCTAATAATATATAATAAATATCATCAATCTTATTGTCGATATTGTTATCATTTTGTTGTCTTTTTATTCCACAAATTTCATTAACCAGTCTATTAAATCTACATACATCCATATATATATATATATATATATATATATATATAAGAGAGAAAGAGAGAGAGAGAGAGAGAGAGTGAGTTGAAATTTCTATGTCACATAATGAGAAAAGATGGCTTGGAAAATATGACACTCACAAGGTAAGAGGGACAGATGAAAACAGTGAATAACCTACCGAGTTGTGTGTAAATGGATGGAAGAACAGGGTTTAGGAGAGATAGTAAAAGCTACAAAGGAGAGGAAATAGTTGGGAGCCATAATCAACATCGTCTTGTAGGGGAATGGTACATAGATGAAGAAGAATATAGACATATATACACTTTCATGTATTTGCATATACATGCTTGTATATATACATATTTAAATTTAGTAAATTTACATTTATTATATATACAATTTAGATAACAATTTTCATTTATTTATGCATGTAAATATATTTATATGTGTGTGTATATATATATATATATATATATATATGTTGCTGTGTATGTATGTACATATATGTACATTTACTATGCATAAGATTTAGATATTCACTTTATTTGTTTGAGTATATATATATATATATATATATATATATATATATATATATATATATATATGTATGTAAAGTCTAGAGAGTGCCTTAATTGCAAGGTCATATACAGTAAATATTCAACCTGGCTGTTACAACTTTTCATCATTCCTGGCAGATTTTCTCATATCACATTTTGGATAAACTACTTACAAAAGAGATGGAAAGAAAAAAGAAAAAAGATTCTAAATGAATTCAGCTAGATAAAAAATATCTTCTATAATTCCCAGCACCCTGTTGTGAGTATGTGTAGTCCTACCAACATAACAAAATTTAGTCCAATGAAGTCCTGATGGATGAAATGTGTCACAAAAACTTTTCCCATGTTGTCATACAAATTCCCCAAGACCGTTCTTGATATATAAAAATATATATTGTTATATATATATATATATATATATATATATATATATATATATATATATATATATATATGTATGTATGTATACATATATATGTATATATATATAATATATATATGAAGAAATATAGTTCTAAGATGTGCTATATTTATGGGATAAAGTGCTCAGTATCAGAGATAGAGCGTATGTGAATATTAATATATGACAATTGTGTCTAGTATGAAACAGCCTGTTGCCTCTGAGTGTTGACTTCAATGTCCACTTTTATATTTACACACGCTCTATCTCTGATATTGAGCACTTTATCCCATAAATAAGGCACACCTTAAGAATATATTTCTTCATATATATATATATATATATATAATTTTTCTTTAATCATTTCACTATGAGCAAGACAACAAAGCCACCATGATACAGAAGATTACTAAGTGTGAAAGAATATAAAAAAAAACAATAAGAAGTGATAACAATTTAAGAACGTAAGAAGATAGAAGCTAATGATTAACATTGGATTTAAATTTTTGAAGTTCAAACTTTTCTGGAAAGCAAGATACTGGGAGAGATTTTCACAAGCAAGAAGTGAGATACAAGAAAATCTTAGCATTAAACTTACAGTTACATCTTCCCACCTCAACTGTAAAATGATGAGATCTTTCCGCCAATTTATTTAGTACTGCACTTCAGAGTCTAGGTTCCATAGAGGAAAATTCAGCAGAACAATTATCATAAATGTATTTATGGAAAAGGCACAGGGAAACTATATTATGGTGATGGGGGAGTGACTGTTTGTCTCTTTATATATTTATTTATTTATTTATCTATTTTTCTCTATATAGGTTATTTTTTAGTTATAATCATTTTAGTGGATATGTATTAATAAATAAAAATATCCCAGTTTCTAGATATTTGGGCTGGTAGTTGAAAATAAATAAATATACTGTTTAATAAATAAATGGGGTGTCTACTCAAATATGAGTAACAACTAAAAGTAATGTTTAAAGTGATAAAAATCTGTTGGACAAATAAATAAATAATCCATTACTTCTTTAGAATATATATATATATATATATATATATATATATATATATATATATATATATATATATATATATATATATATATATGTGTGTGTGTGTGTCTGTGTGTACATATATATATATATATGTATTTTTATGTGTGCAGACAATGAAATTGGTTGTCTGTCTTATATATATCTATCTATCTATCTATCTATCTATCTATATATATATATATATAATTTTAACTCTAGAGGAATTTATGTCCCAAAATTACAAACAGTATTATTCAATAAATTTGGATTCATTTCTGTTTAATGAGAGTGATAGATATCAACTTATAAATTCATCTTTGAAACTTCATTTGCCATAAATAATTCTGTTTTTTTCATTCACTTTCAAAACAGCTTCAAAATTTGAAATAATCTCTCCAAAATGTAAGAAAGATTTTTTTAGTCATAATATCTTCTTGTAAAGAATATTTTTGTTCTTTCAACCTCCAAGATATGCCCTTAAGAAGAAAAAATGGAATGTATTGATTTTTGGAATGGTCGAATATAACCCTTGGTTGTTTCTGTCTTTGTACAAGGAGCTAGTGTTGTCTCTACTTGTTTGGCAAGCCAATGTTGAAATTTTTTTTTTTGATTGCCAACAAACAAATTTTAACACTAAAACCCCTTGAAGCATGTTAAATAGGGTTGTGCACCTGTTTGCCTTTGTCCTTTCTCTTCTGTTTTCCCAAACAATTCTGGTTTAGTTTACCCTTTTCATTTAAGAGAAAAAAAAAATACCTGATGACAAAATTCTCATTTATTTGGTGATTGGCAGAAAAATGTGAAAGTTTGTTTTATTTTTTTAATCATTTCATCCAAGAAAGGTAATAAAGGCACTATGATGCAAGAGGTTTACTGTGTTTAAGAGAAAGAAAATGTTATTAAGGTGAGAGAACAATAAAAGAACAGGAATTAAGAAGACAGAAGACAATGATTGAGATTGCATTTAAATTTTTGAAGCTCAAATTTGACTAGAAAGCATGAAGCCGAAAAAAGTATACCACAAATGAGAAGAGTGAGAGAAGAAACTATTGGCATAGAACTTATGGTTACAGTTAGGCATTTCAACTGTAAAATGAGATCTTTCTACCAATCTAGAACTGTAAATTCATAAAATTTAGGTACCAAAGAGAGAAGTCCATCAGAATGATACCATGGAAATATTTATAGAAAAGATACAGAGAAGCCATGTTACAATGGTTGGAAAATGACTTAAGCTGTGATGCCAGGTCAGAACCAATAATATTGCAGATTTTTCTTTTTATTTTATCAAGAATCTCTAAATGTATAGCAGAAGCAATAAACCATATATAGCAGCAATATTCAGTATATGGAAGAATCGTAGACTTATAAATATGTAAGAGAGATTTTGGCAAGGTAAATTGTCTAGCAAAGTGATCCAACTTTTCTACCATTGTACTTAGCAATTGATTTATTATAATCTTTCCACTTCATGTCTTCCAAAAATGTTCAACTGAAAAGGCTATTATAATTACAACATAATATTATAATTGTTTACAATGAAGAATATTTTTATTCAATGCAATAATTTCTAACACTTCGTAAAATGTCCAAATTTTTCAGATTAGAAAAATTATCATTTTGACTAAGAGTCAAACAGAGTATACGTCTTTAGTCAGCCATAAGTTCCAGATATGTGGTTTTGTGTCCGAGAGACTAACTTTTATAATGTTCAAATCATCCATTCATTATCATTGATATTTACAAAGCTCACCTTTGTTTATCACATAGCCACAAGTGTGGGGCACCCTGTGAGGATAAAACTCTCTATTTTTTTAACAGCCTATGAAGCCAATCAATACAACTAACAAATTTTATCCATTTTTCTATGAGGTTGGATTTTCCAAGAGGAAAAGAAAATGTCAATACTATTTTTCAATGTTAGTAACGTTTTTCCAAGAGGAAAAAAAAATGTCAATACTTTTTTTTAATGTTAGTAACATATCTACTAGAACAGCCAAGTGCAACACATTTGTTAACCATTTTTGTTAAACAAGATATCACAACAAACTTTATAATTTAATCTTTAAATGCAATGGATTATGAGGTAGAAAAATTACCAAATAGCATTCACTTGCAAAATTGGCCATATACGCAATTGAAAAATCATAAAAGTCAGGTAACTCACTGCCATTCATAATGCATGGGTTAGTATCTGATAAATTCTACATAATTGTACATTGTTAATTTACATTCTAAGAATTCAATTTTCAATTTTAAAAGTTACCTCCCTTTTAGATTAACAATTTTCTAAGTGACCATTCATATTTTGTTTTTGTTGACATTACATCAGCCTGTTAGAATTCAACTTGTTATATGACATGTAGAATCATATAATACTAGTTGGTCATGATCAGGACCAGTAATATTACAGACTTTGCTCAAAATATATAGGAGTACCAGATCAGATGTGGCAGCAATAATTTGATACATTTTATAATAAATGATAAATCTTTTATGCGTGTTTGTATCAAGAGTTTTTAATATGTCTTTGTATTGTCTTTTTCATTGCAATTTCACAATCCAGCAGCTCTTTCATAAAACTAATTTGTTGGTCCAATTGGAATCAAATGCACAGCAACTGTAAATAAAATCACAATAAAAAAACTGATACATAGAGACATTAAACCTTTTGATACCGATACACATATAAGATTTATCATTTATCATAAAATATTTAAAACAAGTAATCTAATCAAAAATAATTTATTATGTATCATAAATAAGCAATAATTTTAATGGAAATATTTATAACAAACTGAAATATGTGTCTATGTCGACTTTTTCCAACATTTCCTGGACCATAGAACCAAATTCTGAAAGACCTACAGACATTAAGAACAGATTTAGAAAAAATTCTAACCATAAACAATTGATGAACAGTAAATGGATCAGAAATAGCAGAAGTTTTAGACAGAGTTACAATTAAAATGAATTTCTATCTGTAAATCACATTTTTTAAATTTGATTTCATCCTAAGCAAGGGAAGGCAGTAAAACCACAAGAATACAAGGGTTTATTGGGTTTTGAAGAATTAGGGAACTGAAACTAAGGAACAAGAACAAAAGAAGGAGAATCTGAAAGACAACAGAAAGCAATTAACAATACATTTAAATTTTTGAAGTTTGCTGGAAAACATGGAGGAAGAGGGGAATTCCACAAGCGAGAAATGCAATAGAAGAAACTGCTAGCATAGAACTTACTTACATCTTACCAACTCATCTGTATATTGGTGAGACCTTGGTACCAGTCAAATACTTTGGTTAAATTCATAAAGTCTAGATACCCTAGTGAAGAACTCATCTGAACAGTTGCCATGGAAGTATTTATAGAAAAGGCAGAGGGAGGCAAATTTATGGCAGTGTGAAAGTGACTGAAGCTGAGACACCAGATTAGGACCAATAATATTGCTGATTCTTCTTTGGAATTTATCAAGGTTCTCTAGATATATTGCGTGAGACCCAGACCATATGTGGCAGCAATAATCTAAGTATTAGTGAATGGTAGATTTATAGATATGTAAGATAGATTTAGGAGGGAAAAATTGTTTAGCACAACACAGTGAACAAACTTTCTTAGCAACTGACCTAGAAATGGATTCAATATAATTTTTCCACTTCATGTCAGCTGAGAATGTTTGCCTGAGAAGGTGCAATGAATCACTCTTCTGGAGGTTAGCATCAGCCATGCTTATGGAAAGCAGAAAGGGGTCTCTCAGATGATTAATAGAGAACAGTTTAGTTTTGGAGGTGTTAAAATTAACAAGTTATCTTTTGCCCCAGTTAACAACAGACTGAAGGTCGTTTTTTTACATCAGCCACCAATTTGACCATATCAAATCGATCAGATTGAGACAGGAGTAAATGGTTGTGTCATCAGCATAGATATGAAGAGACCTAATGCCATTTGGAAGGTTGTTAATGTAAATTAAAAAGAAAGTTGTACCAAGGATAGAGCCCTGCGGGGTGGGGGACTTTGAATCATTCATGTTTTTAAAACTTAAAAACAACGGCATATAAAATGATTACAAAATGTGATAGCTTTTATTGAAATAAAGACAACTGAAAATCATTATATTTCTTTATCAAAGAATTGGTGACACACTGAACTGGAAAAAGTGACACTTTTTAATGTTATTACATTAAAAAGTGTCACTTTTTCCAGTTCAGTGTGTCACAATGAAAAATTTTTTTTTATTTTTACTGTAATAAAAATAATTAAAAATAATTTTTTTTCACTCAGTTGAATCTGTTGATCATTAAAGTGTCTCTTTTTGTTTTATTTAAAAATTAAGATATTTAAAAAGATTTTACTCATAACTTCTATCTGCAGCAAAGGTAGGTGAATATGTGCATGTTTGTAAGTTTCTTCAGCAATAATGTTTTTCTAAAGAATGAAAAGAGAATGATCTCATTGCACTCATTAATTATTTAAATTAAAAAAAAAAAACAAAGTCTGGTAATTTTTTTAATGTTTTAATCCCCTCCTTTCCCTACATATATATAATTCTATCAATAGGAAATTTATTTCACTTTGATAACGTCCTTTTGAAGGACAAAATGCTTTACATAGTAAAGAATGAATCCATTTTACTCATAATTCAGAATAATTTCTTATTAATTTAAACATTATATTTAATATATAAATATGTTTGAGTAAACATCCTTGTGTTTTAATGAGAGTAAATTTATGTCGATTGACTTGAGCATTTTTTCTTTTCTTTTTATGTGCTGTGTCTTTTCAGAACGTAGGTAATCATAGCTTTCTGCTTCCCCCTATCACTTGTGGCTCTCAATAGGTTTTGTCCTTCTGCCACCTCCCCCACGTTCTGTCATCCACTTACTTAAGCCCGCCAGGTATGTCATGCATTGCTTTCCCTTGTCTCACTATTTTTCTATTTGTCCTGAGAGTATCAGATTTTCCAAACCCTCTTTTCTCATTATGTTTCTCAGAAACTTCAGCTGCCTCTTCCTGATGTTAAGTATAAGACTCCACCTTCTTTGCATCCTCTCCAGGACCACATCATTGCTCACACACACTGTCCATGATATCCTCAGCATCCATCTGTAGAACCACGTCTCCATCGCCTCAAGTCTCTTCTTCAGCTTTGAGGAGACTGTCCAACATTTGCTGCCGTAAATGAGGACAGATATCACGTAACAGCTCAATACTCTTTTCTTTGTTAGGAAACAAATCCTCCTGTCTTGAAATACTCTGTCCAGCTTTTGGAACGAGTCCTTGGCCATCCCAATATGTCTACAGATCTCAGTGCCGCACTTACCGTCCTCTTTCAAAACACTTCCCGGGTATTTGAATTTCTGGACCTGTTTGATTTTAGTGTCCCTGACCTGTAAATCACATTTTGGGCTCATCTTTTTAATGATGACCATGCAGTCTGTCTTCTTTAGCTTATGCATAATCTCTTCTTTTTGCTCTCCTTTGTCGCCTTCTGCAGGAGGTTTTTGTAATTTCTTTTCCTTGTTTGATACCAGTACTGTGTCATCTGCGTAACTTATGTTGCTAAGGTTATGGCTGCCAATGTTGAATCCCAGTAGAATTTCCAATTCATTAGAGAATCTTAATAAAGAAAACAAAAGTAAGAAAGTATGGGCATTGAGGGATCCCAACTAGAGGTGTTAATTTCTTAAATAGAGTAATTGAACCTTGTTTGCCTGTGAAATATTTTTGTGATTGATTGGTCTCAAGTACACTGGGATTGACAATGTTTTCCCTTATAAAGTGGAAAGCACTATAAGGTGGAAAGCACATTTTTTCTATTATGATTCTCAAATGCATAGGCCAGTAGATGTAAATTTACACTGTTTTTTTTTTTAAAAAAAAGGGAAGTCTACTCAGACATGTATATCCACTAAATATAACATTTAAAGTAATAAGAAATATACATATACAAATTTATCTATCTATCTATTATGGTCCAATATTCTCGCACCACAGTTATGGTCCAAGGTTAGAACCAAGGAAGAACAACACGAACACTTGAGTAGAATAACAAAGATATATTACAACAGAAATATAGTAGAAGTTGAAGGTGTTAGTAATGACTGTCCGTCTGGTTTAGAGTGAACTAATATTGTCTTGACTCATTACACCATTCATTCATTATACCTCTTGAGAGGCGCAGTATTTATACTGTCAGGAAGAGTCCATTATTGTTATAGGCAAGTTCCCATAACACTATCTATCTATCTATCTATCTATCTATCTATCTATCTATCTATCTAATATAATTGTTTATTTTTAAATATATAATCATTGCAACACCAGAATTCAAATGTTTCAAAACTGAAACTTCAATTCAAATTCAATCAAAAAAAAAAAAATAAATACAAACTTCTGTTCCATTATAAAGCGATGCTAAAAATAACTTTTTAGAAATTGATTTACTTAAGTCCAGACAATTTTGATATTTTGAGATGTTGTAGTTAAGGAAAATTGCATATATTTTCTTTTAGGGGGTGTTAAGATTTAACTTATTTAGAAAGCTCATGTATCTAATGTATTTTAGCTATCAAGTTAGTCAAGTCAAGGTGGAGGCTGGGGTATCTGTTCCTTTTGATACAAACTTCCTTTTTTCAAGGAGAAATTTGTGGTAGTGTCTATGTTCCAACACATTGTCTGGGTTTCAACAGCAATACATTTGGCATTAAAAAAAAAACTATTATAATATTATGCTCTATGGTTGTATCGAGTTTGTTTTTTTAAAAATAAAAATAAATGCTAAGAACTCTGAATTATAAATCTCATTGTTCTTTCCTATTATTTTAATACATACATACATATATATATATATGTATATATGTATGATAATATATATATATATATATATATATATATATATATATATATATGATAATATATATATATATATATATATATATGATAATATATATATATATATATATATATATATGATAATATATATATATATATATATATATGATAATATATATATATATATATATATATATGATAATATATATATATATATATATATATATATATATATATGATAATATATATATATATATATATATATATATGATAAAATATAGTTTAAAGGTATGCTTTATTTATGGATTAAAGTGTTCAGGGATGTAGAATATGTAAATATAAAAGTGGACATTGAAATCAACACCCAGAGGCAACAGTCTGTTTCATGTTAAACACAATTGTCAGGCCTGATATTATGTATGTATCTAGAGTTATCAGGATGTTTTATTTTCCAGACACATCCATTTTCATAGTTATTGTTATTTAGTGTTTTTTTATTATTAGGGCTTCTATTATTTTTTATCTTCTTTTACATGTGGATGAGGTTATTATGATTGTATTTTCTACTAGTATGTTTTGTTTGGTGTCTGGTAGGTTTGTGCATGTATTTAAATAAGTTTTAATGCAGCTTTGATTGGATAGGAATAACATAAGTCATCTAGAGTGACATGTAGTTGTGTGACTGATGTAATTATTTACAAGTTTGGTTTGATCAGGAACACATTTGTTTAAGAGGCATATAACACTACATAGATGCATAACACAACCCATACATTCAGTTAAAAGTAAAAAGAAAATCATCCTTGATAATGGCTAAAAGTATAGTATATATATATATATATATATATATATATATATATATATATATATATGATCCCTTTCGTAGGTTGAGCACTTTGGAAGAAATGGAAATTGCTGGCTACTGCTGATTAATGCTAAAAGCTCTTCATTATGAATTGAGCCCTCTGGTAGTTGGTAATGTTTATATCTCATATATAATAATTTAAAAAAATACTTTTTTTCTGTAGCATGTGTGTTAGATTCTCCTATAGATGTCAAATCAGTTGGGTTTCAATACTGGCTTGAGGCAATCACATGACTCTATCTATCTATCTATCTATATATATATATATATATATATATATATATATATTAGATTGGTGCAAAAATAATGACGTAATAATGTCGTTTTTTGACGTTAAAAAATACGTCAAAAAACAACATTATTACATCATTATTTTTGCACCAACCTAATATAGTCATTCAGAGACAATCTGTCTCCCCCCCCCCACACACACACACATATATATATATATATATATATATATATATATATATATATAGTTATGCACCTTCCCTCATATGACTGGAGTGTAGAACAGAATTGTTTGTGGAAAACAAATGAAGAATGTGCAGTATTATTGATTGATTGTTTTCTGCGGCTTATCAACCCTTTGAACACTTGGTAGGTTATTTAAAGCCAGAAATAATGTTTTGGGGGATATAATAATAGTTTTGGCTAAGACGGCGTGACTTTTTTATGCAAATCATAAGACAGCAGAGGTAATCAGGTTGTCATATCATACCCCTTAATTATTATGTGTGGGTTGCAATTGAATGAGAGACAAACAAAACTCCTTGTAATACCAAAGATGAACTAAAGGCAAGGATTATAGCAACATTCACCAGCTTGTACAATGAGACTGTCCAGAAGAGTTGCAGGAGGTTCCAAAAGCTGTTGTTGAAGTCAATTTGTGATTTTACTGAATAAATTCACTTGAAATATTTCAAGATATTTTTGTGTAATTTTGGTAAATATATCTGTTGAAATGTGATGTCAGGATTATTTTCATTTTTGTGTAATTTAGATAGTAAGTTATCTATCACACCTTGTATATATATATGATTATACTTTGATTCTGTCATATTTATCTTGGGTTGTTATAGATACAACATTTTTGTGTACCTTCTGTCTATGAGAAGGATATTCAAAACCAGAAATTTGGGTGTGGCAATAGTAACTCTAGCTCATAAATACTTGCAAGTGAAACTGCAGCAGCATCAGTGAAGTTGCATTGCTATGCATCACATGGTGTCTCCAGAAATAAGCCAAAATAAACAGCTATGTTTTTAGATAATACATATTTTATTCAATAAGTATCATGTCATGTGAAAATTCTGTTAGTGTTACAAGGGCAACACATATACAAGAAACAAAGCAGTAGTGGTGTGTTTAACACAACATAACCGTTTTCAGGGATCCATTTTTGGTTGAAAACTAGCATTGCAGAATAACAAAAGACTCATCTCACAGATATCTTCTATCAGACAAAAATAGATACCTGATGCCAGCTGGAGGGTACACATCTGAAACAAGTCTATAATAACCAAAGAATGATAGCTTAAATAAGATTAAGTGTAATGATAATTCATTATCTATAAAAAATATTGCAATTGGATGAACCCACCATAACAGCATGTCTCTAAATCATTTTATACTAAATTTAAAGGTTTCAAACATACATCAGATAATATCCTTTTGGATAATGTCATGACACTTTTGAGCATTGTTTATTTATGCTTTGTTTAGTTTCTGGAAGGCATCTTTTGCTATTCCAATATGTCTTCACATTTCTGTGTCACATTTTCAATCTTCTGTTATAATAATTCCCCTACAAGATGAAATTGATTTAAGAAAAAAAATAAACTTTAGTGTTGTACATAGAAAATAGAGTTGGCTAGCTGTGTTCAAATCCTTGCTAAAGCAGTTTGTATTTTTTTTATGCCTCTTGATTTTCTGGAGAACATAGGGCCACAACAACACCTCTCCATTAGACATGGTTTTGGACAATCTTCTTCAGCTTGACCTATGTTGTGTCAGCTGCCTTCACCTCTGTGTCAACACTTCTATGCCAAGAACTGTTTTGGTCAACTCACTTTTCACTTCCCTTGTGAATTCTAGTCAATGGCCTGTGCCTAGTGACACTAGGAGTATATGCTTGTGAAGAGTGCAGATGATCAATCCCCATTTCCATTGCTTGATGTCAATCTCATTTGGAGCTTGTCTGGTCCTGTCCCACCATTGGTTGTTGGAGGCAACTTCTGGCCAGCTGATATTGAGGATGTTCCTGAGACATTGGTTGGTAAATGTTTGTGAGTATTGGTCTTGGTTACTCACCAGGTTTCTAAGCCCTGGTCCTCCAGGTTGGAGATTGTGCAGTAGGCTAACAACCTACTTACTCAAAAACTGGCTTGTTACAGAAACCATAATGATATCTTCAAACAACGAGATGGCCAAGAAAGTTTGTGTTTTTTTAGCACTATTGAGAAAGGTATAAAGCCATCTCTTCTCCCCACACTAAGCCATGATCAAAATAGAAGGGTAGACTAGACTTGATTGGTAACCTGTTTTGGAGAAGGATATTTGAATCTAGAAAATTGGGTATGGCACTAGTAACTCTTCATAAATACTTGCATGTACAACTACAGAACCATCACTGAAGCTGCATCCATATGCATCACATTGCATCTACAGAAATAAGCCAAAATAAAAATCTGTGTTTGTAGATAATCCATATTTTATTCAATAAGTATCATCTTAAAAGTTTCATGAACTATTAAGGTTATAAGGGCAGCACATATATTGCAAATATCATCATTGGTGTGCTTAGGGAAAAGAAGCCTGATGGAGCCCATCTCTGTTCAAGCTGGTTTTGAATTCAAATTTTTCCTACTTGTAGACTGGTTGCCACATCAGAGCAAAATAGCATAGTCTGTTCTGCTATTTAAACCATTGCTAGAGGGAGTCAGGTTCATGACTTTTCTAATGGCAATAGTATAAAATGAAGGAAACAGAATCAAGCAGGATTTGAACCTGTCATGGCAAATATCTTTTCCAAACCAATAACTGTTTACACTCAATAAGTGGAGTTGTTTATATTTCCCTATTTGTTGATACAGTGTAGATAGCAGAAAGAGAAAGGAAACAATAGGAACTCCTAAAGAAGGTAGTAAAAGAAAGGGAGATGAAAGGACTAACTATCAATTGTAAGAAGACAGAATGTATGGTTGTTAGCAAGAGGAACAGAAAAAGATGAGGACTGTGAACTGGAGATGTCAGAATCAACCAAGTACAATAATTTAAAATTAAGTTAGTGCTTTAACAGAGGGTGCAAAATGTGATATGGGGCTTTTGGTCACATCATCTATACACCTAAGTTAAGCAATGTCACGCATGGACATAAAAAAAACAAAAACATATCAATATGTAATTTGATTAATACTGTCATTGCTATCTTCGACATTAAAATCTTGATATGCCATCTATATTTTTATAAGAGTTATCACTACTAATTACTAGGATTATGGCCATATCACATTGAAACACCAGTTCCTGTATGATCATCAAGTTAAGCAATGTTGAGCCTGGTCAGTACCTAGATGGGTGCAAGCTTGGATGTGTAAGTAATGTAATGGATAATGGCTTGGAATTGTAAAATAGAGAGCTGAGTTCCATTTCCTGTTGGGTTCGTTATATTCACTTGAGAAAGGTAGGAATCCACCTCTTTTCCCCTGTCAGATATGGGTTAATTACTAAGACTTGTATCATTAAACCATTATTATCTTCAGAAAATAATTCTTACAATCTAAAAATATTTTCTGGCTTTAAATAACCTGCAAAATGTTGATAAGCCGTAGAAAATGAGTCAATCCCAAAATCATAAAATACGATGCCAAAACCAGAAGGTGCATTGAGATAGTGAAAGATGCAAACTTAGTATAGTATTAAGAAAAATGAAAATTTCATAGAAAGTTAGGTAATATAGGTTTATGCTGGACAATTACCTCATAGATGAAGAGATTTGAGGTGTAATAAATTGTTGTAACTTAGAATGGGTTACTGTATGATGAATAACCAAAATGGAGGTTGGAAATGAAATGGTAATCTTTATAACATTAACAAAATACAATACTCACCAGCAGCTGAAGTAGGTAAACCACTTCTAGTAGTTGACTACTGAGACAATATATTACCCCCCACTTACAATAGTGTCCAACGTATTTATGAGGCTTGCGACATGCCCATTAGTATTCATAGGTATGGTATATAATATAAATTTGGTTCTTTAGAATGATGCTGAGATTACCATGGACTGAACATATAAGTTTTCAGGAAGATACAAACAAAAAGAACACATCATCAGAAAGCAACAATTGAAATTTCTAAGGACACATAATGAGGAAAGAGGGCTTGGAGAATTAGACAATCACAGGATATATTGAAAGAAAGAGGGATAGAGGAAAGAAGTGAATAAGCTACTTAATGAGATTGTGTAAATGGTTGGCAAAGCAGGGATTGAGAGGGATAGATAAAAGACAAACCTTACTCAGAGCCACAAAGGACAAGAAATTGTAGCAGTCTATGATCACCCACATCCTGAAAGGACATGGCACATGGAAGAAGGTTTGTTGATATAATTCTCAGAACATTATGATATTATTATCATTATTAGATATTTTTAACAGTTACTAAATACTGTAGTAGTAGTAGTAATAATAATAATAATAATAATAATAATAATAATAATAATAATAATAATAATAATAATAATTCATTGATAATAGTAATAAGCATTACAATATTAATAACATTAACCACAATCATTTGTTAATTAAATATTGATTATCAAAAGTATTTTTGCGTTTTTCTTCTTTTGCTTTAAAAACTGTCAGTTGAAGAAAGCTTTCAGATTGTCTTGTTTTGCGAACTGCAGATGTTTTCCGTATAAATCAGATGACATTAGCAGTAACAAAAAAAAAAAAAGATTGCACATAAAAAAAATTGTTGCACAAATTTTCAAGCTCCCAATAATTTATTAAAATGTGTTAATTATTTTAGATGTGCACTTTAATAGGATTACTTGTTCAATGATTTCAGTGAATTAATAGGGTGTTAAAAAATTGAAGATGGAATAAAATTCCTTGCTCGGATTAAGAAAGACAAATGCGAAAAATAAAAGACATTTTTATAATTCCTACTCTTCATTTCTCTGCATTACCAGTCATTAATTATTTGGGAATGGCTGATGAGATATCTCACAAGAATTTCCATTTACTTGGGTCTTCGAACTCTGGTGGTAAAGGGAAAGTGATTTTGGATGTTTGATAGAGTTGCAGGTGGGGGGTATAAAGGCCTGCAAACAGATATGGAATGATGGAAGACAACAAACAAAACGGAGATTTGAGTAAAAAATTATATTTTCAAGTTGGTTTTTGTTAAAGAAAATACATCGACAAAAATAAGGTTGTGATGCACTAGGCAAAAATATTTTTGCATGTTTGTATAGAGGGTGAAAAGAGCATTGTCCTGAGAAGGCCAGTTTTGAGAATTGTTGTAAAAGACTGAGTTATAGTTGGTGAAAAGTGTTATCCTGAAAAAGATAGTTTATCATATATTGTTGCTGCTCGTGAGGATGACTGGTTGGAGTTATGGGCCAAGTGTCTGTTTCTAGAACAGATACTGCACTTTGATCCTAGGCATTATTTCCTCTTTGTCAATTTTTGTGACCATTTTATATCCTGAATCATTTTTGCATCAATCACTTAATCAGTAACTTCATCTTCCAAGATCTGGAAGGTGAAGTTATGACTTCTGGTTGTTTTTTAAAATTATCTGAGTGCCAACAGGATAGGACAATGGATAAAGCTCCTGAAATTAATGACTGTTCTCAAATAACTGATGAAATAGCTGGCAAGAAATTCCTTTTATTTGGGTCTTCTTACTCACATGGGGAAAAAAAGTTAGTGGTTGAAGCCAATTCGATGATTTTGATGAGGACAATGAAGGCAATGGTTTTCTTTCAGTTCCTGACAATGTCACACAATTAGTGACATTATAGGAGAGAGAAAAAGTGATATCTATATAATGCTAAAAGGCTTATCTTGTATCTATGTATGGGTTTTCCCGAGATACAGCTTAAACCATGTAGTATCCTAGCCAAATTAGGAGCATATCGGAAATTGAACCCCTGTTGAGTGCAGTGCCAAATTTCATTAAAATTAGATAAGGGCTGTTTTTCTGTTTTTATCCTATTTTTAACAGGAAATGGAGTATTTTCTCAACACACATTCATTTTTATGTTAATCTGTGTACATAAACAAATACTTGCATATTATATTCCAACTATTATGTGTGTGAAAAATAAAATAAAAAATTATAATACTCTATAACGGCATTAGATCACTTCAACAAGGTGTAACGTTTAGAAATCTTGTTATGCTAGATCAATAATGACTGATTAGTGAGTTTTCATCCTCACTTGGCACCTCACACTTTCAGCCTTTGCTACATTTAAAAATCATTTTCCCAACTACGGAGGGGAGCTCTCCGTTCAGGAAGTACCTCTCCTTCAGGAGTGGGGTTGGTTTATAACATGGCGCCTGAGGCATCCCCAAAAGGGGAAGTGCCGAGTGGACTTGGGCAATTTTTCCAAGGTATTGCTGGTAATCCCTCTCTAAACTTTGACCTTGCGTCATATTTGCTAATGACATGGGCACACTGGAAAAACCAATTATAACAGCATTATTATATAAATTTAATATTAATATACATAACACAACATATATTTATTCAATTCACTACATTACATTATAACTTTTTAATATAAACATATATTTGAATCAATACATGAAATTTTAAAAATATTAAATTTATTTGAATGATATATTAATAATTTTAATATATTGAATGTTTTCTCATTTTTTGTATGAGAGACACATTCTGAAAAGATTTTCATTGTTAATTTATTATTGTATTTGATCTAATTGTATAATGTAAGTAATGATAATTATTGCAATAATTTGTATTAATTAAAATATGTGTAACCTAAATATATAAATGGCAAATTCTGTCTGTCTGTCTTTATGTCTGAAATCCCTCTAACTCCTTGCACACTTGCTCTACACAGACATATTATACCTTTTTGGGAATCAGGATGATCCTGGGATTGAAAATCTTCCCTTCATCTGTTGATTGAATATCCAGCATTTGGATTTGTGCCCGGATGAGGAGAGAACAGTTAAAAATAAAAATTTTAAAATAATGATTTTAAAAGTTTTTAATTCATATTGAGTTTAAAGTAACACAAAAACTTTGTAATGTTTTTTGTTGTTGTTTAACTTCAGTTTAAAATATCTCCAAAACTTTGTGAATTGAGGAAATCAATTTTATTTCTTCAAAATGCCAAGGAATTAATGTTAAAGTAAGAGGTTTCATGATGTGAGGGTTTTAAGGTTTTATGTTTGAATTGGAATTTAGGCCCAAATTGGTCTTTTGTTTGGAACTGGAATTATAGCTCGTCAAAGTGAGGTTTTGAAGTTCCATTTGAAGTGAACTGAGGAATTCAAAGTTATTTCTTCAAAATTATCATTGCTTTTTCCTAAGCTGGACTAGAGGTCCCTTTAGTTTTGGGGCCAGAGTCCCAATTGGTCCTCTGCAGGAGCTAGCATAAAATTCTGCATGTAGTGTGGCTTTTAAGCTAGTTAATGATAAAATTGATAGCATTGGTAACTCATCATTTTGTATCATGAACTGTTTTAAAAAGGAAATCAACAGGTTTATGGGTGTTCTAGTTTTTTTTTTATTAAATTTGAAAACATATCTTTGTAGAAAAAAAGTAAAAATAGCATCCCAATCACAAGTTATTGAAGTTGTTTAACTCCTGGGAAAGGTTCTACTTCAATTAGCCATGCAATGTAAAAAGAAGTCTGTTCATAATCCTAACATATTAGATTGGATTTTCCTTTAACAAGATACCTAAACTCTAAATATATGAATGATGTATAAAAATACCATTGCTTAAATACTCATTGTAAATATAAAAAGTATTGTCAAATTATTATTGAACAATCTGTTTATGCGGAGATAAGACAAATTGGAAAAGCTATTCAGACAATATGTTTCAGCTCTATATAGGATTTTCCTTCAGATCAGAATCAGAGACAAACCTGTGCATAAGGAATTTTTGAGAAAAATATAATATTATCCTTAGATGTCATAGCCAGAAATTTTCTTTTGTTCCTGTATTGAAGCCTTTAACAACAGCTGATTTTGAAATTTAGTTCATGAATTACAGCAGGCGTTAATGGCTTCAACATGAAAAAAAAACAAACTCTTTGGCCACAGCATTTTATGCCTATATTTATTTACGCTTCCTCTAAATTCCAACACACTTTCCCTTGTCTCTCATTCTGTCCTGAAGATGGCTACAGTAAAGAGCTGAAACGCATTAGCCTTAAAATCGTTTTCACTTTGTCTCATTATCTCATCTTTTGTTCTGATATTATTCCACATCTTACTAAGACCCGCAACTTATTTAAATAAAACTTATAGACTAAAAGTAAATCTATACATGCCATTTGACTTCATGACACTAAACTCAGATTTCATGGAACTGATATTTGGATGATAGAACATTGCAAAATAAAAATGTTTCAGATTCTCCAAAGGAAATATCTTTGTTTCTCTGTGCCTTTTTCTATAAACACTTACCTGGTAATCGTTCTGATGAACTTTCCACTATGGTACCTGGACTTTATGAATCTAAGCACAGCACCAGGTGGCAACAAGCCGTCATCTTCTTACAGTTGAAACAGATGTAACCGAAAGTTCGATATTAACAATTTCTCTATCGTGCTTCTCACTTGTGGAACTCTCTTTTAGCATCTTGATTTTCTGTCAACATAAATCTTCAAAAATTTAAATGCAATGCCAATCATTATCTCCTGTCAACATAACTTCTTGTTCTTTTATTGTCTTTTTGCCTTAATAGTATATTTTTTCATAATCTCTAACTCTTATGTCATAGTGGCTTTATTGCTTTACTTGGGCTGAAAGGATTAAAATAAAAAAAATAAGATCATCATAATACATGAAGAACAAACACTGAGTTAAAAAATTATGAAAAGATTGGAAAACAATTTAAAAACTTACTCTGTTCTTGATAATGGCCAGAAGCAAGCACTAGATCCTAAAATCTTTGACAATATTTAAATTCATTAAATACATGCAGACATTATCAAACTTACAAATCTGATTCTAGAGATTACTGGTGGTTCAGCAAGAATGTGCTGAACAAGAGAAAATTCTAATTTCCCCCCTCTCTTCAATCAATTTAAAGTGTTAAGATCTACTGCCGATAAAGTAGAATGCTTCTTCAGATATTCACTTCCAGCTCTACTCTTAACTCATCTGCAGTATCTCTACCTGATTATCCCCCTTAGAACAGAGTCTCTACTGAGTGATATACACATAAATCCAGACATGGTTTCTGCTATAATTTCTAGACTAGATCCCCACAAGTCTGGCAGATTGGAAATTACCCTTGCACTTGTTTGAAATAAATATGCTCCTTATGTACATTATTTACATTATTCGGACTATTGTCCTCATCTTTGTCACCATTTATCACAATGTTTCGGCTGTTGTATGCCCCGGCCTTCTTCAGGTGGTTGGAATGTCAAACTGAACCCTTTATTTCGCTCACTGGGGTAGACTGTTCTAGTTCCATGTGCCATGTTTGATGGATGTCAGTTATCAGTTATCTCTTGTTAATTTCCCTCTGAAAGTTCTTCACTGCCTTAACTGGGTATTGAACTCATACTCTTTTTTGGGTCTTGTCACTGGATCTAACCAACACCTTTATCCACTGGGTATGAATTTCTGGGTATTATAAACCTAATGTCTTCAGCAACCATTTTTACCAGTGCTCATATTGCAATTTTTGCTGTTATCATTTCATGTTTTTACAAGAGCTCATATTGCAACTATGTTGTTATCATTGCTTTTCTCTGGCATTCCTTATTACTGGTTCCCATATTGTATCTATTTCTATGCTTGGTCGGCTCAGAGCTGACCAAGCATGGAAATCAATAGAATCTAAGTAAGTATTAGAGGCTCAAATCAACGCCGAATTGCTTAAGTAACTTACTTCACCCAATCTCCTTTCAGATAAACAATATGGCTTCTGTTTCTCCAAGTCTACTATTGATGTGTTAACAGTCATCATTAAATTTTTCTGTCAAACTTTAGATAAAAAGGACAAAGCTCAGGCTTTAGCCGTAGATATATCAAAGGTGTGTGGCAGAGTTTGACATACTCACCTTTTCTATAAACCCAAGACCTATAGTGTTTTGGGGTGGATATTTGGCCTAATCCTAATAAATTGTGTAATGAATGTCATATTGAGCAGGCATGCATCAAGATCATTTCATACTAACATGGAGATCTCCGAGGACTTACCCTTCGACCTACACTGTTTTTGATCTTCATCAGTGATATCCTCAATGTCATTAGTTCCCAATTAGGTATCTATGCAGATGACACAACCATTTACTCCTGTTTTACGAGCAAGTTTGGCAAAGTAAGCCTGGTAACTGCTCTTGAAAATGACCTCAGGGCACCTAGTGCAAGAAATGACTCATAAATATTAAGGTCTCCAAAACAAAATTCAGTCAGTCAGTTATGTGACATGCATGATACAGGCTTAGACAATCATGTATCTTTCAATAAATGACTGACAAGGCAGATTTTTCCTGCAGTAGGTTGCCATTTCTTTCTGCTGTAGACAATTTGTCATCCAAGGCTATAGAACCCGGTATGTCCTGCTATTTACCCATAGCTGGTGAAAAAAGAAGAGGGTTCATATCTTTCCCAAGAGTATTAGACGTAAGTGAATGTAATGGATTTGACTGGAATTTGAACTCGGCTCTCCAATTCCTCAATCCGAGCTGCTAGACATTGCTCCATACCTTCATTTAATCACCACAGAGAACCTTATTTGTCTGCCACCAGTATAGCTGATGCTAAACTCTAGGAGAGCAACACATTGCACCTTCTAGTGCTCACATGAAGTGTTGTGACAATATTGAATTGATTGCTATGTATATTGCTAGGAGATTTGGTCTACTGTATTGTGACAGAAAATTTTACACCTTAGAATCCATCTTCACATCTATAAATCTATGCAGTTCCTGCTCTATGTCTTGACATTATTGACAAAATTCAAAGAAAGCTCTCTAATGTAATCGATGATGTGACATGGCTTCCCTCTCTTTTTTTTTTTATAAATATTTTCATGGCAATTAATCAGATCAGCTTTTATCCCTAGATCCTCAACTGGATTTAAATGTACTACTAGATTGGCAACAATTCCCACCATTTTATGGTTGGACTAGCTAGATGCAGCCACCATTTCTACACTAAGAGTTTCTTTTCTTGCACTTCTCACATGTGGAACTTCCTTCTGATTTCCTGCCATCTACAATCTTCCAACATTTAAATGTAACATCAATCGTCATCTGTCTTCCTGAAACCTGTTCCTTTATTGTCATTTTCTCATCTTTCTCACTGAAGTCTTATTCTCTTTCACTTTCTGTATCACACTGCATCCTGATGGCATTGTTGTCTTGCATCACACACACACACACACACACACACACGGAATCAATGAATTATTTACCTGACACTACCTCCTACCACATCAAACGTTATTTTGTAAATTCTTGTGTTTGAGTAGATGCCATGTATTTTTTTTTATCAGTGTGAATAATGTCTACTGGACTGCTCAATCAAGAAACCGCCAGAGAGCACATTTTCTTTATTAAGCCACTTGATTGTGCAGGCGAGTAGACGAAATTCACAAAATGTTAGAAAAATAAAAAAGAAAAGATGAACAAGGAAAATTTTATTAGTTTTTTATTTAGTTCATACATTTTTTTCTGTTTAGTGGGAATGAGGGAGTACAAAAACATGTCCATACCTTCCATTGCCCCAAGCGCTTTTGACCACTTTCGCGTGCTCAATACACGAAGGCTCGGAATAAACGCTCCTACAAGTATTCAAAACCACACAAATAATACATCTGAAACAGTAAAAACATGAAAAGAAACTAATAACGCCAAAACAAAAAAAAAAAAAAAAAAAAAAAATAAATAAAAAGCCCAAAACAAACAAACCTTGAAAATGGTTAAGAAAGTGGTGGTTTAAAGATGTTTAAAGAAAGGTGGCTTTCCAAATATATATATATATATATATATATATATATATATATATATATATATATATATATATATTTAGGAAGCAACTTTCCTTTCAAACATTTTCCATTAAATACCACTGACAAAGAAGAGTTAATTAATTTTTTACTAAGTTTTTCCAGCGTCTTTACATTTTTTCCGTTTTGTAGGTGTAATGGTGTACAAAAATATTCCATAATTTTTATTGTCCAAAGTGCTTTCAGCCACGTCTATAGCCATTTCTAGGAGTGTTTTGTCTCTGGTATTGTTATTTTTTTCCTTATGTTTTGCCTGTTACATTTTGATTATTTTTATATTAAGTTAAAAATGGGCGCTTTCTTATTTGTGTTAGGTTGATTATTCTTCGTGCACATGCGTGTGTGTATGTGTGTGCACGCGCCCGCGTGTGTATATGTGTGTGTATACGTCTGTATGTGCGCGTATGTGTAGAATGTTGTTATTTCTTTACAAAGTTTTCTTGTCTCTTTAAAGAGAACGTTTCCTGTAAATGGTCTAAACTGTTATTTTTTTAGAATTATAACAAGAAATAAATTCTTGAGGAATGTTAAGAGTCTATGACAAAGTGTATAGCGTCCTACTGATTTTCTGGTTCACAATTTCAAAGACTTTCTGAATTAAAAATTCATGCGAACAGCTGAGGTCAAGTTAATTCAAATTCAAAATTCGTCTTTGCAAAACATCACATTAGATCAGGCACCTTGCATAGTTTATCTACTATTCATTTGCTTCTTAAAAATCACTGGCGACACTGAATGTTCATATTTAAATAGAATAGTACCCATAAAAATTGAACATATTTTTAAGCATTTGATTGACACTATAGTGGGTTATCAGTTATACCGAAGTGTATGAGTGTTGAAATAGATTAGTTTGATTTGGCCTTGTTAGTTAGATAGCCCACCATAAAAGGGGTATAAAACAAGAAAATCAAATTGTAAAGTGAAACATCAAATTTATATACATATAAATCAATTAAGGTCTCTACAAATAAAATCAATGTATTTTGGTTGATACAAGGTCGTCAAAATGTTCGTAGTAGTCCTTGTAAGAATGAGCTTATTTTTACGTAGGCAGGAACGTATGTGTGGATGCATGTATGTTTGTATGAGCGTTATCGTAGGGTAGGAATGTCTTTGAAGTAATCGCTCATTCTTAAAATGTTCCGTTCGTTTATCAAGTATAAAAGAGGCGAGGGAGAAAGATAGAGATAATAATAACGATCGCTTGACGTTTGTCAAGGGAAGTGTTAATACACTCGTCTCCTTCTCTCTGGTGACAGGCGAACTTGCCCGTCTTTTATTTTGTTTGTAGGGCTTGAAAAGGTAATTTGGGAATTCACTCCCTGATAGAATTCGGGCCTTTCCACTGGACGACGAACAAACTTCGCGTCGGTTCGCGAGAAGGTCAGTAAAAGAATTTGTTTCTGAGAATTGAAGATTATTTGAATTTTGTTTTTAAATGTTTCCTAGTTTTCTATTGTCCGAAAAACATTTCGCCTCAAGGTGTGAAATTTCACGAGTTTTGTTTTGGATTCGTTTTTGTGTTTGTGTTAAGCAAAGTTTGTAAATTCGAGTCTTTTTTTAATTTCTAACAAAATTAATGAGTTAGTGCTTCGCATTTGAATTTTAAATCTAGATCTTGTTTTGTTCACTACAACATTTCTACCAATGCTGAAAGTATTGGTGGCCATAGTTTATGATCAGTGTTCTATCTATTCACTCTCCCTAATTTAGAACATTAATTTTACTGTTTGATTCAAGTAGCAGTATTCTGGTATATTGGATATTCTAATTGGCTTCTTACCTTTTCTTTTATTCATTTTACCCCGAGCAAGGCGGTAATTCCACTAGGGGTCCAACGGTTACTTGGAGTGGAAGAGAATGAAAAGAATGTAAAAGGATACAAGAGGACAAAAGATGACGATTGACATTGCATTTAAATTTTTGAACATTGTACTTATCCGGGAAGCAAGAAATCGAAAGAGACTTTCACAGGTAAGAAGTGCAAGAAAATTAACTATTAGAATAAGACTTAAGGTTATATCTAGCTCACCAGTAAAACGACGAGACCTAGTTGTCAGTCTAGTAGTACGCTTGAATTCAAGCAGATTCTGTACCATGTAGGAGAGTTCAATAGAACAACTGTCATGAAAATATTTATAGAAAAGACAGAGTGAAGCCATGTCATGGCGGTGGGAAAATGACTGAAGTTGAGATGCCAGGTCAAGACCGACAACACAACATATCCTTCTTTGAATTTTGTCGAGAATATATCGCTCAAGCACCAGACCAGACTAGACATGGCAACAATATTCAATGCACAGATGAATGGTAGATTTGTAGATTTATAAATGTGCAAGATAGTTAAGTGAACATCTGACTCAAACAAAGCTCGTTGTTGGTGCTATGATTTCCACATTTTTATAAAGTGGTGTTTTTTCTTTTTCATTTTTGTTAAATTTTCACTCATTACGTACAAGGTATCAGAGTCACGTAAATTAATGAGTTACTGAATGCAGTTGTTGTATGGGCATAAAAAGAGTAAGTAATTGTAGATTATGTGCATAAGTATAAACAGGATTGATAACGGTCGAACCTAGGCATGAAGAGGATAAAATTAGCATATTCAGAAAAGCATTCTCTCAGGAGATTGTACCAAAAAGTAGCTGGTCCCAGGAAGATGCTTAAAGTGGAATTTCTTTTTTACCAATTGAATACAAAGAGACACTGACAAGACATGTAAAGGCATGAATTGGTGCAACAAAGGAACATAACTTTTCTGAACATTTGCCATGGAAATAGTGATAGTAAAGCGATAGGTTTGTGATACTCCCTCGTGGCTAACCATTTTTTTTACTGAGGCTACATTGGGAGAGAGAGAGAGACAGACAGACAGACAGAGAGAGAGAGAGAGAGACAGACAGACAGAGAGTGGGGGAGGGAGAGGGAGTGGGAGCGGGAGAGAGAGAAAGAGACGGAAGGAGAGAGAGCGAGAGAAACAAAATTATTTCTTTGGTGTTCTAGTCGATGCATATAATAATTATAAAAGAAAACATAATTGTTACAGAAACCACAGAAACTTTGGCCCTATAATATACTGTATTTGCCTTCGCATAACACACAGCCTCCCTATTTTGAAAGGGAAAATATAGTTTTTCATCATATATTTATTGAAACGTATTAATGACACAATAATACGATAATTCTCAAAGTTTTAAACAATAACCCTTTACATTTATCTCTTAAAACCACGAAGACTTTAGCATTTATATTCACATATGATGTATCTGTAAGCAATGCTGTGACAAAATGAAAGGATCTGCTGCCGTTAATATAGCAATGGAAGCCATAACAGTTCTATTAGAAGCTTATAAAATATAGGTATGTTTCAGCAGTGTTTCAAATCACCGTAATTACAATCCGGTAATTTCAGGCTTAAAACGATAATTTTGCCTTTGGCGGTACAGTTGTTTGAACCTAGATGTTTGGGAGCGTTGCCGTTTTTGTTGTCATCTACTCAAATGGCTGAAAGGCCGCTGAAGTCTGTTAACATTACTTTCACGTTTCCAGGACCATTTTCCGTTCTATTTATGGTAATAAACAAATGTCTTTTAAAAGTAACACAGTCATTAATGACATGAAATATAACTTGTGTGGGTTATGGTATGCTAAGTTAGAAGTTAGAGAAAGATGATGTGAACTTCACCCTTAACTGAAAACATATCGTAAAAACTTGACGTATTTTGTGTCAGTAGATTGATGATTTCATTATTTTCAACACTATTTACTGTAATAATTTGACTTGTTTTCAATATTTTATTACTAATATCAATTTTTATGCCTTGTAGACTCAGGCTCACCCGACGCTGTATTAGGTGCGGGTGAGTTTGTAAATTACAAAAAAAAAACAAAAAAAAAAAAACAAACAAAAAAAAAACAAAAAAAAAACGCGTTTTATGTGAAGGCAAATACGATACTCCGTTACGGTGTCTACAGGATTAACAGCAGCAGTTACGGTTATTTCAAAAGTTGACAATCTGTTGCGGATTTGAATCACTTCACAACAAAAAAAGGTTTTAAATATAAAAATATAAAATTCTTTTATTTTCGTGTTTTTACAACTAAATTTTTCTCAGCCTGTACGACTGTTAAAGTTCCTTGTTCGTAGTTGTTTTTTAAGATGAAAATAAATGTGATTTCTCCGTGTGTATGTGTGAAAAATAGGCAAGGGAGAAAGTAAGGAAGAAAGTTTAGCTTAGCGAGGAAGAGTATAAGTGTCACGTAGCTTGGCGAGGAAGAGTAAAAATGCCATGTAAGCTGGGTGAGGAAGTGTGTATGTGTCACGTAGCTTGGTGCGGAATACGGGTGAATAAGTAAGGTAATATTTTGGAAACCGCCGTGGTGAGCTGATATCGCATGTAACTATCTCTATTTATCTCATTACTGAAGTGTCTGGTCAAGAAGGTTTGCTTAAATACTTTTCAATGGGATCACAAAGCATTTTTTTTTTTTACTGTTGCCAGAAATGCGATCCGTTAAATATTTATTTTCAAAGAATTATTTTATTAAGCGGAATGATGCGCGGATCCTCCGACTCAGAAACTATTTTTTTTTATTTGATGATATACTATCTTACTGTTTATTTCCGTCTTCGTTTTATAAATCTATGGCTCAAGGATCAATTTGAACTGCAAGGAAAACTAGATCTATTTGGAAAGGGTGTTAAAATAATAAAGGACTTATACTGGGATAAATCTTCCTTCATGCAGATTGAAAATGAAATGTCTAGGTATATAAAATAGAAAGGGGGCGTAAGACAAGTATGTGTCTTCTCTCCACATATGTTCAAACTCCACATTGAGGCTAACCTAAAATTTCTGAAGACTCTAACAGGACTTAGTATCGAGGGACACAATCTTAACAATATATATATATATATATATATATATATATATATATATATATATATATATGACATTGAGTTGATGGCAAATGCAGAAAGAAAATTGAAGGATCTCCTAAACAAGTTAGTAAAGGAAAGTGAGAGAAAAGAATTCGCTATTAAACGTAAGAAGAAAAAACCCTGGTTTTCAGCAAGAGAAAAAGTTTCAAAATGTGAACAATAATCAGATTAGTGAAAGATTGATTCCAAAGCTAAACAAAGTACAAAGAAACAGAAAACTTTTGTTAGAAACAGAAAAAATTGTTGAATTGCTATGTAGCATCAATCCTCTTGCGCGGCAGTGAATGCGCGACAGTGAATGCGCGACAGTGAATGCGCGACAGTGAATGCGCGACAAGCTTACTACAGACGAAGAGAACACTGGAGACAGCAAAAATGTTGTTCTGCAGGAGGATACTGCGAATTCCATGCATGGAATGAGTAAGTACCGAGAAAGTTTTAAAGAAATTAATAACAGAAAAAACAAAAAACAAAAACAAACACTTATACTGAGAATCAGGAAAAGATAGCTGAAATCAAGAAATTTCTTGGACACATAATGAGGAATGAGGATTTGAAAAACTTAACACCTATAAGGTATATCGGGAGCAAGAGGGATAGGGAAAGGCAGCTGGCTACCTTCCTGACAATCTTGTGAGAATGGATGGCGGAATGGGAAGCAGGAGACTTGGAAAAGGGAGAAACATTGCTAAGGACCACGAGAGTTAAAACATTGGGAAGAGGAATGACAACCAAAGTCCAAAAGGAACTCAGCACATAGAAGAAAACATCTATGATGTTGACCCACAATACCAGAGGCAGATATTAATGGGTATAGGGACGTAACTAGCTATATATATCGTTTATGGTAAGGGGAATTTGGTAGAATCTATTTATCCAATGAATTAAGTATGGGTTTGAACTTGTTGAAAAATGTTTCCTTATTAATCCGCCTTTGTTCAGTGGTTCTGTAGTCGCATTTGTAGAATGGGAAGATACTAAAATTTGGCAGATTTTGTCCTCCGCATTTCTTTATATGTTTTCTAAGGGGTATTTGTCTGGTGTTGGGGTCCCTAATTTGTTGGCGATGAATCGTCATCCTTTGCCGGAGTGACTGGCTGGTTTGGGTTATGGTATGCTAAGTTAGAAGTTAGAGAAAGATGATGTGAACTTCACCCTTCGTGGCAAACTTTGCATGTAATTATGAATATTAAATTCTCTGAGTCACACGAGAAATCATTCTGAATTTTGATCTGTCTTTGAATTTGTGGCCCTTTAATTGGTAGTTGCATACACCGCAAAGTAGTCGGTTATATTTTTTCACCCGAGGGGTTCTGTAATTGTGTTCTGCAGTTTTGCACTGGTCACTATCTTTTTTACTGATTTAGGTTGTCGTTTACTTTTTATGATTGGATATTTTAGTAATAGACTTTTCTCTTGTTTTTTGTCCTTTAGTAAGATTGGTAGATTTAGTTGTGTGTGTGTGTATGTAGATTTCTGTGTCCTTTGGGTTGAAAGTCGAGATATAAGGGATGACCTTTTTTCCTTTTGTTTCTCGGAGTATGGGTATGTTAATTTGTGGGTATTTTCTCTTGATGAGTATTCTTTTCATCTAGTCTAGTCTATGATCTCTTGAAGTTGTGTTTGAGACTATTATACATATCCGCTTGGCTAGGTTGAGTGGGGTGTTGGTACGAGTTTGTTTCGGGTGAGAAGATGTAAAAAGGAGACATTGTCGAGAGTCAGTTAGTTTAAAGTATATGTCGGTTTCTTGTTTGGTGTTTGTTTTTGTTATTAATATGTCTAAAAAGGGAAGTTTTTTGTTGCTGTACGCCATAGTGAGTTGGATGCCAGGATTTCTATTATTAATGCATGTTTGGAATGTCTTTAGTTTATCCAAACTTTCATTCCACAAAATGAAACAGTCATCTAGATATCTTTTCCAGTTTCCTTTCATGTTGCAACTGAAGTCATTCCCATACATTCCCGAGGTTCTGTCATAGATTTTTAGTTCATGGTAGCCCGTGACTATATATATATATATATATATATATATATATATATATATATATATATATATATATATATATATTGTGTGTATGTATTTAGGCAGCATTTTTTCATTCGTACATGTTTCATTAAATAATATAGACAAGTGATGTCTATTTATTTTATGTAAATTCTTTTCATAACGTCTGATAAGCTTAATAATATTATTATTAAACGAAGAAAGAAAATCACAATATTGATCCATATTTTTTAATCCAATCTAAGCTTTCGGCTTACATAAGCCATTATCAAAGATGTCACTTACTGTACAACATATTAAGCAATATACGGACAAGACAGTGATGATAGTCTGTGAATGTTTACATGGATGATTTCCTAGCAACTATAAACACGTGCATATAAGACGCTAGAAGCGAAAATCGCACCGCAGCTCATGACGTCACACATGACCACACGAGAGTGAATTGGAGAAGTATGAAGTATGGGAAGCCGTTCGTATAAACCAATGGCTTCTGTTACCAATTATAGACAGGATAATTAAGGATAATTGTAAAGATTCCATAGCTGACTGACATCTTTCCAGATTGAATTTTTTTTATTTTCCTGAAAATTGAAAGTTAATTTAATAAATTAATTAAAATCTTCAAATTAAGATAATTATTTTTTTTTCTTTTTAGCTGATTTCAACCTGCAAATCTTTGATCTTCATCAAAACCATGAAAAGAGTTTTATTGTAAGGCACATTAAAAAGGTTTTAATCCAATCATTTCATATGGACCAGAATATATTTGTATATTTGAATCGTAAACATCAATTTTAGCCTGAATACAAACATTTTCTATAAAATCTTTTCTTTGTGTTTCTTTATTACATTTAACTTAGATCCAACAAATTGGTGACCCAATGATCATTTAGCTCAGCAGGTTCACGTATTCATGCTGCCTTACATTGGTGACCGACATATACAATTTTATTTCCTCTACTCATGGGAAAAAGAAACTAAAAAAAGTTAAATTTTATTTGGGAAATTTATGTTTTATTGCTTGAGTAATAATTAATTTTGCAACCAGGGACTCAAAAAATGTTTCTATATTGAATGAATATTATTTTACCTTTCATAATTAAGTCGCACATGTAGATATCATAGTGTTGGTGGTGGACTCAGAAGGAAACCTGCAAAGCTTATGGACAAGGTAGACAACAACTGGCCGACCAGATGTTGTCTTCTACCAACTGGAGAATTAACTTGCTTTTACCGGGTGTAACAGCAAAATTGTCCAAATCGTGTAACAGCATGGGATAATTGCCTACCCTACAAAATGTTTAATATAACCCAATACCCCCCCAAAACAAAACAAAAAAAAAACCCAAAATCCAAAACTAATTGAGTTTAGTTTTTCCAGGTTTTCAGCCATATTAACACCATTTTCATCACTGAAAAACCATTTGAGTTATTTAGCTAGAAAAAAAAAACAGGTCAAAGTTGTTTTGCGTCACCTCCACTATGTCTTCCCAAGTGATCAATGGAGGGAGGAAAAAGATCATTCAGGCCTTCAGTAATGGTACCAATATTTATACTGTGGCTTCCATCTCCAAAGTCCATTCAAGAACCATCAAGAGAACGGTGAATAAGTTTAAAAAGAGAGGGAGAGTAGGAACACTGGATCAGGAGGTCACAGCAGGAAAAGGGGTCATCATTTCAAATTGTTCCATATATATTTACGTGTGTGTTTCGTTTGAAAAAGTATTTTTTTTAATTTTTTTTCTTGCTTTTTTTTTTTTTTTTTTTTTTTTAATATTTACCAGTGTTTTCTTTTATGGACTTATTAAATGTAACAATTGTCGATTCCCAGCATTTCTTAGCTAATCTCCTAATTTCACAGGATACATTATTTGTTGTGCTACTATAATAAATGGTGCGCATGCGCTATTGTAGACGGCATAAATGTTTTTGAAAGGACATATATTCTTAATTTCCAAATACGACCAGTATATTGTGGCCGTGTTCATAATTGATGTTACTAAAGGTTGCCTTCGTTTATCACTTTCAACGCTTTTTGCAATTGGAGATACATATCACCCTCTTGTTCTCGACGTGTATGCTGCGTGTCGATGTTGGTAAGATTCTATGCTGCTTTAAAAATGTCCGTAATGATCTCTAGCCGAACAGATGTAGAGTCAATCGTCTTTAATATGCCGAGTGATGGAGTATCGCGTATTCTTATATTCAGTTTCAGTCAAAGTATTTTTTTAATATTTCATTGTATTTTTAGATTTTGCTGTTTAAATGTCGTCTATCTTTTTAGCTTCTGCTATTTATCGTAAAAATATGTTGTTTCTCTCGTGAATATTGTTGTGTTGCTTTACTTATTGGCTGGCGGCTCATGTAATTTATAGACATAATAAGTGTATACCTGGGCCGGACAGTGTGTACTTGGACTCAGAGGAAACGAGTCGATCAGTAACTGAAAAGTACTAAAAAAAGAACAACAAAACCTAGACTATATATCCCTAAACATGGACAATAGAACGAGAATTTACCCTTTTAGATTAAATAAAGAGTTCAGTTTGAAATTCCTAATTCATTACTCGGATCTACATACACCTGATGAAGGCCGGAGGACACAACGGCCAAAACGAAATTTGTCATAGCAACAACAAAGATAAGGAAAATAGTTCGCATGTAAATAATATAAATAAATCCTTATTTCAGAACTTATATCTTTTATATATATTTTCTTCAAAAAACGCTCTTAGAATTGTTCTACTATTTATCTATTAACCACTTAAAAATGGCTTGAACCGATCAATTTCGATGTAAACTTTACACCGTAACTGATTTAAATTAATGACGATTTTATATATATATATATATATATATATATATATATATATATATATATATATATATATATATATATATATATATATATATATATAGCAATAATATAATTTTAAGGTATTTATGGGTTAAAGTGCTCAATATCAGAGATGAAGATTATATATATATATATAACGTGCATCCACGGACAGACTGTTTCACAGCTCATCCGGTTGCCTCTAACTCGGATCGAAACCCGACTGAATTGGTATCAGCCGGCAGGGAAGCAGGTGGATTTTTAGCGTATTTATTTTCAGAAAACACGCCCAGTGACTGACAGTGACTCGATTCTCTATGCGAAGAGTCTCGCATGATAATAATATAATTTTAAGGTATTTATAGGTTAAAGTGCTCAATATCAAAGATATGGATATATTGATATGTTTAGAGATCAGGTATATGTAAATATAAAAGTTGACAACACCCAGCGACGGCAGACTGTTTCATCCTTAAAAGCAATCTTCAGGTAATCCTGAGACATATATATATATATATATATATATATATATATATATATATATATATATATATACATATATATATATATATATATATATATATATATATATATATATATATAATCAACAAACAGGAAAGCCCTTATAAATTTATTGGATATGTTTCGGTTTTATTTTAACTTCACTTAGAAATTTTGGAAATTTTTTGAAGGAGTTAAATCGAAAGATATTAAATTCATAAGCGTTTTCCTATTTGATCCTTATTCAGTCATTTTCTTGGATTTTCTCTTTCTTTATCTACCTCTCTTTCTCTCTCTCTATAACAGTACTCCATGTAATACAAGAGAGTTATTAAGTATATATATATATATATATATATATATATATATATATATATATATATATATATATATATATGTGTGTGTATGTGTATATATATATATATATATATATATATATATATATATATATATATATGTATGTATGACATGTATGAGGGTGAATATGATATATAAATTACTTTATATCAGGACAATTTAGGTTACTGAATGACGAAGTCGAAAAAAATTATATGTAACGCGTTTGACGAAGTAATGTGTTAGAGAGTACGTTGTCATTTTTTTTATTCAATGACCTAGTATATATATATATATATATATATATATATATATATATATATATATATATATATATCAAGAAAAAAAGATGGAGAGAGAAAGATTAGAATACTAAACAACCACATGGCATATTGAGGGAAGAATAGGAAGAACGAAACATAAGTAACCTGGCTTATTAATCTTTTTTGAATGAATGGCAGAGAGGGGACAAAGAGAGATAGCTAGAGGTCAAACATTGCTTTGAGATATAAGAGAGAAGAAGCTGTGGAGAATCCTGATCGCCCAAGTCCTAAAGAGACAGTACATGTAAAGGAGGAATAGATTCATGTTAGAAGGATTATGCTTCTGTTGCATTTCACTGTCAGATGGATCAGCAAATTGTATAAATTTAAAAATATTTTATTTTCATGAGAATTACTTTTATGGCATTAAGAGTGCATTTTCAATTCACTGTTTTCTCTTAAGAACTGATATTACTTGCGACAAATGGCTTCTGTGATTTTAATGCTGAAGAACATCCATTAGAAACGGAAGGATTGAGGCTGTTTTTTTTTTTGTTTTTTTTTTGACTTCATTTAGGGAATATGACGAGGAAAATTATTATATTAATCCTTGTATTCATCACCTCGACAGATTACTTTTTAAAACTTTCTCTGGCATTCTTCTCAAATATTGATGATTAAAACCTTTCACGTTATCAAAATTATTAATATGTCATACGCACTCTTTTCTGTCTCCCCCTCTCTCTTTCCTCCTACACTCACACATTGACACTCTTAAAAACGCATTTATATAAAATGTATGCACTCATACATTGACATATATATATATATATATATATATATATATATATATATATATATATATATATATATATATATACCCAAATACGTATCAAAACATTTTTACGCGCAGACACACGTATATCTCGCAAGAAGTCACAAGTCATCGTGACCAAGGTCTTGAGTGTACAAGGCTTGTTCAAACTCCTGATCACGGCAATTGACGAGCGCTCTTTCGGACGCTGTAACTTTGGTTCTCTCAGCAAAATTGTAGTATAAATTGCAGGAGAGTTCTAAACAAACGCAAATGTATCAGAGTGGGAGTCTGCCACTGGGATTGCCTAGACGTCCTATCTGCTTGGAAATCAGTTGCGGGCTATCACATATATATATACACGATACAATAGTAAGTTTAAAATAAGCAAAAAGTCTTCAGAGCCTATATGTTATATAATAATAGTATTAATTCAGTAATACTAAATTACGCTCACATGAAACACCGAGTGTCGGAATTTGATATTACTGAATTAATAGTATTAATAAGAATAACAATATATATATATATATATATATATATATATATATATATATGTGTGTGTGTGTGTGTGTGTATGTATGTATGTATGTATGTATATATATGTATGTGTGTGTGTGTATTTATATTACTGTAAACGGTATTTTTAGTAGATGCAGGCATTTAAGTTGTTTTTTTTTAATAAAATTGATAGCAAGTCCTTCTAAAGAAAAAATGTGCTTACCAATAGGAATCGAACCTTTATCCCTTTTTTCATCAGGAAATTTGTGTGTGTCTGTGTATGTTCATTTATGCTCCCAATACTTGCTTGGGATTCCTTTTGCCCGAATTACTGCACTAATATAGCCTGGCATAAGGCGATCAGCCTGTGCTACAGCTGAAGTGTTATGGAAACCAGAGTTACTTTGATGGCGGCCTTCAGCTCGTCTGTATTTTTAGTTATGCTGTTTCTTATCTTCTTTATGACAATACCCCCAAAGATTCGTGATGGGGTTTAGGTCGGGCGAGTTAGCTAGCAAAACAAGCCCATGTCCAACAAAGCCAGTAGCTTTGACACTGTGGTCAGTTGCCAAGACCAGCATGTCAGCATCCCCATAAAACTTGTCAGCTGACATAAAGATGAAGTCGTCTATAATCTAGTGGACTGCGTTAACTTTGGACTTGATAAAACACAACAGACGAAGACGAGCAGATTACAAGACATTTCAAATTATCACCGACTGTGACAACTTCACATGGAAGTGTGTGCCTCTCCACTTTTCCCTCAGAATTGTGATCTTGATTTCCAAAGGAAACGCAAAATTTACTTTCATCTGAAAAGCAAACATTATGACATTGAGCAACGCTCCATTTTTTTCCAGCTCATGTAAGACACTTCTGACGTTATCTCTATTTCAGAAATGACTTGATATTAGAATATACATTTGTAGTCCATTTCCTGGATACCTGTATGGGTGTGGGCATTTGAGACCCCTAGTCCATCCTTAGTCCAGTACTTGTGAATCTCCCCAAAATTACTGAAACGGCTTTGCTTGATAATCCTCCCAATGATGTGTTTATCACTTTTTTTGTGCGTCTTTTAATACCAGACGTTTTCCCCCCAGTTAACTTTCCATGAATATCCTTTCATAGTCTTGCCATCCACAAGGAGGATGACAATGAGTATTTCCTGGACAACTGTCATGTCAATAGTCTTTTCAATGAATGCGCATGCATGTGTATTTCGTATGCTGAGCCAGATTGAGAGATTTGTGATGCTTTGACTGCATATACTGGGCACACTTCAGGTCATGGCAGATTAGATATTGCGCTCAGTGTTCAGAGAAACCCGGTTCATGGTAGACATGAGGAAGGACCTCCTAACTGCGAGTGTAAATCCATATGTCACCTACTCTATCATAATACTTTATCAATACCAGATAGAGAAATAGATTCATGCTTTTTCTAAAGGTATTTATATAAATTGAATAGAACAAACTTAGCTAGAATTTGAATTATAACACATTGATTCCACTGTTGTGTTGATAACCATTCTGCCAACCAACTATATACATATATATATATATATATACATATATATATATATATATATATATATATATATATATATATATATATATATATATATATATATATAAAGGGTGTTCTAATGACTTGGACCGATTTTAATGTGAATTAAGTTTAAGCGTCTAATGATTTTTTTCTTTTTCTTTCAGATTTGGCGGACATTCGGGCGATATTATTTTTCACACATAACTGCCATGACTTAAATAACATGATCCAATAGAGAAATAAATAATTTTTTACCAATAACACTGATTTATTTACTGCTGACTTTGATCCGTTTTAATGCAACACAGCTTTATATATATATATATATATATATATATATATATATATATATATATATATATATATATATATATATATGTCTGTTTGAAAGCAGTAATAGAAAAAAGGTGGCAGGTGTACCATATATTAAGCTGTGAAGTCTCTTTCTGTAAAACGAGTCAATAGCCTTCTTTCTATTGAAATATATGCTATTCATGAACCAGTGAATAATATTGGAAGATACATTTCTAAACAGATACAACTTTATACAATTTTCTGAGTAAGTTCTTTGTTATTTTCGTTTTGCCATCTTACAATAGAGTTAGAGGAAAAATCAAATTTTCCTGGAAGAGTTAGCTTTCTTTCCATCTATCTGGCATTGTTCAAAACTTTTGGATTGAAGTGCTGGATTGCTTAAATAAAATATTTCAACTTCTGATCTGATTTCCTATGATTGGATTTATTCCCTGAAGAACTAAACTTTTCATTCAAATTATACTTCCCTATATTTTTAATTTTCTAGAGAAGGTTGCGGATATGAAATTCTCTGATTTGGGTCATTTCTTAACTGTCATTGATGAACCACTAGAATGCATCAAACCTGACCAAACCGTATTCTTTATGTATGTGTTGGAAATAAAAAATATTTTGTAAAACCAGGAAGATCTAATATCAGCACACACCGTTTTTATTGATCTTTATCCTTTTTGATTTCTAATTAATTTAGCCCAAATAATAGAATCGCCGATATTCCTTTCTTCAAAGAATATTTTCAAAATTTAAACAAAAGGGCTGAAAGATTTTAATAAATGGCTGTTGTTTTGAGAATTGAATATGGTTTTCTGTTTTAAAGTTTTAACAAAGCACTGATTGAGTTTCATAAATGTCTATAGTAATAATAAAGAGGTATTGATATTTTCATGGTTGAATGAATCAGTCAAAGTTACAAGATGCTTTTTCTAGAAATGTTTATGAGCTTTTCTTTGAATTTGGAGATATTTATATGCCACGTCCGCTTTTTTTTTTTTAATCTTTATTAAAGATTTGTGGTGTCATGTATTTGAAGAGATACTGAAAAGTCCGTGGACCAACCAGCACACAAAATCTGAGCTTTATTTTGATATTGTAGCTGAAGAAAAAAAGAACTGTTCTTTTATACTGTAAAATGCTAATTTAAAAAAAAATCCTTGGGCTTATTGAATTTATTTCGGATTATTGACTGAAGCAGGTCAACGGAAAACGTATAGAATTTTCAAGAGTATCTGTATCTGGAGAAAAAGAAATCCAAAGAAAATACGTCAGTGTTATCGTCACGTTTTTTTTTGCTCACGACAGATAACGAAATTACGTGTCTATTTTCTTTTGATAATTTCTGTGATAGTGAGGTTTAAGCGCTATATGTCCACACACGTGGCCAGGCTGCTAAAGGATTATAACTTTTATCGAAACATAACCTTTAGATAGATTATAAACCAATGCTGTGGATATTCAATGAACTCAGATTAGTTAGGTACAAGGTAATATTAATATCGTACTTATTGATTGTCTAACCCTTATACAATGGCCTGTGTAATTAGGTTGCATTTTTACAGCAGTATTTTGTACTTGTATCAGTAACTTTAAAGGTTCCTAAAATATTTTATCCAATAGTTTGGTCGGACGAATGTTATTTGTTTTATATAGGGAATTTATTAAGAGCAATTGTTAAAGTCAGGCAATTGTTGTAATTGTAGGAGAGGAATAAAAAATTTTTATATGCCTATAGGCATCCAGAAAATTCTAGAATTATTTCTATCGTGTTTTATTTTCACAAGTCAATTAAAAAACAAAAATTAAAAATAAATTTCAAATGCCTCACAATTTGTTTAGTTTGCAAGGTTTTTGATGACTGAAGAAACATCCTCCAAGCAATTTTTATTTACTTTAGAAAGTCAATCTTTGAAGCATAGAAACATTTAAAAGTTTTTTTGTGATCTTCTTACCTTTTTGCAAGCATTCAATTTGCAAAAAAACAAAAAACAAAACATAAAAAAACAAACAAAAAAAACAACAAAAGACAACAAAAAACGGGAAGCCTGAAAGTCAGCTCTAATTGGAAAATTTGGAGAACAATTTAATCCCTGTGCAAATAATCATCAACACTTGTGTTGTGTTTATCTAAGCCTTTCTTCCAAACCGTTTTTTCTCCACTCCACACCCATTACCATTTTCTTTATAATTTATTTTTCAAATTAGCGTCTCTGCGTATTCTTCCTAAACAAGCAATGCTAAACAGCATCAAAAATTTAGCCAAATTGAAATACCGAATAATAGCTTTTGGCGGGAGAAACTTGGTTGTTCGTAATTAACAACAAAATTTAATCAAATCTCTCGAAATGGGTTGCCTGAAAAGAATTTGATAAAATTAATAAAAGGGCATAAAAGATTTCTCTCTTTGTAAATGAAAGCAATTTAAAGAAAAATAACTTTGCTTGAAAACTCTGAAGATTAGAGAAGGTATGAGGAAAAGAATTGGAAACAATTGTTCTATAGCTGAGAATAATTACTCAACTTAATAAAGATAATAACTATCCAAACAAGAACGTCTAGGGGAGAGAGAAAAATTTATGGAAATAAACTGTATCTGCATCTCTAAGATAGACATCTGATGTAGACATGTATATGTATCAGTGTGTTCGGAAAGTAATGACGTATTTCATCGCTATGAACCACCAAGACAGTCCCAATGCTCAGTGGCAGAAAACTGGGTTCAGAATTAACTTATCCATTTTTTTCTATCCGGCAATATGTTGTTTATAAAGTATTTTAGAGTTTAATTGAAAATGAGGGATTTTAGGTTTGTGATGAGTTTTCGCTTGAGAAGCGATCACAAGGCATCCGCCATCTGTAGCAATCTTTTAACTAGGAATATCGTCTTCATTTTTTTTTTATATCTCATTGTTACTGGTAATGGAAACGGATTTCGCATGTGAACGGAAAAGGACAAAAAAAGACAATGGTTATCACAAGATGAGAAACCAGTGTCATCACCAACACCAGAATGAAGCGGATAAGCGACTCAAAAGTGAACAAGATTATTGAGAATGAACACAGATGAAATCTCCTCTAAGCAGGGAAATCGGAATGAGAACAATTTATAGTCGGGGGCTGAATAAATAGTTCAGCTCGAAGTTCCAAAACGGTAACTGAATACGAAAGCAGACACCTGAAGAAAGCCGGTGGGTACAACAGCCGAAACCTTGTGAGTATGACAACCAAGATGAGCATCGTGGTCTGCATCAGAAAACATATAATAATGATAATTCTTCATTTAAAAAATATCCCCTGTCCCTTCAAGACGGCGGCGATTCACAATTTCTTTTTCTTTTAACATTGGTAAACGGTGCATTGCCGGGATTGCCTTTGGGAAAGGTAAGTGTATGCTTAAAAACAAAACAAAAAACAAAACACTATCAAGGCTGGAAAAACAATAAACCATTTTTGATCTAATCTTGTAAAGATAAAGCATGGTTGAAAGGATCTTGTATCCATATTAAACTATGGAGTACTGAAATGTTGTCAGTCAAATCCACTTCACAAAATCATAAACGAACGTTAAAATCTTTTTTGAAATCACGTCTTAGTTGAACCAAGAACTTTTCAGCAACTCCACACATATATTTTCTATTTACACTCTTCTATTTATATTATTTATACGCGAACTATCACCTTTAACTTTGTTGTTATTATCACAACGTTTCGGCCCTCTGGCCTTCATCAAGTGGTTTTTGATCAGTGTAACCTTCAGGGAATTTCGAACTGGACTCTTTTAACAGATTGTTCTCGTTCCACATCTGAGAGGCCGCTGCTTTGTTTCACCAATAGTGAAACACCCTACAAACACACACACATGTTTATATATATATATATATATATATATATATATATATATTACTCAATACATTTAATAAAAAGTATCGATTTTAAAAATTTACTCAAAGGCCTTTATGTACGTGCTCGTAGGATACACCGACATTTATTAAAATGTAAGAGTGTCACATCTAAAAAAATGAGAAAAAGGCTCTGAGTTAGTTACAGTCTGTTATTCATTACATTAAATGAACGCTTTGATTAATTTATTAAGTAATGATAATGATAATATTAGCCGTTTCACTATAAGGAAACATTTGACACTCATTGACCGAGCAGCCTGTACTAATCTCCGTTGTAATTTATCAAATCTTTATCTTAAAACAATTTTTCCGGAAAACAAGTCCAGTAGCTGTTATATCACTCTTTCCAGTATTGGGGTGGGTGGGTAGGTGTCCTTATTCACCTTTTCTTTGAAATAGTGTGAAATGTCATTTGATTATGTAATTATTTTGTCTTCGAGTTATATGTGATATTCATTTTAGTTGTTACTGCTGTTGAAAGTCCAGAAGTGATGTTATCTGACACGGTTTCCTTGTTTTTGATTAAGTAGCGCCAGTTTACAATGTTTGGAAATGTGTCAAAATCTCAAAGTTTTAATCGCTCATAGCTATTTTTAACCATTGATCTTAGAAAGCGGCTGTATATAGCTGACAGTCGAGATATTTCCGAATGGGTTTGGTGCCATATACGGTATCCACATGAAAGTCTCGATTTGACAAGAGTATTTAAGAAGATGACTCGAATTTTCAGGATTTGATGGTGATGGACGAAACTACTTCAAGCTCAGGCTATTCTCTGTACAATTTCCTTATGTTCTATTTTTTGCAACTGATCCATACACCGATCTATTTGAAGTGGTTAGTATTTACTAATTCCACATCTTCTATTTTATGAAAAATACATAATTACTTATATTACTTCTTACTTATAAATAATAATAATGCAGGTTAATTGCATAAATGACCAGCATCAAGAATTTGTATAATAACGTATTTATATGCATATATAGGGCACCCTGAAACTTATGACGGGGTTTACAAGTGACATTAACTCTTAAGTACACATTATTATTAATTTGTTTTTATGTCTGAAAAACAGAAATTTGGCACGTGCTCCGTAGAATTATGTCATTTTTATTTATAGCCAACTAAAGACCTGGCACACCTTGTGAAGAATATATATATATATATATATATATATATATATATATATATATATAATTTAAAGAAAAACAGACCACTTTAAGGCTCCATTGTAATAGTTTATTTCACCAGAGACCTTTTAAAGTACCTTGGATCCTCAGACATCACTTCCAAAAGCTGAAACGAAAAATGAAATGAAAATTTACACTTTTGACGGATAGTATTAAGTTTATGTAATTTAACAGAGAGGGTAGCGAGGAGTGGTGTGAGAGACATGGTCGAGTCTAGAGAGGGTATATTTTAATATTTCTTTCTATCATACTTAGTATTGAGGAAGGAGGGACCAGACATTGACCTATTTAATCGGTCAACTTAACGGAAATGATATAATGAAAGGGAAGGAGAGAAGAGAGGAAAAGAAAAAGAAAAAAGAAAGAAGGGGAAGTAAAGAGAAAGATGTATTTAGGTTATACGGAGGAAAAAGAGGGGTGGTATAGTTTTAGCAATTTATGTATAAAAACAGATTTTAACGTTTGATAGTAATTTAAATGTTTAAAAAAATCCGCGAAGAAATTAATTTGATGCTTGCTAGCAATTTAAATATTTAAATCTTTTACAAATAATTTTGGGATTTAATATGAGTTAAATACTATATTTAAAACACATTAATAAAAAAAACACATTAAAAAATTATTTAAGATATAACAGTTTACTGATAGTAATCTTTTAATATTGTAAATGACTGTTAAGTTAACATCTTTTTCAGTTTGAGTCTAATTCATGAATGTCTTTTGTAACTATTTTAGATGGGTAATCTTTCTTACTTAAAGTTTCAAGTGATTATAGAAAATAACGCATTGGAAGTGATCACCGTTTGGGGTTACACATTCATGAGTTCTTTCCAATCAATTCTCTCTTACTTTTGTCAACGCATTCCTCGAAGTAATTTAAGCCGCTGTTCATAATTTTTATGGCGAGTTGAAATTGGTCTCACAGATCTTGGCAAATCATCTACAGAGTCTGTTTATTAAAAGCGTCCTATCAAACGGCAAATCATCGATTCAGAAGGTGGATTTCTCGCATTGAATTCACGTTGGTAGGCCCTCTGCGTCAACACAATTGAATGTTCATTTTTAGAATATATTAGGTTGGTGCAAAAATAATTTCGTTTTCTCACATGGTAACATATGTTAGAAAACGAAATTATTTTTGCACCAACCTAATAGTTGAACAATTTTCATTCGTTGTCGAATTGCGAAATTATCTATAATTATCCATAATCTTTAACTTTCAAAAACTGAAAAACATAAGAGAATGATATTAGTTATCTAAATACTTATAAAATATCAAAACTCAGTGTCAACTTTTGGGACACACTGTCTATATAGTTATTAATAAATATAATTAAATACTCTCTTACGTTATCTCTATTCCATCCTGCTCATACAATTCAACAAAAAATGGTGATCATCGCAAAAGCTAAATATTTGTTTCGTCTTCTAATTTCGGAGGCTGTTTTCGTTGAGTTCATGGAATTTATTATCATGTCAGTTAAATTTAGTTTTGATTTATAGACAAATAGATGACATTTCTAACCATTTATTCCCATATACATATTCCTTAGGGTTTGGCATTATCCTGAAGAATGTTAAACTCTGTTACAGTGGTCAACGGAATTCAGACGGTCATATACCTATAATTCATAGAATACGCTGAATAATTGATTAGGTATGAACTGTTAGGAAAATTATTTATTTGAGAAAGATAATAGAATAATCCAGAGCATTTAGAAAAAAAAAGCAAGGATTTCTTTATTGACGAAGACAATCTTGACAACATAAGATACGCAGATGATATTGTATTGATGGTAGACACAATTAATCGTATAATTCTTTGACAAGATATGGGGTGCGTAAATCATCTGAGGACATGTGACTGACCGACTAGAGTTATGTGATAATTAGTGTGCATTTATCTCTTCAGAGAATTAATAATTAAATATCAGCTAAGGCAGTAATTGTTAGTAAACATGAAAAGCGCAGTGATGTTGATATTGCAAGTTTTTTGGAAGCTGCCAGGTCGTTTGTTCGGAAGCCTCTGGTGGGGATGCGTGGCCTGTAGCGAAGCATAAAAAGCATTCACAACGTTGCGGCAGTATCAGAACATCTACCATAATTCATATAATGGGCGCAAACATTATCGATGCGAATCCAGGAACATCCAATAGAGATATTGCCAAATATCTCCAGTATGTCTGAGGGTCCAATCCGTAATGTGGTGCATGAGGGTATTCGGTACAAGTCATACAGGATGAGCAAAGGGCAGTTCATGTCGGGACACACACAGGAGCAATGGTTGCTCCGAGAAAAAAAATGATTTCGAATCAAATTGAAACATCCAGAAGAACATGGTTATATTTTTTTCAAATGAAAATATTTTTGGCCAGGATCAGAACAAGAACCGGATAAATGACAGGTATTAGGTTGGTGCAAAAATAATGACGTAATAATGTCGTTTTTTGACGTTAAAAAATACGTCAAAAACGACATTATTACGTCATTATTTTTGCACCAACTTAATAGTTATGTGCAAACTATTCTTTTTGTCCCCCCTCCATGTTATGCGCACCAAATTTCCAGCTTCTGTGATGACTTTAGGTGTTTCAGTAGTAAAGAACACATCATGCCACCCGGCTTCTTTCGAACGGAACTTTGACTGAATGCTGCTGGCTATACTGAGGTTCTGAAAACAGTTCTGAAGCCCTGGATAGATCTTGTATGCAATGGAAATCCGTATGTGAGTTAACAAGACTTTGCACCTGATCAGAAAGCGGGGTTGACACAAGATTGGATGGTAGCCAATCTGCAATCTGTACGGTCATATAATACCAAACACGTAGCCACCTAACTCACTAAATTTAAATCCCCTTGACCATTACATGTGGAGGCTAATCAAAGTTCGTATATGACTGATCCCTCAAAGCTGCCATTATCCTGTTAATGTCCAATATTAATACAATGTGATGAGTGCATATCAACGACTGTGATCCCACATTGAAACCATCATTGCGGTTGAAGGCGGTTACATCGGATAAACATGTAATCCAATTATTACTGCATTTGTGCATTAATAAAGTTACTTGTTTGTAACATGTTACTGTTTTTCTTACGGTCTTCATGTGTCTTCAAATACCTTACGCACCTTGTAGTAAATGAGAGTGAGAAGAAAGGACTATCAATTGTAAGAAGACAGAATGTATGCTCATCTGCAAGTGGAACAGCGCAAGATGAGAGTTACGATCTGGAAATATCAAAATCAATCAAATATATAGAAATTTAACAATTTCACAGTTGTTTGAACAGATAACGGAAAATGTGATTAATTTACACTGAAAACCGAAGACGCACTGTAATAGCGAAATATACCTTCCAAAAGCTAAATAAAGCAAAAAGGATAAATTCATTAGAAAAAGCGAAATCAGGTCCGAAGTGCAATGTAATATCTAACCTTCTATATGGCGATGAATGCTGGACAATTTCCCCATAGATGAAGTGGAGATTTGTGGGAACGATAATGTTGTTCGACGGAAGAATGCTGAGATTACGATAAGCGTATGATCAACAAGGAAGCTTTAAGTGGGAGGGAAACAATAAAGACTTGAATCAGAAAGAGACACTTGTAATTTTGGGGACAGTGATGAAAGAGATCTTGGGAAGTCGACACTCGCAGGACATATTGAAGGCAAAATAGACAGAGGAAGATATAGAGTAAGCTGCTTAACGAGCTCGTGCAAATGTCTGACAGAACAAAGAGTTAAAACTATTAGGTTGGTGTAAAAATAATGATGTAATAATGTCGTTTTTTGACGTATTTTTTAACGTCAAAAAACAACATTATTACGTCATTATTTTTGCACCAACCTAATACAAGGGATAGGAAGTTCTGGAAGACGATGATCGCCCACGTTTTTAAAGAAGAGGGTTGTTCGAAAATTTAGTGGCACAGATGCATTGTAATTGGCCCTGATCTGGCATCTCGTCTGCAGTCGCTTTCTCACAGACGTGCTGTCGCCCCACTCTGTCTTTTTTACAAATACTTTCACGGTAACTGCTCCAATGAGCTGCTTTCGCTGGTTCCCAGACCCCTTGAATTTAAGCGTTCAACTAGGCTGGTATCTCGCTCTCACCCTTTCACTGTTAAAACTGTTAAATGTAGCCATCTCTTCTACTCCAATTGCTCTCGCTCCAACTCTCTGTAACCCCTTTTCGTGCTAGTGGCTTCCCGTCTTACTTGAGGTGAAACGCTTAAAAAAAACACTGTTTGAGTGTGCGTATGTGTATGAGTGTATGTGTGTGCGCGCACGCGTTATTGCGTAAAATAGCAAATATCCGGGACTTTTACTTTGTCAGTCAAATTCTGCATTAAAATAGAATTATTTACATTGAAGCTTAAGTGTGTTAACGGATGACCATATGGTTGCTTTGAATCAATCACATTGTTTATTAGTGAAATAAAATTAACGAAATAATATTCAGCTTTTGACATTGATCCTTTTTATTTTTTAGTATGTGATTCTAGGAAACAACATTATCAATCAAAAAGCTTAGATGAATTGATCCTACTATGTACTTTTTTATCTTAAGGGATATTGAAGTAAGTTTTATACGCGGTGTCACATCAGAATATCAAAGGAGCTAGTTGTCGCAGTAAGTTCCCCGAGAAGGTAATCTCATAGCCACTAAGTACAGTATTGGACATCAGTGGATACTGGTGGCTGCGGCAACAAACATGAAGTGAACCCGACTGAACTTAGGATATACACACACTAAAACAACCGGATGTCAGGAAGTTATTTAAACATAGGACCAAAAAGGGGAAGGTAGATTCTCTCATATCCTTCCGAGAAGACTGATGTTCGCAGATGGTCCACGAAAAACCACATACCCTGCATAGCTGATGTTAATCGACGTCCAAAAGTGAATAATCAAGTATTTTACGCATGAAACATTCCATCCCGTGTTCTTATCAAATATTACTAAAATATAACATTGCTTTATTAAATTGCAATGAAAACTATGACATTTCAAGTGAGACTTAAGAAAGAAATACATCAACAACTATAAGCTAGAAATGACTAAAAGTCTCTAAAGAAAAGGTGCAGATGCAACATTTTCATAGTACATTTTAGTAGACGTGCCAAATACTATATAAATAGAGATAATTTGTCGCAGAATATCTCTTACTTTTATAAATAACATTTTCAGGAAGTCATCTATTTTCTAAAGTTCCTTATGTCATTATGTTAAGTTCACTTCCTTAGTGTAGACATACCTCCATAGATCTGACCATGAGAGAAGCATTTGAATTATTTCAATGTTTATAATAATAATAATAATAATAATAATAACAACAACAAGGTAGCATATGTGCACTGGAAGCTATGCAAAAAGCACAAAATCGAAACCACTGAGAGATGGTATGAGCACAAACCAGACACAGTTACAAAAATAATGATGCAACTATCCTCTGGGACAAGCCAATTGAAACTGACAGGGAAATAAAAGTCAACAGACCTGATATTATCATAAAAGGCAAGAAATTCAGGAAGTGTATGCTTATTGATATAGCAGTACCATCTGAGAGAAACACCGCCATGAAAATTATCCAAATACAATAACCTGGAGATCGAGATTAACAGGATGTGAGACTGTACCATTAGTAATCGGAGCTCTGGATGAATCTACTAACAGTGTCCCAGGTAACATCAACATACAAGTTGCTCAGAAAATCTCCCTACTAAGAACATCCCATATACTATGAAAAGTGCTATCAATTAAATAACAAATCTCCTATAGGGTCTAAGGACCATAGTTTGGACCCGGCTCTACAAGATGCAAAGAAAGAAGCATAACATACACAAATAATAATAATAATAATAATAATAATAATAATAATAATAAACTGTCAAAGTAGAAGGACGATGAAATCGAAATCTCCAAAATGTGGCACACTAGGACATCAACGTAGGCAAAATGTTAAATATTTAATGTTTAATCTAGCAACAGGCTTGCGACACTGCGTCTATGGGAAAGAGGTTTAAGGGTAGAAAATAATTCATCACCTACAAGGCCGTGTAAATGCTTTTGAACTCTCTCAAGGCTGGGAAGTGAATACTGGGCATCTTCAGCCCAGATATGGAAGCAATACTCAATTTTTAGTCGGATCTGATTCTTGTAATAATATTGAATTGCAGGTGAAGTCAATTGCTTAAAGGAACGGTATAAAGAACCGACTAATTTCCCAGTATCTTTAGAAATGGATTGTATATATGATTTCGATTTACAAAGCGTATTTTGAAGCATTTGTTTATAGTTCTTCTTTAAAGTTAATCATAAGGAATATAAATGAATATAAAACGTTGTAGTAACGTTTCTTGATATGGAGTTTGTTGAATTGACCAGAAAAATGAGGATTTAACCAGAACGGGCAAATAAAGTGCAGTACAAGCAAATGCCTTCACTTTTTGCAAGTAGTCCTCTACCAGATTACTGCATATATCTTCAAGAAAACTATTTCGAAGGAGACAGTGAAAATGAGGTGTTAGGGTAAGTAAATTTTCATGGTCAGATTTTCCGACTTTTTTTCTGTAACACTGTATATAGAATTTACCATTATTTATTTATTTTTTTTTTTAGATCTAGTCATTTCTTGACATAGGCTGTCATGGATTTTCGAAGATACTTTTTTATTATCCGTGGATTGCTATGAATTTTGAGATAATGACGTGGTTTCCCGTTGACTTTCTCACAGTTTTGAATTAAGAGATTTTCTTCTCCTAGACTGGGTGGCATCCAAAGCTATAAAACCTAGTCTATCCTACTATTTGACCCACAGCTAAGGGAAGAAGAAATGTATTTATACCTCTTACAAAAGTATTAGTTTGAAAGTGAACTTAACAGAATAGGACGGAGTTTGAACTCGGTTTGCGTATTCCCCCGTTCCCAGCTGATAAATATCCCATTCCCTGCATCATCATGTATGAATGTTTTAGACTCATTAGAAAAATTTGTCTTTTCTTTTTTTGAAGTAGATAACTTCAGGTATAAGCGTTTTAGTGCTTGACTATTTTAATATTCTCTGACTCTTTCTAGGAACCCAGCTATGGTTGGGTAATTATTTTATATCGACTGACCACAATTGACTGACTAAAAAAAAAAAAAAAAAAAAAAAATAAAGGACCGTATATTGATAATTTCGAAATCCATTCGGACGTTACTTAAATTCATTGCCTAAAAAGGCAGATATTTCAATTAATAGAATTAACAGCTTCAAGTAGTCTCTTTGAAGACATATGCATAATCTCGCAAAGTTATTTTTCATATTTTGCAATTATGTGAATATTTCTTCTTCTTCTTCTTCTTCTTCTTCTTCTTCTTCTTCTTCTTCTTTCACCTCTTCCTCTTTTTTCTTCCCGACGTCTTCTTTCTCCACTCCCCACTTCTCTTCATTCTTCTCTCTTTCCTTTAACGCATCCGAATTCTTTTGCTCTTTTTCCACCTCCTTCTCCTTCTTCACCTCCTACTTTTTCTTCATCTTCTCCTTTTTCATCTCCTTCTTCAGCTTCTTCTTTTTCAACTCCTCTTCCTTTCTTCCCCTCCTCCTCCTAATTCTTCTTCTCTTCTTCCATCTCCACCTGTTTTTTTAACCTCCTACTTCTTCACCTCTGTCTTCACCTCTTTCGTCTCCTCCTTCTTCACTTCCTTCTTCTGCCGCTCCTCCTTTTTCAATTCCTCTTCCGCTTCCTTTCTTCGACTCCTCCTCCTCCTGATTCTTTTCTTCTTCCACCTCCTCCTATTTCTTCACCTCCTACTTCTTATGCACTTCCTACTTCTTCACCGCCTTCTCTTCCTTTTTTCTTCACGTCCTATTTCTGCTACTCTGTTACTCCTACTCCATCTTCTTCTTCTTCTTCTTCTTCTTCTTCTTCTTCTTCTTCTTCTTCTTCTTCTTCTTCTTCTTCCACCTCCTCCTGCATGTCCTCTTTCATCATCGTTTCTTCTTTTTCCTTTGCCTCCCTTTCTTCCGTCACTTTCTCATTCTCTCTGTCTTTTTCACTCCTTCTTTACTTTTAACCCCACCCCATTGTATAATCTATCAAACAACAAAGATTCTAAATTAACTATGTAGCCTGTCAGTCAGACTTGTTGCCCGTTCTTTAGACATCAAAGTCACATCGTTTGACGTGGGCAGCTGGTAACTAGTTTTGTATCAATTTAGTACAGCACTTAGTAAGTGACGGTGCCATGTCTGCGGCACTTCACTGATTGTATTTTAGTCACTCTCTTGCCGCTGAACAGACGACTCGTCTGAAACGCGCTCACACTGACACCCACATCTACTTACCTTTGCTATTGAAGATCGATTGTCTGCGACGGGTAAGAGACAACAACGAGACGCTGTTACAGAAATCAAGTGAACGGTGGTTTAGGAGTATGAAGTGACCGTCTGTTGATATTGCATTCCTTAAAACCAATTTCAGACACTTTTTATTCGACCATCGAATGGCTTCCAAGTTCCCCGAGACATGTCTGTAATTAATGTCTAGACCGATTTGTGCTGTTTGGACATTGAAGAATAACTTAATTCTTCGAAATTTTTCAGTGTGGATACTGCCACTGCCAGTAACCCAACGTTAATGGTTATGTTCATCTCAAATATATGTATGTATGTATGTATGTATGTATGTATGTATGTATGTGGGCGGGTGGGCGATTGGTCAGAACGTTCACTTTCTGGTCATAAGACCCGAGTTCGAATCTCAACATGGTCGATTTGTCAGGAAGGAAGACTTACCGATGTTATCTTGGAAAGTGCCTGAAAACCATACTACGGGTTTACCCAAAACTTGTAAGCGAAATTGGATAGACGGAACACTGTGCTAGCACGAAGCCATAAGTCATCGTGGCCGAAGGCATGAGCGTTCTGGCCATGTTCAAATTGGTAATAACGCTAGATAAAACGCTGCCTCCCAGAAACTTTAAGCCCAGCGTAGTTGCAGTATAAACCACAGGTGAGCTCTGTGGGTGTTGAGCAAACACAAATATGCCTGAATGAGCGTCTGCAATAGGGATTGGCTAGCCGCCCTAGTAGACAGCTATCCTTGAATACGAGTGGCTATTATTATTCTTGATATAATTATATATATACACACACACACACACACACATATATATATATATATATATATATATATTTACATATATATATATATATCTGTACACATATATACACACAGATATATGTATATATATATGTACACATATATCTGTACACATATACACACAGATATATTCATATATATATATATCTATATACATATATACAATATATATCTGTATACATATATACACACAGATATATGTTTATATATATATAAATATATATACGCAAAGACACACAGATATATATAATAATAGTAAGAAAGTAAAGAAAAAATAGGAAACGTTTATCAATCTAAGAGATAACCCAAATAATATATATATATATATATATATATATATATATATATATATATATATATATATACAAAAGGAGAACGAACAAATGGAATATAAATCCACAGGTCGTAGCATTTACTTTTTAAAAAGTGCTCAATAAAAAGTAGAGTAAAATATTATTTTATTATTATTATTTTATTATACGAGATTATAATTAAAAACATTTTACTTCACTACACAAAAGCTTTCATGTTTCAATACTATGATTCTGCTTTCTCAAGCGATGGTTGCTAACTGGTCATAAAAATGATTTTTAAGGAGATTTAAAAACGAAACGTTACCTCTTTTCCGAAAATTAAAGTGGATATGTAAGGCCAGAATTAAAAATATACTTGTGGGTATGTCTAGATTAACCATTTGAAAGTAAGATCTACGCTAAATAGAAAAAGGTCGAGGTGGGTGAGTTATTTTTTCATGTCACGATAAACCGGCGCTTAGGCATGTCTTCACTGACAGCGACAAATGTATCATGGATGTAGGCAAATAAGATGTTCTCTTTGATGGAGTGGTGGGGGAGGTTAATCAGACGTAAAGTTATCAGAAAGAAAATAAAAAAAAATTATATATATATATATATATATATATATATATATATATATATATATATATATATGAATCAGATGTTCTCTTTGATCAAGTGGTGGGGGAGGTTAATCAGACGCAAAGTTATCAGAAACAAAATTAAAAAAAATTATATATATATATATATATATATATATATATATATATATGAATAAAGACGAAAGATAAACTTATGTTAGCCGACGAGTTTCATTCTCTGATGGACTTTATCAAGACAAATGTAGGGATTTTATCTTGTTTACAAGTATTTATACACATAATTAAAAATGTTGATAGTTTTTCAGAATGTCTGAAATTTAAGAACACTCATGAATACAATTCAGGCTAACTTAATGTCAAGGTAAAATATGGACCCTACTTTAGTTATGTAATTTAATGTCAAACGAATAAATGACAGTGAGTAAATATTGTTATTGTTGTTGTTGTTGATATTTTGTAATTTATTTTGCTAATTACTATTTGTATTATTTTGTTAAATTATAGAATGTTTCGAATTTAAGAGTTTTTCTTTAATATATAATATATATATATATATATATATATATATATATATATAATAGGAAAGAACAATGAGACTTATAATTCAGTGTTCTCAGCATTTATTTTTATTTTAAAAAAACAGTGCCCGATAAAAGAGTAGAGTATAATATTATAATTAAATTAAACTCAATGAAATAATTTCTAAAAAGTTATTATTAAAATCGCTTTATAATGGAACGAAACTTTGAATTTTCGGTTTAATTTGTATGATTGAATTTCAGTTTTGAAACATGGGAATATCAGTGTTGCGATGATTATGTATTACAAAAAACAATTATAATATATATATACACACACTTTTAAGGTAATCTGTATTCATAGAATAGAAGTGAATATTCGGAATAAAGCTTATGTAAACAGGTATGAAAGATACTCACTAAAAATTCAAAAAATCTTCTTTAAATACTGGCTGTCGCTGAATTGTAGAAAGCTTTTCCATTTATGATTAGTAATTATAGATTTACTTAATGACAATATCATCTAACCGCTATAAATTAATACAGAATTTTTAAATATTTAAAATTTTACAAATTATTATAATTACATTAAAAAAATATTTTTGCCAAGATTTTCCAAAAACAAAACAGTTGTAAAATAATTTAATTCATTTGGGAATATGTCCTGAAGTTTTCATTAAAATCTGACCAATGATTTAGCAAGAATTTTGAAATCAATCAGGCGGTTTCGCTTCATTCACTTACCTTTGGGAATAGTATAAATCCATATACCCCTGCCAGTTATGGATTAAATAGTTGGAATCTTATCCGAAAAAAAAATCATTGTTGTTCTCAAGAAACTGTTCATGCGATATTCAGTCGTACAAAAAAGCATTATTGTTACAATCCAAAATACATTTTGGCTTCAAAGCAAAAACAAAGCACATTTGTGTTGATAAGCCGTAAAACACAAATCAATCAATCAAAATAGCACATTATATATTCCAAGAAATGCTACCACCTGCACACTTCCAGATATGTCAAGTATCCTCAAGGTGTCCTGCAAGACAGAAAGGTTCCTTTATAATCCTTTATAGTCCTGAGTACACAAAACCACAAAAGCGACTGCTTGAACTGCTGCTTAGTGTATTTCTCTGGTTTGTTCTGCGAGTCCCCCTCCCACCCATATATTTTCGTCTTCCCCACCTTCACGAATTATTATTATTATTATTATTATTATTGTTGTTGTTGTTTAACTCAATTTTCCGAGATATTATATCAGTTTTCATGAAGCTAACGAATGTCAGCATCAATCCTACTGGCCAATTAACAGGAAAAAAATCTCCATGATATGAGCAGTTCTTAAGAATATTAATCATTTGCAGATCTTTTATGTTATTGCATGGGATCTGACCATAATGGGTGTTTAGTCTAGTTTTTACATTGTCAAATGCTCCAATAACAACTGCTATTACTTTTGTCTCTTCATTCTACATTCAACGATCTTCCAGATCCTGGTACTTCCTTATCGTTTCCGTTTCTGGGCGGTTGGCTCTAAAAGCCGTGTCTAACAGTTGTTAAGTGACCGTGTGTGACGCTTATTCAAATCAGTATTTAGAATTCATGACCTGACGCCCAGCAAATTGACCAATGTAGATCGCGTACACATTATTCTGTCGACTGCACTATGTCAGATTTTATTATGCAAGCTATTTTTCCGCAATAAAATTAGTATTAACCAAAAGATGTTAGCAAAAATTTCAGCATATACTTAAATTTATATGATAATATGTTAGTCTAATTTTCATGTCATAGTATCTGTTGGTTGTGAAATTGTTAAAAAGAAATATTTACAATATAATATACTTCGTGGGATATTATGATACAATTCAGATATTCTTCATCATATCTAAATATATATTCGTAATATTATAATTACTGATATTTATTAATTTTTATTTAAGATATGTAAAATGTCGGAGTGCTGATAGCAGACAAGGACAGGAAACTATAAAAGCTCCTACAGAAGGTAGGGAAGGAAAGCGAGAAGAAAGGGCTAAGTATAAATTACAAGAAGTCATAATACATAGTTATCAGCAAAAGGATGAGCCCAAAATACAAATTAAAAATCGGGGATACTAAAAGCATAACATGTACGCAAATTTAAATATTTGTGTTCTAACAAAGGACGGAAAATGCGACATTGAGATCAGAGGACATATTTGAATGGCCAAAGATGCATTCCCAAAGCTAAGCAGAGTATTAAGAGATATAAAACAATTTCGTTAGAAACAAAGAAAAGAGTATTGAACTGTTACGTTATATCTGTCCTCCTATATGGCAGCGAATGCTGGACAATCTTCTCAAAGCTGAAGAAGAAACTTGAAGCAAATGGTTCTACAGAAAGATACTGAGGATACCATGGACCGAACATGTGAGCAATGACGATGTTTTTGAGAAAAGAGAAACTTATACTTAACATCAGGAAGAAGCAGTTGAAATTTCTGGGGTGCGTAATGAGATAAGAGGGCTTGGAAAATTCGATACTCACAGGAGAGATTGAGGGAAAGAAGGACAGAGAAAATCAGCGGGTAACATCCTTGTAAATGAACGGTAGTACAGAGTTGGGGAGAAATAGCAAAACAAGACAAAACTTATTAAGACCTACAAGGGGCAGGAAGATTTAGACAGCCATGATCATCTACGTCCTGAAGGGATACGGTACATAAAAGAAGAACATTTCGTAAGTCAATTTTTTCGGTCACTTAACCAACGCTTTTATCCACTGTGCCATGTGTCCTTGGGGACTAAATACAGGGTTCTGTCCGAAATTCCGACATATATTACCTGAAGAAGTCCGGAGCGTAGAACGGCCGAAATGTTGTGAATATGGCAAAGACGAGGGCAACAGTACGAATGATATAAATAGAGTAAATAGTTGCAATACCCCATCTCAGGAATATAGACAGGTGTCACAGAAACAGTTTTGTGAAAATTAAAATAATAAGAAGCAAGAACAACTGACTGAAGAAAGGAAATATTTGAAGAACCTTGTGTGGCAAACAAAAGCAGAGAGAAATTGTGAGATGCTGAACATTAGGAAAATTAGCTCAAGGCACGAAAAATAAACACACACACACACAAAACGAATATCCAATTTTATGTAAACATTAAAAAGCAAAACGTCTAACTTGTTTGAAATAGATCAAAACTGATTTTTCAACAGTCATTTTCACCGATAAATTTAGAGCTACTTAATATCACTTACATTTTGAAAACATGAGACTTACATAATTAAATTTGACATAATGTATACGACGAAGAAGCCTTAGGAAACTGGAAACAGAAAAGGAAGTTTATATTTAAAATCAGAACAAGACAGCTGAAATTCCTGGGCCGTATATTTAGGGAAAAAAGGTTTGGAGAATTTGACACTTACAGGGCATATTGAAAGTAAGAGAGACGGCAAGTAATTTACCTAATACGCTTGTGTAAGCGGGTGAGAGTGTAGGAATTAGGAGAGACAGCAAAAAGACAAAGATTACTTAGACCTAAAATTGATAGGAAATTGTGGAGACCCGTAACTGTCAACGTTCAGAAGGGACACGGCACTTACTAAAAGATTAATCGCTTGAATATTTTCCTTGCTCCAGTGTTTATTCCTTATTCTTATATTATTATTTGTAAACAGTACATATTTTATTGACCATTTTGGCGAGTGTTTCTTCCATTTTAATTTTAGCTGCTTTTCATTGCAACTATTCAGGTTGTAAATCGACGGCCATTAATAAATTGCGCAGGTCAAATAAAGAATAAGCCCACAGCATGGCAATAAGTGAAAAACATAAGAGAATACATTTAAAGGTGATAAAAATATATTTATACTTAACCAAAACATGAGATAAGGAACAGCAGACATATTACAAAATAATTCTCCAAAATGTTTCCAATGCCAGCAAAGACAAAATGAACACTTAAACGTTCATATATATTCCATAACGTTTTCTTTTTCTTTGATCAGTCACGTCGACATCGTCAGTAAAACTCGGAACTCAAACAAGGAATAAAAATATCAAGGACCAATTAATTCGGATGTGAAAGTAATGCAGTGGCTAGCGGCTCAGAACAAGAAATCACGGATCAGAGTTCGAATTCCGCTTGTGTTCTTTACACTCACTTTCACACAAACAACCTTGGGAAAGCTATGAATCCACCACTTCTTCCTCTAGATATGGGTTAAATAGCAAGGCAAACTGGGCCCCATAACTGTTGATGGTAACAAGAAGGACACCCAAATTAAAAACCCAGTCACTTGAAGCTATGAAAAGATGCTTAGACATAGAGTGCAGACACTATGATTAAACCCTCGCACCCTCAAAAAAACAAACAAAAAAACACCAAGAATCGCCGTCATTTCCTTCGAATTCTAAATGTAACTAGAAACTTCCACTTGGACGTCTTTTTCCCAAGAACTACTAATTTCTGTAATGGACTCCCGACTGGATGCTTTCCTGAACACTAAAATCGTAACCATTTCAGGTTAAGAGTCAATTGTTATCTATTTTTATAATCTTCTCTCCTCCTCTTTCATTCATATTACGTACCTCATTTATTATAATCATTTAAATAGCAAGCCTCTCTCTTGGCTGGCTCTTGAGCCTTAGTATATGTGGAAATTTAGTGTAAAAACACCAATCTGACTGCACATTTAGATGTTTATGTGTGTCTGTCTAAGATAAAGGGAGTAAGGGAGAGTGTAATTCCCAGAATGCCTTGTAAGGAACTCTTCCTCAGCGACATCGCCTTACAATTGCATTTTTTTTTAAGGCCTACGACTATTGTAATTTATTGGGCTTTAAAGATGCAGTATAACGTTGTGTAACTATAGCAACGGCGCACACAAATTGATCTTGAAATAGCTATTGGCGTTAGTTGACAGAAACAGAATACATTCCCGCCAATTTTATTCAACGTGAAGACCTGCGAAATAAAGCTAGGAATGAGTGCGTTAACAGGCTAAAGCATGCGGATTAAAAGGATATACAGCGGGTCACCAAAAATACATGCACATTTTACCAGGTACATTGATTTATACACTGATTTGTCTTCTACGGTTTGTCAACCCTTTACAGGTTATTTAAAGCCAGAAAATAAATTTTAGATTGTAAGGATATTCTTGAGATAAAAATGGTTTAGTGATATGATGTGAGTCTTACTAATTAACCCATAGCTGGGGGAGTAGAAGCGGATTCACACTTTTCCTAAGGGTATTTGTGCGTAAGGAAAAATAAGGAAACCAACGGGAATTGGAACACGGCTCTCTGAGTAACAATTCTGAGCCATTATCCATTACACCATCCGCACACCGAAGCTTACAGTATGTGGCATTCCCAAGCGGTCACTCATCTAGATACTGACCAGGCTTGATGTTGCTTAATTTCGGTTATTGTACGGGAACCTGTGTTTTAACGTAGTGTTGCTGTAAGCTTTTATCAAGTACAGTACTTTCTCGATTATCCATAACTTGATAACTGAAATAATCTGAACATTTTTAAATTAACCGAAGTAGGCCAATTCTAATATTTCATCTCAGACAAAAGTTTTGAGAAGTTAGAAAACCATATTCAACGTTTGCTAAAAACGCAGATATCAGTTTTTTTTTAAATAGATTTCACTCCATGCTAGGCATTAAAAGCGATTAAGACACAGGGATTAATGATAGTGAAAGGATTAGGAAGCAGAGATATTATTAAGGAGCAAGAACAACAGAAGAGTAATCAGGAAGACAGTAGATAACGATTGACATTGCATTTAAATTTTTGAAGATTAAAGTAAGGGGCGAATACTTGTACAATTCCATAACTAACATCATGTAAACGTTTTTTTATTTACCCAGTAATCTTAAAAATTTCAAATATTTTAAACATTGTAATATTTCATTGAATTTTAAGTAATTCATAGTCTTACTAACGAAAACGATTTTTGAGGAAATGTTAAAAATTATCAATAAATTTTACATTTACTAACAGTTACCACTGTTATTTTCTGATAATGTCGTGTATGGACTTCCGTCTTTACAAAAATCGGCACGTTTATGCACACATACACAAAAATCAAAATTCGTTTAAAAATATTGTTGGCTGCTGAATTGTAGGAAGCTTTTCCATTTATAATTAGTAAATATAATTTTAATTTAATAAAAAAATATTGTCTAACCACTACAAATTAAGATTTAAAACTTTATAAAGTATTATAATTAAAATTTAAAAAAATGAAAACAATTTTTTAAAAAATTGATTATTCATCGAAAACATTTCCTTAAGCGAATAATGTCCATAATATGTCTTATTTATAAAGCAATTAAAAGCATTTCTAATGAAATAATGTTTTAATTTTATTGCATTTTTATTTTACTATTCAGAGCAGATTTTCTGTAATTGCGAATCATGTTTGATATAAAATTTTGATGATTTAAGTTGGGTTTAACAAAAACATTGCTGATTTAAGCGGCTTTTAAAAAATATTTTTAACAAGATTTCTGAAATAATTGGATTCATTTGTGAATAACTTCATTTTTCATTAAAATCCAACAATTATCTGATTTTTGCAAATTTCCAAATCAATGGGTTTTTCATCGGGAAAATGGCGTTCAAATTCCCCATACCCTAGCCATAAAGCAAGAAAAAACAAATTTTTAAACAAAAATTTTAACCAAAATCTTGAATGTTCTAAAAAGATGAAACAATATAATTTAATAATAAAATATCCTTTGGTCTTCTATCCTTAAAGATTTCAAACATAAAACTTTGTTTTTATTAAGTTTTGTATATTTATTTCATCATGTATGCTCATTTTTTTTTTAGTAAGTCTTTGGAGATACCTATATATATATATATATATATATATATATATATATATATATATATATATACAAAGAAATAATCACACATAGAATCAATCAGCAATATTAATGCTATTATTGACGACATCCATCGCTAGTAGTGTATAATGTATGCATTAAAATACTGTTAATCCATAGAGTAACTCCTATTAACTATATTTTAACAGTATTTTATTAACAGTATTTTAATGCATACATTATACACTACTAGCGATGGATGTCGCCAATACTAGCCTTAATATTGCTGATTGATTCTATGTGTAATTATTTCTTTGTATATAAATTATATGCTGCCTAATGTTTTATGTTTATATACATACATATATATATATATATATATATATATATATATATATATATATGGTTGACATCAGAAATCAATGAAGCAAAAAGAAACTGCTTCGCTGAGTGAATTTGCTTTAAACAGACAAAGAGGGGAAAATTCTTTATCATAAGAGATAATGTTAGCTGTGTGGCTGATTGGGAAACTTGTGGGTTCTTGTTCCCTTTCTAGTGATGGAGAGCTACTAAATTAAAAAAAAAAAACGAGTTAAAATATGAAATCATATCTAACATCCAGATGATGGACCTCCGTGCAACAGCATAAAGAAAATTAAAAACTTCGACAAACTTTCGTCGATTCCGTGATGGTTGTATAAACAGTAGGAAAGTCTAAAGAATCACGAAGTGGGTGACTTGTAGCTAAAAATGGAGCACGCGATTTTGTCACTTGGTGATATTTTGCGGTTAAACTCAGCTTATTACGATAATGTAGCGGTAGTGACGGCCTAAATCAACCTGTACCTTTTTTACTTTACGAATGTGTATGCAAAACGAAAAGCAACAGAAGAAAACACAAAAAATTAACTTTTTATAACAAGAACAAATGATATACATGAATAGTTAATAGGAGTTGCTTCCCTTTGAATGGAATTAAAGCCTTTACTAATGATATATTTTTTTTATCAGAGTTCATAAAAAGTAGAATGAACTTGACGCTTGAAATGTTCTCTGTGAGAGAATTGAAAGAATTCTGTAAAGCTGAGAATACGTTGATAAACTTTTAGCTTCCGAAAAGTTGAAGGAGTGAATGTTCCGTAATGTTTAATTAGTATTCGTTGTTTGTAGTTGAATATTCGTATTGCAAGCAATGATAACAACAAAAGTTGCAATATGAGCTCTGGTAAAAGCATGCATTGATAACAGCAAAAATTGCAATATGAGTACTGGTAAAAATGGTAGCTGAAGACATTAGGTTTATAATACATAGAAATTCATACCTTGATGTCCTCAAGGACACATGGCACAGTGGATAAAGGCGTTAGATTCAGTGACAAGACCCAAAGAGTGTGAGTTCAAATACCCGTTTAAGGCTACTAATAAAAGCGTCCCGTTCGACATTCCAACCACCTGAAGAAACGTTGTAATAAATATAATAATAATTGTAATAAATATGGCGACATAGATGATCACAATAGTCCAAATAATGTACATAATACCTCATCTCAGAAATATAGACAGATAATGTTCGCAATTTTTGTCATTAAGTTTTTCAAGATTGAATAGTTTTTAGTAAGTTCCAGAAGAAATTGGTGAGTGAGTGGTTTAGTTGAATGTTTTAACTTGAATTACAGTGATGTTATTTCATGTTGAAGAACTTAAAATTGTAACTTTGTATTTCACTGCAGTAATGATACAGTTTGCTAGCAAATGCTAGTCGTTCGTAAATTCTAACTGGCGAGTTTTCACTTGTACATTCTATTTATATGTTTTCTAGTCACTTGACAGGCTCCGAAAAGCATTTCTGATTTTTGGCAGAAAATGTAGTCTCGTCAGGTCAGGAACTAGATCGATGTTATTCGGACGTAGTTGAGAACATGATTTTAATATTAACTGGCCAATTAGAAGTTGAGGTTTTCTGAAAATATGTATGAAGTTAGATAAGCTCTGTGATCCGCTTTTTGCAAAAAAATCGACATTGATAAAAATGTGCTAGCAGAATGCTAAAATATAAACGTTCAATATATGGAAGCTCATAACAGCATTAACAAACCTTTTATTTGATTCCTCTTTTATATACGCCGTCATTTCAGTCTCCACAACTTCCTTTTGTTCATCAAACTGTCCTTTTATCATCCTATTTTGTCTTTGCGGTCATTTTCTGTCCTCTATTTACTCAGATTCGTTAAGTAGATTACTCTCTGTTCCCCCTGTTTATATTTCCTACAGTATACACGTGAGTGATGAGTTCTCCAAGCCGTCTATCCTCGATATGTGTTTGGAAGATTTTAGTTATCACTTTCTGATTGTTAGCAGTAATTTCTTTGTAGTAGTGATTTCCTGAAAATCCTACTCCTTTTTAACATGCTCCGTGCATGTTATTTTCAGCATTCATCTGCAGAATCACGTCTCTGTTGCTTCAAGTTTCTTCTACAGATGTAAAGATAATGTTCAGCCCTTGTTGCTATATAGGAGATTAGAGATGATAGTGTAGCATGGTACTCTTTTTTATAAGGGTATTCCACAAGCCATTAATATGTGGCTTAGTTTCAGAAAGGCATTTTTCCGGTATTTCTATGCGATTTCCAATTACTGTGTCACAATCTCCGTTGTCTATTACTACACTATCCAGATAATTACCATTTTGCAACTGCTTTATTTCCACGTTTCCCATTTATAACTCGCTACTTGGGCTGTAAATAATTCTTCCTTTCTACTTGCTTCCATTGATAACTTGTTCTAATTTTCCTCCTGAATCATCTATCAGCACAGTGCTGTATGTGTAGTATTTAAAGTTACGTTCGCCTATAAAAAAAATCTTTATAGTCATACAATCACTTAAAATAACCTTGCTGTCCAGGTGAAAGAAATCTGGTTGGAAATCTGTTCTATGTAATACATTTATATCTATTTTTATTTGTGCATTCACTAAACTCTTTTTCTATCCACATTATTGCCGTTTGTTCCTAGTAGAAGTTATGAATTACTTTAATGACATTCCCGTGTTAATCAAACTTTCCTAGTATTTCAAGTAACTCTTCGTGTTGTAATTTAACAAAAGCGTTTGTAAAATCTTTTAAACATAGTTACTGTTTTTCTTTCATTTGCATTGCTCACTCTGATAGATTTCCATTACATTTTTATAAATAAAAACGGCATTTTCTTTTGTACCAGTGTCTTACACAGTTCTTGATCGTCTTACGGACACATCACGTTGAGACACCAGTTCCCATACGATTCCCGAAGTTAAGCAGCGTCGAGCCTGGTCAGTAAGATGGGTGATGGCTTGAGAATACCAGGTGCTGTAAGCCTGGATTTGCTTGCAATGTAATGGATAATGGCTCGGAATTGTTAATCAGAGGGCCATGTTCCACTTCCAGTTGAGCTTTTTATGCTCACTTGCGCGCGAGTGCCCTTGGGTGGGGAGTATGAACACAACTCTTCTCCCTCCGTCTGTGGGTTTATTATTAGGTTGGTGCAAAAATAATGACGTAATAATCTCGTTTTTTGACGTTAAAAATACGTCAAAAAACGACATTATTACGTCATTATTTTTGCACCAACCTAATAGTAAGACTTATTATCTCAAAAAAACAAAACAAAAAAAAAAATGCGTACGAAATATTTAGATTTCGGCATTAAATAACCCATAGAGGTTGATATATCACTAAACAAAAACAAGAAACAAACTATTTCTGGTCGAATTTTTCTAAGTTTTGTTCATTAGAATCGTAACAGTTTAGTTTATTAGGCTGGGTAAGTTCGATGGCGTTCACGTTCAGTTTTATGTAGTTTTTTCGCAGATCGTCTAAGGTCTTCTAGCATTTCACCGTTGTCGTATATTCCATGTACTACTTCCATAACTTTATCAATCTAAAATGTCTGAGACCATCACAATCTCTGTTAAAGTCTCATCTGATTTATTCCTCTTCATGTTGGCCAATTCTGACCAAACTTTTAATATTACGGTCAGGTTGAATTTCATGTCGCCTCTGGAATTTATTTTCCTATATGATGTTCTTCAATAGTGTCTCTAAGGCTGTATTAACAGACTGAACCAATGAGAGACAGTTTTTCTTAAATTTCATTATTTTAGGGAAACAGTAGACATCATTTATCGGAGGAAATGAGAGTGAGAGTGATATAGAAAGAACGGGTATCAACATGTCAGCCAACAATACAATGTTCTTCGCCTGCGTAGTTTGTCTCCCGCAAAAGAATTCGTGAGAGGCTGGCTCAGACAACGACCAGGGCTCTTAACTTCTCTACTGCCGCAATCATACTGTTCGTCTTCAGGAAGAAAAAAAAAACAAAAAAAAACATACAAGCAATAACACTAAAATCTTGTTAAATTGTGAATTAAAATCATTTAATTTTATTTGCTTTTGTGAACGGTGTGATGATTTTAGTTACAAGTGTTTTAAGGTTGCATGTGATAGAGGAATAAAGTCACAACATCGTATGAGAAGCAATGTGACGGGGAGATGAGATGGACATCTTGACCCTCTGATCCGTAGTGAAGAGTGAGTTCGACGTTTTTTTTAGCGAGAAAGATTCTTTTTCCGACAGGAAAAGTTTTCTTTTGCATGCTAGGATAAATTTTATTATTTTGGTTTTATTTATTTTATTGTAAACACATTTTTATGTTATCTGCGTTAGTTTATTTTATTCATGATATTTATTATTATTATTATTATTATTATCAATCTTAAAAATCCTCTGCCTATTACTCAATGAGCCATTCATATTTTATTTTATTGCAATTATGTCCGATGTTGACTTCATATATTCTGTACTTTTGTCGTTTATCTCTTTCAGGTGACTCTTTTAGCTGTTATCATTTGTACTTGCCTTAAGGCATTCTTTTCTGAGTTTTTGACCTGTTCCAAAATGTTATGTCCGTTTTGCTTTTTAACACTGGCTGAATTTGTTTGAAGATAACATTTCTGTGGAATTAAAATTCAGAAATAGTCATGTGCTTCTTTAATTTTTGCTTTTTTATTCCTAGTTTGTTTGTGTATGCTTTACAGCACAAAACTTCATTTTTAAGTTGTTTGTTGATGTTCAGATGGTGTAATTAGTCTCCTCTCGATCTCTACCATGAAGCGTTGGATATTTCTCGGCAATTCGCTCTGCACCAGTGAAACATCTTTTCAGCGCATTCGTTACAATTCCATACTTACTAAACATTTCACTGTCTTATTCATTTCATACCTGTGCCTATAGTTCTCTGTGTACTGACAGTTTCTTGTTGTTGTTTTTTTTTATTTTCTATTGTTTTGAATATCTTATCTGTTTCTTTTCAGTGCAGTCTGACGTGGGCCAGTACTCTTGCTATATCGGAAAGGTTTCGTCTTAATTTCAACAAAAAAGAATGGTATTTGCTAGTAGGCCAAAACAAATTTCTTCTTCTCTTTATGTAACACTAGTCCGGCTCCTCTTTAATTTATCTCTACTACCACGTATCTAATTCCTACCTAAAAGTCCCCATCTTTGGCAACCTCATTTCACAGTCTTACAGGATCTTGATATTAAGATTTTCCATTTCCTTATTTGAATTTTCTAACTTTGCGTATTGGCACCTGATTTTATCTTTGTTGCACATATTTGCTAGATGAGGGTCCGATGACACCTACCATATATGTCTCTCAGGATTCATTCCTTCTTTATACCGTTATCTGACTTTGTTCCTAGGAGGGCTAGTGGAGTCCTTTCTTGTTAATTCTCCACAAAGATTTTGTCTTGACACTACCTCTAGTTCGCTGTCTGGTGATATTTTGTCGATCATCCACACGTTGATTAGTTTTATTTTTCTTCCTATTGGGAAATGAAGGCTAAGGAGCCAGTTTAGACGTCAACACTCCAAAAACATGAAGAAATAAATGCTGACTATATCTGCTTGACCTTTCTAAGAAATATTTTGGCTATTCTACATCCGTTGATTGAACCAATGCTAAAAGCTCTCCAGCATCAGTAACATGAGCTCATGGAGCAGCAGCAGTCTTTAGACACTCTAGTGTTTTTACTGTTTTCTCCTTTTAGTTCCTCGCCATCATTGTAGTATTTAATGATGCATATGTAATGTCTATTTGTTTTCGCATGAACAAAAAGATTTAGGCTGGACATACATTTCAAGATTTCTCCGCTGCTACTGCTACTGCTACTGCTACTACTATTAGTTTTTATTTATCACTAAAGGAAACTTCTGAATTGTCTTATTTTTATGAAGAATACATTAAAATGGATAAAATTAAATTATAATAATAATTGCCAGAGAAGAAAACAGAATTCAATGTGAAGCATTGGAAAGTAATAGTAGTTCTTCTTCTTCTTCTTCTTCTTCTTCTTCTTCTTCTTCTTCTTCCTCTTCTTCTTCAACTTCTTCTTCCTCTTCTTCTTCTTCTTTCATGGCACTCCATAACTTCCTGTCTTTTGTAGCTCTAAGTAAGGTTTATATTTTTTTCTATATCTCTTTATCTCTGTGTTCTGCTAACCATTTACATAAGCTCATTAGGTAGCTTATGTGCTGCTTTCCGTCTCTCTTGCCTTCAGTAAGTTCTCTGTGTTTCGAATTCTTCAAGCCCTCTTTCTCCATTATGTGCCCTAGAAATTTCTGATTCCATGTAGTAGTGTACTTTTTCCGAGCATCTTTCTGTAGAACCACATTTTTTGTTGCCTCAATTAAGAAATTACCCAGAATTCCCTGCCATATAGAAGGACTGATATTACATAACAGTTTAGCACTCTTTTCTTTGTTTCTAACAAAATCTTCAGTTTTGTTAATACTTTGCTTAGTTTTTAGATGACATTCTTTTGCTATTCCGATGGACCTTCGGATTTTCCGTCCTCTGAGTATTAGTAATTTCTTTTAGAAAAATGTATTTTTAGTAAGATTTCTCTTTATTTACAAAAATGTAGTGTTGGTAATTTCTTTTACAAAAATTTATTGCTGCTATTTTTTTACTATGAAAATATATTGCTGGTATTTTTACTATAAAAATGTATTTTTATACTTTCATAGTGTTTTAACTCCAGTTTTGGGTTTCACTATTTAGCCTTATCCAGTATTCTAACAGGTGTTACCACCCCGGGTCGGGATGGACCTGGGAACAACAGCGATTAAAATGTGGTTCCACGCTCCTCAAGAGGTCTTGCTGCCGGATGTAGTTCATTTTCATAAAAGACTGCAAGAGGCAGAGTGAGTAATTCTATTTTGAAAAAAATAGTAAGTTAAGAGTGGATGATATTATGAAGTTGCCTGGGAACTGACAAAAGATTGTGGACCGAAAATTAAAAGTAAAAATTAAAGTGATTTTCATTTGTAGTCTACCCAAAACAACTCGAACCAAAATCCGTTTGTACTGGAGTACAGATGTGAATTCTGAATGTTTGGGATAGGAGGAGCGATTGAAAATAATACTTTTAAAAAGAAACTTTTAAGATCCAAATTAATAATTAACATATTATCATTTAAGTATTTCTTACAATGGTAATGATTTCTGGGAAATGTGCCACTTCCACTTCTAAATATTCAATACTTAGTGTAGGTGTCGGCTTATATATCAAAGAAATTTCTTGGCTCAGAAATTTGCTGAGTTCCATTCAGAGAAGCAAAATTTCGTAATATTTTATCAATAGCGTTCTAACTTGATCTGGACCAATATATATTAATAAATATGTATCACCCCAAATTATAGATAACTGCCTTTGTTCACAGAAAAATAAATGTAAATGAAAATATTAGGGTGATGTTTAACAAAATTAGCAAACTCGGTGATCAACTCCGATTAAATATTAGGTATACAGTGAGGTAATATCTGATGCTGTTGTGCGTGCGCATGCGCGCGCACACACACTCGAACACATACATTTATATGTAATGCAACATGCATTGAAAATGTGTGCTTTCCGAAAAATATTATATAGTGATGCCTTTTCTTATTAACGAAATCTAAAAGGAAAATTGATGTTCTTAAATTGATAAGGAAACTGATGTGGTGTGGTAACGAAAATGAAACATTTGATGATTTCAATATTATATCAGAGAAAGCACACATTGCAAGACAGTCTCTTTAGAGTCAAGTTGTTTCAACTTTGGATTTTACAGAAAAAAAGTTACATTACCAATTCTGAACTTTGTTAAGCAAAATAAATCTGAGACGTAAATTATTAGAAATTATGGAAATTTTCGCTCGTTACTCATCCCCCCTCTCAATTCAGAATTCACAATTGCTCTTAAATAGTGCCGAATGTTGGATAGAATTGTGTGAAGAGACTTCAAATTGAGTGGAAGTTATTTGGTTATAATTAGTGTCATTCAAATACCATATAGGAGAGGATTTTAAGTTTTCATTGTTGCCTGAGTAAATTGCATTTTTATAACAGACAGACACAAGAGCATTTATAGAGAATAAAAAAGTGTTCATGTCTACGCTGATTAATGTAATAAAGCAGAAAATACATGACAATATGCGTCTATGTGTATGAATAAGCTAGAGTGTTTGGTATGGATTGGATAATTTGAAAGTACTCAACAGAATTAGCATGAGTAGACGTGAGACATGAGTGGGTGCTCAAACCGACCAACCACAAAATAAATTCTGATTTTTTTATACTAAGATCTCAGCAATACAAATCTAAAGGATGTAAACTTATGTTTTATAGATTACACAAGAAACATTCGACAAGGTACGACATAAAGATGTATTTGAACTACTAGGAAAACTCGATCTATTTGGGAAGGATGTTAGAATAATCCTAAACTGATACTGGGAGTAAACTACCTTCATACGGATAGGAATATGAATTAAGCAGTTACAAAATATGGAAAAGTGCGTAAGTTTAGGATGTGTCTTCTAACTGGCTGTGTTCGATCTCTACATCGAGGTTAAAACTAAGGGAGCTACAGATCCTATCAATAATTATAAACGGCAGGTGCAATCCTAACAATAAAAATACGCAGAAAACACTGTGTTGATAGGAGACACAGAATAGAAACTATAGGGTCTCCTAGACACTATAGTAAAAAAAGCGAGAAGAAAGGAATGACTATCGATTGTAAGCAGACAGAATGTATGGTTGTCTGCCAGAGAAAAATACCAAGATAGAACTAGGATTATTCGGACTATTGTCCTCATTTCTGTCGCCATATTTATTACAACGCTTCGGCCGTTGTACGCTCCGGCCTTCTTCAGGTGGTTGGAATGTCGAAATGAACCTTTTATTTCGCATTTCGCTAGTGTGAGTTCAATACCCGGTTAAGAGTGGAGAACTCGGACAGGGGAATTAACAGGAGATAACTGATAACATCGCACGTGGAACTAGAACAGTCTACACCAGTGAGCGAAATAAAGGGTTCATTTCTACATTCCCCCCACCTGAAGAAGGCCGGAGCGTACAACAGCCGAAACGTTGTAATAAATATGGCGACAAAGATGAGGACAATAGTCCGAATAATGTAAATAGTGTACATAATACCTCATCTCAGAAATATAGACAGATATAGAACTAAGGATTAGAGACGTCAAAATCAATCAATTAGAGAATTGTCAATATCTGGGAGGTGATCTAACGGATAATCAAATATGTGACATCGAAATCTGAATACGCATTGGAATAACAAAAGATGCCTCCAAACGCTAAGCAAAGTATTAACAAACAGGAAAATCTTGTTAGAAACAACAAAAAGAGAACTGAACTGCCATGTAATATCCATCCCCCGATATTACAGTGAATACTGGATAATTTCCTCGGCGACGTAGCGGAGATATGTTATACAGAAAGATGATGAGAATACATTGGCTAGAGCGCATAAGAAAGCTTAAGGAAAATGGAAACAAAATGAAATAATAGATTCTACAAATAAGAAACATACCGATTGTCTTGTACATTTTTGTGACGTAGCGTAGCCGTTAGAAAAAAATAAGTAGAACTCAAGACTTCAATGTTAAAATAAAACAATATTTAATTACAACCGCAAATCAATACTTAACAAGAACAAAGAAGTAAAAGTCAACCAAAAATAATTAAGCATTTCAGTGAATACATTGTTAGTACTGCAGCTCGGCTTAACGTCTAGTAACTGCTAAATCAAAATCAAAATCATCGACGCATATTAAATCACACTAATTCGACTGGATAGTTCCACTTAATAGTAAATCAATAATCACTGCATTCAGTAGCCTGACACCGCTATTTAAAGACCTGACGGAAAAAAAATTCATAAGTCCAGAGTGTCACGCTCGAACCTCGGTGTCGGTACGTACACATTTACTTCCTATATGACATACAGTGACACGCATAAGTATTGGATACATGTTATTTTCTGTTACAACTCTAGTTTATGTTCGCCATTTTGCCTGATATTTGGTAAGTAATATCTCGTAAAGTTGTTTTAGTTGTATGTGGAAGGAAAATTAAAAATTCATGGTTGAATCCATTTTTTTTTTTATCAAAGTTCAAAATTACCACATGCAAAAGTATTGGATACATGACACTTTTTTCAAATTTCCAATCGAAACTTTGTATTTTAAAAGACTTTAAATATTCAAATTTTCGATAGTATTGGAATGTTATCTCTGACCAATCAGAGAAGCACACAATTGTTTACAAGAATAGTGCTACTAATCATCTGACTCTTTGATGTACATTCTGCAATTCAAGGATTAAAAATGGCAAAAACTAAAGAATTATTCAGAGATATGCGAGATAGAATCATTGAACGTCACAAAGGTGGACAAGGTTACCGAAAAATTAGCAAAGAAATGAATCTAGCACTAATTACAGTAGGAAATATCATCAGAAAGTATAAGAAGTATGGCGACGGTACAGCAAACCTTCCAAGAAATAGAAGACCGAAAAAAATAAATGAGAGTACTTCAAGGTGGATCAGCAGAAATGTGCACCCCCCCACCCCCCAAAAAAAAACAAAACAAAAAAAAAAAAACCCTTCATTACTCGTTATGAAATTAAAACTGATCTTGAGGGTGCTGGAATTAATGTAAGTAAGGATACCATTAGCAGAGCTCTATATCGTACAGGCTTTCATTCAAGATCACCAAGAAAAGTGACTTTACTGAAAACCAAACATGTCAAAGACCGATTAAAGTTTGTCGAATCTTATGAAAAGAAAGGTATGCAGTTTTTGGAAAAGCTAATCTGGTCGGATGAAACGAAAGTTGAACTATTCGGAAGGAACATAGCGACAAGTGTTTGGCGAAAAAATGGCACTGCCTTCAACAAGCACAATACCATCCCCACAGTTAAGTTTGGGGGTGCTTCCATTATGATATGGGGATGATTTTCATCCAAGGGCACTGGTGAGTTACAAGTTATCCATGTAGGCGATCATGGCTCTCCACAATTTCCTGTCCTTTATAGCTCTTAATAAATTTTGTCTTTTAGTATTTTTCCTAATCCTTGTTCCGTCATAGGTTATGCGTTGTTTTCCTCTAGCACGCTTGTCTTCATTCTGTCCTGTGAGTATCAGATTTTTCAAGCCCTCTTTCTACATTATGCGTCCTAGAAATTTCAACTGTGTCTTCCTGGTGTTAAGTATAAAAATGTTCCTGTGTCGCAAATAGATTAACTTTTGTTCAAAATAATGAAAAAGCATTGATTTCTTTTAGTTTTTGAAAAAGGCCATCCCAAAATTGAAAATCCTTACCATATATGCAATAAGGGTAAAAAAAAATAAAAACAAAAAGAAAAAAAATTCAGAAGCTTAATTTTTCAATTTCATAATAGTATAATTACATAGTACTGATGCATTTTAATGCATTTAACAGTTTACAGTCTTAGTATAACATGCAGCCTGTGACATGGTAATTAAATTAAAATAAGACGTATTATCAATCTATCAAGGGATAAGCTTAATTTGTGTTTCGTCTTTCTTTCTTCTCTCTTCCCTTCTTTTATTTCCTGTCTAGACTGAGAGATGGCGGAATGGAATTTGGGTCGTTTAACAACCAGACAGTTTGACCTCCTGATGGAGTAAGTAAAAGTCTGTCATCCAAAGCCCACGTGACATGCACCGCCAAGTGAAATTTTGAAAAATATATTGTTTCCAGAAATTCACCGACAATGACAAATCGCGAATTAATTGCCTGCGCTCATTAGAAATGCTCCTATGGACTTATTCGCTTACTAGATGTGTAACGAATAAGAAAATATTATTCCTAAAGAAATCTTCCCTGTCTTATCTTGGACTTATTCAATTACTTGATTTGTATGGAATGAGAAAATATTATTTCTGAAAAATCTTTCCAGTTTTTTATTTATTTATTTCGATTACTAGATTTTTATCGAATGAGAAAATATTACTCCTGAAGAAATCTTTCCATTCTTATCTTGGACTTATTCAATTACTAGATTTGTATCGAATGCGAAAATATTATTTCTGAAAAATCTTTCCAGTCTTATTTTGGATTTATTTCGATTACTGGATATGAAACAAAATCGAAGTACCATTCCGGAATCTCCCTGTTTATATTGCAAAAGGAATAATTACCAATTTTTATTCGGGCATTCTAAAGAGCTTCTGTTTTCCGTTATGAACATTTCAACTTACGAACTCATTGTCATGGATAATCGGTATAATATCCATCATCAGATAAGTGCTTCTTGTTGATCATATATCTGTTCCCTTGCATTCTCTCCGTATTCAATTGTTTTTTTTCATATAAAATTGTTTGTAAACTTTCATCCTGTCTTTGTTGTTCGTTGATACCTGTGTTATGTATTTCTATCTGAGACATCCGATCTTTTCTTTTTTTAACCTAGTGTTCACATCCGTATGTTGCCAGTTCGTAAGAAACCTTACAAATAAGCAAAAATTATAAACTTGTAAAAGCCTTATTTTTGAATTTGCTAATGATGTAATTGGATAATACTTAAGTATTTTCTCACTCATTTAACAGTTTATAGCTCTAGCATAACATATAAACTTATAAATAAACAAAAAAAATAAAGGTTCCATATAGTTTTAGAAGTCCTAGAAAGTCATAGTACTTACATACGAATTTAGAAATTTCTTCTTGGGGTGGGGGTAACATTTAAAAAAATAAACTGAATTGAACACACTTTCTTTATTTCCGAACAAGAGTTTCATCAAATCATCATCATCATCATCATCATCATCATCATCATTCCCTTGACTTCTGCAATCGCAGGTGGGGGGGTATCCGAATGCAAAAGCCACACTGAATCTTCTCCACAGCGGTCTAACAACGTCAACCATCAACAAATCTGGTATAGTCTTACTTGTCCATTCTTTGATATTGTACAACCAGTTTTTGCGTTGGCGTCCCTCTCCTACGTTCACTTTCAACGGTGCCTTACATGATGGTCTCGCACAGGCTGTCGTGCCTTGTGTACAAAACACGCCATTTTTCTCCGTTTGACAATAGCGAGATGAGGTTCCGGGTAGCCCACAAAACTTTCAATGATTTTCCACACAAACCCATTGGTTTTATGTTCCCAAAAGAAGATGCCAAGGAGTTTTCTCCTGCATTTGTTCTCAAACGCTTAGATCCTTCTCTCTGTTTCTGTGAACAGTGTCAACAAATTATGATACAGGAAATCAATTATTTTACAAAGAGTCATAACAATAATGTACAGGTTAACCTCTCAGAAGCCATGACAATCACTTCTGGTGTAGTATCTGGGTATGTTAAAATAATAATAATAATAATAATAATAATAATAATAATAATAATATAGACTAATTGAAGGGATTCCTGGAAGTCCATGCCTCAAGGAGATACAAAAAATTGTTGTGACAAGTTCAGCCCACACTTTACGAAGGGCTTTATCTATGTATTTTTTTTTTGTCAGTGGAAAGTGTCATGATGCCATTTCTAACCTTAGGTCCTTGGGCGGGACCCGGAAAGAAATGTGTAAACGCCAGAAATCAAAGAAAATAATAATAATAATAATAATAATAATAATAATAATAATAATAATAACTAGTTTAACTAGAACTGTCGTACAGAACTACAACAGTTGGCCTTCAAAGATGCCTTGAAACTACAGAAGACTGGAAGATGATCGGTAACAAAAAACATGAAAGTAGTAAACGACTTTATTCCGTAATAAAGGAAGCCAACAAGTTCAAAATAGAGTTTCATTTGGGTGAAGAAATACAAGTAAAGCATAATAGACCGACTGAAACTGCAAAATACTTAAAAAAAGAAAGCAAAGGCAAATATAACCGATCAGATATAGAAACGACGGCAAAATAAAGTGCTTCAGGGTCAATACTCTGCCTGTACCAAACAGGCTGATGTAGATAAACCTGGTACCGATCAGTGACTACATGGTGCAGGGTTAAAAGCTGAAACTGAAGATTTTGTTCTTGCTATTCAGCACCAATGCTTGCTGACTAGAAAGTACCAAGTCCATCTTGTATCATTTTGCGCGGTAATAGAACCAACTGAATATAAAACAGAGCACAAAGGAAACTGCAAGAAATTGGTATGAAGACCACCTGGATTCGGGTACGGAGATTGGATCTCTAAGAATTTTATGGGGCTTTACAGTACACGCAGACAGAAAAATCAAAGCTATTAGCACAGACATCGTGATTAGAGTACACAAAGTAAAAATATGCCTCCTTATTGGTATGACAGTATCTGCAGACTACAATGTATCTGTGAAAAACTATCAAAATACAAGGTCCTTG
>OZ010571.1:44518135-44598135 GCA_963932145.1 Acanthosepion lycidas | reverse complement strand
CGCTCTCTTCGAAAGGTTTCGAACCTGCGTTCTCCTAGTGGAAACCGTCTTTATCTCACATGCTTTTACCTCTCGGCTACAGAGAGCGCCGGTGAACGAGCTGCCTTTAACCATATTATTTTCTGACTCTTGAATTAGACGTAACTGCACAGTTTCGTATCCTAAGCGGACGGACTTTTTTAATTATTAATCTGACAGATTTTTATTAAACGCTATTTTAGTGGATACTCGTATTTGAGTAGCCGCTCTGTTTATTTATTGAAAGTTATATTTATTTATTTTCTTCTACCGGCCTGAATATTCGATAAATCTTGTGAGAGAAAATATGTTTAAATGCCCCTTTCAAATTTGCTTGGTCATCACCGCACTTTGTAGCCGAGAGGTCAAAGCAGGATGAAAGCAGGTTCGAATTTTGTCGGAGATCGTAGACGAAAATATCGACTAAAATAACGTCTCAGTAATAAAAAATTATATATATATATATATATATATATATATATATATATATATATATATATATATATCTCCGAATGTAACGACAACAAAAATAATATAAATTCTAACGTTGACAGCATTAATTCAAAAGAGGGGTCTATACCATGAGTAGAGTATTGTCCGTATGCAAAAATTATAATATATATATATATATATATATATATATATATATATATATATATATATATATTATAAGCAATGATGTCGAGAGATTGCCGGAATTATCCGACGATTTATAGGAAACATAGAAGTCTCCTTAAAATCAAATTAAGCAACGTCTTCAAATTTATCGTACATTTTTCGGGGGAATGTCACTCTAGCAGTTTGTTTAATGTGCTTGCATGTTTCGTAAGTCTCGTCGGACATTTTCCATTCATTCAAATCACTCCACCATATTTTTTCATATTTTGTCCTCTTTGCTTTAATTTCCCTATACCTATAGATATTAACTCGTCGTCAATCCTGTAAAGTAAGTCATATTCTTATATGTGCGTCCGTATTTACGACCACACACACACACACACACACACACACATATATATATATATATATATATATATATATATATATATATATATATATATATATATATACATACATGCAACAAAGGCTAAAAATAATGGAAACCTTATTAACACTTCCGCTGCTAACTACGGAGATCTTCGTTTTTCTTATCTTGCTCCGGCTGGCTAAGTACGGAAACCTACGTTTTTTTGCATACCGCTGGTATGAGTGTCCGTTGCGCCATCTATCGTAAAATCACAAAGGACAATGCTTCAAAAGATATCATGTGTATACCCATTACTGATCTGGTATATCCATGAAAATGGAATGCCGTAAAACATACTGGTGCCAGTTTTCTGTGTAATAAAATATGTAGGCATATTTGGCGAAATTTGGCATTTTCTTTAAAAATGGCTGGCCGGATGGGGGCAGCACTGGGCAAATGAGTAGCAGTGAAAGTGTTAATAAAAACAAACAAAAAAAAAACACTCAATAATATCATCAGTTAACATGGACACAATATCGTGTTTTGAAAATGAAAACATTATATAAATATTAGGTTGGTGCAAAAATAATGACGTAACAATGTCGTTTTTTGACGTTAAAACAAATACGTCAAAAACGATATTATTACGTCATTATTTTTGCACCAACCTAATACATACATACAACAAACAATTTCTTGTTAACAGTTAATATATTTCAACCTTGAAAATGGCTACATGTATTGCCGAAAGCGCTCGGATAAGAAGAACAATCACACAGTTTTTTATATAATTTAGTATCCGAAAAGAAAAAAGATATTAGATCACTTGAGAAATTGTATTAAACACTAAATCAAAGCACCTTGCCTGTAGTATTCAATGAAATGTACATATCTCTCTCTCTCTCTCTCTCTCTCTCTCTATATATATATATATATATATATATATATATATATATATATATATATATATATATATATATATATATAATCTCTTGGCTATGGCCTCATTGATATACTTAATGACCAGCTACTAGCTTCCGAGCACAGCCTTCTCTTAGTGTGACAGTCAATCTATGTTGCAGACAATTCCTTAGGTATAGTGGTGTTTGTTCAACACCGACAGAGTTCACTTGAGGGTTTATATTGCATTTATGCAGAATGAACAATAGTTACAGTTTCTTGGAGAGTTTAAGTCACAAGGCTTGGGTTTGTCCGTGGTGTTGTTTTCAGTCATTTTCCAATGGCCCCATACGCTGGAATCGCTTCCCCATGTCTATAACATCATGAAGTCATCTAAAAAATCGACTATGCTGAGATTTGAACCTGGGCGGCAATTGAACGTTCCAATCACGCGTCTAGGCGCCCATATATGCATATAGTAATATACGCATGCGTAGAGACTTACATATTAAGTTTACAGTCCAGAATCTATTCACTAAAAACGAAGTAATGACATCAGATATCAATCTACATCTTCAGGAGCCAAGAATTTACAGCTAAATCATGTTATGTTCCTTATTTCTTTAAACAGAATTTATATCACTGTTTCCGCCTGCCTGATTTAATGACGTCTGCGTGATTTTATCATTTCCTTTGGTGGCAACATCTAATTTCCAAACAACCCTTTTTATTTCTCAATGAAGGTCTATATTTCTTTCAAAGCTTTTAATTCTATAGTATAGTTCTCGATATTCTTCAACCTGCCGGAATGTTTTCGCTGTTCTCTCTAATTAAATAGGCTTTTTTAAACTTTCTGAAGAAAGTCTTCTGTTTTTGTAGCTTGGAACATTATTTCTTTACTTTCTGTTTAATTTATCAAACATGTCTGAAGTCTACGCTTGTTTCACGATGGCCAGGAATAATGAATACCCGGACAACAATTGCATCTTTTACACATCGAAGTTATAATGTCCAGAAAGTTCGAAATTTGAACGAGCTGAACTTTTAAATTTGAAAGGAAATTTGGTGATATTAGATCATAAATCGGGACATAGAAGAAAAACATTTCGGGAAATTTGGATCTTTGTGATCGTAAAAATCAAAATGGCGGTTTTTTCATTGATAACATTATTATTATATTTACTACCTAACTACCTCCTCGGCAATGTTTTAAAAAGCGATGATTAGAATTGTAATAAAATCTAAACATATGAAAGTGAACTTATATATTTCCTTTGTTCTTGAGAATTGACAACAAAAATAATAAACCCTATTTATTTATTGTATTTTTTATTGGAATGGTTGGCAAAATATCGACTAATTGCCAATCGATTCAAACTTTATACAATGGTAAATAATAAGGAATTCCTTAGAGTTGGTTCACATATTTTAATAATTTAGTAATTCTTTTTTTTATAAAGTTATGAACAAAAAATTGTTTTCATATTTATTTCTTTATAAATTGGTAAATGGTAGATATTGCATTTCACTAGTTTTTAGATTTTTGTAAATATAAAATTATTCTTTACATAAAAACAACTAATAAATAGTGTTTTATATATAGTGAAATATTTTGGTTGTAAATTCTCAAGAAAAAAAATGTATAAATTCACTTTCGTCATGTTTAGGCTTTATAATTCTATACCTTTTCAACTTCAAAATGATAATAATCAACCTCAAAAAGACTAATAAAAAATAATCAATTCCAAAATGGATTAATCAACTTCAAATTGGATCAATCAACTTCAAAATGGATCAATCAACTTCAAAATGGATTAATCAACTTCAAAATAGATTAATCAACTTCAAATTGAGAAAATTTCAAAAACCTCAAAACAATTAACTTCAAAATAAGAATAAACAACTTCAAATTGGAATAAGCAACTTTAAATTGAGATATTTTTTTTTTGGTAAATTGAAAATTATTTTTTCAATTAATTTACTCCATGAGTAAGAAAATTGACTGTTCGTCTTCATTATATAGATGAAGAAAAAAAACAAAATAGAAACAACTTAGAGGCCAAGAAAGCATTGGGTGAGCCTACAGTAAAAGTAGGAGAAAGTCTCGTATGGGTAAAAATGATGATTGCTGACGAGGTTGCTGATAAGAGTGACTCTAGGGGAGGAGCAAGAAAATATAAAATTACGCAAGAACAAAAGAATTTTATGGCCGAATTAATTGAAAACTCTCCTAGGGTCACTTTTCAAAACATTGTAAATAAGTTGGTCGAAAAGTATGAGATTCGTGTGATGAAAGAATGCATAAGAAAGCACTTGGACTCCATGGCCTTTACTTTAAAAGCGGTTCATTATGAACCAGAAGCTGCCAATAATAATGTCAATAAGGCGAAACGTAAGGATTATGCAGTAGCTTTATTAGAATTTCAGTCCCAACGTGTGCCAATTTTTTATATGGATGAAACCAATTTTAATCTCCATATTTCAAGAAGAGAAGGTCGCTCTAAAAAAGGCACGAGATGAACTACAGTCGCGGCCGGATCCAGGGGAAATAACATCCATGTTATTGGATGTATTAGTAATAATGGATTAATTCATCATAAAATTAAGAGGTTCTTTCAAAAAAGAGGATGCGAAAGAATGGACCAGGGAGTGCCTTAGAAAGGCAAATGAAATTTATGAAAGGGGAGTTGTTTAGTTATTGATAACGCCCATTGCCATACTTCAATTGAAGACGTTGTGGAGGAGGATGAATTTAGGCAACACCAAATTTTCAGACTTGCCCCCTATAGTCCGATGTTAAATCCCATTGAAAAGGTTTGGTCAGTCATTAAAGCTGACGTAAAAAGAAGTATGGCAGACTCAATTGTTGGGATTTTAAGAGGTGATGGCCAGGGATCTTTAACTACTAAAGAATTCCGCCTTAGCAAGTTAGAAGCGATGATCTCCGAGGCAATTAATAACATTTCCCCTGAGACTTGCACTAACTTCGTATCTGGAATATAGAGATTACTTCCCTCTGTAATTAACTTAGATGATATAATCTTTTAAATAAATTTCTTAGCAAAGTTTATATTTTTGCATATCCCTTTTAAGTAAAAATAAAAGAATAAATATTAAATTTATTAGTATTATATTAATTCTCAATTTGAAGTTGATTATTTCTCATTTTGAAGTTGTTTTCCAATTTGAAGTTGATTAATCCATTTTGAAGTTGATTAATCCATTTTGAAGTTGAATAATCCATTTTGGAGTTGATTAATTTTTTTACCTGAAAATAAGTCCATTGAAATTGATTATTATCAGTTTGAAGTTGAAAAGGTATAATCATCGCTTTTTAAAATAGCAAACATTTCCGAGAGTGGGAGATAGTAAAATAATATCAGTGTCAATGAAAAAACCGTCCTATTGGCACAGCGCGTTTTGGCGGGTAGGAAGGTCCAAGTCTGCCAAGATTTTCATTTGAAAATAAACATTATATTAAACGCCCTTTTCAAAGTAAGCGTTATATTAAACGCTTATATTTAGTGGATAAGTGCGTTTGAGTAGACAAACTCGACTTTTTAAAATTAACATCTACCGACATAGAGACTGAAAATCTCATTAAAGAAAACCTGTCTCTCGAAAAGAATTGAAACTGTATTCCCTTTAATACAAGAAACCTGGTGTGCTTTACCACTCAGCTAAGCAAAATCATTATAGCAAGGCGAGCCTCAATTATCCCATATTTCTTTCCTGTAACGACTTCTCGTAGCTAAGTGGCAAAACACGCCTAGTTCGAAAATAGTTCTTCTGGCTTAAGGGAATATATATTTGATCCCTATCGAGAGGCACATAAGAATTTCGATCTCTAGAGCGGTAGATTTTAGTTTTAAAGTTTTCAAAAGGAACAAGACAAAATTGTCTGGTTAAACAGGTGTACCCACTAAATATACCTGTTCATAATCATTAGAAATAACCTATGATTAATAAATCAATTAATGCATATATATATATATATATATATATATATATATATATATATATATATATATATATATATATATATATATATTATGTATTTAGGCAGGCATCCTCTTTTATACATGTTTCGTTAAAGACGACTGAAAAGGTACTGCGATTAAACTTTTTTTATTTAATTTTTCTTGTGTTCGTACAGCTATTTTCTTTTCGGACACAAAGTGTGTAAAAACTGCCCAAAAGTTCTACATTTCTGAGGGCTTTCGGCTATATTTTACCCGTTATCAAGGATGATTTTAGTTTACTTTTACTGAAAGTATGTGTTTGTTATGTTTGCAGAGTTGTAGGGATATTTTATTTTCCAAATATGGTTAGCACATTGTAGCCGTACTCATAGTTAATGCTATAGAGTGTTGACTTTTTCTTTTTAATTATTAGGACTTCCATTACTTTTAATCTTTTTTTAACTGTAGATGGGATTATTATACTTGTATTTTATACTATTATGTTTTGGATGGAGTCTGGTAATGTTTCTGTGTATTTAAATGAGTTCTAATGGAGCTGTGGTCGGATAGGTGTAACGTAAGCTGTCTGGATAGTCATGTAGTAGTGTGATCGATGTAGTTATTTATGAGTTTGGTTTGATCAGGAACACAGTTCCTTAATGGGCATTTGAACTCGTAAATAATGTTGGTTCTTTGTAGTTTTAATTCTACGAGTGTATTGTTATTTTTTTTTTTTTTTGATAAGGTTAGCTGCTTTAAATTTTTTGTAATAAGTAACTGATTTAATTTTCTTGTTCTGATCGACTGGGATAGCGTATTCCTTTATGATATTTCTAAGTGAAGAGTTATCTTGCTTATAGTTGATGTGTATTTGGCTTTTGTAGAAGATGTTAATGTTATTGTTTTTGTCACAAGAAAAATTAAATAAAAAGCTTAATCGTAGTACCTTACCAGTCGTCTTTAATGAAACACACACATACATATACATACATACATACACACACACACACATGTGTGTGTGCGTGGGTGTGTGTGTGGAAACTGAGGTCAATACCAAGCGGTGATTGTCTGATTCATGCTTGAACGCAATCTTTAGGCCATGTGTGTCGTGTTTTGCCTCGACTATTTATATATGCTGGTTAACGGTTATTGGGTAGGAAATAGCAGTTATGTTTCAAATTATTCTAGAAGCTATTGAGTATTAATAACTGTGGACCTGAATCCGCTTATGTTGTATGTATTTTATGTTGTTGTTAACTTTGTATTCGTTATGTATTATTCATTACCGAATTATTTGTTATTGGTTCTTATTTTTTTATTTTCTTGTGTTTCTGTCTGCATTCGTAGTTTGCTAATTTGCGTATTATTTACTTAAGTTGTTTATTTATATATTCAAATTTATTATTTATTTGTTTATTTACATTACGTACTCTCTTGTAATCAATCATGATAACATGCCAGCGATGAGATATTCTTTGTCAAGACGATAACTGACAAAGAGGTAAGAACAAAGTTGATGATTCAAACCTCGTTTCAAAGATAGCCATGTTTTGCGAGTATGAACAAATTCAGTCAACTTTCAAATATAAATTTCCCGTGCAAACAAAGGTCAACCTGTAACACAGAATCACCTTTTTCTTTACCTGCACACTCTTCAGGAGGCTTGATTGTAAAACTGGATTTAATTTCAAACTCATATTTCCCTTAAAGACATGATTTTATGGTATAAACTTATTTTACTTTGATCGGTTGTTTTATTTTTACAATTGCAAGATAAACTATATATATATATTGGTTTAATTTGTTTTACAACATATCAACCTCAATGGTTTATTTAATGCCGACAAAATTTTTAATGCTGGTAATATGTTTTCCTTCAAAAATCTATTTCTGCGAATATTTTTACTTGAAGAAATCCATAGCTGGTAGTATTTTTTTTCAAAGAATATATAGCTGTTTGTATTGCTGGTATTTTTTTAAAAAGTATTGCTGATAATAATTTTCCCTTCAAAAATTATTGCTAGTAATATATTTTTTTTTCAAAGTATTTCAAGTATTAAAACCTATTTTTACACGTTTGGGTGTTAACTATTTGCCCATAGCTGGGACCCTAACAGGTGCTACCACCCCGGGTCAGGGTGGACCTGGAAACACCAGCAATTAAGAGGTGCTTCGACGCTCCTCAAAACCTCCTGATCAGAGACCTTGCTGTTGGACGTATTTTATCGTCATACTCAGGACGGGTTATATATATAATTGAATTTATCCTGCTTCCGAGGTATTTGAAAGATTCCATATACTTGAGTATATTTCGGTGTCGGGCAAGCTTGATGAATAACTTTAGTTTTCTTAACGCTGATGTCCAGTCCGAATGTCTTTTATGTCACAGAAAACCGGTTGAGTAAATTTTGAGCTTCCTCTAAAGAGTTATCGAAAAGGGCAGGGTCGTCTTCAAAAAGTAGATCCCTTTAACACTGGTACGTAGAAGTGTTTTAGACTTAAACCGCTGATGGCTAAACAATCCTCCATCAGTTCGAAAATGAAATTTAACGCTAATTTTTTTATCACGAAAAACATACCCCAGCATCACCGAGAAGAATAGTGCAACTAAAACAGGGACCATAACACAGCCTTGCTTAGTTCCAGTGTCATGAAATGGATCAGATCGCTCACCATCACTTATAACACTAGCTTGCATACCGACATGCAACGAAATGATGACATTTAACATCTCAGGTATACCAAATTTTTTTAAGAACGTTCCAGAGTGCTTCTCGGGGTTACAGGCCTTAGTAAGGTCCACGAATACCATAAATAGATCCTTGTTTCGCTCACGAACCTTCGCTGCAACCTGACGAAGGGCAAAAATCATGTTGATAGTGCCACGACCGGAGCGAAATCCACACTGAGATTCAGGGTAGATGGTGTCGACAATGTGTTTTATAATTCTGTTCGGGATGAGCCATGGTAAGTTTTTCCGCTGATACACAAAAAAGTGAGATGCCCCCTATTGTTATCGCATACCGTTTTAAGACCTTTTTTCTTGTAGAGGTGTTGCACGGAGGCATTTTTGAAGTCCTAAGGAGCATGGTCTGATCTCCAAATTTGGATCAACGGATCGTGCAGTAGCTTACAAATGTATGCTTTCCAGATTTTAACCAGGATAGCACCCTCACCAGAAGCTTTTACTGACGATAGAAAATATATATGATAGAAACTTGCAATTCCTGAAAAGTGGGTTCCAGAGATAACTCAAGAATTTCAGGATGTTGTGATATAGCCGACAGAGCTTCATCATCTGTGACTGAGGTGCTGTTGAGCACTGTTTCAAAATGATCTTTTCAGCACTGAAGCATGCTTCTTTATCAGTTAGGCTAGAAATGGAGAAACACCATGCTTTTGAGGACAATACAACGCTTTTTAAACTATCAAAAAAAAGAAAAAAAGATTCTGAGTGCCTTTTATCAGCATCCATTTGGAGTTGAGCAGACTTGGCTGACCACCAATTCTCTTTCATTTGTCTGAGGCCACGTTGTACTCTTGCTTTACACCTTTTGGAGTTGGCTTGTTTTGACTGACAGTTTTTGTAATTTATCCAGATCTTATGATACTTATGCATTTCATCAATCAATTTTTGGACTTCTGTATCATTTTCATCAAACCAATCTTGATGTTTATGCAATGGAAATTCGAGAACTTCCAGAGAGGCAGCATGAGTTGCTTCGTGCAATGTCTTCCATGATGATTCAACATCAGCGGTGATATTAACTGCCCGGAGAGAGCAGTGTCCAGTTTATCAAAAAGATCGGCTTGCATTTGATGTTTTGTCAGCTATTAGACATAAACGCGTTTTGGTACAGATAACATTTGTAACCGTTTGTGTTTAGGACGACACAACTGCAGAGCAGGGTGTGGTCAGAGAGGTAACGTGTGGCATGAAAAGAGCGTGTGATGAGAAAGTCTCGAACATCTCTCTGCTTGGTGATGCAGTCAGTAAGATGCCAATCTTTCGATTTGGGATGCATCCTTGAGGACTTGCGGCAGCTGGACTGCTGAAACAGAGTATTTGTGATACTGAGAACAAAGTCTCTATACATAGAGAGTAATTGCCGACCATTATAATTCATTCGCCCAAGACCGTGACAACCAGTGACACCTTTCCACGTCTGATGGTCAGAATCAACAGGGGCGTTGAAGTCCCCCAAGAGAACTAATTTATTTATATGATCACGCGTAGATATTACATTCCGAAGTTGATTGTAGAAGTGATCTTTTACGTGCTCAGTACCTGTTCATGGTCAGAATAACATTACAACTAATTAACAATGCACTAGTTTCGTGATCAAAAGGTCGATTTTGAGTGTCATAATTCTATCAGAAACAGACTTAGACAGAGAAGGTAATGAATTCGCAATCTTTGATTTGATAACGAAACCTACACCCGATTGTCGCGGCTCGTTTTCATCATTCCCAGACAAGAAAAAGGTGTACCCTCCTTTTCTCCCCACCAGTTGTGATACACCAGGAAGAATAGTTTCACTCAGTGCGGCTATATCAATGTCGCATTACTTTAGCTTCAACGTGACCAGAGCTGACTTTCTTTCTGGCGCTGAGTTATCCTGGAGAGTTCTTACATTCCAAGAGACAAGATGAAGTTGAGAATCTTTCATAGCATTTTCCGGATGACGATCAGGCACACGCTGCGGTTCCGTGGTACATCCGATGTTCAGACTGCTTCACTTAATGTTCCAGAGCCGTTATTGCTATTGGTCTCTGCTATATCAGTTACTTTCATAGAGTGCTGTTTGCCAATTAGGGCTTCGGCCATGCATGGTTATTGTTGGATTTTTGTGGAAGTAATTAGATGTAGTTGACAGAAAACCCAATACAATCATTTGGTGAAGTTTTTGGATCTGTCGATAACAAAGTAAAGGTTCAAAAGACTTGCCACAGAAATTCCGAACGACAGCCGTCATGTGTTACTGATGCGGCATTTAACCTCTCCTCATCGCAGTCAATACCAACTGGTACACGCCTCTCGGCGGACACGTACAATATAATGACCGGGTGAAGCTCACATGAGTTTTCCATCTCATCTGAAGTCTTTTTATCGTGAAACCAACACTAAAAGGATTGCTAACCAAATCTCAGAGAAACTTTTTTACCCTCATCTAGGGCAGCTATTTCGCGCCAGATCTCAACCTGGTACGTTACATAGCTCCACTAAATATATATATATATATATATATATATATATATATATATATATTTATATGTGTGTGTATGTGTATAAACATTTTTTTTCAGTCGAGATGCAGCCGCATCAAAACAAGTATTCATCTTTGTAGTAAGTTGTTTTTGTCCGTATATTAAAACTATAATATATACAAATCCGTCTCTCTCTCTCTCTCTCTCTCTATATATATATATATATATATATATATATATATATATATATATATATATATATATATTCGAACAAATTTTGATTAAAAAAAAAACCGTCGGGGTTCGTCTGTTTAATTGTTTATTTTTTCAATATTCGAATATTGTGTTAGGAAATTCTGGATAAATTTCAATTACGAGCATTATACTTAACAGACTATTGGAAAATTGAAAAAATACAATAAACAATGAAACAGACTTTGCGGGTTCTTTTTAACCAGACTTCTTTAGATGAATAATTGCTGCCTACACGCACGCACACACACACACACACATATATATATATATATATATTGCATAGTATTAGTGTGAGTTACTCTTCTGTCTTGGTCTCTTTGTTGGATGCACCGGACCCTTTACAAATTTTGCCTCGGCGGGTGTCTGTCTTTTTCTGTTTTTTCTTTTCTTTTTATGTTTGCTTTCTCTTCTCGTATCGGTTATTCTTTTCTTTTGTCGTTTCATATTGTTTCGTCTAGCAACTCAATATATATATATATATATATATATATATATATATATATATATATATATATATATATATGCATGCTTTTGTGTGTGTATGTGAATTTCTACAGAATTAATGTTTTTTTTAATTTACTGAGACATTTTTATTACTTCCAACGCTATTAGAGTAGATACTCGTATTTGAAATAGACGTCATATTTTTACTTTGAACAGTATTTATTACATTTGTCAGTTTGTCCGAGAGCACATTTATTTGATTAATTCACACGCTGATAGGCATAATTCACATTGTTTAAACTAAAGATAAATTGGGCCGTCTAATTCAAACACGAGTATTCAGTACAATAACTTTTGAAGTGGTATATATATATATATATATATATATATATATATATATATATATATATATAAAATATATATATATATATATATATATATGTGTGTGTGCATGTGTGTGTGTGTTGTGCTGAAAGTTTTTCAGCCCTACCAGGAAGGTCAAACAAAAATTTATATATATATATATATATATATATATATATATATACATATGTGTATATATATATATATATATATGTGTGTGTGTGTGTGTATGTGGGTTTGTGTGTGTTTGTGAGTTTATGTGTGTGTGTTTGTAAATTATTTTCAAATAAGATAGAATATGTCTGTAACTAAATGAATAAAAGTCAAGAAGGGAGAACTATTTTCAGCCAAAGCGTTTCGTTCTCTGAAAGACTTTATCAAAGCAGATGCAAGGATACACGAATATATATATATATATATATATATATATATATATATATATATATATATATATATATATATATATATATATATATATATATATGCACACGTGTGTGTATGTATTTATGTATGTGTTTGTGTACGTATATAATTTGATGTTAAATATCGGCACATGGACTTCATGGACTGGTCAGCATACAGTGAGAAGTAAAGATAGATAGATAGATAGATAGATAGATAGATAGATTGATAACGTCGTAAAGATTTTGATACAAAGTTTGGCAATACACCCAAATACATTTATCGATGCATTTGTCTATGTGTGTGTGTGTGTGTGTGTGTGTGTGTGTTTGTGTATATATATATATATATATATATATATATATATATATATATATATATATATATATATATATATATATATATATAAGACAAGGAAAAGCTATACATGTCCGACGCGTTTCGTCATCTGAAGGGCTTTATCGAAGCAAATGCAGGATTTGTTTGTTTCATGTTTTTATATACAAGATCAAGGTTGTCATTGATTTATCAAGGCTTTTTAATTTGAGAACATTCTTAAATATTCATCAGGTGGCTGAAAGGTCAGTCAAAACATGAGGCGGACATAAAGTGTCATAATTAAAAGTCATCTTTTGGTTCACCTTTCAACCACCTGATCGATACTTATGAACGTCTATGTATAGTTTTTCCTCTTGTCTTCTCATTCATATATATATATATATATATATATATATATATATATATATATATATATATATTAATATATATATATATCTGTATATATATATATATATATATATATATGTATATAGTTATTTTCTAAGCGTAGCTTAGATGTGGTACAAGGCCAAAAGTATGGGGCACCTAGTGAGGCATATATACACATATATATATATATATATAATTATTTATTTAAAAATATGATTCCAATACGCTACATAAGAGTTCTCATGTTTCAAAACAAGAGCCGAAAACGTCAATATAATTATTTGAATTAAATTGAATTAAAGTACTTAGCTCTGTTCCATCTTCAAGTGAAATTTTTTGGGAACATTCCCAAAAAATTTGGAAGATTCCAAAAAAATTTGGAAGATTCCCAAAAAATTTGGATTTGTGTAGATTGCGTGTATTGGTGTTATTATGGAAGTGGGGGGGGAAATCGTCGTCGTGATGTCACTCATGCTAACGCAAACATAGATGCATTTCCGTACACCCGATGAGGTACGCAGACGCACATACACACGCACTGACCCGCCGAGTCTCATACAAACTTAAACATATGTGGACAGTATGAGACTTGATATATGTATGTATATGTGTGCTGTTGTCTACATACATACGTATTTAGTTGCTGAAATTGAAAAATGGTATGTCTAGCGAATATTTCTCGTGAATGTATACATGTCAGCATTCAGAGCATTTTTCTATTCTTTCGCTGAATAATATTTCCTCACACGTACGTATATACGTGTGGTGCGGTCTGTGTAAAATTATGATAGGTAAAAATTGCTATTATTTCTAATTTTTTAAGGGTGATTTATTATTATTTTAAAGCTGGTTATTTGGTTGATTTTGATGACTGCGTATATGTAACTGGTAGAAATTGCAGTTCGTAATCCTTATTAGTTTTTATTTGATGGTATTAAATATGCTGGCGAGGAGGGGAATTAATTTACGTTAATAATTATAGCGGATTGATATGGTAATAGTAGATATGATGTGGTAGTAACGGTGTTGGGGGATTGGTGGTAATGAAATGTTAGTAGCTAATAATTATTGTAAAGTGATAGAAGTGATTAATAATGGCGGTGGAATGATAATAACAATAAATGTAATTATTGTGATGGTAGTTTGAAATAAAGAGTTTTTTTTTTATCTGTTTGGCATAAATTCTGATAATAGGTATTTATTCTCATGCCTACATTTGGAAATTATCTCTGATCTTTTGTTTAGTAAATTCTTTTGCGGGGTATGGGATATTATTGCTACTTTTTCGTGTAGGCAAATAGGCATTTTTGTAATGTTGCTGTAGGCAGGTGCCTTTTTCAATATTTTCCAGCTTATTTTTGGTGTAATATTTCTGTCTTTTAGCTGCCATATGTATGTGGATAGTGTATTACTGTTCGGCTATTTTCTGTTGGTGAATGAAAGGTGGTTGTTTTTCCTCTTCTTGAATGGAGCCTCAGTGGCACCGATGTAGTACATTGTTCTGTTGTTTGCACTTACCTTAGCTTTATATATTGTATTCGTATGTTGGCAATTTACCTGGAGTGGACATGTTCTATTTCTGCAGTTGCATTTTGGATCCTTGGTTTAATTTTTGTAGGTTGTCACTTTTTTGTTGTGGGTTTTTATTATTTATGTTATATTTTTTGTGCAGCTGTATCTGATTTTAAAGTTATTTTTGCTGAATAATATCGCTATATATATATATATATATATATATATATATATATATATATATATATATATATATTAAGTTGAAGAATGTATTTCTGTTGAATATTTTATATATATATATATATATATATATATATATATATATATATATATATATATATATATACATAAATTCCCAAGAGGATAGAGTCAAGGTAGAACTCAATGTCCAGGACATAGTAAGATTATAATATGGTTATAATTTATTACATTGGAATTGTAATCACGATCCAATTCATCAGACCTACAAATTCCAAAAGCTTTTTGAATTTGTAAGAGGAATTGGATCGTGATTACGATTGCAATGTAATAAATTATAACCATGGAATATTAGTGTTTGAGCCTTTTATATTATCTCTCTCTCTCTCTCTCTCTCTCTCTATATATATATATATATATATATATATATATATATATATATATATATATTCTTGTATGTGTGTGTACATTCTGTGTTTGTGAATATTAATGTTTCTTTTTACAGTTCGGTTCACACTGTAAAAGTCCCAGAGGTCACTTTAGGTAGAGGGTTTTGTTAAGGGGTACTTTATATGGATACGATAAGAAGATAACGGTTTAATCTAGACAGACAAGTTAGGGTTGTAGTCATCGGAAAAACATCCTATTGTGAGTCTGTTCCACAGGGCAGAGGTTTGCTGGAAGAAGCTGTTTGAGTGGAAATTTCTTCTTGCCGATGAAATACGTAGGGAAAGTGAGTAGTTTTCAACTATGTAAGTGTCATGGCGGGTATTGGACGTTAAGGTTAGACCTGGGGGTACCAAGGCTCGTTGTTCGTCCGAGTACGTTCCATGGAAGTAGCGATAGTACAGTGAGAGATTCGCCACATCTCGCCTGCGAGAGAGAGAGAGAGAGAGAGAGAGAGAGAGAGAGAGAGAGAGAGAGAGGAGGGAGGGAGAGAGAGAGAGAGGTTGCAGGGTGGAAAATAATTCTTCTTCAAGGACTCGGAGAGGCTTTTGAACTCACGACTGGAAAAATGAAAACGAGGAAACTCCATCCCAAATATGACAACAGTACTCCATTTTGGGACCGATCAGGCTCTTATAAATGTCGAGGATAGCATGAAGCGTCAGATATTTCTTTTAAATATATAGTTATACATATATTTATCGATATCTACCTAACAAGCAAGCGTTTTATAAAAATATGTAAGTTTGATTGAATTTTTTATAGGTATATATGTATCCATAAACACACACTCTCACTCTGTCTCTGCCTCTATCTGTCTCTCCTTCTCTCATACAAACATATATATATATATATATATATATATATATATATATATATATATGAGGGTTTTCTGGATTGTATGAATATGACGTACGTGAATTCATTCAGAATTATTTTCTTGTGACGATGCTAAAAGGAATGTCCTATTTCACTTAAGCACAAACATTTTGTTCGGTTGTAATATTTCTTAGCGATGCACTCAAACTTAAAACCATTAGAATCGGGCATCAATTCTTATCACGCTCCTCATTCTGTTCTTCGCCAAATGGACAATTCACTGAGACAGTGCGAGCCAAGGAATTTAGAACCAACAGCAGACACTATCAGCTCGAGTGTAGACTTACTGTGTCAGACTAATATCAGTCGATCGCCTTCATTTATTGCTGTTCTAGACACGAGGCAAAAGAGAAAGTAAGAATTAAACTGACACCAGTCGCTATAATTCGACGCCAGAATTAGATGCATTGGCAAATGCCAAAATATTGGGGATATTAAAATGTCAGTAGAAATTTATATTCGAAATTCTCTCTTTCGAGACAATTGGACTTGCTAACTTGAAAACGTAACAATTTCGCCGAATTATGGAGTTTCGCTAATTTTAATAAAATAAAACCGAAACCAAGTCGAAGTTTGCTAATTTATACATATTGTTTAAATAGATAGACAAATGCATAGATAAATGTATTCAGATGTATTGCCAAACTTTCTATCAAAATCTTTAGGACGTTATCTATCTATCTATCTATCTATCTATCTATCTATCTATCTATCTTTACTTCTCACTGTATGCTAACCAGTCCATAAAATCCATGTGCCGATATTTAACATCAAATTATATACGTACCCGAGCACATACATAAATATATACACACACGTGTGCATATTATATATATATATATATATATATATATATATATATATATATAATTGCTGATACCCCCTGAAAAGTGGACTAACAGATCTGACTACAAAACTCTGAAGTCTGGATGCTGATGGTAATATCAATCAACTAAAAGACAAACTTTTACTCATAATAATCCCATATATATATATATATATATATATATATATATATATATATATATATATATATATATATATATATATAATTGTTGATACCCCCTGAAAAGTGGACTAACAGATCTGACTACAAAACTCTGAAGTCTGGATGCTGATGGTAATATCAATCAACTAAAAGACAAACTTTTACTCATAATAATCCCATATATATATATATATATATATATATATATATATATATATATACAAAATAGCGCACGTCGAGTGCTGGTGTTAATAACATAGTAATCGATATAATATCTCGCACCTCTTGCCTGTGGAACTCCCTTGCCTTTTCCTGTTTCCCTGATAGCTATAATCTCCACCTATTCAAATGTAATGTCAATAGACATCTCCAATTGCCTTGATCTATCCATTATCCTTCTCTTCATCTTTTCATCCATCACTCCTATCTGCTTCAAATCTTATGTAACCCCTTGCGTGCTAGTGGCTTCCTGCCTTGCTTGGGATGAAATGCTTAAAAAAATGACAGAGCTCTAAATGATACATTTATAAACAGATATTTTCCTCAGCAGTAACATGACTCTGAGTTTCATGAACAACGCAATCTTCAGGTGTTGGATGGAATCTCAATGTAACACCTGAGCTTTACATGAAACTCGAAGTTATGTTACCAGTTATGCTACAGGTGGAAAAATGTATATATACAAATCTTGAAATTAATAACCCTTGCGTGTTCGCGCGCACACACACATACGCGCGTGCGCACAAACACACACACACATATATATATATATATATCTGTGTGTATGTTTGTGTGTGTATGTTTGTGTGAGTGTGTGTAAAGAGAGAAAGTGAATGAAGCAATGTGAGCAGAGAAATCAAAACTGCATAGTGACCGAAAATATCATGCGTTTGTCATTCGCCATGAAGTGTTGATTTTCATGGCCACACCGTTTATATGTACATGAATGATTCATGTACTTGAAGAAATATTTGAACAATGTATATATATATATATATATATATATATATATATATATATATATATATTACTAGAACAAGTCCACATGTTATGGACACCATAAATAGAGCGAAGTCACTGCACATGCATTAAACTTAATTCATATGTATTAAAAAATGTATATTCATATATATATATATGTGTGTGTATGTCACCACGAAATGTATCTTTAATGTATTAGACATCCGACAACAATCATTTTCCCCCTTCCACTCACACCTAGTTTTAATATTAAAAAAAAACTCTATGTTAAATTCACTCGTATATTACCCCTCTCTTTAGAACTAACATTCGTCACACACTCTCATACTTACACTCTCTTTAAAGTCTATTTTTATTTCCGGAGTGGGTTTTTTTCAGTTTTCTTTTTGAATTTGTAGTTCTGATGAATTGGCTCCTATTTACGATTACAATGGAATAAATTATGACCATGGAATATTAGTGTTTAAGCCTTTTTATTATATCCTTACTCTGTCCTGGACATTGAGTTCTTCTATTCAAAAAAATATACATGTGTGTATATGCACCTGTGGATTTTGCATATATATGTATATTTACCACTAATATTATCTATCTATCTATCTATATATATATATATATATATATATATATATATATATATAATGATTTTGCATGTATCACATTTTTTATCGTCCCTGAAGAGACAGTTATATACAGAATAGCTAATTGTCAATTTGTACTCAATGAACTCTTCTCGTAACGTAAAAAAATCATTCTGCCTGACGATATATAAATATAATCCTAAAGAAAGACATTAGTTTCCTTTAATATTCAGTAACAGAGAAAAGAAATGCTGCAAGTTTTTCATCATTTATTAGTACACTGCGATTACAGAATTAATTAAACATGACAACACAGGTGAACTAATATCTATCTATCTATCTATCTATCTATCTATCTATCTATCTATCGTAATGCCGAGATTAGCGAAAGAGGAAAATGTGGAATTCATTGATTGAATAGTAAGTATTATTAAGCGGTTGAACTTGATATAATCTTTTCTCTTAAAATAGTTTTTTTTTTCAGGAAAAATAGTCGTCTGAAGTCTATTAATTGTTAAAGCTCTTTTTATCATTGATCAGTTTTGCTTTCATAATCTTTTGTAGTGTAAGAAGACATCAGGAAAAATAGGCTTCTGAAGTCTATTAATTTTTAAAGCTCTTTTTATCATTGATCAGGTTTACTTTCCTAATCTTTTGCAGCATGAAAAGATATCAGGAAAATTAGGCTTATGAAGTCTATTAATTGTTAAAGCTCGTTTTATCATTGATCAGGTTCCCTTTCATAAACTTTTGTAGCTTAAGAAAACAGCAAGAAAAATAGGCTTCTGAAGTCTATTAATTGTTAAAATTCTTTTATCATTGATCGAATTTCCTTCTCTAATCTTTTGTAGTGTAAGAACAGATCAGGAAAAATAGGCTTCTGGAGTCTATTAATTGTTAAATCTCATTTTATCATTGATCAGTTTTCCTTTCTTAATCTTTTGTAGCATAAAAAGACATAACGAAAAATTGTCTTCTTAACTGTATTAATTGTTAAAGTTCTTTTATCATTGATCAAGTTTCCTTTCATAATCTTTCGTAGTGTAAGAGGACATCAGGAAAAATAGGCTTTTGAAATCTATTAATAGTTAAATCTCTTTATCATTGATCAAGTTTCCATTCTTAATGTTTTGTAGCATAAAAAAGAAATCAGGAATAATAGGCCTTTGTAGTCTATTAATTGTTAAAGCTCTTTTTATCATTGATCAGGTTACCTTTTCTAATCTGTTGTATCTGAAGAAGAAATCAGGAAAAAAGGCTTCTAAAGTCTATTAATTGTTAAAGCTCTTTTTAACATTGATCAGGTTTCCTTTCCTAATCTTTTGTAGCGTAAAAAGACATCATGAAAAATAGGTCTCTGAAGTCTATTAATTGTTAAAGCTCTTTTTAAGATTGATCAGGTTTACGTTGCTAATCTTTTGTAGCATAAAAAGACACCAAGGAAAATAGGCTAATCTTTTGTAGCGTAAAAAAACTTCAGGAAAAATAGGCTTCTGTATTCTATTAATTGTTAGAGCTCTTTTTATCATAGATCATTTTTACCTTCCTAATCTTTTGTAGCATAAAAAGAGATCAAGAAAAATAGGCTTCTGCAGTCTATTAATTGTTGAATCTCTTTTTAACATTGATCAGTTTTCCTTTCTTAATCTTTTGTAGCGTAAAAAGACACCAGGAAAAATAGGTTTCTGTTGTCTATTAATTATTAAAGCTCTTTTTATCATTGATCAGTTTTGCTTTCATAATCTTTTGTAGTGTAAAAAGACATCAGGAAAAATAAGCTTTTGAAGTCTATTAATTGTTAAAGCTCTTTTTATCATTGATCAGTTTTCCTTTCATAATCTTTTGTAGTGTAAGAAGACATCATGAAAAATAGGCTGCTGAACTCTATTAATTGTTAAATCTCCTTTCATCATTGATCTATTTTCTCTTCTTAATCTTTTGTAGCATAAAAAGACATCAGGAAAAATAGGTTTCTGATGTCTATTAATTGTTAAAGCTCTTTTTATCATTGATCAGTTTTGCTTTCATAATCTTTTGTAGTGTAAAAAGACATCAGGAAAATAGCCTTCAGAAATCTATTAATTGTTAAAGCTCTTTTTATCATTGATCAGTTTACCTTTCCTAATCTTTTGCAGAAGAAAAAGAGATCAGGAAAAATAGGCTTCAGATATGTATTAATTGTTAAAATTCTTTTATCATTGATCAGGTTTCCTTGTTTAATCTTTTGTAGTGTAAGAAGACATCAGGAAAATAGGATTCTGAAGTCTATTAATTGTTAAACCTTTTTCTTTTATCATTGATTAGCTTTCCTTTCCTAATCTTTTTATAAAAAGAAATTAAGAAAAATATTCTTCTGTTAAATCTCTTTTTATCATTGATCAGGTTTCCTTTCCTAATCTTTTGTAGTGTAAAAAGTCATTATGAAAAATAGGCTTCTGATGTCTATTAATTGTTAAATCTCTTTTTATCATTAATCAGGTTTCCCTTCCTAATCTTTTGTAAATAGACATCTTGATTACATGCTTACTTTACCTCCATGTACCTGTGCTCTCCATTTTACTTGTTGCTACTTTGGAAGTCTTCAAGTGATGTTGACGTTGTTATTTTGTTATAATCTGTTATTTGTGATGCCCTGGCTCTAGCCGATATAATCAATCCATTTTGGATGTAATATAGGATCGGTTCACTTGAAGCCATTTTTAATCATTGATCCGAGAAAAGGTTATACTGTATTTATGGTTCTCTCTATGGGATATTTATCCCTCCTAGATATACAGTGCGGACATAGGTATGAAGATCATTTAAGGTCTGATACTGAGTGTTACCATCTCGTGTTTATTCCTATGCACACTTACTCTTTTTCTCCCTGCCTCCTTATTTAGGTTTATGTAGGAAAACTGGTTTAATGTGTATGCAGAAATATAGGTAATTTGGTGCATGAATTCATGTATACCTCATATAACATCAGAAACATCCAAATCGCGTAAAAGCATTAATAGTCAATCCCACAAAATGTTTAATATCATCTTGACACGATTGTCGTAAGCATAATTGAAAAATCCTTTAAATTATTCAGCTAGAAAGAGGACAGGTTAAAATCGTTATGTCTCAGCCCCACTGTAATCCCAAATGACCAATGATGAGAGAAAAAAATGATCATTCAAGCCTTCAGAAATGTTACTCTTACTTTCATCTTCAACGTCCATTCAAGAACCATCAAGAGAACGGTGAAGAATTAAAAAAAAAGAGCAAACCGTAGAGAGGAAAACTGTATCAGTAGGTCACAACAGGAAGAGGAATTATCATTTCAAGTTAGAGCTAAAGAGATCAATTAGAAAAGATTCAAATCAATCCACATTCGTTTGGCACATGACAGAGAAGTTTCAGCTATGACAGTTCAAAGAGCAGTGAAAAGACTTGACAAAGCAATCGTACGTGAAACCTGTGAGGCAACTTTCCACTCCAGAACAGAAAGTAAGAAAGTTAGAGAGGAGGAAGATCATTACGAATAAGTTGGAAAATATTCCTGGAATATATATATGTATATATAGGTAGGTTTTAGTGCTTGATTAGGATTTATTTTATATATATCATATAATATATATGCAAAAGAAAAGAAATATACAAAAAATGCAAATTATGCAAATCACACACACACATATGAATTGTACATTACTTACTTTTAGATAAATCATATCTATCTATCTATCTCTCTCTCTCTCTCTCTCTCTATATATATATATATATATATATATATATATATATATAGAAAGAACAGTAAGATATATAATCCGGTGTTCTTATAGATATTTTTATTTTTACAAAATAGTGCTCAATGTAAATTTACAGAGCATTAATATTATAAATTAATTGAATTAAAATATGTTTTTTTCGCCATATTTTAAATCAATTAATTTATAATATATATATATATATATATATATATATATATATATATATATATATATATATACGTGTGTGTGTGTGTGTATACATATATATATACATATATATATATATATATATATATATATATATATATGTATAGGAGTAGATAGGTTTGCTTGTAGCCCGGTTCACACTCCCCATGATTTGGGTTTATATTTCTTCTTATAAAATCTTCTCATTTTCTTTCATTCCAGTAACAACTGAATCTTTATTATGAATTATTATCGCCTTGCTTGGGATGAAATGTTTTAGAAACATGTATAACATTTGACATATGTTACTGCTTTGCTCGATTTAACGTTCATGTTTACAGTTATGTCTTCATGTTGTTTTCTCCCAATCCTCAAGCGGTAAAAGTGACCACATATTAAGTTCTTATGATAGTCTCTTGCGTGACATGTGCTACATAATATGTACCAGGTGGCCCTGGGAGTGGCGGTTAGTAAAATCTCTTTTACCGCTTGAGGATTTTTACACAAATCTTTTCACACTCACAAACACACCTGCGCATGCGCCACATCTTTCAGAAGAAGATAAATGTGCCTTGATCCTTAGATAATGGATCTTCAAAATTTCCTGTTCTTTGTATCTCTGAACTTATTTTATCTTTTTGTTATTTCTCTTCAAGTCCTTTCTGCCATCCATTTGCTCAATTTCACTGTTACACACGTTATATAATATGCAAAAGAAAAGAAATATACAAAATGTACAAATCATATATATATATATATATATATATATATATATATATGTGTATGTATAATACTCTACATTTAACAATCTATCTATCTATCTAACAATCTACATTGAACATCATCACTTGATAAGACACCAAAGCTGTTGAAACAAAATGGCTATTTTTGTAGTGATTTTATAACATATTTATGCTATAATTTTTAAATAAATAATTATATATATATATATATATATATATATATATATATATATATATATATATATATATATATATGTTTACTGTCGCTGTTGTCTCACAATTCTCAAGCGGTAAAAGTTACGAGATACTAAATTCTTATAATAGCCTTCGCGTGGTTTGCGATATATAATATGCAACAATGCAACAAGTGGTCCTGGGAGTTGCGGCTATTAACGTCACTTTTACCGTTTGAGTATTTTTTCACAAATCTTTTGTGATTGCGTTTATTTGTTAATATATATATATATATATATATATATATATATATATATAATATGAATGACAACTCTCACTTTCAACGTCTGAGGACCTAACAATTCAGTTTAGAGCAGAACCGCCACTCGATGCACACATGCATTGATTATAATGGTAAGAGCTTGAGTCGAAGAAGCCACATTTTTCAGAAGAACTAAAAGTGAAGTGTGCCATGTTCCCTTGATGATGGCTCTCCACTATTTTCTGTCCTTTGTAGTTTTTAATAAATTTTATCCTTTTGTTATTTCTCCTTAATCATGTTCCATCCTCCATTTACTCAATTTCATTGTTATGCGTTGTTTTCCTCTGTCCCTCTTGCTCTCAATCTGTCCTGTGAGTATCAGATTCCCCATGCCCTTCTTCCTCATTACGTGCCATAGCAATTTCAACTGTCTCTTCCTGATGTTAAGTTTCCTTTTTGTCTCCATTTTCTCTAAAACCTCGTCGTTTCTCAACTACTCGATCCACGTTATAGTCTGCATTATTCTGTAGAACGACATTCCCGTTACTTCAAGTCATCATTGAGGAGCATTCACTGCCATGTAGGAAGACAGATATCCCGTAACAGTTCAGTACTCTTTTCTTTGTTTCTAACGAAACTTTTCTGTCACTTAACACTCTGCTTAGATTTTGGAGTGCATCTTTAGCTATCACAGTACGTCTTCGAATTTCAGTATCGCACTTTTCATCCTCTGCCAGAACACTTCACAGATATTTAAATTTGTGTACTTGTTTGATTTTGGTACCTCCAATATTTAATTTTCATTTTGGGTTAATTCTTTTCATAACAACCGTGCATTCTGTCTACCTGCAGTTTTATCTTGAATCCTTTCTTCTTGCTTTCCTTCACTACAAAGCAATTTTGTAGTTTTCTTTCTGTGTCTGCGTTCAGCACTGTGTTATCTGCATATCTTATGTTGTTAAGATTGTGGCCGCCAATAAGGAATTTTCGTAGGACTTCTAATTACCTCGGAACGGTATCACTTATAGACTGAGAAGACATATCTTTGTCTTACATCCATTTCTTCCGAACTCCTTTTCTATCCGTATATGGGCGGTTTGTTGCCAGTATAGGTTCTCGATTATTCTAATGTCCTTCCCAAATATCAGCGTGTAACAAAATCTTTAAATAGCCCTCTTTATTGCCGAATCATATTCATATATCAGGAGTTTGTTCCACAAAGTAGCGCTTCTGAGGAGGAAGCTGTCCAATAATCTTCGTGTCATGCCTGTACGTGGTATAGGTCTAAATTGGCGTAACTAATGCATGTAGCTCCTTTGAAATATTTTCCATGGCGGTAGCGATAGATTAGCGAAAGGTTAGCGACGTTTCGTCTCCGGGAAAGGTATTGTCGGTTAGAAAACAATTCATCACTCACTCGGTCACGTAGACTGAAGACTGTAGAGCTCTAGCTCAGATAATAGCGGCACTAATCCGTTCGCTGGTTGGTTCTGGCTTTTGTAAAGATAGAACAGAGGAGGAATCAAATTCAAATTTGTTATGATTGTATAGATCGAGGAAGTGACCTCTCGGTTGTCCGCTCACAAGGTATAGGTTCTTCTTCTGAAGTGGTCCGAGTGGAGCATCCTTGAATGTGACACGATAGGGATGGTAAACGTGAGAGTGTGGGTTGTAGATGTGAAATTTATAACTTGTTGAACCAAGGATTGTGGCTCATCACAGCGAGTTTAGCGAGAGGTCTGTGACGTTTCGTCTGTGGGAAAGGTGTTGTAGAATGGAAAATAATTAATCCCTCTCAAGGTCGCGTAGACGCTAATGAACTCTGAAAAGAATAGAAAGTGAGGTTTGAGCAGCTTCGGGTTAAATATGCTAGTAATGCTCCATTTAAACCATAACTGAAATAAGAAAGATGCTTGCCTTTCCCAAGCTCATTAGTGCAAAATGCACGAAACAATATCGAACGAAATTTGCATTCTGCTTGTCAATTTTATTTTCCACACATCTCAACACGTAAATATATATATATATATATATATATATAATATTTGTGAATTTTTGCATGTGGAATGTGGGTAAATTATGTGCGTGAAGTCTTGGATAAATATTTACACATATTATGAAAGAACCTTTTTTGCCTTCCATCAGCATGGCTGATACTACCCACAAAGAGGCTAACATTTTGAAATGGAAAAATTATACTGAATCGATTGCTAGGTTTGCGGCCAGGAAACTTGGATCTCTGTGCAGTGCTAGATAATTTTTCACGCCAGAATCTATCTTAAACACTTATAAGTCTACCATTCGTCCATGCATTGAATATTGCTGTCACATATGGTTTTGTGATTCTGCTATGTATTTGTAGATCTTTAACAAAACCCAAAGAAGACTCTGCAATGTTATTGGTCCTGACCTGCCATCTCGGTTTCAGTCACTTTTCTACAGCCTTAACATAGCTTCCTTCTGCCTTTTCTGCAAATATTTTCATGCTAATTTTTCTGATGAACTTTTTCTCTTTTGTACCTAGACATAATGAATTTAAGCATATTACTAGGTTGGCGGCAAGGTCTCACCTTTTTATAGTTGAAATGGTTACATGTAACCGTAACAGTTTCTTTTCTCCTACTTCTCACTTGTGGAACTCTCTTCTGGCTTTATACTTTCAAATCAAGTTTGATCTTCAAAAATTTAAAGCCAACCTCAATCGTTATTCCTGTTCTTTTATTGTTCACTCTCCTTAATAATGTTTTCTTTTTCTCATATTATCTCACAGTAACTCATTACGTCTTAGTGGCTTTATTTCCTTGCTTGCGGTGAAATGATAAAAAATATCATCGAAATAGAAACTACTCGACAAATGTGTTAAGCGACACGGTGGAAAAAGTTTTGTGTAGGTGTATTATTTAAACTAACATCGCGGAGTACATTCTTGGCAGAAACATAATAACACGTATTTCATTATCGAAATCTTATTTAAGAATGTTTGAAATTAAATTCGGAAAATGTCGTTGAAATAAAATACTTTCGTCGCTTCGAGAAAATGAAATTTAATTTTAAATTATAAAATCAGTTTGCGAAACATTTGAGCACCCATACAGATTAATGCAATGCTCATCGCATAAGAGATAAATGAAATAGACTTGTGTAGAGGGTAGGGATTAAACAATGATCACATTTTTTTTACAGCTTCTTAAGATATATGCCAACAGCTACACGTGATGCGGTTTGCTTTAGTTACGGGGAGGTTAATGAATCTTGAGAAAATTGTAAGATATTTTTTTTTTCTGATATGATTATCTTATTTTTGTTTGAATTAATGGGATGAAGAGTTATCATAATTTACATTCGAACTAATATCCTCATCTCTGTTATTCTTATCACAACGTTTCAGCTGTTGTCCTATCCGGCTTTCTTTTGGCGCCTGGCGACTCGGGTAAGCGCAGCGTGCTAATCTATTTCCTGTTTTAGAACGTAGACTGCCATGCGGATCCTTTAGATACGTTTGTTTGATTGATTGATTCGTTTTCTACGGTTTATCAACACTTTGCAGGTTATTTAAAGCCATGAACAATTTTTAGAGTGTAAGAATTTTTGTGGGCAGATAACAATCCTTTAATGATACAAGTCGTAGTAAGTAACCCATGACTGTGGGGAGAAAAGGAGGATTCATACCTAGGGAAAGGTATGAATCGTGCGTAGGGGAATATAATGAACCCAACTGGAATTGGAACTTGGCTCTCTGATAAACAATTAACCATTAGCCATTACATCACCTACACATCCAATGTTGCTGCACTTGGTATTCCAAAGCAGTCACCCATATAGGCACTGACTAGGCTCAAGGTTGCTTAACTTCGGTGATTGTACAGGAACCGGTGTTTCAACGTGAAGGGGCCGTGAGACTAAATATGTTTGGAAGAGTAATAAGAATGTTAGAACCGATTACTTGTATCTGTGTAAAATAGGCAAGTACTCCAACCACATGTTAGCCCTCACAGTCCTTTTTAATTTTTTTATTTTACTAAAACAAATTTTATCATTGATTACAGTCAACTTAACATTCTCATGTTTATTGTTATAATAACAACGTTTCAACCAATGTTACTATTAACCATGTTCACCATAGTATATGAATATAGAATACAGCGCAGTACGTAATCTGTTCAATAAAACAACGTTAAAGATTAATACTCACGTGTCAGACACTCTACTGAATCTGACTATATCGCCAATACCACCAGCAGCTGTTCTGTAATTTTTCAGTCTTCGATATCAAAGGCTGGCTGTCAGTGAATATTCGGGAAAAAAAACATGGCTGCCTTTATACACGTCGCATTGAATATTTTGAGCCTTCTGATTGGTTAACCCTTCTATTGGTGAACTATAAAATGAGTCAGATCATTTTGGCTGGCTCACTAGTACTACTCCAAAATTCCAACAGTTACCTCTGGCATTCTTCAGGTGTCTGACATTCTTCAGATTTCGTATAATCTTCAGGTTTTCAATCAAACGCAGAAATAAAATCTACTAGTGTAGGGGAAGTGATAAAAGAATGATCATATCCTTATTTGTGGTTTGTTAAGATATATGTCACCAGCTGCTTGTGATGCGCTTTGCTATATTAACTTGGATACTAATGAGTCGTAAAAAAATTGAAAGATGTTTCTCTGATGTAATGATCAGTATTAGAATGAAATTATTTCTGTGTCAATTTCTGGAATGAGTAATTATCATTATTTACTTTTTAACAAATGTAATCATTGTTGTTATTGTTACCATGTTTTGGCTTCTTCAGGTATATGTTGGTCTGAGTAACCCCCAGAACATTTACTCAATCTGCGTGGGTAAATTTGTCTCATTCTGCTGTCCATATCTCGGAATATCTAATCTCTTCCTTATTTAGTACTGCTCACCTATTGCTCCCTCTATTTCGTTGAGATTTGTACTACCCTCTCTAGGCTTGAACAGTCATCAAATTCATAAACCATTTGACAATAACTTAATGGATTAATGCGTTGGTTCATGAATTTTGTGACATATTAATTGTGAGTGGCTATATTTGTTACCATAATACAGCAAAAATGGCATAACGTAGCAAGATTTATTTTAGCACAATACTAGCGTGAAGAATAACGCAACTTTCAAATAATTCAATTACTTGAAGCGGAAGCAGTAATCAGGAGGACAGTACATAATGATTGACATTGTATTTAAATTTTTGGAGATTAAAGATGGCTAGAAATCATGGAGACGGAAGGGAGTTCTACAAGCGAGAAGTGCTAGAAAAGAAACTGTTAGCATAGAGCTTATGAGTACATATAGCCAGCTCAACTATATATTGATGAGTTCTCGACGCCAGTATAGTACTGCGCTTAAACTCAAAAAATCTAAGTAACATAGCGAAGAGCTCATCCAAACAATCGACATGAAAGAATGTTTGTATCATCAGTGAAGATGCCAAGTTGACAGCTGATGTCATCGGGAAGGACATTAATGAAAATAAGAGGTCAGAGTAGGACGCCCGTGTTTGTACAAAAGGATCTAGACGAGTGGTCGTTCAGGATAATTTTAATTTCACGGTTTGATAGGAAAGACTGAACCAGTTCAAAAATGTGTCTAGAAACATCGTAGCTTTTCAGCATGTGAAGAAGATTTGAATGCCAAACCCTGTCAAAGGCTTTCGAGGTGCCCAATGCTGTTGGATACTAATGAGTCATCATTTTTATCTAAAGAAAACCTGGGAAAAAAATTAAGAATGGCAGGCCCACCAACCGGTTTCCAAAGACATATAAGAAAGGAGAGAAAGAAAAATAAATATATATAGAGAAAGCGATGAATAAGCATGGAAAAATGAAAAAAAAAATGAAAGAGAAAAAATAACGAATAAATGGGAATCAAGAAAAGGAAAAGAGGGAAAGGGAATAGGTTGATTGGTTTGTTTTTACGGTTTATCAACCCGTTGCAGGTTATTTAAAGCCGGAAAATATTTTCAGCTTGTAAAATTTTTTTTTTGTGAGGAAATAATACTGATTTGCTGATACAAGTCTTACTTATTATCATAGCTGACAGAAGATTTATCAAGGGTATTTAACCCTAAGTGAATATGAACAACTTGGGAACTCGACTCTCTAGTTTACAATTCCGTTCCATTATCGATTACACCACCTGCATATCCACGCTTACAGCACCTGCTATTCCTAAGTGGTCACCCATCTAAGTACTGACCAGCTTTGACGTTGCTTAACTTCGATTATCGTACGATTACCGATGACAGAGGTAAAGGGAGAATCAGGAGAAACCGATATATAAGTAGACAGACAGAGCCGTAGACAAAGGAGAAATTAGAAACAACGAGAGAGACAACTATAAAATGAGAGAAAGGGAGTGAAATAGACTAAGAAAGACAGAGAAAGAAAGTGAAGGAGTGAAAGATAGCGTAGTAAGTAGGAATTTCGAGAGAAAACAAAGTAAAAAAGAGAGGTAAATTAAGGTGGTGGGAGAATTTAAGGTTAAATTTAGGGAAAACCAAACTTGTTAATCCGCGGTCGAAATCGAGACAAGGTCAAATTGTGTACTTATCACTAAATTTGTCTGATCGCCGTTTCAATTGTTATTTGAGTTTCTTGACAACTTACAGCTTTCCTATTTGCCCCAGACTCAAATGTACATCAACAGAAGCCAAAGGCCTTTGTTTAATTCACTTCATTCTTCGCAGTTCCAGTATTTCGTTCATACTTTGCACAACTGATTGATTTGGATTCTATCCATTTTGAACGTTTCAAAATTTGGAACAGGAACAACTCAGCCAAGCAATAAAGGAGGCAAGACTGCCATGAAGAATTGTCAGATCTTCCCTATCAAATTTCGTTTAACTCTTTCGAGATGTTATGTTTCGTGCAATTAGGCGAGGTACGTTCAAGATGCTTTTCACATAACGTTTAAAGGAGATGAGCTTTTACTTAAAACACTTATTCCTTGCATTACAATTTGAATTGGTTTAGTTTCGCGGTAAAACACAAATTAATGCATAACTGACGTAATTCGAAATGTTAATGAAATGTTTTGGAGATATTTTAATCTATTACAATTCGTATGGCATAGGGTCAATATATAAAAACCTACCAGTACAGAAAGAATTCTCCTATTACCATATTAGTACAAAAAGCGCACAATCTTAAAATTTAAAAATTCAACCTCGCTCCAAATAATTTCTTACAATTAACAATAACACATCTCTAAAAAAATTTTTCGGATTAAATTTATATTTCGTTTTACTGTTATTACCGAGAAGTAAAAAACAAATATATTTCCATACCTCGAGATGTCTGTATGAACAGACGAAAGCTTGTAAAAAAACTAAAAAAAGACCTTATGCAACTGGAATTTATAAACAGGGATCATAACATTCATATACAGGTTCGGGGTTAATGTACCTTTATTACATGTGTTTGCGAAGATGTATTCTCGCCATTTAAACCATTAACTTCTACATCTGCTTTTTGTATGAATGATTCATGTAATGTAAACTGAACTGCACCCCATACTTGATATATATATATATATATATATATATATATATATATGCACACACACACACACACACACACACACACACACACACACACACACACACACATATATATATATATATATATATATATATATATATGGCGAGTGGCTGAACATTCACTTTCTGAACATGAGACTCAAGTTCGAATCTTACCATGATCAATTTTTCAGGAAGGAGATTTTCTGATGTTATCTGTCTGGAGTGGGGACGATAGACACTTTCTGATGGTGCTGCGCGCTGCAGTATGTTTCAAAAGTTCCTCAAAATCATGCCACGTGTTGACCCAAGCCTTGTGAGCGGAACTGGGTAGACGGAACACTTGAGGCTGTCGATAGCTATGCTATCGCGATATCACAAGTCATCGCGATCGAGGGTTTGAGTGTGCTGGTGTTGTTCAGATTGTTGTTCATTCTAGATAACACGCTCTCTCCCAGAAACTGTAACTAAGATCTGTTCAGTAAAGTTGCAGGTTGGCTCTGTTGGTGTTGAACAAACACAAATGTGCCTGAGCGAGAGTCTGCAATAGGGATTGGCTAGCCGCCCTAGTAGACGGCTATCTTCGAATACGAGTTGCCAGTATATATATTTAAGAAGCTGGTCTTTGAGTTTCTCTTGTTGGCAGCCAGTACGATGAGTAGAATGTGCATTTTCATTTCCTATGTTAGATCAGAATCTGCCATGTTAATGTTGTGAAAAGTCTGATAGAGAAATTAAGATGTTAACTTTCAGACTGGTATGTAGATTTTAGTAATATCAGGTTCGCATCTTTGTGTTATAATGAATGGAGGCTTCAAAATTGGTGGAGTCATTGAGAAGAATGAGTAACTTACAGTAAAGTCGTAAGTTTCTAAAGTAAAAACAAAAACGACAATATCTGGGTTAGCTATCTTAGTAACAATATTTAATAATGATGTAGGGATATTGTTATTATTATTATTATTATTATTATTATTATTATTATTATTATTATTATAAATACATAAAAATAAAATATAAAACAATAATAATAATAATGAAAATGAAAATTATACATAAAAACTCTCCCAGAAAATACGGACATCCAGAAGATGTTAAATTTAATCTCTTCACCACGAACTTTGTTACGGGTAACATCCGTCCAACTTCTCTCTGTGATATAGCTTCTAATACTATGAAGTAAATTTCGCGAGCTTGAATCCTTATATTTAAGGTAACTGATAGAATCAAGAGACAAGTTTGGCGGAGGGAATGTTGGTTATAACGTTTTCAGTGAGTAAAGTAGGAATTCTGTTGGGAATTATTTTACACGATATACGATATGAGTGTTGGGAAGAAATGAAAGCGGTTTTTGGAAGTGTTAAAATTAACGTTGATGAAAAGTAGACACAAAAAATCTACAGCAAAGACACGGCTTTCTTGTAGCACTTGTTAAATCAAAAATGGGATATAAATTAAAACTAGGTACCTCCACAAAAAACGATACCTAAGATATAAATGAAATTTTGTAAATGAATTAACAATGATTTTTATTTTATAATGAATAGCCCTAATTAAAACTGTTCCCGAGCAAACTTGCCGTCTCGTTGATATTTTGACTCCTGCGAGAAACTGTAAATAGGGGTAAGGGTTTTTATCAACACGACAAATGAAATTGGTGTGTCAAATTCAAGTTCTAGGTGAATCTGTTTTGTTCATTTCGCCCTAAGTCTCTTGGAAAAGTAGTTACTACATCTTACTAAAATTGATGGTTAAATAGAGGTGTTTACTGGGCTTTGCTTTCAGGTAGCAACCAGTCTAGGAGAAAGAAAACAATAAATTCCGAAACCAGTATGAAGAGGGATGGACTCCGTCAGGCTATATTGCCCTAGGCATCTATAAGGCTGTCATTAATCTCTGCTGAAGATATTGTAGCCACATATGGTCCGGTGCCCCTGCTATTCACTTGGTGCTCCTTGATAAAATCCGAAGAAGAATCAGCAATATTATTTATCTTGATCTGGTAGCTCGGCGTTAGTCACTTGCCCAACCCTTTTTTTTATAAATACTTTCATGGTAATTGTTCGGAAGAGCTCTGCAGTCTGGTACCTAAACTGTATGAATTTAAGCGCAAACCTAGACTGGCTGCGATCCCGCATCAATTTACAGTTGAGATAGCTAGATGTTGCCGTAACATCTATGCTTACAGTTTCTTTTCTCGCACTGGTGGAACTCCCTTCCGGCTCTTTTCTTTCCAGCCAATTTTAATCTGCAAAACTTTAAATGCAATGTCAATCGCTATCTACCGCCCTTCTGATTGCCCTTTTCTCTTTCTGCTCATTACCATGATTCTGTTTCTAATTCCTCCATAACCTGTAACCCCTTGTATCTTAGAGGCTGTACTGGCTTACTTGGGTTGACATACATTAAAAATATTGCAATGGGTGCAGTACATGTGGTACACAAATGTCTCTAACGGGTTATGGAACTCGTGATATAGCATTGGATATGATAAAGCATTCGTGAAGTATTTTCAAGATCTCCGAGTAGAGTGTCATTTCATTTCAAATTGTTTTTTTTATTCAGTTTAAATTAATTTTGTTATGGATGATGATAGAATTTGTAGATGATTAGAATCACAATTTATCTTCTTTGTCCTTTCGGTAGGCAAAAGGATACTATGATTTCCTGTGAAAAGCAACATTTTCTTCATATTAAAACGGCGACGCAGTAGCTTCGTACTTCTCTATAGACCGAATTGTTAATTTATCTTGCAGAGAAAGGACAGTATTTTACATTAGAAAGTTTTAGCATCTTATAGTAAGTTTTATTGATCGAGTGATTTGTTTTTTTAAACGGCTTATCAGTCATTTGCAGGTTATTTAAAACAGGATGTACATTTAGATTGTAAGAATTCTTTTGAGATAATAATGATTTGCGGATACAAGGCTTGCTAATTAACCCATAGCTGGGAGCAGAAGAGATAAATCTATACCTATCCCAACAGTAACAGCGCGTAAGTGAATATAACCAGCCCGATTGAAATTGGAACTCGTCCCTCTGACTTCCAATTTCGTGCTGTTATTCATTACAGAACCCGCACACCCAAGCTTACAGCACTTAGTATCCCCAAGCGGTCAGCTATCTAAGTACTGACTAGGCACGCAGTTGCTTAACTTCGGTGATCGTACGAGAACCGGTCATTTAAGATGCAAGTTCTTTTATAGTAGGAGAATAAGTGTTATTTTTTTTCTATGCGTAAATCTGGCAATTGAAGAAGTTGTTTTAAGACACAATTCCAACCTGTTTTTGTTTACTAATGTATCATATTTTGACCATATTTCAGAACCTCATTTCATAATGCCAAGATTTTGTGATTGCTTTTGATATGAAGAATAATATTCCAACAGTTTGGATCTAACTGTCTGCGAACTCGAATCCCTATCAAATATATGAAATCTACCCACGAAAGTAGAGCCATTCCCCACCCAGTTAAAATCTACTGGCTTCAGACATAGGAATATTTAATCTACGGTTCTTGATTCTGTTGTTTGTCCGAATTCATTAACGAATGACAAGTTGGACGGTTTCAAGTAAATTAATATTACTGAAGGATATGTAACTAATTGGAAGTTAGTGAAGTAAATGCGATTATTAATTTGACTTGATTATATTATCATTATAAAGGCTATCGATGTATATTGGAAAGATAATAAAATGTGCTAAATTAGTTATTCTTTGAGCAATGGCAAAGTTTTAAAGAAAATGGAAACAAAAACGATACTTATACTTAGAATAAGTAAGACACAGTTGGAATTTCTAGAGCACATAATGAGGAAAATGGTTTAAAAAGAACTGTCACTGGCAGGACCTACAAGAAAAATAGATGGACAGCGGAGAGTAGCTCATGGCCAACCTAACGAGCTTATATAAATTGTTGGCTGAACAGGAATTAGGAGAGATATCAAAAGAACAAAATTTACGAAGAGCTACAAAAGACAGGTAATTGTAGACGGCTATGGTCAACTAAGTTCTGAAGAGACACAGTATAAAACAACTATTTGGCATCACGTTTTCACTGACATGAAGTGGAGCGACTACATCGAATCATTAGCTGCATCTATTGCAAGGAAAGTTGGGTCACTGCGACGTGCAAGAAAATTTTTCTCCTTAGAATCCATCTTGCACATTTGCAAATGTAACATTTGTCCGTGGATTGAATACTATTGCATAATCTGGTCTGGTGCTCCTGCTGTACATCTCGAGATTCTTGACAAAATCCAAAGAAGGATCTGAAATGTAATTGATCCTGATCAGACATCTCGACTTCAGTCAATTTCTCACCGAAGGGACTTGGCTTCCCTCTGTCTTTTCTACAAATATTGCCCAACCCTTTTACTGTTGAAATAGCTAAATGCAACCGCCACTTCTACACCAACAGGTTATTTTATTGCACTTTCCACGCTTCCCTGATAACTACAATCCTTAAAATTTGAATGCAACGTCAATCTCCATCGTGTGTTTTCTTGAAACCCCTTTATCTTTTCTTTCCTCCCTATATTCAGTCTTTTCTTTCACTTTCTCTCTCGATAAGTCCCTGCCTACTAGTACTAGAAGAAGAAGAAGAAGAAGAAGAAGGAAGCGCAAGTGAAGAACAACAGCAAGAAGAAGAAGAAGAAGAAGAAGAAGAAGAAAGCGAAGAACAACAGCAAGAAGAAGAAGAAGAAAGCGAAGAACAACAGCAAGAAGAAGAAGAAGAAGAAGAAGAAGAAGAAAGCGCAAGCGAAGAACAACAGCAAGAAGAAGAAGAAGAAGAAGAAGAAGAAGAAGAAGAAGAAAGCGCAAGCGAAGAACAACAGCAAGAAGAAGAAGAAGAAGAAGAAGAAGAAGAAGAAGAAGAAGAAGAAGAAGAAAGCGCAGGCGAAGAACAACAGCAAGAAGAAGAAGGAGAAGAAGAAGAAGAAGAAGAAGAAAGCGCAAGCGAAGAACAACAGCAAGAAGAAGAAGAAGAAGAAGAAGAAGAAGAAGAAAGCGCAAGCGAAGAACAACAGCAAGAAGAAGAAGAAGAAGAAGAAGAAGAAGAAGAAGAAGAAGAAAGCGCAGGCGAAGAACAACAGCAAGAAGAAGAAGGAGAAGAAGAAGAAGAAGAAGAAAGCGCCAGGGAAGAACAACAGCAAGAAGAAGAAGAAGAAGAAGAAGAAGAAGAAGAAGAAGAAGAAGAAAGCGCAAGGGAAGAACAACAGCAAGAAGAAGAAGAAAGCGTATGGGAAGAACAACAGCAAGAAGAAGAAGAAGAAAACTTACCAGTTGATGTTTACTGTTTAGTTTAGAATGGAAGAAGACCAAATTAAGAAACTGAAGACTATGTTACACCAATCTTCTTAGCAGGGAGAGACTTTTTGTCGATAAAATCATCATCCGAGGTGTCACCTTTTAACTACACCTGGCGGGGTACCATTTGAGAAACAAATAAAGAAAATAAAATTAAAGAAAAATATAACAAAGAAAAAAAAATAACTAGTTAAAAAGTATCTGTGTACTTTGCATATCTATTGTCAATTTTTGTGCTTGTTCCCAAATTCCTTTTTAGTAATAGCATCTTTAACAGTGTCCAATCGACGAAGGAAAATGTAGACCGCTCGGGTGGTCGTGGCTTGCCGAGATCTAAGGCACGACTGGCGTTGTTTCTCTATGGGTTCACTTATATCACAAAGAACGCAGACCTTGTGTCGCAGCTCACGTAGTTCTCTGTTGGTGGTAGTTGCTGCTGTGATCAATCTTTTTTTTTCTTAATTCTCTCTCTCTCTCTTTCTACTCTTCTACACTCTCTATTTTCAATTCTTTTCGTCTTTCTTCCTCTATACATTTCTCTCTATAGTCATTCATTTTCTCTAGTTTTGAGCATCCTTTTCACTTTCGTTTCTTTTTCTTTTTTTTTTTTATACTATATCTGTTTTTCTGACTTTTTCTTTCTGTCTCCTGTTTCCCTTTCTCTTTTGTTAATTATTTCTTTTTTTTTGTCTCTACTTTCCTTTCTCTCCTTTTCTCATCCTGCATATATTCGTATCGTCTATTATCATTGTCTTTTTCATTCTGTTGGTTCTTTTCCTTGTGGATGCTGGTTGCTGAACATTGTCAAGCCCCAAATATTACAATGCATGTTTATTAGGCTGGGACAATATGCTATAATGCGGTCGGGAACTGCCAACCATGGTAGATTTTTATAACAAAAACCAAAAAAAAAAAAAACCAAAAAAAAACAGATACGCAAATGACACTGTTTTGAAAGGAAGCTACAGGACCTCCTAGAGAGATGGTCAGAAAAAAAATGAGAAAAAAAGGTCTTACCATCATAAATATTGAAACAAAATATAAAGAAGCTCTTAAATATTGAAACCTTTTTGGGACATTTGACCCAATCACCCGTTCTACCTCTTTCTCTCTCCCGGCCTTTTGGTCACGACCAAAGCTTAGTAGCTGTTCTTTCCTCATTTCAAACGGGAGAAGGCGTACCAGAGATACCAACCTGGAGGCAGCAGCTTCCCCATTGCAGTAAGAGATGCCGGTGTAATATCTATGCCTGGGTAAGTAGTCGCAAGGATTAGGCATTTTTTTTTCATCATTGGCACATATGCATGTTTGGGTACTCCACATAAAAAAGACCTTGTGTCATAAATTGCTTTAGTCGGAATATCAAGTAAATAAAATCTCTCTCTCGCTAATATATATATATATATATATATATATATATCGCATTAATATTGCTGATTGGTTCTATGTATGATTATTTCTTTATATATAAAATATATGCTGCCTAATATAATATATTTATAAAAAAACAATTGATCTGCAGTACGAAATTCCTGAGAAAAAACTACTAAGACACATCACTATATTAATTGAACTATATACTTAGTTCATGCCATGTCAACTGAAAAACACTTGTAAAAAAAGAATTCGTGTATTTACCATATTACAAAGTTCATATAAAAATTCTCACTTGAAATTTTGAACTTTAGCGTTGCGACTCGCAGGTTCCGAGATTGTACAACCGTCAATAAATAGCACATTCTTTAAAAACATCTTTCGGTCTACAAACAATTATTTCGTCTTCAAGTTTTAACTTTAAAATAAAAAAAACTTACAGCCTGATGATGAAGACATGGATCTTCGAAAGTACTTGCTTAACTTTAAAAAAAATATACACTAGAAACATCTGACAACAGTTTTATAAATGAGGATCACATTATTCAATGGATTAACAGTATTTTAATGCATACATTATGTTTCTACTAGCGAAGTGATTTCGCCATTAATTGCATTAATATTGCTGATTGATTCTATGTATGATTATTTCTTTATATATATATATATATATATATATATATATATATATATATATATATATATATATATATTCAGACACCGTGGGTGGTATATTAATATTTTTTTTATTTTATCATCTCAGTTGGAATCCTCGACTAGTTTCGACCAGCATGGCAATCATCAGAAGAAAAAAAATTGCTTATTAGTAGCATTGAAATACAAGATTAACATATATATAGAGGGGGAGAGAGAGAGAAAGAAAGAGAGAGATTTAATAATAAATATTGAAATACGTACGTGTGGTAAGGTAAGCAGCATATTTTCAAGAAAGTCCTCAATAAATAGAGGTGGGTGCAATAATCATCAGTAAATCAAAGCATTCTCTTCGGTTTATTGATTTTATATATATATATATATATATATTACGACATTTGTTTATGTTTATACATTCTTTTTATAGATACAAATATTTAAGTAAATGCTCTGTTTATAATAAACAACACTTACCGGCCTGAATTTCACAGAAAATATTCGTTCTCCTACAGGATTCGAACCTGCATCCTATGCGGAACTGTCATGTAGCTTGACGTGCCTTTAACCGATTTGGCCACAGAGGAGCGTTCGATTAGCAAGGTCGAATTTACTGTATTTGAACTAACCGAACGCTCCTCTGTAGCCAGATCGGTTAAAGGCACGTCAAGCTAAATGATGGTTCCGCATCGGAGGACGAATATTTTCTGTGAAAATTTCTCTGACATTCAGGCCGGTAAATGTTGTTTAATACTTTTTATTTTAAACTGAGCATTTACTTAAATATTTGTATCTATAAAAAGAATATCCGCTCGGCCCGGTGGCTAGGATCAAAGTGTAGTATCTGCGGGTGTCTGTCGAACTCTCTGCTTTCAGAGAGGAACCCGGACGAAGCTCCGCCGAAGGGTAGGGTTTCGGCGGGTTTGGATGGTTATTTATTTTTGGCTGGGCCTACGGGCTCGGAGATACCCACATTAAAAAGGCCTTGTGCCACATTCGATCCCCGTCGGTGGATTGATAAATACCATTTATAAAAAGAATGTATAAACATAAAAATGTCTTAATATATATATATATATATATATATATATATATATACACACACATAAATATATATATATATGGTGAATTTGCAAAAAACATATTTAGTTTTCTTCACTATACAAACGGGTGCTTAAAAGACGTAGACTTCACCAACACAGAATTCTGAAATAAATTCTTAAGTTTGCTTTTTTGCACTGATTTTGTGAATCACCTCTGATCGAGAGCATAAATAAAATAGAAGGAATGAGTGTGATTTGTAGTAACAAATATTTGAAGAAATTGTATCTTGGAAAGATTTTGCTTCCTCGCATCTCGAATCAATCTTATCCTCGCTACGAGAGTGCTGTTGCAAATGCAAACATAGTCAAACCGTCAATTTCTTTCTCCTGGTGTAGCAATGTTTACCAATCTTTGCTTGGTTTAGGGCAAGGCCAAATAGGAGAGAAATGGATTGTAAAACCAAGAATGCTAAAACCGCCTTCTCACATCAAAACTAGAAATCCTGTTCCGTTTCTTTTCTTGAAGTAAATGTCAGTATCGTCCTCAGGTGGAAAATGCATAGCATCAAAAATTCTTTTCACTTCAAACACACACACACACGCGCGCACGTACACCTACATCCCCCTATATATATATATATATATATATATATATATATATATATACACTGCGTGCCAAATTATTATCGAGATAACTTTTTTTCTAATATTTCAAAAACCGTCCAATCAATTCACACAAGCTTTTCACACAATGTTGGCAACACGTACCTGCGCAGTTACTGAAATTTTCGTACTGATCTGCGCCATATTTGTTATCAGCACGGTGATTTGAGCGTGCAAAATTATTAGAAAAGTGTAAGAATTTAGTGAAAAGATGGGCCGTAAAAGCAGTTTAACTGGTGCTGAAAAGAAAACTATCACCCCAGAACTGTCAAAAGGTAAATCTACGCGAGAAATTTCTAAAATGATAGGGAGGTGTCATCAAACAGTGAAAAAGTTCACCGCCGACCCTATACAAGTACGCAAAAGCGCAGATAAAGGCAAACCGAGGGTTATTTCACGTCGTCTCATGTTACGACTTAAACGAGAGGCCACGAAGAACCCTGGACTTACCAGTCAAGAGATTTTCAGTCGCATTGGGGATCCTACTGCGTCTAAAAGTACTCGGTGTCTGTATCTGAGGGAAATAGCAGCAACTGTCAAACTTGTATCGAAGCCTCCGTTGACGAGAAATCACATTCAAAATCGATTGAAATGGGCCGAGGACAATATGAAGATTGACTTCTCTAAAGTTTTGTTCACAGACGAAACTCGAGCAACACTTGATGGGCCAGATAGATGGTGCAAAGGCCGGGTAATGAACGGACAGAATTGCCATCAGCGTTTGAGACGCCAATAAGGCGATGGAGGCATAATAATCTGGGGTGGTATTATTGGAAAAACATTAGTGGGCCCATGGAGAGTACCAGATGGCGTCAAAATGACTGCTAATGCATACATAGCGTGTATGAAGGAGCATCTTGAACCGTGGATGAAAAGGCAAAAAGTTGCCTTCAGAAGAGCCATTGTTTTTATGCAAGATAATGCTCCCTCACATGCTGCTCACAAGACTACTGAATATTTGAAACAATTAGGCTTCGATTTACCTCGAAAAATGAAGTGGCCAGCAAATTCTCCGGATTTGAACCCAATCGAAAAAAATTAGAGCATCATGAAGCAAACGGACGACAATTCAGGAACAACGCTGAGTTGTGGGAAGCAATTCTTGACATATCTCACGGCATTATAGCAGATTAATGAACAAATTCTATGGATCATCGACTTCTTCAAGTAATTTCAAAACAGGGAAAGCACATTCCCTATTAATTTGTTTAAAACTGTGCCTCTGTTTGTATCTGTTATTTGTTTGATTATCTTATTTATTAGGTTCTTTTGTTCATAAACATTTACGTGCAACATTAATAAACGTTTTGTTTGCTCAATTCTGGGAATTTTACTAAACCTTTCTAATAATTCGGCACTCTCAAAACACAAGAAAACACAAGGAGGCAAGGTTGGGAAGCACCAAAAGATGGATAACAAACCATGTCGACTTCAAGAAAGTGATATTTACTGATGAAAAACGTTTTAAGCTCGATGGACTTGACGGGGGGTGTACATGGTCGAGAAAAGGTTAACCTGTTATTCTCAACAAGAGACAGATGGGCGGAGGAGGAGTCATGGTTTGGGGTATGGTATTTCTGAATGGAAACTTGTGGCTAGAGTGGTTAAAAGGACGTCAAAATAGCTTGAGCTACAGAGAACTTTTGGAAAAGAGAGCCCTACCACTCATAGAAAAAGAAATGGAAAATAATTTTATTTTGCAGCAAGATAACTGCAGCATCCATGTGGCCAAATCAGTGAAAAATTGGATGTGTGAAGCAAATATAACTACTCTGGAATGGCCTGCAAGAAGTCCAGACTTAAATTTAATTGAAAACATATGGGAAATGCTTGAAGAGCTTGTTTACGACGGACCAGAAATAACCAGAGAGGCTGAACTGTGGCAGTGCATACAAGATGCTAAAAATAGACTGCTAGAAACACGAAGAGACATTATTATCAATATGTACCAACATTATAAAGATAGACTGATATAAGTCATTGAAAAAAAGGGTGCTGCCATAAGCTATTAGCATTGTTTCTGCATTGTCCGAAAAATACTGTCGCCTGTGTAATGTGAAAATTTGTAAAAAATATAAAAATACTTCTAATTTGAATTCTGCTTTTCCATTTGTAGTTTTTAAATGTTATTGCCATTACACTAAATCAGCACAGACTGCCTGTTCTACCTAAAACTTGAAAAAATAAAGTGTCTGAAAAATAGTGTCGGCCCCCTGTACGTCCACTCCTCAGAGGCATCAACAATCAGCTGCTTATACTTCTCGATTTTTCTCTTTTATATGCACTTTTCATTGGTTGCAAGCGTTTTTTTTTCATAGTACGTGTGCGCGTGTGTCCGTTGACACAGTGTCCGTCTGTGCGTATGTGCGTACTTGTAGGATGTCGTGATTATTTGTCCTTTTCGTTGTTTTTTTAAATTTTTCCCTGTTTTCTTTCAGTTGTTACCATTGGCTTCTGGTTTTCTATACAGATGCTGCTACTATTAATGTTCGAGTATTCTACTTTTTTCTTGTGTTGGGAAAATTGTATTTCGTATTTTTACATAAATAATAAATTTTAATACTGATATATATATATATATATATATATATATATATATATATATATATATATATATATTAAATAGCTTTGTTATTTAACACTGAGCAAAAATTTTCTTACACTATTGGGTATTTATATGTATTTGTATACGATCGTTGGCTCCTACATCTACCTATATTTACCCATTTGGTTCTATCTATCTATCTATCTATCTATCTATCTATCTATTATTTTAGTAGATACAGTTTATTTAAGCAAATGCTTTGTTTTTAAATTGAACAGTATTAATTACATTAACGCCGGTAAATGTAATTAATACAGTTTAATTAAGAAACAGAGCATTACTTAAATAAATTGCATCTATTAAAATAACGTACAAACAGAAAATATATAAAATAATTGTCGGACTTAGTCCATCTCATTGTATATTGAAATATTAATTTGGACTTTGCTAACCAGATGCTTCTCTATAGCTAAGTGGTATAAGTAGGAAACAGGTTCGATTCCTATACGAAATTTCTCGGACATTCAGGCCGGTAAATGTAATTAATACCGTTTAATTAAAAAACAGTGCATTTACATTTAAAGTGCATTTATTAAAATAACGTATAAACAGAAACTTATATATATATATATATATATATATATATATATATATATATATATATATATATATATATATATATATATATATATATACCGGGTGTAGAAGCAAAATTGTTCAAATTGTGTAAAAGCAAAATTGTCCATTTGTTAGATTAAAATTTGAACTGTTGCATCTTAAACATGATTAAAGATATCTTGCTGAAATTCTCCGAGGTTTTTGTAACATTATTGATCTCTACTTTGAGCAGTAACAATATATAATTACTCTCCAAGCTTAACAGAAGAATCGGGATGAAATCGATCATAAACGAAAATTAATCATAGCTAAGGATCGGAAGCTCATGAAGGATTGAAATAAAGCTAATATATATATATATATATATATATATATATATATATATATATATATATATATATATATATTCCATGATCATTTTCCAACTTATTCAAGATGATCCTCGCTCGCTCTAATCTTCTAAAATTCTGTCCTGGAGTAACATGTTGTCTCACAGGATTCGTGTACGATTTCATGTTCAATTATTTTTCACTGCCCTTCGGACTATTATAAGTGAAACTCCTCTCTCACATGCCAAACATGTTATGAATTGAGTTGGATCTTTTCTAATTGATCTTTTTAGCTCTAAGTTGAAATGATGATCCCTCTTTCTGGTATGACCTTCTGATCCAGTTTTCCTCTCTACAGTTGCCTATTTTTTAAACTTATTTACTTTTCAGCTTGATGGTTCTCAAATGGACTTTGAAGCCAGAATATGAATGTTGGTACCATTACTGAAGGGTTGAATGAGCTTTTTCCTTTCACCATTGCTCATTTGGGAAGACAGTGGAGCTGAGACAAAACGATTTTAACCTGTTCTCTTTCTAACTGAATAACTCAAAGGGTTTTTCCGTGATTTTTACGAACACTAGCATCTAATATGTCTGTGCACCATAATAAAATCACATGTACACTGGAACACAACTTTTGAATAATCAAGCAATATTCATATAGAAATGAGGTTCTACAGAAGGTTACTGATGATATTCTGGACAAAGATGTGAGCAACAATGAAATTTTAATGAAAATTGAAACAAAAAGGACACATACAGAATTAGAAAAGGACACCTGAGATGTCGATGGCATATCATAAGGAAAATTCGATACTCAAAGGACATATTGAAAATGACAGGGACAGAGCATGTAACTTACCTAATCAGCTTGTTTAAAATGATTAGAAGAACAAGGAGTAAGAGAAATAGTAAAAGGACAAACATTACTTAGAGGATAGGGAGATGTGAAAAGCCATGACTCCCTATGTTCTGAAAGATCACAACATAGAAAGAAAAGAAGAATATATACCGTATATACTCGTGTATAAGTCGACTTCATGTATAGCGCAACTCCTTACTTTTTTGCATGAATTTTAAATCTCCCTAGAAAAATGAATTAAGCGTAGCTTTAATGTGGCACCAGACCGAAAGTAAGGAACACCCAGTGATGATCGAACTCACAGCTTACTCATTATTGATTTAACGAGAGAAACTTGCTAACAATTACACCACATCGAAATTCTTCCGCTTTCATCTATCTATCTATCTATCTATCTTTAACTGGTGGTATCATTTCCTATTTCACCTAATTTTCATATCAATGATTGCGAATTAACAAAAGAATATCATGAACCATTTCAGAATAAAATGTCTTTTCTGATAATTCAATTCAAACTAAAGTGCATCTTCCGTAATCAATTCAATTTATGACCGCAGAAAGAATCAAATATAACTTTGGAAGCATTACCGATGAACGGAAAAGATTGGTTGACATGTTTTGCTAACTATGTTCTGCGGCCGAGTCATTCAGTTTCAAAGTGCCCATAATATTATAACTGAATGGCTACAGTCACACAGACACACGCGCGCGATCGCTTTTATACGCATTCACGTACAGTCGGACAAACATCTTACCATAAAAGTGCGCGGTTGCATGGAGAGAATATGATACAGGGAAAGCTAAAAAACAAACAGTGAAGTAAACTAAAAACGAGTTCAATTAATCTCATTGATTTGTTAAAATAATTCTAAAATGGAGAACATTTTGGAAAGCAGATAGAATTCTGTGTTTTGTGTTCCCACATAGAACTGATCTCTGTTGAGTGATATGCATATAAAGTCTGGCTCCGAACTGGCCCTGTTCTCTCTAAACTGTATAATAAGTGCATAGATGTCTCTTGCCTGCCTTCTGGAAGATCTCATCTGTTGTTAAGTTATTAAGAACTCTGATGACCTGCCCGAACTTTCCAGCTATCGGTCTATTAGTGTTCTATCTCTTTTTCGAAAACACCTAGAAGCCCTAGTCAATGCTGAATTGGTTCAGTATCTCCCATCGTAAGGACTTTTTTTCAGACAAGAAACATGGCTTTTCGTTTCTCCAGGTCAACTGCTGATGCATTGACGATAATTGCGGAAATAGTTTATCGTGCTTTAAATGAAAACGGTGTAGCATCGGACATCACGAAAGATTTCGACGGGATTTTGCATGCAGGTCTTCTTCACAAGCTGAAAAGTTACTATGCTTCGAGACAAAGTTCTGAAGAGATCCAATCTTTCTTATCAAATCGTGAAATGAAAGTAATGCTGAACGGCGACTCTTCCAGTTCCTTTCGTACTAATGGAGGTAAATAATAATACATCATTTCTAACTATTAATGTGTGATAATATTACCTGTCGGTTAAATAAGACCTTTCGGTTAAATAAAATATTACCTGTCGGTTAAGTAAGTTTATTCTCCCTTTTTATTTTCCCCATTATCGGCATTATTATATCCATGACATGATATAATAAAACCATATTTCGAGGATGGGACGAAATGGCTGAAAAGAAAAGGAATAACACACATGCTTTCTTCTCAGACTGTTATACTACGAAGGCTTACTAAAAACTATATATACATATGTTTTCCGCAGATAAAATATATCTTATATCTACACAGGCAAGCAGAGTTGAAGGAGAAACAAAAAGGAAGGGTCTTACATATAATATGGAGATTCTTCTGTGTTTCTGCAGATTCAAACGGTCCGGGTTCATCTACTATGTCACAGGAACGAGGGCATATTCAACGAAGTGGAAACAGCGAGTCTTTTGTTTTCCCAAATTCTATATCTGGGTAAGATGTTATCTCGAAGGTAAACTGCCCCATCGACTTGTAACCTGCCTGGGAAGCAGATTCAGCCTCTGCCCCGTTTAAAGACTGCAAACCGACTGAATGACTGGCTACTCTTATCACGTGAATCATTTATTTATCTCCATTAAAGAGAGATAATCGCCTTCTGTATCCCTACAGTACTAATGCCTTTTATCTCAGTGACTTTATTCTTTGCTTGGGGTGAATTCGATTAAAAAAATACAGTCAAATCCAAATGAAACACCGGTACTCGTTTAAGTACTGAAGTTAAGCAATGTCGAATAAGGTCAGTGCTTTGATTTTGAACTACGAGGGTCATTCAATAAATAAGGTGAATTTTTCGGTATAAGGACTTCTAATACAGATGGAAGCTTACTTTTTTTTGTTTCTTTTTCACATGGATTTAATTTCTTTTGTAGATTAAAAAAACTTTGAGAGTTTTGGCGATTTAACTAGAACTAATAACGCTCTTGAAGGATGTCATAGGGCTTTTTTTGCGGCAAGTGCCATCCCATCATCTAACAATATGAAAATTCTTAGACGCTCTTACAAGAGAACAGTACTTGCAAGAAATTCATATTGCAAAAATAAGAGTAGGTTGCCAAATTATCAAGAGCGCCAAGACATGCCACAGCGCAAATGGAAACTTTAAAAGATTAGTGGCATCCTTTAACAAGTACTCTTTAGTAGTTGGCTATTTGCGTGCAGTATTATATAATATAAAGTTATAAGGATTTTTTCTTACTAATTTGTTTTATTAGCGATATTTGTATTTCGAATAATTATCATGTGTATTTCCTCTTTTAAATTTTTACATTTTAGTGCAATAAAGAATTTTGAATTTCGAATAATTATCTTTAAGTTTAATTGTTCTTTTGACGAATTTTTATTCAAACAATTTACAATTCACTTATTCGGACTATTGCCCCCATCTTTGTCGCCATATTTATTACAACATTCAGCCGTTGTACGCTCCGGCCTTCTTTAGGTGGTAGGAATGTCGAACTTTATTTCGCTCACTGGGATAGACTGTTCTAGTTCCACGTATCATGTCTAACGGATGTCAGTTATCAGTTATCTCCTGATAATTCCTCTGCCCAAGTTCTCCACCGCCTTAACCAGGTATTGGGTCCTGTAACTGAATCTAACTAACGCCTTTATCCATTGTGCCATGTGTCCATGAGGACATCTGTGTATGAATTTCTGGGTATTATCAACCTAACAGGAGATAACTGATAACTGGCATCCATTAGACATGGCACATGGAACTAGAACAGTCTATCCCAGTGAGCGAAATAAAGGGTTCAGTTCGACATTCCAACCACTTGAAGAAGGTCGGAGCGTACAACGACCAAAACGTTATAATAAATATGGTGACAAAGATGAGGACAATAGACCGAATAATGTAAATAGTGTACATAATACCTCATCTCAGAAATATAGACAATTTACAATTCAAATAAATGTTTTTCGAATAATCGTTTTCGAACAATGTTCACATAATCAGTAAATCTACATGAGCAAGACGAAACATTATTCCCGTTACGCATCTGTGCGCTTGAGTTGTTCTCCAACTGTATAGTTACAGAAATTATATCTAAACTAATATCAACTTTTTTCATTTTTATATATGTCATATTGAGCCATACCATGTAAAGAGAATATAGACGATTAACTATTTTCGGAGTGTTTGTGATCATTTCTTATATCGAGTTTAGCGAGATTTTCCCCCGGTCACTAGTTATAGCTTTTGCAGTTAATATAATGTGCCTAACCATTCTGTAAGCATTTATACTCACATTTTTGGTTTTAAAGATTTTGTTTGCGGTACAGAATTTACGGAGAGTGTATTACAAAAAACATCTTTAAAATATGGCGTTAAAACCAGAGAAAACGAAGCAACTGACATTTAATATAGAGAACAAAAAAGCAATATTGTATATTAACCGGTCTTCCTTCTCACTTATCAAAAGATGATCGAGGATAATAAAAGTACTAATAACTAAAAAATGAAATCACCAGTACACTGAATCAGTAATAATATACTAACATCAAATGTTTATACTCAGATCACATTAAGTCCTATCCATCGTTCATGATGTAACAATATTTAACATGGCATATGGACGAAAATGGTTAAAGAAAGCGATTTTATTTTATTTTATTTTTTGTCAGAAAGGGATTCATTTTCCGAGGATATTGAGAACAGATGTACGAATTTTGTTGGAAAAAATACCGAATGCTATTGTTGCTGCCTGGCGAGAGACAGTGAGCAGGTGCAGGAGTCAGAGCCCAGAGGTTAAAGTCGACTGTTAAAAGGTGTCAGTGTCTACGTACTGGAAAAATTGTCAGCCAAAATTTCCCCGAGTAAAAATTATAATTGTGAAAACAGAATGAGCAATTGTGAAGGCAGAAAATGACGTAAGGTAGGCTTATGTCATATAATGTCTCCTCCCGAAAGAGGAGGGGATCTTCCAAAACTGGATGTGTGAAACAGAAAACGAAAGAAGGAGACTGGTTGAATTTTAGGAGATTTACATACCCCCACCTATGCGCCCGCACCATATTAGTTGGAAGGGACAGCTATAAATACAAGTTCCCACGGGGGCTAAAGTAGTTGGAGTTAGTTGGAGTTGAGGTTGCGGTCCGGAGTTGCAGAAGCCGCGTCGGGGAGTTAAGAGATTTTTTTTTGCCACAACGCTGTTTTGCCAACCTAATGATAATAATAATAATAATAATTATCTGCAACGATATCCTTGTGCCATTCTTGAAAGTACAAACAACAGTACTTGAAGTTAAATCTAGTTGTTGCTGAAGAAAATCTCCGACGATAACCTTGTGCCGTTTTTGAAAGTACAAACAATAGTACTTGAAGATAAATCCAGTTGTCAAGTCTGGCCACCCTTAGAGAAGTTAGCCGAAATTTTCGTTCCGTCGCCAAATATTAGAAACGGGTTGGGAACAGAAGAAAAAAAAAAGAAAAAAAAAGAACTGTAATTTTTTACTTTTTATTTTGATATAAATATCATCTAGTGACTTATTCAGGCGTCGTCTATTTTATTTTCAATTTTGTGTACGCGTATTCAGCTGTTTGTTTAGCTTGGTTGAGATACACCAGTGATAATTCAACTTGACTCTCTTAAGATCAAAAATCACAATGTGTGTAAGAGAGGTCATATTTGAAGAGGTCAACTTAAAGACCAACTGCTGTGTCAAACGCCACCAACGACCGAGGAGTGTGGACTGATGGCTTGTTCTCCGATACCAGGATCGATCCTGACCAGACAACAGGTCGCGGCCCCGGCCAAGCCGCCATAATCTTGTTTACACAGTAAGCCTGGATGTGTGGATGGGATAATAAATAACAGCTCGGAATTGGAAATCAGAGATCCGAGTTCGAATTCCAGTCGGTTTCGTTACATTCACTTAAGCGCAATTAACCTTGAGAAAGGTATGAAAACTTTTTCTTCTCCTCCAGTTATGGGTTGAATAGCAGAACAGACTGGTCTCTACAGCTTTGATTGGTAACCAGCCTGATGCAGAAGGAACCAGCTGCCTACTGCGGTAAATCTGCCTAGTCCATCATGAATCGAAAGATACATGATCGGCAAGTCGAGTTCATTATATTCACTAACGCACAAATACCCGTGGGAAAGGTATGAATCCATCTCTTAAGCTGTGGGTCGAATTGCAGGAAAGACTGGGATCTTTAGCTTTGTTTGGCAATCAGTCTACTGCAGAAAGAAATGGCAACTTACTGCGTGAAAAATCTTCTGCCTAGTCAGTCAGTAATCGAAAGAGACATGATCACCCAAACTATCATTAACTATTAAGGAAAGCTGGTTTTAATTGTTAGCTGTTTATTCTCAGATTATGGAACATTTCCGTATGTCTTTATGTTTAATGATACAACTTACCCAAATATAACGTTTGTTCTATAATATAAACTAAATAAATTACAGCGAGAGAACACAATTACCGCGCCGGGCAAAGTGAATATGTACCCTTTTAATGTGTAAATCCAACATGGCCGACGTCACGAGGAAGCGACGATGTCACGCGTGGTCGCGAGGAGTGGCCATTTGCAGTCGCCCCACTGCGCATGTGTGACGCTACTTTTTTATTTTAAATACGATCGTAGCGTTTTTCGAATGTGACTTTTGGACGGTGCCGTTGATTTCTAGCCGTTTTACGTGCATTGGGATTTTTGACATTCGATCTATATTTTCTTTCTGGATTTTACGATTTGTTTGCTTCGCTTTAAACTTAAGCCTTTAACTTTATAGTATAAATGACTACTTTTTTTGGGTTATTTTTTTATTTATTTTATTACTGCTGTTTTAACACCATTCGAAGCTGAATATCCGATGTCAGTGAAATTAAGTAGCGTGGAGTAAGCACTAAATAGCTTCCGAAATGTCTTGAACTTGTAAGCCACACGCCACAATCTTATGATAACACACATAGGTATTTATTAAGCTTCGCTTACACAAGCACAAGTCAATCAAATTCCCTAAAGGAATAATAGTATTTGATGCTGGCTTGGTAAGTACATCACCATAGCAAGGCGTCCCAAAGGAAGATAGCTATAAAGATATGAGGATACAGTCGACCGATAATGGAGAGAAAACTGTCGAGAAATAAAGCGAGAGAAAGTTAACGGTTGAATGAGATTGCCAACTGCTAATGTGAAAAACCGATAACATTGCTAATATTTATTTTCCCGTCGTGAAAAACAAAAATGGCGCCTGTTTTGGAAATAATCTACGAAAATATAGTTTCTGAGAATGTAGAAACCGAAAGTATTGCGACATTAAATTTATTTCGATGCGTTTTTTTTTTTATTCGAAGAGCAAGAACATAAAATCAGTGAGAACTCGAATAACAAAAAGAGGAGAAAATCGTTCGCTAAACGTTTAATACCACGGATTCTGCAGAAAAGTTTTAGTGGCAAAGAAATGTTTTGATTTGGCGTTCATACTGAATTCTTCTCGCCATAAGAATATGTAAAGTCTTTTTCAAAGAAAACAATCCAGGTGCTGCCGAAATGCCGACGGGAAGCAGGTGATTCCATTTTTGCTATGCTCAAAACATTTACAGGCATGTGGTGAAAGCGTAACATCCATGAAGAACAAACTATCAATCTCCTTTTGCAAAAGCACGATTACAATTTCGGTCCACTCTGGGTTCCTCATTCTAATGACCTTGTTTAATTGTAAGTTAATCGTGTTTCCCGTAACCCCTTAGCATTATAGAGATACTGCATTTACTGCAGCCATAGATGTTGTGGCGTGTCTAGGGTAACAATACCTGGGTGTGCACAACATTCTTCAGGCTTGTATAGAGCCCGGAGTGCCTTTGCTATTTAATTCATACTTAGTGGACGATGAACTCATGCTTTTTCAAGTTCATTAGCTCGAAATGAACGAAACAGACTCGAGCCTCTAGTAATAAATATAAAAATGTTCGTTCTTTTCAGGTGTTGGGTAGTAATTAGAGAGTTAACTCTACAGGCTGGAGGGTTTTCGAGTCTCAAAGGTTACGCAATGAAGGTGACCTTGTACCAAACTAAAATTAATAAACACTTTCGATCCTCAATGTATTATTGCTTGCCGTTAAACTCATTTAAGTTTAGAGAAATCGACTGGAATAGGCTTCCCAATTTCTCGAGTTTGAATTTCAATCGAACATAACGAACGACTGGAATTCGAACTCGAGAAATTGGAGAGATGAGTTCGAATTCCAGTCGAGTTATATATACAATTATAATTATATACAATTACGCACAAATACTCGTGGGAAAGGTATGAATCCATCTCTTCTCCGCCCAGTTAGGTGTCGAATAGCAGGAAAGACTGGGTTCTTTAGCTTTGTTTGGCAATCAGTCTACTGCAGAAAGAAATGACAACTCACTGCGTGAAAAATCATCTGCCTTGTCAGTCAGCAATAGAAGGAAACATGATCACCCAAGAGTGTATCACGTATTGCCCTTAACTAAGTATCTTCAATAATTCTCCGAAAAAACAGCACAGCATGATAAAAAAAGGCCCCAAATTTCATAAGAACAAAGTTTCATCGTTAAAAAGTTTATGCTATTATTTAGAGGAAACGACAAAGTAATTTAAAATTATTTTCAAAAATCTTAAAATCCCTTTTAGCAAATTTTGGTTAAAAAACTTGTTTTTTTTTTGTTACGTCAGAGAGCGCGTACTATTTACCACTATTTTTTAGTGACTTTTACGCCAATTACAATTAAGAATTCGTTATAATTTCTTTCTTTCTGCGCTGGGTTTCGCTTCAAATCTTAATAGTTGCCCTAATAGTTTTCGTACCTTTTCTTCCATTAGGTTTTATATATATTGTGAGAATTTCTTCTCACACGGTTTAACCCTCGGCAGAGACAAGAAAAGACATACAATTAAAACAAAGCCTACCTTAAAATTCAATACAAATTTTATTTCGTCTTTGCAAAAAAAGATTATGCCCTTTTTTTGCCCCTGTGAATAGGGTTGGGTAGTTACTTCAAAGAAGTGGTAGTATTTTTCTTCTCTGTAGGACTCAACTGGTCTCTATGCAGACTCGAAGAAGCAGGAACTTGACGTCGTCGCAGGAGCATTACCAATTTGGTTGCTGAAATAAAAAAAACTCGGCTATTTGTCGAGTGCATGCAGAAAAGTTCTTCATGTAAAAGTACTTAATGTGACGACATTCAATAAACCGACTGAATTATTCAGCCTTGAAAAGTCTCTAGGATATGAGACAAGAAGAATAATTGCCTAGTCATTTAGGCTTAATTTTGGGTGCTAAAGGCTATGCAATGTGAGAGAAATATGAGTCCTGTCATTTCGAAGATTTTTCAGCAACTGAAAAAAAAAAAGGCACGGGCCGTTGAAATGCCCGCGAAAAGCAAAGTCAAATTCAACCAATGAGATTGGTCGGTACAAAAATACGGTGTGGCATAAATTAGCCAATAGGAGCTTAGCTTTAATTGCAGAATTTCTCACAATATATATATATATATATATATATATATATATATATATATATATATATATATATATATATATTGTGTGTGTGTGAAACAAATATTCGTACCAAACTCATACAAATTTTTGAAATATTGTACTTCCAAATAATGAATAAACATACTTTTCATATAATTATCTGTACACGGATGCATAGCTAAATATGCATAGAAAACAGAAAAAATTGATTTAATACAAAAAATCACATTTATCCATTTTAATGCGTGGAAAAGTATTCGTATAATGCAAATATCAGTTTTTAAAACTTTTAAATTGCTTTAATACTCTAGATTATTCAAATGTAATATTCTAGAATGTTCCAATAATGTTATCAGTAGTTATTTTTAGTCTAAAAATGCAAACAGGACATTCTGTTATTCATATTCGTGCAAGAAGATTTTCATCATGACAAAAGGTAAAGAACTGACAAATTCGCAAACAGAACTAATTGTTAAGCTCTGGAAAGAAGGAAAAAAGTTACAGGAAAATCTCAGACAACCTGAATATGCAATTTACTATTAGGTGGGTGCAAAAATAATGACGGTTTTGGACGTTAAAAAATACGTCAAAAACCGTCATTATTTTTGCACCAACCTAATACCATTCATTTCAAGGTATAAAAACTCAAAAATGTTGAAAACCAAAGAAAGCAGGTGCTCCACGAAGATTTCTTCAAGATCTTTGAGAGAATGCGTCAAATTAAACAAAACTCGTCAAGAGTTGCAGGATGATTTGCTTCCATCAAGAATCTGTGTCACTAAACAGATAATAAGCAATGAAATTCATAGGAACAATCTAAAGTCACGCTCCCCTCGGAAAACTCCACTATTATTGAAAAGACACGGAGATTTCAGGTTGAAATTCGTTTGCGAACATAAGGATAAGGAAAAAACGTATTGGGAAAGAGTACTATGAACAGAAGAAACCAAAATTGAGTTGTTTGGACATAATTCTAGAAATAATGTATGGAGGAAAGAACATAGTTCCAACTGGGAAATTTGGTGGTAGCAGCATCATCTTTTGGGGATGTTTTTTTTTTCTGTAAAAGTTACTGGAACCATATCAGTAATAAATCGTAGAATGAATGCCGCAGAATATCAAAATATTTTGGAAGCATATTTAATGATTTCGGTTGAAAATCTTGAACTTCCTCCTGATTGGATCTTCCAGCAAGATAATGATCCTAAGCACAATGCAAAATCTACGAAGAAATTGGCTTGCTGAAAAGAATGTAAATAATCTGAAATGGCTAAGGCAGTCCCCAGATTTAAACCAAATCGAAAATCTGTGGCATAATTTGAAAATTCAAATCTAGTCGAGAACTCCAACAAACCTCCCGGATTTCAAAACCATATGCGAAGAAGAATGGAACAAAATACCAACTAAATTTTGTAAATCATTAATTGAGAACTACAAGAAATGTTTGGTTGCTGCAGAAATGTATAATGGCTATTCTACAAAGTATTAAATGAAGATTATGTATTTTTCTTTTGTATTGTACGAATATTTTTTACCCATGAAAATGTAAAAATGGGATTTATTTCTATTAAATCAATTTTTTCTATGCACATTTATTAGGTTGGTGCAAAAATAATGACGTAATAATGTCGCTTTTTGACTTATTTTTTAACGTCAAAAAACGACATTATTACGTCATTATTTTTGAACCAACCTAATAGTTATTACGCATATGTGTGCAGTTAATTATATGAAGAATATTTTCATTAAATGGAAATACAATAAATTAAAAATTTGTATGTGTACGAATATTTGTTTCCCCGATATATATATATGTCTCTGTGCGTGTGTGTGAGTGAGTGTTTCGAGCCGATTTCGAATTGCAGATGAGTTCTTTACATTCACTTACGTGCAAATAACCTTAGGACAGGTAATAATCCATCTCTTCTCTCCCAGGGCAGACTGGGTCTTATACCTTGAGTGGCGAATGGTCTAGGAGAAAGAGAATTCTGTTCATACGTTCATACGTTTGTAAACACGTAGAGTTAATTTATCTAGTCTTTGCAAACCAAATATGATCGGCACATTGTACCGTATCAGAAAATATCCGGCTCCTTGTGCCATTTAAAAAAAATCATTTCATCCCTAGCAAAGCAGTAAAGCCACTAAGACACAAGAAGAATCAGCAATGTTATTTGACTGTGAAAAAAAGTAAAGAGAAACAGAGAATCATTATTAAGGAGTTAAAACAATAAAAGAAGAAAAATCAAAAACAGTAGATAGAGATTGACACAGCCTCTAAATTTTTTAAGATCAAAGTTAGCTTAATCAAGAGCCCTCTGAAGAAGCTAGGTTAAATGTTGCCAGATAAGGCGTCTTTTAAGCTAGTTACCTATATATTTAAATATTTGTACTTGATTGATTATGGCATCAGTGGTTAATAGTTTGCATGTTGGACAGTTTTTTTGCTGACAATCATATTAGGTTGGTGCAAAAATAATGTCGTTTTCTCACATAGTAACATATGTGAGAAAACGACATTATTTTTGCATCAACCTAATACATTCTCTGTTCTTGTAATTAATGTTTATACATTCATCTCGCTTTCCTTCATTACATTCTGTAGAAGTTCTTGTAGTTTCCTTTCTCTCTCTGCTATCAATACTATGTCATCTGCATAGCTTATGTTGTTAAGATTGTTGCTACCAGTAAGTAAACTTGGTAGGACTTATAATTCTCTTGGGTTCGTCTCCCGATAAAAGTTGAATAAATCTGGTGAAAAGACACATCCTTGTCTTACGCCCCTTTCTATTTTTGTTTATTTATTGAATTCATTTAATGTGATTGCATGTGTAGAATTCTATCTATCTATCTATCTATCTATCTATCTATCTATCTATCTATCTAAGAATGCTCGTATTTCATTTGTATTCCTCTGTTTTTCCAAAATTGTAATCCGCTTGGACGAAAGAAATTATCCAGTTTATTTATCTCATTTTGAAATAAACATTAAGTTATTTAAAAAGACTAAAATAACGTGATTCAAAATTAAACAATTCATCTCTTGTTTCTTACCCGATCCATTTCAAGATTTATAATGCATGGATCTTTTGAAATAATCACACGGAGATACAGATTTGCTTTAAGCTTTTCTTTGCATCCGTTTCATTTCCACAATCTCCAAACACCCACCCACCTTTTACCCGTTCTTATCGGTAAAGATTTTTCTCTACTTGAAGCTTTGCACGTTCTTGTAATATATATTAGGTTAAGCTAGAAGTTCAACGGGTGCTCCAAATTGAGCTGAAAATGTCTAAATCTGATCTTCTTAGTTCACAAACGCACAGATAGTGAACGAAATATTAATTCATATAAATTCTTAGTTAGTCTTGTTACTAACTACTTTTACTAGTCTAGTTTAAAATTGATTTAGAAATGGAAAGAATGACTGGAATTTTATGGCAATGTTGGTGTTGTCAATAACTAAACTCTATGCGATTTCAGTTCAGTTGGTTAAGATATTTGATACAATTCAGTTGTTTCATTAGAGTTATTAAACTAGTATTGTATACAATTCATACAGTTAAGACTTTGAGCCTCACTTGTTGCCCTATACATGTAGCTATGCACCATACTAAACTATATATTTCAGAAATTCTTTCGTTCAGGTAGATTACAATTTTGGTAAAGGAAAATAGAGAAGTATAAATAAAATATGTTCATGCTTTCATAGATAGATAGATAGATAGATAAGAAAAGACTGAGACAGTTAGAAAGACAGATAGAAAGACAGATAAATAGATAGACAGAAATATATGAAAAGACTGACCAGACAGACAGACAAACAGATAGATAGATATGGAAAGGCTGTGATAGATATTTAGATAGATTAACAGATAGGTATGGAAAAAACTAATATATATATATATATATATATATATATATATATATATATATATATATATATATATATATATATAGAGAGAGAGAGAGAGAGAGAGAGAGAGAGAGAGAGAGATATTTCAGAATTTCTTTCGTTCAGGTAGATAATTTTGGTAAAGGAAAATAGAGAAGTACAAATAAAATATGTTCATGCTTGCATAGATAGATAGATAGATAGATAGATAGATAGATATGAAAAGATTGAGACAGACAGACAGACAGGCAGATAGATAGATTGATAGATACATACATACATACATACATACATGCATACATACATACATATGAAAAGACTGAGATAGCTATTAAATGACTGAGATAGATATGAAAAGGATAAGTAGATAAATAAATATGAACAGACTGAGATAGATAGATATTTAGTTAGATTAACAAATAGGTATGGAAAAAAAAACTAAGACAGGTATATATATATATATATATATATATATATATATATATATATATATATATATATATATATATATATATATAGAGAGAGAGAGAGAGAGAGAGAGATGGATATGAAGAAACTGAGATACATATGAAAAGACTGAGAAATATATATATATATATATATATATATATATATATATATATATATATATATATATAGGGAGGGAGAGAGAGAGAGATAGATACATAAATAGATAAAGCTTGGGCAATGCTGACATAAGTTTTAATTATTTCTTAGAATCATATATAACAACGAGTTGATGCATTTGTTTGTTTGACCATTTTGAGCTTAAAAACGTAAAGAATTTCTCTTAAAAATGTCAAATCAAAATTTAAATAACAAAAGAAGTCCTGAAAAGAAAAGACAGTCTGCTGAAGGGAAATTCTACTTAAGAAAACAGATATCGATAAAATAAATTAAAATAACCTAGATAGATGTCCTTCAGAGCCATAAAATTAAGAGCAGTCGGAAGTGTCACTTTCTGCTAAGGTTATTCTTGATTATAAAGGAATGATTTTAGATGATAAATTTCTCTCCGTATATCAAATGTATTTTAAATCAAAGTAAACAGTTAGAAACTCACTTGATGCCAGAGACTTGTGTTTTTGAACCAGACGAAGCTGGCTAAATGTCAATATGAGTTATAATGATATCTTAAAAATATGCGAACCTACCAGCGATTAAGAAAATAACATCTCGTCGTGCGTGTGTTGCTCTGAAGAAAAAGGAAATGTTATGAAATGAGAAAAAAAAATTTAGTCTTCAAGGCTTAATAATTTATTTCCATGATTTTCATCGGATTAGTCTGAAATTAAATTTTACCCCAAACAACTACGATCCTATTGATTTCCTTTTCTTTCTTTTCTTTTTTTTTTTTACTTTTCTTTTCTTTTCTTTCTTTCTTTCTTTCTTTCTTTCTTTCTTTCTTTCTTTCTTTCTTTCTTTCTCATTATTTTCATATCTATCTATCTATCTATCTATCTATCTATCTATCTATCTATCTATCTATCTATCTGGTGCGATGGGTAATTTATCGCCATTTTATATTCTTAATTTTGCGCATTCTCGTTGTTTGCTTTTGCTTTTCCAATTGCGCCGTATAGTAGGGTCAGTTGGGCACCGTCTGTGAGAAATAGAGCACCATGACACAATTCATTCCGTCGGAAATTTGGAAACGGCATACGAACATTTCAGAGTGTTTGAGTGTCAATCTGAGAAGAGTGAAGAGGATTGGGAAAGAGTTGGATGAGTCTAATGGCGATTACAAAGGTGTTTGGAGTGATCACTACTGATGACGACGTTATGCCTCTATTCATCTTCCTATATGGACTCAGACTCAAAACGGAGGCCTACGTCAAGAGCCCTGAGGAGAGTGCTTCCCTGGATCAAAAGTCTGGTGCAGAGAGACCCTATGTCTGGAAACGGGACTCTGCACCATGCTACACAAGCAGGGGAACGTAGTCATGGCTATCAGATAATTTCTGTAACCACATCAACACTTACATCTGACTATCTAACTCCCCAGACTGCAACCCACTAGATTATTATGTATGGGTCTCAGTTGAGCGAGAGACCAAAAAACTCCTTGTAGCAGCAAAGAGGAACTGAAGACAAGGATTATGGTAGCATTCACTAATTTAAACAAGGATACCGTTCATAAGAGATGCAGGAAATTGAAGATTGCGTTTAAGTATAAAACCGGCTGTCGTCACTAGGTGTTTCCACTCACACACACACACATACACACAAACACACACACACACACACACACACACACACACACACACATATATATATATATATATATATATATATATATATATATATATATACTCGGATAAAGATTATGAAGATCTCTGCGTAGATAGCAGCTGATATGACTTGATAAATATCAAAATCCGATAAAGATTTCGACACCAACCTGACCTTGGCATAACTGGCTTAACTAGCAATAGAGGACCTGAACAGATGGATTATTCTGTTCATTTTTCAAGTTACGCAGTTTTTTCTGTGTCTCGGTGGATATTGTGTACATCTATGTAAACCATTACGCTGCCAAAAAAAAAAAAAAAAGTACTTTTTATCGCATCAATTTTTTCTTTTATATCTTGCCTTTCTTTTCCAGGAACCCGTATAAAGACGTCATGATATCTGGTATATGCATCTAGAATTTCGACACTCTTATGTAGAACTAACAATATCAGGCGAAATCGTTAGGTTAGACTCCCCCGAATACGGAGGCGTCCCACTTCTCTGACGTCGTCGTCGTTGTCGCGGCGGCGGCAGCAGCGGCAGAAACGAATGCGAGTGCCAAATAGGCCACTTTTGGTAAGCAGAACTGGCGCTGTGGGATAAACCAAACGTCCAGCTAAGGTGCCTAACAGGACGCCCATGAGATCCCTGAAAGGGTGCCGGTCGATATAGACAGTAGGACGGTGGCCACAGAAGTCAGAATCCGCTAAAGAGTGTATAACAACTCACCTGCCGAATGTGCTCTTGGTCTGTAGTGATTCTGTTTCAGTCCTGAACCATGCCTAATATTAGACTTATTATCTAAACAATGCTTTATTGTAATAATCGAAATGAAAACGGAAGCGTTAAAATCAAACAATTAATAATAATAATTTTTTATAGTTAGTGTAAAGTGGTAAACCGAAAAATAAAAAAAAGAAAAGATTACCCACAGAAAAGAACAGATTAACAGGTTTTCATTCTTCTCTCGACAGAGGGATGACAAATATTCACAGTGAATAAAATAGAAAAAAAAACAAAACAAATACAGGATATTAGATATATTAAATATATATTCACCGCAGTTTGATAAAATACAGCCCTCAAAACCACTGTATTTGCTGACAAAGAAAAGGCTGGAAGGACTTAATATACATTTATATATATTCTCTAAGATTTTTTAATAGAAATTCGAATGATTCTTCAAAAGTAACGAGGCATGTCTTGGTTATACGATCGGGCGCACTGATGTGATTTAACCAATATTTAACCATAGCCGACCAAGATGTCTTGACTGTTAGTTATGATGTGCCATCCGTGATACACGCTTAGGCGATCATGTATCTTTCGATACATGACTGACGAGGCAGATTTTTCCCGCAGTAGGTTGCCATTTCTTTCTGAGGTAGACCAGTTGCCATCCAAGGCTGTCGGTCTGTCTTGCTATTTACCCATAGCTAGGGGGAAGAAGAAGCGGATTCATCATACCTTGACCAAGGGTATTAACACGTAAGTGAATGTAATGGATTCGACTGGAATTAGAACCCGACTCTCCGATTCCTTAATCCGACCCGCTAATCTATATAAATTAACCAAATTTCACTTCTGAATATTGACCGCTACATGTTTATTTTTACTTTCAGCTTATGGCCCATTCTACCTATCTAGTCACAATGACACACAACATGGTAAATTTCCGAGTTATTATAATTGGGAGGTAGAACATATTTTAGGATCGATCTTAACGTTGTTTGGGCAGTAAAGACAATACATGAAATGGAAGACGAATAACAATTTTCACACTAGTAGAAATTTGCTTAACAAACCTTGTACTAACATCACCAATCCGTGCTGTACCAAAATAAACAAGACACTTGTTTTCTTTTTGAATTGGCATATTTCAGCACTACAACCAGACTCTAAATTATCAAGAGGGTATTTATTTTCACCTAAAACTTTCTTGATAATTTCAACTGCTTCATTGTAAGCACTACTGCTATTTTCGAAGAAGCAGTTGTATGAACTTGTATATATCTATTAATAAGTAGTTTTGAGATTTATATTGTCATTTTACATTCACTTACATCAGAGATGCATATATTTGGAATTGAGGCTTTGCCCCTTGCTAAGTCACTGCCATTTTGTTTAATGATTTTTTCCAAATATTAAACGAAAAAAAATGATTGTCATTTTGTTTTGAACGTTCTGCTCCGTTTTCCGATTTCAGTGTTTTAATTTTTAATCATTTCCCGCTGGGAATTATTTTCGTGTCGAGTCTCGCGTTATTATCATTGCATAATGAAAAGATTTTCGCAGCAATTTCCATAAGACAGACCGGTATGATAAAAAATTACCCTTTTGAAGTTTTTCAGACAAATTAGTCTTTTCATGTGTCGTATCTGTCGTTTTAAATTTTCAGTGAAGTAACTGAGAGAGAAGGAGACAGAGAAAAAGAGAGAGGGATACAGAAACAAAGACAGAAAGAAAAAGTGAGAGAAATCGTGCATGCGCACGCACGCGTGTATATTTGAGAGATAGAGAGAGAGAGAGAGAGAGAGAGAGAGAGAGTGAGAGAGAAAGTGTCTTATTTGGCGAGGCAGATATTTCAAACAACTTTTTAAAAAAAAAAAACTGTAAACAAATTTACTGTAAGTGTCTTTTTTATCTTGACAAAGGAAGAACAAAAGTTATTTATAGTGATGAAAACAATTTCTTCAAACCAGGAACGGTTTAGTGCATGTGAAATGCATATATATATATATATATATATATATATATATATATATATATATATATATATATATATATATATATATATATATATATATATAGGTGTTTGTGTGTTTTTGTGTGTCTGTTTGTCTCTATGTGAGTGTTTCTGTATGTGTGCATAGAAAAAGAGAGAAATATAGAGTGTTTTTGTGAGAGAGAAAACCTTCAGAAACACTGAGACATTAAGAAGCTATCAAAGAGAAAATGTTGACACTTATATCAACTTTCATCGAAAAGCATTCTTTATAAATAAAATTCTGTTATATATATATATATATATATATATGAAACATATCAACTAATAGCAAAATAATCACATATATATATATATATGAAACATATCAACTAATAACAAAATAATCAAACTCATTATATATATATATAATATATATATATGCTCATATACATATGCTTGTGTGTTTGTGCGTATGTATGTGTCTGCATGTATAAGGATCTCTTCAGCAATAAATCGCTTTTTTAGTAATATCTCTTATTATTCTTTGTTTAGTCCTTTAGAACGTAGATGATCATGGTTCTCCATAACTTCCTGACCCTTGTATCTCTTAATGAGTTTTGGCCTTCTGTTATTTCTTCAAAAACCTGTTCTGCTATCAACAAGTATTTTCTCCTTTCCATCTTTCCTTCAATCTGTCTGGTGAGTATCAGCTTTTCCAAGCCTTCTTTCCTCATCAAATGCCCTAGAGATCTCCACTACCTCTTCCTGATATTAACTGTCCTTTTTGTTTCCATTCTTTTCAAAACATCGTTGTTGCTCACATTCTCAGCAGCTTTCTGTAGAACCATGTTTCTGTTGCTTCAAGTTTCTTCATCATCTTTGAGGAGGCTGTCCAGCATTCACTGCTATACAAGAGGACAGATATCACGTAACAGTTCAGTGAGATTTTCTTTGTTTCTAGCGAAATCTTAAAATAACTATAAGCTATTTTTGATATCTAGGCCGGTAGATGTCAACATGACGTTTACTCCGACTCGCATTCCCACTGAATGTAACGTTTAGAATAATAATAATAAAAAATGACGTTTACATAAGATTTTCTCTCAAATGAGGTTTGAATGGTTTGCACAAGTTCAATGTAGTTCTAATTGTTACTGCTAATCCTATGTTTTTGTTTTATACAAGCGCAAGATGTCTTATTCGAAGGGATCGATGGAAAGATGCGTTAAGGTAACTTTTTCATTAACGTCCTCCTAAATATTTGGTAGCATCTTGCTGTTTTGGATACGCTTCAAATATGGAATTTAGTGGGGGTGGGAACCACCACGAAAACCGTATTCAAAGATACATGTCCATCTTGTTGTAACTTCTTTATCAACAGTATCGTTGTTAGTTTTTCTACCTTTCTTTTCAAGTTGAGTTTTAACCAGTTCACGAACTTTTTAATCACACCTTTTTTTCTTTTTACAAGCAGATGTGTATTTGCATCCCCTGAGATGCTACAGTCAAAGCTGGTCTTTTGTGATTCATTTACAAGGTCAACATACTAAAAAATATTTCTAAACTTTAAGTAAATGTCTATTTTTGTTGGTGCAAAAACTGACACATCCAAACAATTTTTTACAAAAATTGCTACAGTTGTCATGGAATCTACTGTGAAACAGATGCAGCTCAGCTGTAGAATATGTTTAACTTATAGTTTCAAGTGAAATATATACCGACAAATCCACAAAAGAGAATAAAGTCTTTTTCTCAGAAAATTTTTTTAGATGTGACAATAAATAAACTATTGGTGAATAATACGATTTCAACTAATGCCAGTGTTTCATGTACTGAACAGGTACTGCTGACATAATGTCTTCTTATGATAGTAATAGAATAAAATAAAAAAATGGTTGTGGTGTCCTCCCTCTAAAGAGTCTATCTTTCACCTACTACAAAATTAGTAGGAGAGAGGGCCTTGGGAAACAGAATAGATTGTTCATAACTGTCGAAATCTGCCCCGTGGGAGAGGAATTTGGATGAAGCTTAGTTGCAGGGCAAAATTTCGTCTGGGGAGGCAGACAGTCCCTGAACCCGTTTAGACGGGTTCAAAGGGAATATTTTTGTTCGAGACTACGGGCTGGGAGTACCCACAATAAACCGGCCTTGTGCCACATACATCCCCATGGGGAGGCTGTTAAATATTAACAGTCGAACAGATTGTTCATTTGTCGAACTCTCTGCCTTGAGCGGAGAGGAACCGGGACGAGGCTTTGCCGAAGGGAAAAGTTTCATCCAGGGAGGTAGACAGACCCTGAACCAGTTTATGCGGGTTCTAAGAGAACCCACGGTAAACTCGGCCTTGTGCCACAAACACCCCTCGTAGGGGGCTGTTAAATAGTAACAGTCGACCACATTGTTCATCTATAGAACTCTCTGGCTTGAGCAGATAGGAACCCGGACGAAGATAGGAACCCTTCGTGAGGGGACTGTTAAATATAAGAGTCGAACAAGCTGTTCATTACTGTCGAACTCTCTGCCGCGCATCTCAGTCAGATTCACGTAGTCTGAAGAAACCTTCTGCATCTGAAACGCTGTGGTTGATTTCTAAAGCCACAAACGCAGCCTGCAAATCTATTTTCTCCTTTAGATCATCGGCATCTATATCAACGTTTTAGATACGTTTGTTTCATTGATTGATTTGTTTTTTACGGCTTTTTTGGCAGCTTATTTAAAGCCAGTAGTGTTTTTGTAGGAGGAAAGATAATAATGATTTAGTGGTAAAAGTCGTAATAATTAACCTATGGCCGTTAGGAAACGAGGTGGATTCATACCTTTTCTAAGGGTATGTATGCCTAAGTGAATATAACGAACCCAACGGGAATTGGAACTCAGTTCTCTGACTGACAATTACGAGCCATTATCTACCCACACATCCAAGCTTACAGCACTAGGTATTCCCAAGCAGTCACCCATCTAGATACTGTCAAAGCTCAACGTTGCTTAACTTCGGTAATCGTGGCCGTAAACCTAGATATATCTTTAAGAGTAATAAGAATGTTAGCACCGGCTACTTGTATCTGTGTAAAATAGGCAACAACCTCAGACAGAAGATAACCCCGACAATCCTTTCTTAGATTCTTTTGAAAAACAATTTTTATAATTTATTACAGTCGGATTAACATTCTCATATTTGTTGTTTCAATCATAACGTTTCAACCGTTGTTAACTCAGGCATTCTTCAGGCGTCTATCAATTCGTATAACCTTCCGCTACTGAGGAATAAAATCGACTAGTGTAAGGGGAGTGATAAAAGAATGACCACATTCTTATTTGAGGTTTGTTAAGATATATATCACTAGTTGCATGTGATCCACTTTGCTATAGTAACATGGAGGTCAATGGATCGAAAGAAAATTAAAAGATGTAATGTGATTATCTATATTAGAATGAACTTATTTCTGTCTAAATTTTTCGGATCAGCAGTTATCATAATTTACGTTAGAACTAATATCCTCATCACGATTGTTATTATCACAACGTTTATTCAGTCTGTTAGGATAATTTACTCACATTCCACTATCCATATTCAGAAATATCGGATGCTGACTAATTTTTCAGTTACTGCTAATCCTGTTTCCACTGAATGGGAGCATATCCAGACTACCCAGCCCAGGGATTGAACTCACACTTATAATGCCACCAAATTCCATCAAGCAACAATTTTATTGTCCTATGGATCCATAGATTTTAGAGTTTAAACCTAATTGTTGCCTTCCTGCTTCTTTTTCTCCAGCTGCAATCATGTTGTGGCCCTGCTGTTTCCTTTCCTTTCTGTGTTGCCTGCATGTTGCTGCAGTGATTATTTTCTCATGCTGCACTGTTTTCTCATCACTCTTGGCTTTTAAGTTAATATTTCAGCGCTTCTAAAAGTCAAAAAATTTAACTACATCGTCTGGCATATAGAGGAGTTCGTATTAGAAAAAATACTTTGTAAGTTGAAAGAAACATGACTAAATTGTGGTAAATATTTACTTAACTTAAATATATATGACATTTCAATTTCAATGACAGTAAGAAATTAGCATTTTTGTATTTTAATGTGCAAAACTAGATTAACATGCTATCTTCACTAAACAGGTGAAGTATCGAAGGGTCCAGAGATAATATCTTGAATGAATTAAAGTTAACATTTGTAATTTTGCAAATTGAAAATGTGAGTGAAAAATGAACTGCTATGAAAATCACTCTATGTCTAAACAGCTTGATATTACACGTGGTGTCATTTAAATATTGGTTATGACCCCTTTTCCTTGTGCGTAGACTAACGAAATTTTTAGGGGCTTGTTTTCCAGCTTAGGCTTGAGCAAGCAACAAGACGTCAAATTCTCTGTTTCGGGCAGAGAAGAACGCAAACGAGATTATGTCGAAGGGCAAAATCTCGTCTGGGGAGTCAGACCCAGTGTATCGGAGTCTACGGGGATATCTTGCTCGAGCCTAAGGTGTCGGATCACCACACATAAAAATCAGACTTGTGCCATGCCACATTCGGCTTCGTGGCGGGGGGTTGTAAATACCGGCTAACGTAATTATGTATGTATTAGGTTGGTGCAAAAATAATGTCGTTTTCTCACATATGTTACTATGTGAAAAAACGACATTATTTTTGCACCAAACTAATAGAAGGACACATCTATATAATGGGTACTCGGATTTACAAAGCCGTCCTAACCGCTCGGTATTTCAGGTGTGAACATGCAGACAGACTTGTAAACCTGTTTTTTAAAAGGCAACATGCAATAGTTTCATGTGATGCGATTTGCTATAATTACCATTTTGAAGATTAAGACATCAATCTATGAATCATGTGCCACATAATGTTAATAAAATCTATTAGGTTGGTGCAAAAATAATGATGTAATAATGTCGTTTGTTAACGTTAAAAAACGACATTATTAAGTCATTATTTTTGCACCAACCTAATAGTATCCGCATTTAAAATATGATGTGACTTCCGTGGAAACGATGTCTATAGCCAACCGCTAACCATAAATAGACACCATTCACATGTGGAGGAAACATCTTAAGAGATCTCCACTAACCATTCGGGAACTAGTAGATAAATTTACTATGGGTCTTTGCAAAAAAAATAAAATAAATAAAAATAAATAAATAAAAAATAAAATAAAAATAAAGAAATCATTCCTGAAGGCCAGCATATGCTGGATGTATCAGGGATGTTCCTTTCCTTTTTTTTATAGAAATAAAAGAAGCCTTTATTATAAAAAGCAAAACACCACCAAATAATGACATTATTATGAAAACGGCCACAATATAATGCCCGTATTTGGAAATTAAGGATATATCTATTTTCAGCAACTTTTATAGTATCTACAATAGCACATTAGCACTTGCACACCATTTATTATTTGTTCATATGACAATATGATCATATGACAATATGCTCATATGACAATATGCTCATATGACAATAAAGAAACATTTATTATAGTAACATAACAGTGAATAAACCTTTGGACAATTTTTACATTTATGGGTGATGATATATTTTGCCAAGAAATCTTTGTTTTCTTCAAGCAAGGCAGAAGTGCCATTAGTTCGCAAGGGGCTACAGAGAGTGTAAGGGAAATGATTGGGTATAAGTGGGCGATTAAGCAAAGGATCAAAAGAGGAACGGGGATCAAGGCGATGTTGATTGACATGGCATTTAAATATCTGAAGATTATAATTATCAGGGAAGTAAGAAAGAGGAAGGGTGTTCTACTGTCGGAAGGAGCGAGAGAAGAAGCTTTTGAAGTAGAAGAGGCGGTTACATTTAACTGTTTCGATAGTAAGAGTGGGACAGAGATGCCAACCTAGTAGCACGCTTAAATTCATGCAGTCGGGGTGGTACCAGGGAAAATAGCTCGCCAGAAATATAAAAAAAAGAGAGTACTTGGTTATTATGCTTGTGTCACACAGTACACACATTGAATACCTCATTAATTTCTACTGATTACTTCCAAGGGGATGTCTTCGAGCATTAGGTGACAAGCTATATATATCCCTGACGTTCATCCAATTTTAATGATATTCGGCATAACTAGATAAATAAAAGAGAGAAAGAAAATTTTGGGTTTCAAGCCAGGTACATTAGTGTCGACGATCTGTAAGAAAGAATAAACAGATATTTACTACTGCCAGTGACAAGTTCCGTTTTTGAAAACAGCAACGCTAAACGAGTCTAAATTTCCCCGAGGTTATCGAACCTGAACGGATACTAGACTTCGATATATTGACTTGCTGTGTTCAGATAAAGTTCTCATATTCGTTGCAACTAAGCAGCCGGCGGCAAAAAACGAGTTTCATTCAAAGTAGGCGACGCTAGTCTGTTGGCTCATGGATTCAAACGAGATACTCAACTTAAAAACAGAATTTAATAGAAATCAGAGACAGTCATATAATGGCACAATGGAGATATAGGCCGGTAACATATTGTTATGATAGACACACAATCATATAACATATTATTACAATCCTATAACTTATTGCAAAAGCGACACAGTCATGTCAAATATTGTTACGACATATAAAAAGTGATTTATCATAGTTACACGACAGATACATAGTTCTATAACATATTGACACAAGAGAGACAGACTATTATAAAATATTCTTACACCAGAGACAAAATCCCCGCCAGAATCTATCTTACATATTTATAAGTTAAACAGTCATCCAGCATTGAATATTGCTGTCACATCTGGTCTGGTGTTTCTGCTATGTATATCTGCAATATTATCGGTCCTAATCCGGAATCTCGGCTTCAGCTTCTTTCTCACCGCCCTAACCTAGCCTCTCTGTGCCGTTTCACTAAATATTTTCATGGTAATTGCTGTGATGAGTTTTCATCTTTGGTACTTAAACTTCATGAATTTAAACGTAGTATTAGTTTGGCGGCAAAGTTTCACCATTTTACAGTTGAAATTGTTAGTTGTAACCGTAATTTTTATGCTAAAAGGTTATTCTCTTTTTCGTGTTCTTGCTTTCCAGTAAACTTTGATATTCAAAAATTTAAATTCAATATCAATTGTTACATACTGTCTTAATTCCTGTTCTTTTATTGTTCTCTTTGCTTAATGTTTTCTTTTTCTCATATTTCATAACTAATATCTCCCTATATCGTAGTGGCTTTATTTCCTTGCATGGAGTTAAATGATTATAGAAATGTAGATTAATAAAACGACATAGTCCTATAATATATTGATGTGATAGAGATGACGGGGGCACTGTCCTATAAAATTATTACGTTAAAGGTACAATACTATAACATATTGCTGCTAAAGCGGTACAATCCTGTAGCAAAACTCTTACGACAGGCAGCTATCATTTGTCTTTTTTTTTTTACGACAACGAGACAGTCCTATCACATACGACAGAGAAATAAACATATAACATTTTCTTACGACAGAGACCCAGTCCTGTAGCATATCGACACAGTAGAGACATCCATATAACATATTAATGCGACAGAGACTGTCCTATGCCATAGTTACAACCGAAACGCAGCACGATAACAGATATATGACAGATGCACACTCCTGTACCACACAGATATGATACAGCCACTATCCTAAAACACTGATACGGCATAGGCGCACTCTTATAGCATACTGATATGATACAATTCTATAAAACTTATATACCTTTCTATAACATATGACAGAGGCATACGTCTATATCATACTGATACAATAAAAACAATGGTACGACAGAGAAGCAGTACTATAACATATCGACACTATAGTGATACACATATAATATTATGATACGATAGATACAGTTCAGTTCCATATTTACGACAGAGGCACGGTCCTATAACCTAATGATATGTGAGATGCACACTCCTATATCATACTGATATGATAGAAGCACTGTCCTAAGGCACGCTTCTATAAAATACGGATACAATAGATACACTTTTATAATACTGATAGGATGGATAATACAATGATATAACAGATATATATTACTATAACATACTGATACAATAATGATACAGTCATATAACACTTATATGACAGAGACACAGTCTTAAAACATAATGATACGATAGAAAGAGTTCTGTTTCATAGTGACCACAGAAACACAGTCCCCTAACATACTGATAAATTAGAGACTCAGTTCTATAAAAATGATACGACAGAGACACAGTTCTATACCAGAATGATACGAGTGAAGCAGTCCTATAACATAGTGATACGATAAAGACAGAGACAGGATCCTTTAAAATAATGATACGACAGGCACCAATTCCAGTTACAAGAAAGACAATGATTTATGACATAATAATATAACAAAGACATGCTCCTACACGATACTGATACAGTAGAATCAGTCCTATGAAAATGATACTGCAGCAACACAATCCTATAAGATAATGATACGACATAGACACAGTGCTATAACAAAAGTATATGAGTGAGACCAACTCATATAAATTGGTTTGGATTGGTCTGTTTTATTTTACAGCATATCAACCTCAATGGGTTATTTAATGCCAACAAAAGTTTTGTTGCTGGTAATATTTTTTTCCTTCATAAATTTATTTTTGGTCATATTTTTTTCTTCAAAAATATATTACTGACAATAATTTTTTTAACAACGTATTTCTGGTATTAAAATCTATTTTTACACTTTCATAGTATTTTGACTCTAGTTTGGGGGTTAACTATTTGCCCATAGCTGGGACCCTAACAGCTGCTACCACCCCGGGTCAGGGTGGACCTGGGAACACCCGCAATAAAGCGGTGGTTCCATGCTCCTCAAAACTTCCTGATCAAAGGCCTTGCTGTTGGACGTAGTTTATCGTCAGGCAGCTATCCAGGACAGGGGTGTAGTTTATCGTCATACCCAGGACAGTCATATAAGTTGATTCGACAGTGGCATAGCCTATAACATATTGCTATGACTGATAAACGTTTGGTTTAGCCCATTTTGTGTATTTTTCGCCAAGATTGCAATAGCTGGTTGTAAATTAAGTTTTAATACTTAAAGGAATGTACCAAGAAATAAATCTACCCGTTAAATAAACTGCTATTTTGTCGTAATTCAACGAGTCTGTTTAAATACTTTATAGGCAGATGTAGTTTTAATACGTGTTGCATTGCTACAACTTTGGTACGATGCCACATATTTGGAGCCCTCGTTGAATATGGAACTTGCCAACAATAACCTGTGATAATAATGTGCTAAATCTTTGTTCTTCAGGATATTTAAACGGCTCAGTGACTTTCATCACTCACACGTCGTATTTAATTTTCTTTATTGTTAGAGGCAAGGTCATTTCTCCTCTTCGTTGCACTAAGAGTAATTGACAATACTCTGAAGTTTCCGGGGAAAACAAAAAAAATTTAAAACCCAAATCCTATGTGACGATAAATGCGTATGTAATAATAGCATGTTATGAATTGAATAGGTAGTATCAATAAGTCTGTATACATTGAAAAAATTGTATGTATATATAATGATGGAATAGTGTGATATCGATAGCTTTCTCTGCGGATATGGAGTATAATATTAAAATATACATAAAATTATATATATATAGAGATTGTATATAAAAAATTATATGCATAATATCTATCTATCTATCTATCTATTTCTCTCACTATATATATATATATATATATATATATATATATATATATATATATACATATATATATATATTTATTTATGTATATACAAATAAAAAGAACAGTAAGATATATAATCCGGTGTTCATATAGATATTTTTATTTTTACAAAATAGTGATGAATATAAATTTACAGAGCATTAATATTATAAGTTAATTGATTTAAAATACGTTTTTTTCGCTATATATATATATATATATATATATATATATATATATATATATATATATATATATATTTCACCAGCCAAGCCTATATAAGCAAGCGGGACACTTAATTCGTTCCTTATTTTTAATCGAGGGAATATGAGTAGTTTTTTTTCTATTTTATACTCTTTTTGGAACCTTTTATTTTGCTTTTAGTTGTCAATTTGTTTACAATTAAAATTTATTTCAACCGTGTTCTAATTTTCCCTCCTCATTCGCTATTTACAACTGTGTCATTGATTATTTTGTTCTATTCGCCAATGTTCATTTTTAATAAGGTAGTGGTCGAAAGTGTCTCCTAAAGGTAAATTGTCCTCTATAAATCTATTTTCTAATGTCCACTCTAAGTCTATTTTCTTCTCTTGTGGCTATAAATCTTTATATATATATATATATATGAAATCATGCATCGGATTGCTAAGGCTACCAGTGCTTTCGGCAAACTTCGCCATCGTTTGAATGAGCGGGGTATTCGACTGGATACGAAAATTGGAGTTTACAAAGCTGTTGTACTTGCCATCCTTTTGTACGGCTCAGAGTCATGGACTCCATACAGGTACCATATACGCCAGCTAGATGTTTTCCATAAAAGCTGTCTGCGTGCAATCTGTGGAGTTAAGCTTCAAGATAGGACATCAAACGTAGACCTGTTTAATAGGTGTAACATTGGAGGAATCGAGACTTTTATCATACAGTCTCAGTTACGGTGGACTGGTCATGTCTTGAGAATGTCTGATAACAGGATACCCAAGATCCTAATGTACAGCCAGTTAGATCAGGGCTACAGGAATGTAGGACGCCCATGACTAAGATACAAAGACAAGCTGAAAAGCAACTTGTCAGCAGTTAATATAGCACATAACACCCTTGAGCGCTTAGCTTTGGAGCGGGTAGAATGGAGATCAACGTGTTTTAGTGGACTCAGCAATTTTCAATCTGCTTGTCGGAATCATCTTCAAGAAGCGAGAGCAAGATCTAAAAGGTCAACCAATCTAATAGTGTTCTCATCTCACAATCTTCACACTTGCTCCATATGTGGCCTCCTTTGTAAATCACTAGCGGATCTTAAATGCCACTTAAGATTAGCGCATAAACTTTCATGACTGAATCAATAAGCTGGCAGATCCTCATACGTCGAAACCGACGCGAAAGTCCATTATATATATATATATATATATATATATATATATATATATATATATATATATATATATATACATACCCTTGTGCAAAGTAATTGAAACAAAACGAATAATTCCATTATTATTTACTTCTTTCTTTGTATTTCTTCAATGAAACATGACCCAATGCACATGTTAGTCCTTCGTATGTCCATTCCACACGCAGTCCTTATTTTCAGATTGACCACAGATTCTCGATTAAATCGATTCTGATTTAAATCAGGAGAGTTTTCGGGCTTGTCTAATACTTTGATTTGCTCACTGATAAGGCTTGTCAGTGTGTTTGTGCACCGTTACAAATTTTCCTACGCTTTCTTGGAGTAACGTCCATCGCAGATATTGGCAGTAGGACAACTAATCAACAGTCGGTTCAATAGTGTTGAGGCGTGATAAAATTTTGATGCAATCACGTATGATGCAATATTTTTCAAAGTCAAGCAAATTTCCTCACACACCCCGAAAATAGATTCATATTATTGCACACCACTGCAAAGTAATAAAGATCAAAGGAAATATAGATCCTATCACAATAGTCATCGTATACACATTGATATCTACAGGCTTATGTTCCACTTGGAAGTCGCTGGTCGTTTCAACGACTTAATAAGCGATTCATTCACTGTGACATCTGTTCCATCTACTTGTGAATTATTGTCATAATGACTGATTATTTTATAAGACTGTCGTTATAAGTCGTTTACGTTTCCGATATCAAGATTCATTTCCTCTTCAACCAATGAATAGAATTATTTCTATTGTGAACACACACACACACACACAAACGCACACACACACACACATACAAAAAAAAAAACGCACACACACACAGACATATATATATATATATATATATAGGAGAGAGAGAGAGAGAGAGAGAAAGGAGGAAGGGAAGAATACACACACACATATATATATAGAGAGAAACACACGCATATATATATATATATATATATATATATATATATATATATATATATATATATAACCGTCATTTATATATATCTATATAACCGTCATTTAGCTTGACGTGCCTAATCGCTCGGCCGCAAAGGATCGTTCGGTTGGCAAGGTCGAAGTTTATAAGCAGTAAATTCGACCTTGCCAACCGAACGATCCTTTGTGGCCGAGCGGTTAGGCACGTCAAGCTAAATGACGGTTCCGTATAGGATGCAGGTTTGAATCCTGTCAAAGGACGAATATTTTCTATGAAAATTTCTCGGACATTCAGGCCGGTAAATGTTATTTAATACTGTTTATTATAAACAGAGCATTTACTTAAATACTTGTATCTATAAAAAGAACGTTAAACATAAAAATGACTTTAATATATATATATATATATATATATATATATATATATATATATATATATATATTATCAATTAATGATTAGTAGGAATAATTCCAAGGATGATATAAATCCAAAGAGAACTCAATGTGAGAACAGAGAAGTGTAATGAAGAATATATACAGAATCCTTAAAAATCCGTCTGGTCAGGCAATATATTTATTTCATGGACCCCACGTCCATCTCTTCGGACCAGTTTTTTGTCTGTAGAGATGGATCTGAGGTCCATGAAAGACATTTATTACCTGACCTAATTATATATATCTATACTTCTATATGTAAATGATATATATATATATATATATATATATATATATATATATATATATATATATATATATATATATATATATATATATATATATCATTTCACCCCAAACAAGGCGGGAAAGCCACTAGAAAAGTTGAGACTAGAGAGGATTGAGCAAAGGACAAAAGTTCAACCGGATTAAAGAAAAAAAGATGGTGGCGATTGACGTTCCATTTGAATTTCTGAAGATGGTAATTATCAGGGAAGCAAGAAAACGGAATGGAGTTCTACAGGTGGGAAAGCCTCAGGAAAATTTTATTAAAAAGAAAGAAATGTGTGCTGAACTGCTATATGATATCAATCGTTCCATATAAAATGCGATAAATACTGGACAATTTTCTCACAGGTGAAAAAGAAACTGGAGCAGCAGGTATTTTGTTCGACAAAAGTTTGCTGAGAATACCATAGATGGAACATGTGAGTAACGCGGAAGTTTTAGGGAAATGTAAACAAAATGACCACTTGTACTTAGAATAAGAAAGAGGCAGTTGAAATTTCTAAGATACATGAAATAAAGAGCACTTTACAAATTTGACACTCACGGGATATATTGAAAACGGGCGGGACAGGGGTAACAGTGAGTAGTGATTTACTAAGGTTTGGTTTGTTTTGTTTTACGGCATATCAACCTCAATGGGTCATTCAATGTCGACAACTTTTTTTTTCCTGGTAATATTTTTGTTTTATCAAAAATCTATTTTTTCCTCAAAAACGTATAGCTGGTAATATTATTTTTTCAAATACGTTTTGATGGTAATATTATTTTTTCAAAAACGTATTAATGGTAATATTTTTTCAAAAACATATTTTTGGAAATAGTTTCCCTTCAAAAACGTATTGCCGGTAATATTTTTTTCTTCAAAAGTTTATTTCTGGTAATAATTTTTTTACAAAGCATTTCTGGTACTAAAACCCATTTCTACACCTCCATAATGCTCTCTACCCCAGTTCCGGTGCCAACCATCTGCCTATAGCCTGGACCCCAACAGGTGCCACCACCTCGGGTCAGGGTGGACTCCGTAACACCAGGAGAATTAGCCTCCCGACCAGAGGCCCCGCTGCTAGACGCAGTTTATCGTCATACCCAGGATGCAGATGTAGTTTATCGTCATACCCGTATCTTAGATGTGGCACAAGGTCGAATGTATGGAACACTCAATGAGGATCAAATTCAATATTCAGTAGCAATCGATCTAGCAAGACAAGTGTAAATGGATGGCAGAACAGTGACTAGGGGATGTATTAAAGGAACAAACAATGCTTAGAGCTACAAAAAATAGGAAGTTATGGAGAGTCATAAACGTCCACATCCTGATGGAACACGGCGCACAAGAAAAGAAAAAATGTCTAATAACGAAAGGTGATGCGTTATTTCGATGTTGCGTGCGATGGGTGGGTCGCCCTTTTTAGTTGTATGACATGTGTTTAAGAACAAGCAAATAACCTTTCTAAATTTATGGACACTCCTTTATTTTCTGATAGAAAGCTGGAGCCGAAAGAAATCAGCCATCAAAATATGTTGAGAATACAGGGTTCAGTTAGTTGAGAAAGAGGTTTGTAGAGAGCCTATCAAAACAGTGAAATTTCAAATTTTCCATAAAGTTTCGGTTCTCTCTCAGAAGGAACCAGATCTGTCTGTCCCTCAAAAGTAATAAAAACTTATATATTTCATATATAAATAATAGCAGGAAGTGATGAAAAGGATTCATTTTGGAAAAATAAAAAATCAACAGACTATTACGTGCAATTGACGGCGTTTGACTTGTATCAGAAATATCGAAACTTTATGAGATTTCTATATTCCTTATCTTTTTAAATATATTTTTTTTAATTACTTCATTCCAAACAACGCGATAAAGGTACAAAAATGCAATTGGTTATGAGGATGAAAAACAGTAGAGGGAAGGAAAGTGAAAAATCATTGCGGACGACAAAGTAGAATAATAAAAATATAAACAGGATTCAAGGAGAGAGAAAATGAATAATTGATGTTTCATTGAAATTTTTGACGATTGTAGTTGACTGGAAAACAAGAAACCACGAGAGAGGTCCACAGGTGAGAAGTGCAAGAGAAGACACTATTAGAATAGAAATCACGGTCACATTTAAAACTTCAAAAGTAAAATAACGAGAAGTAGCCGCCATTTTAGTACTTCATGAAGTCGAATTACCAAAGTTGAAAAGCTCACCAGAATATTTGACATGGAAATATTTGTAGAAAAGGCACAGGGAAAGTTGCATTAAAATTGAAGGCATAGACCTCGAAGATAATTATAAGTTAGTGTATTTTGTAGTGTCGCACATGTAACGGTAGATATTGGTAGAAACTATTAAATCATGGTTTATTGAATATATTAAGTTAAGCAGGCGTAGGATATAATATGTTTATATCAAATCGAACAGTAAGAATCGATAAAACAAACGAAGATCACTAAATATCAGTCACTGTCAATGGGAAGGCTTTTAACGGACGACGGAAAATGTGACACCTGATACCTGAAAGCATATTGGAATAGCAAAAGATACCTTTCAGAAGCTAAAATGTATTAAGAAACAGAAAACTTTTCATTAGAAACAAAGAGTACTGAAATACTATGTAATATTAGTCCTCCTATATGACAATCAGAGAAGTCAAACAACTTCTATTATTGTCCAACATTCAGAGTCAGACAGTTCGCTGAAGGCTTGCGATAGGCTTGAATTCTCTACCTTCGGGCAGAGACGAATCCATACGAGGCTATGCCGAAGGGCAGAGTCTCGTCTGGGGAGGTATACGGAATCTTCTGCATCTATTCTGAGCGATCTCCTTGTTTAAGTTGGTGAATGCTTCTATAATCGTTGCCTTCTGTCCATCTTTGGTGTTACAGGGAATTTTATTGGTCTCTCGCTCAACAGAGGTGATGTGGTCGAAGAAATTGTCTGTCGGCCATGACTGGGTTCTTCTGCTTGTGCGACATGTTGCAGAGTCCTGTTGACAGACATAAGGTCTCCTTGACCCAGGACAACATTATCTCCTCAATGCACTTGATGTAAGCCTCCGTGTTGAGTGTCAGGCCGTCACCAGTAAATCCAGGCATGCTTTTCTTATCAGGACGATTAGAGTGAGTTTTCCAAGCTGTCGTACCTTCGTAATTTTCATTAAACTCATCCAACTCTACTGCATCCTCAGATTCACATCCAAACACTCTGAAATGTTCTTATTGGAGCTACCGGTGCGAATTCCAAGCAGTACAGCATGCCCTTTCAAAGATTTCTGGGGGAGTAAATTGCATCATGGCGTTTTTTTTTTTCTCACAGACGATGTCCTACTGACCCTATCATACTGTGCAGATGACAAAATAAAAAAAAAAATAACGTGCATGCGGCAAATTAAAAATATAAAATGGCGAAAATTTACTCATCGTTTCCTGTATACATACAGTGGGGGGGGGGAACAAATATTCCTATAAATACAAATTTTTAATTTTGTTCTATTTCCATGTAACGAATAAACTTACTTTTCGTATAATTTACCGTAAACAGATGAGTAATATCTAAATGTGTATAGAAAACAGAAAAAAATTGATTTAATAGAAATAAATCCTATTTATCCATTTTAATGGGCAAAAAAAGTATTCGTACAATACAAAAGACAATACATAATCTTCATTTAATGCTTTGTAGAATAGCCATTGTTAACTTCTACTGCAACCAAACATTTCTGGTAATTCTCAATTAACAATTTGCAAATTTTAGTTGGTATTTTGTTCCATTCTTCTTCGCATATGGTCTTCAGATCCAGGATATTTGTTGGAGCTCTTGACTGGATTTGAATTTTCAAATAATGTCACAGATTCTCGATTAGGTTTAAATCTGGAGACTGACTTGAGCATTTCAGGATATTTACATTATATTCGGTGAGACAGATCTTCATAGATTTTACAGTGTGGGCTATTATCTTAGGATTATTATCTTGTTGGAAGATCCAATCAAGAGGAAGTTCAAGAATTCCAACCGAAATCATTAAATATCCTTCCAAAATATTTTGATATGCTACTTATTCATTCTACCATCCACTACTGATATGTTTCTAGTACCTGTTGCAGAAAAAACATCGCCAAAACATGATGCTGTCACCAACAAATTTCACTGTTGGAACTATATTCTTTTGTTTGAAGGCATCGCTGTCTTTCATTCATACATAATTTCTAGAATTTCGTCCAAACATCTCAATTTTGGTTTCGCCTGTCCATAATACTCTTACTCAATATGATTTTTCCTTATCCTTATCTTCACGAACGAATTTCAACCTGGCATCTCCCTGTCTTTTCGATGGCAGTGGAGTTTTCCGAGAGCGGCGTGACTTTAGATTGTTTCTATTTAAATAACTAATAATTTCCTTTACGATTTTTTTATGAGGTGAGGTAAAAATAAGTGAGAGAGAAAGAAGGATGATAAAGAGTCAATAGTTACTGAGAACGACAAAAGATAGGAAGATGTGAAGAGCCATGATCACCCATGTCCAACTGGATCTCGACATAAAATATATGAATTTATGTTTATCTATATATTACTAAAAGTCTGTGATTGCGTGCGTGCTTGTGTCGTACGTACGTACGTCCAACTCATAATGAT
>OZ010571.1:44405635-44513135 GCA_963932145.1 Acanthosepion lycidas | reverse complement strand
AAAAGCGCGAATTTGTAAGCAGTGATTGCTACTGCTGAAGCAAAAGCTCTTCTGTGAATTTTGCACTATTAGTCACTGGCGTGTTTATTCTAAAATAAATACGTAAAAAATTCACTTTCCTTTCTGCCGGGAGCTGTTAGCTCAGGGGATAATTGACTGATGCCAAATCGGTTGGGTTTCGATCCTGACTTGAGGCAATCGGATGTCTATCCACACTGATGAGCTGTGATACAGCGAAACAATCTGTTTATGAATGACGAAATCGGCATGTGCTGATTTAAAACTGGCCGGTTATATAGCTATTATTATAAATTCATTACTAATTTATTAGCATCAGCACTCAGTGTGATATATATATATATATATATATATATATATATATATATATATATATATATATTACAAAGAAAAAGTGAAAAACTGTTTTGTTGACTTGACTACGCATTTCCTCTTCGCTAAATAATCTTCCTCGGATCAGAACGAAAGAAATCAATGTATATGGTTCTGTCTGTCTGTCTCACTGTGATACGGAAAATAAACTAATCTTTGAACAAATAAAAATGGAACATTTGACGAAATATACATTCAAATTTCCACCATAACCCATAAAAATGATAGGAAATATAGAAAAGAAACTCCTTAAAAAAGATATTTCGTTGGTATTTAACTAAAATTTTAGAATTTGCACCTGAATTTTCCGATGTATTCTAAGTGATCTGGGATTTCATTAAGCAAATATCAAAACTTATTTTCGTATTGAGAAGGTTTTTGTCAGTAGAGATATATAGGGTTGTCTTTGGTAGTGTTCAACTGCCTTTACGTCGTTACCAGTCTGTACTTGGCGCTGGATGTCATATTAGATTTTACAAGTATCGCATCTTCACTCCTCAGTTTATATTGTCGTGTCGATTATTATTATTTTTATTGTTATTATTATTATTATTACTACCAGTTGCGAAATTTATGCCTACACAGTTACAAAATAGCCATAGTAATTCACTCAAAATTAGAGCAAAATTAATAACTTCTACATGCAGAAGATTTTATAACGAACTCAAAAATATAAAACAAACATTAATTCCCAACTATTTCCATAACATGAGAAAAAATAAAAATAACAAACGAACAATAATAAAAGGAATAAATTAAAAATCCCCTTTAAAATATTCTACAGAAATCTATTACACGGTAACCATAAACTAGATGAAAATTATACGAATCAGTAATACTTATTACCGAACGACAAAATAAATAAAATTTAAAAGTAAAATACTATCAATATTATTACTACCAAGTATACGATGAAAAAAAAAAAAAAAATTGCGTGCCCTGTTGGAAAATATCACCTCATAATAATTATTATTATTCAAACAATATCACCACATTATCGCACAGATTAACTTGCCATTTATCCAATCATAGTTCAGTTAAATCACATCACCAACCAATACACGAACGAAAAACAACATGAAAGCCGACAAATTCTTACAAATAACAAAAAACATAGCATATCACATCCCACTCCCCACAAAAAGAGGTTTTTAATTATAGTGGTTAGATTGCTTTTATATATTTTTTTTTTATTCTTATCGATAATTAATACACTGTCTGAAATTTGCAACAGGAATAAAGAAGGAAGACAATATAACCACCATAATTAAAAGTTATAGTCAAAGACAAACAGATTCTGAAAAAAAAAAGAAGAAGAAAGATTGAAGCAAGAAATCATAACTACCACACTTAACAGAATCAACGATATTGTTCAAGAGATATCTCATCAACCTCAGAGACTAAAATTAAAACCACTACCTTGAAGACAATCAAAAATTTGGTTAGCAAGAGACAGGGAATCAACACTACATCAAAAGCTGAGATTTATAAAATTGACTGCTTGTAATGGGTTAAGTGTTATGCAGACAAAACTTCTAGAATCAAGAATACCAGTATCTATGAACTTCTAGAAACAAGAATGCCCGTATCTATGAACTTCTAGAAACGAGAATGCCCGTATCTATGAACTTCTAGAAACAAGAATACCCGTATCTATTAACTTCTAGAAACAAGAATACCCATATCTATTAACTTCTAGAAACAAGATCACCCGTATCTATGAACTTCTAGAAACAAGAATACTCGTATCTATGAACTTCTAGAAACGAGAATACCCGTATCTATGAACTTCTAGAAACAAGAATACCCGTATCAATGAACACATGATTCTGTTGGGATAACCCATTAAACTCATTAGTCAGACATAGAAATAACGAACAACAATCCATTAGGAAGAAAATAGCCACAAAGAATATTTGTAAATAACCTGCATCCGATAAAATACACACCAGGTACATTTTTTTCATATCATCAATTTTCATAAATCCTATAATTAAAGAATTTAATGTACAAATATTTGCAAGCGATTTAATCTAATATTACACATTCAAACCTAAAATTCGATATATTCACTAAACAACGGCAAAAAACACAAATATACCAAATTTCTATACACACCAAAATTTTCTTAACGCACACCAACAGTTTTAAACAATAAAACAATCTAAATAATCATAACAAAATTAGTAATAAACAATTTAATCCATACTTAAACATACACACAAAAACTTCAATGTAGTTACATTATTTGAAATATACGTACATATTAGAAATATACGTACATATTAGAAATATACGTACATATTAGAAATATACGTACATATACATATATAAACGACACGAAATGAACACGTGACATATACGTTATAAAATATTAGATGTAACTAACTAGAACTTAGTTATATTTTTTGTATTAATTTATATATTCTCTTTATTTTAGTGTTATGTATCGCGTGTCATTTAAGTCCTAATTTACTACGAAGCAGCGATATACTCGAAGAGTTCAGTCATATTCCAATGAAAGTGGACTCGTAAATCATGACCTTTTCAATGCATCTCCGTCTGAGTAAATTAAATTAATTTTTATCACATTTCTCTGATTAATGTAGATGTTGCTGTGATAAAATTATTTTTCTAATGACGCCGAGACATCGGCAGAACTTATTAAAATACAAGTTTTCCGAATTGTCTTATATCGTATTATACATATCTTAACATTGCGTCGTATTTACAGGAAGTGTTTGTGAAGTAGTGGCCAAGAATCTGTCAGCATTCCCCAGTTTGTTTATATATATATATATATATATATATATATATGAGTATGTGTGTGTATGTATTCGCCCAAAAGATTTCTTAACTTACATGTATACAAACACACACACGCAGAAACACATATCTATCTATCTATCTATCTATCTATCTATCTATCTATCTATCTATCTATCTATCTATCTATCTATCTATCTCTGTTGTGAATTTACTACTGTTATATCATCCTCCGAATATTAAGTAAAATCTCTCTTCATCTTCATTTTGGATGTCACTGTTGAAGGCACCAACGAAATAGTGGGCTCATTCATATTCAAATGATTCAGGGGAGAAAATCTGCAGGACACCCACAATATCCATTCATGCCCTTTAGTTCTATATTTTGGATATCGAAACATAAGAATCCTGCAATTATTTCCAAGAGACGACATCCCGTGTGGCCAAAAATATTTACAGTTTTTTTTTTCTGTTATTTTTTTATTTTTTTTTTACTGTAGATTCTATAAGAATTTCAACCGAATATCTTTCGATTGAGTTTGCATGAATTCCTCAAGTTTAAAATAATAATCATTCAATGGCGCATTAATTTCTAAAGTTTGCATCAATTTCTAAAGTCAGACACTAATGCCCGTCATTCAGTTATAAATTTTTGTCCAACTCTCAACAATTCAAAAGCAACATAAATCGTGTCCTTTTGTCTCCTTGAATCCTATTTTATTTTCGATAACCTTTTCACGGTTTAATTTATTCTCAGTAACCCTTTGCGTTTTAGTGGTTGTATCTCCTTATTTGGGATGCAAACATTAAAACATTACAGTCCTTGATTGCAATTCTAACATTTGTATTTTTGAAATCGATGAGTATTAACAATGAATGTGCGTTATATACAAGGCGATTGATGTGTCTTCTTTGTTCTGCTAAAAGCTATGTAACCAGATTTATTTATGTTGTGCACAACTATGTCTTCATTTAACGCATATCTGCCAAATATCTATCTATTCATATCCTTAATGTAACTTAGTTAAAGATACGGTTTCCATCGACCATGGACATAAATTGCTTAGTTGCTGCGATCACTGTTAGCATTTACTTGCCTACTCTCGGTGGCAGGATGTGGCACAAGAACTGTGTAGCTTGGGGTTACCATACGCGTACTACGCGATAAGGACTGAATTTGTCAAGTCATCGCGATCAATTTCACAATGATATTGGTATACAACAACTTTCTTTACGGCAATCAGGGAGGGGGGTGTTTCACTGTTGGAATTCTCAGGACCAGGCATTCATCATGACAGAAGCAAGAACTCCTTAAGGATAAAAAATAGAACAGAGGATATCCGATGTTAAGCTTTGATTCCAGTTAATACTTAACCTATCCCACTGTTGGTGGATGTGGCTCAAACTTGGTTTATTGTCGGGTTCCTATACGTCTATATTGATAAAAGACAAAAAACAAGTCACTGTTACGCTGGTGCTGCCGTCGACTTTTAAATGCAATGAAGTATGCGCTGTCTCAGGAATTCCAAGGAAAAGACACCCTTGGTACTTCAAAGAGGATCAAAATACATCCTGAGATTTCTTTTGAGCTCGAAGGCTGGGAATGTCGCAATCGTTTTTAAAGTAACTCTCAAATCTTATTAGCTGTAATTTTCTTTTGTTGATCCGCATTTGTTCAATCATTTCAACCAAAGCAAGGTAATAAAGTCACCAAGACGCAAGGGTTGACTCAATGTGAAAGAATGTTGGAAAAAGGAAAGAGAGAGATCAATGAAACAGGAATTAAGAAAACAAAAGACAACGATTGATACTGCATTTACATTTTTGAAAACCAAAGTTGATTAGAAAGCAAGAAGCAGAAAGAGATTACGATAAGTAAGATATGCGGAAAAAGAAACTGTTAACATAGAATTTACGGTTACATTTCAATTTCAACAGTAAAATGATGAGATCTAGCCGCCAATCTAGTACTGTGCTTAAATTTGCAAAGTCGAGTTACCAAAGAGGAAAGCTCGTCAGAATAATTACCATGAAAGCCTCTGCAGGGAAGCTACGTTACGGTAAAAAAAGGGAAGTTAAATCATAGTAATAAGATAGTATACAATTATTTAAAATCGTAATGATAAAATATTTCCTTTTATATTGTAATATCGAAATGAAGCCCAGTAGATTCTTCACAAAGTGGACTGTATTAGTGACTCATTGCAGATGATAAACCTAATCGATTTAAAACAAAAGTCTACTTAACACTTATTCACCAATAAAGAATTCTTTTCAAGGCAATCAATCGTCTTGACAATTGCGTTCAATTCGCAAGTCAATTAAGGACACTTTATTCCAATTTAACTTAAGAATGAAGATAATTTCTTTTTAAAGGCGGAGAAAACTTATTGTATTCACAAAAGGTTGATAATTTCTCTTGATAACGATGGTTTTTTCAAATTGAAGTTTTACATTGCAAATCGAGGACAAAAGATTAACAAAAATGAATTAGGCTTGAAAGGTGTTCGTGTAATCTTTTGTCAGACTTTGATAAATTTAAATCTGATTTTCAAAAGAGGCAAAAATGATTCTGTTTTATTGCACATGCAGTATTCATTAAAAAGAATGCACCAGAAATGCCAGTAAGTATCAAATATAGTGTCATACGAACTTGTCATCAAGGAGAAATGGTTAAATAGTACAAAATGAAACAGTCTTCAGATGATTCGTGTAATTTTTCGACTTTGATAAATTTAAAGCTTGTTTTCAAATGAGGCAAAAATGATTCTATTTTATTGAACATACATACATTATTTATTTAAAAGGAATGCATCAGACAGAAGTAAATATCAGTCATAGTACTATACCAAGACTTGTAATTCGATATTTAATGTCAGGCAAAAATCTTTAATTTTCATTTATATTTTCGTGAAAGAGACATTCAACAGAGAATACATAATTAGATTCTTTTGTATTTGATGACACGCGGCGTGGTTAATGTTAAGAATTGGATGTTCTTCTATGAAAAATCGGCCTTTCACGAACAGATATTGGATGTTAAACCGAATTATACTGACTTATATCTTCACTGTATGGCACACATATAGACCATTAGCCATAAGCCAGTCTGTTAAGAAAAAACTGATTCATTTTAATTTAGATTTTTACAATTTCAGTTAATACTGATTTTAACAATTTAAAGAAAAAAGTTTCCAATGAATTTCCAATGTTAAAATTCATGCTACAATATCGTGTTAATACAGGAATGGATATTCAATGTAAACCTTCCTAAAATAAGGGCTTGAGACGTGGCGTCTATCGGTTTATCTGATCGTCCTCTAACGAATACATCTAATCTCTTTTCCAACCATTTCTGTCATCATACAACTAAATAATTCTTTTTGATTTGTGTATCATCTACGATTTTTTAAAACATTTAAACCCCGAAAAGGTAAATGCAGTCATTAAGACGCACGGGGTTACTGAATGCGAAAGAATATGAGTGTTGTAACCTAGGGAAGGTTCCTGAATAGAATAATCAAACGAAGGTTGGTAATGAATGACAAAAACAACACATATAAGATTCGCGTGCGGCGCGTAGAAGAAGTAGTCAAATGCTAAAAGTGGGTCAAGTGAATTCCACAATGAATCTCCAACTGCTGGATATCTATCAACCACGCCACGCGGTCATAGTAGCACAAGATCTAATTTAATCCGAGTCTGCATGCTCGGCCCAACATTCCCCGTAGACGCCGTATAAACGGGGTCGAGTAGCTGTTTCCCGAGAGGAGACTCGGCCCTTCTACTTAGCCTCGTCTGGGGATCCTCTCTGCTCGGAGTCAGAGAGTTTGACCAGCACAGATGGAGACGAATCTCCAACTGCAGAATATCTACCAACTGCCCGACGCAGTCAAATGTGACATAAGGCAGAATTTATTGTGGACCATCCGAGCCCATAGGCTCGGCCAAAAAATCCCCGTTGTCCCTGTATAAAACGGGGTCAGGTAGCTGTTTCCCTAGACGAGACTCGGCTGTTTCCCTTTGACATAGCCTCGTCTAGGGATCCTCTCTACTCGGAGGCAGAGAGTTTAACCAACACAGCTGGAGAAGGATCTCCAACTGCGGACCGACATACAGTATTTATGGGAATGGAGACATACCCATTATCGCCCATTGTTATGCTACAACAATGACAAAATGGAACCGTAAATTTATGCTAACGGTTTCTTTTCTCGATTCTGGAGCTCTCTTTTGGCACCATGCTTTCCAGATAACTTTGATCTTCACAAGTATAAATGCAATATCAATCTTCATCTTTTGTTTTCTTACTTCGTGTTCTTTTATTAATATCTCTCCTTAATAATCTTTTTCATGTTCTCATTGTTGTAGCAATGGGCGAATTGATGAGACCTATCTGCCAAACTAGTACTGCGCTTATATTCGTTAAGTCTAGGTATCAAAAATGAAAGAACATCAGAACAATTTCCATGATAATATTTATAGAAAATATAGATGGGGCGACAGTGGAAAACTGACAGAAGCCAATATGCCAGGTCAGGACCGATAATATTGCACCTTTTTTTGTGGATTTTATCAAAAACTTTAAATAAATAAGATAAGCAGAAGAATTGATTAACTAATATTATTGTTGGTCTACGTCTAGATATTTTCCTATTTTCATCTCTTAATAGAAGTTTCTTAATGTTTATCATTCCAGTAATTGCCACTAAACCACACACGCCTTTCACAGACTGTGACCGTAATCTTTGGTAAGTTTGCATATAATTCTTCATTGGGCCTGTGTTGCTTCCAGATGACATTTAGCGCTGCTCTCAATAATCTAGTGTATGCGCCGTCAATTTTTTCTAGTTATTTTGTTAATATCCAACACTCTGGCCCATGTAAAAATATCCATGTGATTTAGCTTGTAATTTTGAACGTTATATGTTCTGATTCTGAATACTATTTTAATTGTATTTGTATGGAGTCCACCATCTGTTACAACAAATTCTAATAAAAGAGAAATAGTTTTACTTGTTAAAGAGAGTTGCTTTGAGTGAGCAAGATCATCTGAAAATTATGTACTCGTTATGGGAAAGTTGAAAGGTTATCAATCACATCTTGCTTGTTTTTAAAGTAAGCCGAATACTTTTCTCAGCCATGATTGCAAATTTCCTCATTTAAGTAAGAGTTTTTCAACTGGGGCTCCCCGGAAACCTAAGGTCCCGCAAAAGTTCCCCAAGGATTCCGCGAGAACAGGTGAGATAAGCTAATGCACTTTTGATTTTTATTTAATTTGATATACGTAATATTACTAAACACACACACAATATATTCTTGGTTGTTGTAATATTGTAATATAGACATCATTCTATTTAACCTACTATGTTATTAAAATAAATTTCTTAGCCCATTTATTGGTCCATAGGACATTTTGCCTTGATTTACCTGAAATATTTTCAACTTTTCCAGTACAAGATAAAATAATAAAATAAAAAATGATGCAGCAATTATGTTTTCGTTCTATTAACATTTATATTATGTGTATATGATATTGGTTACTTATATTTATTTTTTACGTTTGAGTTAGGATATATTTTGTGATGAAGTATTATAAAAGATAAGTATGAATTTTGTTTAGCATTACCGAAAGATTTGACAAAGAAGTATTAATATTTCCTTCGACTAGTTATTCAAAAATATATACTATGATATTTACCATGTGAACTACGATGAAAATAAAATGAGAAAGATACGGTATATAATTTTGTTTCTGCGCAGGGCTTCCTTGAGACATGTCATTTATTTTAAGGGTTACGCAAGGGTAAAAAAGTTGAGAGACGCTGATCTAGGCACATGCGCTACAATATCAGTGCATATCATACTGATAGCCGAGGCTTTTTGAGTTGATATTTCAAAAGGATTGAATATTGTCACGAGTTTTTTTCAATGACACAGTAGATTGAAGTGTTGATTCATGACATTGCCGACATAGTAATTATGAGTTCACTCAGCAAAGGAGAGCAAGAAGAAAGGACTAAGCATAAACTACAAGAAGACAGAATGCATGGTCAACAGTTAAAGGATGTGCCCGAAATGCGATTTTCAGTTAGGGAACACTAAAATCAAACAGGCACGTAAGTTTAAATATCTAGGAAGTGTTTTAACAGAGGAAAGTAGGTGAAATACTGAGATCCCTAGAAGTATTGGGATGGCCAAGGACGCATTCTAAAAGCTGGGAAGAGTATTGCGAGAGAGGAGGATCTCTTTGGTACCAAAGAAAAGATTACTAAGCTGTTACGAGACATCTATTCTTTACAGCAGCGAATGTTGGACCGTCTCCTCAAAGATGAAGAAGAGACCCGATGCGACGGAGATGTGGTTCTACAGAAGGATACTAAGAATATCATGAACCGAGCGTGTGAACAACGATGAAGTTGGAGAGGATGCAAACAAGGAGGAGGCTTCTAAGAGTTTTCGATTTTTGTCTCGCATTTTGCGTCGTCTGTTCCGACCCTACCCAGACGTTTAAATATATGAATATCCACTATTTTAATCTATTTTCGTCCTCATTCTAAGGAGAGTAATGTGTTTCGTTTATAACATTGCTTTTTTTGTCTTTTATAACGTTAATAATAATATGACTCTTCTTTACTTGAATGTGAATCCAAAGATATTTATATTACATTGTTCGGACTATCTGTCCGCATATTGTCATATTCATAACGTTTTGGCCGTTGAATGCTCCGGGCTTCTTTAGGTGATATACTTTGGAATTTCGAACCAAACCCTTTATTTCGTCCAGATTGATTCGGTAGATTGTTCAGGTTCCACGTTCCAAGCTTTTTCTGGATATCTCAGTTTCAGCTATTTCCCTTTACTAACTAAACTCTCAAAGTTTTTGTTCATCTTTGTTGTGGCCAGATCTTTAACTCGCAACTCTTTGGTCAAGTCACTGTATTACTTCAACCAACGTTTTTATTCACTAGGCCATGTTGTCATCTGAAGAAGGCCGGTAGGTACAACGGCCGAAACAATGTAAATAATATAAAAATCTCCGAATGCATGTTGAAGTAAAGAAGAGTCATATTATCAGTGTAAATATTTACAATACTTCACTTCATCTATAGACAGAATTCGAAGATACGATCCATGGAATTTCTTTATACCCTTTGAGATATAAATCTTTTCGTAAATAATTTAATGAACCAGCTTATAAAATGTTTACTGACAATGCATAAAATACGATGGACTTTTTAAAACATATTATTTATTCTTGTTATCCAATTTTTTTAAATAAATCACCTTCTTATCAAAATTAGAAATATCATGGAGAAAATAAATATAAGAGAAAACACATACAGTTAAACTTGTTAATAGAAACCCTTTTTACAAGAATATTATATCTCGATTGACGTAATTCAGTTAAATACATATTTAGCAATTTATTAAAAGTTAAAATATATTTAATTTATATAACATTATCTGTATACTGAAATTTAACTTTTCTAAAAAGTAAATTAGTCGATTCTGATTAATTTAATGTTTTTCGTGTACTTTATATATATATATATATATATATATATATATATATATATATATATATATATATATATAGTCTGTTTCATGCTATATGCAATCGTCAGGCCTGACGATTGCATATAGCATGAAACAGACTGTCGCCTCTAAGTGTTGACTTCTATGTTCACTTTTATATTTACACACGCTCTATCTCTGATATTGAGCACTTTATTCCATAAATATAGCACACCTTAAGACTATATTTCTTTATATATATATATATATATATATATATATATATATATTCATTATTATAGATTTGAGATTTGATCTTACTCTATCACAATATAATTTCAAATCCATCGCTCATCTAATTGCTATTCTATAGCGCCAGTAAAGTTAGTTACAATAAAACTGAATCAAGGATTTTGATAAGGATACCTTTCAATTAAAAGACATTTCCTTTTGAAAACTGTTAGCCTGAATTACTTACTTATCAGGTGCTCTGCAAATATAACTATACATTAAAAATTCATCGGCTATTTCTACAGCTACTAATTCTAAGTGTACTAGTAGTCAGAACGTTTGCATTCCGACTACACGTCCCAGGTTCAAATCGTATCATGATCTATTTGTTACGTCGGTGACCTCAATAATATCAGTCTGAGGAGAGGATCCCAACGTAGAAAACTATACGATTTCTTCCAAATCTTGCGTGTGAAATTAGGCAAGCAACACTATTCAGAGGCCGTCGGGTGTTCTTGCTAGTACAAAGTCAAATGTCTTTGACTAGTAACTCAACTAGTAATCATGCCGTATGTGCTTCCATCATTTTCCTGTTGTTGTTTCCATGGAAAATGGTCTGACGAGTACATTCCATAGTTTCACTAGTTCAGACCTTCACAGCTAAGACTCGCCATGTCATGTGGACAGAGGCAAACCATACTCATTCCATTCGTATTCCATTAGTAAGAAGGAATTTCCATTCGGACAGCTTCTCACCAAGATTCACGCCCTTGTATAAGAGACTCCCGAGAGTGAGGTTCGCCGATCACTATAATCTTAACATGTTCAAGTCGAGGGCCAATCGTTATCTATCCTACATTTCCCCATAAATTTTAAATCTTACGCCCGGAAAACAACCAAATTCAATAATACTCTAACTTGAGTGGCTCTTGTGCCTTGTATTGTGTGAACACTAACTTAAAATGATCATGTAACTAAAGTACGCTCGGCATAGTTGCAGCATGAACCAAATATTGGCCCTGTGACAGTTGAAGAAACACGAATGTACCTTTTTTTAAGCAATTCACCCCAAGCAAGGCGGGATTGCCACTAGTATACAAGGGCTACAGAGAGTGTAAGTAAGGAAAAAGTATAGGGGGATGAGGAAAGGATACAACGAAGAACGGGGGATGATAAAAAGAAGAACGGAGATCAAGGCATCAGAAGATGTCGATTGACATTACATTGACATTTTTGAAAATTATAATTTTCAGGGAAGCAAGTAAAAGGGAGGGAGTTCTACTGTCGGGAAGAGCGAGAGAAGAAGCTTTTGAAATAGAAGAGGCGGTTACATTTAACTGTTTCGACGGTAAAAGGGTGGGACCTAGATGCCAATCTATTAGCACGCTTAAATTAATGCAGTCCGGGTACTAGTGAAAATACTTCCTCAGAGCAGATGCAATGAAAATATTTATAGAAAAGACAGAGGGAAGCCACATTACGTCGGTGACTGGAATCGAAACTCAAAAGTGTGCATCCATAATAGGGATTAGTTAGCCACTTTAATAGATGCCATAGTCTCTTGTGATTGACGGTGGCCTACACAGAGTATAGTTTTGTAATTTTTAATATTCAAACGAATCTGTATCTCTGAGATGAGGTATTATGATTACTTACATTATTTACATTATTCAGACTGTTATCCTCATCTTTATTGCAATATTCACAAGGGCACATGGTCCAGTAGATAAAGGCCTTGGTCAGTCCCAGTGAGTTTTGAGTTCAATATCAGGCTAAAGCAGTGTTGAAACAAAACTTGGAGAGTTGAATTAAAGGGAAATGAGACATCCGGAAGAGGTACGTGGAACTAGAACAATCTACCCCGGTGGACGAAATAGAAATTTCGGTTCTAAATTCCAATCACCTGAAGAAGGCCAGAGCGTAGAACGACCGAAACGTTATCATTAGGGCAATGAAAACATTGAGGATAACAGTCCGAATAATGTAAATTGTTGGCTTCTCTTGAATTATTATTATTATTATTATCCTCCTCCCCCTCCTCCTCCTCCTCTTCTTCTTCTTCTTCTTCTTCTTCTTCTATGGGACGTATCCCTTCAGAACGATGCCTCTACACAATTTCCTTCCTTTCGTAGGTCTTAGTGAGTGATAAATGCGTGAGTAGCGTAACAGTTATCGGCGTGGAAAGCGGAATCGGCGAGCCGAGTTCAAATACCAGCCTCGCCTGATGCATTTACTTCTCACTATTGCCCTTGTGAAAAGTAGGAATTAATTTCTTCTCCGAACAATAATAGGCTATACTGGTCTCTATAGTACTGGGTGATACTCACCTTAGGAGAAGGGTCATTCTAAATTTAAAAAAAAAACAAAAAAAAAAACGTGGAGTAAGCAACGGAAAATCACAACGCTATCTTTCTCAAAAAAGTGTTAGAAATTCTCAGATAATAAAAATACGGAAATAGTGGAGATCCGTAATCGATTACGTTCTAAAAAATACTAAAAATTTAGAAGGACAAAGAAGTGTTACATATTGAACAAGTTAATGTAAATTAATATACGCAGTACTGAAAGATCCCGAACAGAATTTAAGGTACTAAAAAAAAAAATGTAATTTCTTGTTAGAAACAAGAAAGCTGAAATGCTATGTACTGACCCTTCTATATGCAGTAAAATTATGTGCCATACGTAATACATATTAGGTGATCATGTATTGCCATTTCTTTCTGCGGTAGACCAGTTGCCACCCAAGTCTATAGAATCCAGTTTGTCCTGCTATTTACACATAGCTGTAGGTGGGTGGGTAGAAGAGGATTCATGTAGAAGTGGGTAGAAGAGGATTAATACCTTTCCCCAAGGGTATTCGCACGTAAGTGAATGTAATAGATTCGACTCGAATTCGAACTCAGCTCTCCGATTTCTCAATCCGAGCCGCTATCTATTACTATTGGAGATAATAGAGATGTCATTCTAGAGAATACCATAGATGAAACATGTGAACAATGAGCAAGTTTTAAACAAAATGGAAACATAAAAAATGCTTATAATTAGAACCAGTACGAGCCAATTGAACAATTTAGGATACATGATGAGGAAAAACTGCCGAAGTTTCTTTCTCTATCAAGGAATCTATATTCCTAAGAGGAAACGGTACCATGGTCTTGTCAGCTGCTGAGGGAGGCAGACTTAGCTAAAAAAAAAAATGAAACCGCTCGATTTGGCTTCTGTAAACCGAATGAATGACTGACCAACGTTCGTCACTATATGAAGTGACGTCACTAAGAGACCGTTACATGGCCCACGTGACTATATCGACCAAAGGGAGATAATTGCCTTTTGTATCCTTACAGTATATCTAAATAGATGTAAAGAAATTTGGGTTTCATCCCCAGGAAAAAAAAATTGAAAGCAATTCTTACAAATGAATGTTCTTACAAATGAATGTTCTGCTACATAAAAAAATATCCTAGTGATTGAGATAAATGAAAACTTATATTTTATATCAAAAAGAACAATACATAGGCAGAAGGTTGTTTACCTGTATTTTATAGATTATGCAAAAGCGTTTGATGAAGTACGTCACAGAGAATTGCTAGGTAACCTTGACATAGGTAGGAAATATATTAGATTAACCCTGAACATATGACCGGAGCATACGGATAGCAATTAATTCAATAAATATAGAAAATAGAAAAGGCTGAAAGACAAAGATGCATCTTCTCACCGGACTTATTCAACCATTACAGTGAGGCGATTGTGAGAGAATTAGAGGCCCTAAAAGGATTCATTATTAGTGCTCACAATCTTATAAGATATGCAGATGACACAATGTTGATAGCAGAAATGAAACTACAAGAACTATGGAAGGTTGTGAAAGAAAGCGAGAACAATGAACTAAACATCAATTACAAGAAGACAGCGTATATGGTTGTCAGCACAACGAACAGCACAGCATGTAGATTAAAAATTGGTGATACCAAAAACAAACAAGTGCAACGATTTAAATATCTGGGTAGTGCTTTGTCAGAGGGCGGAATGTGCGACAATGAAATTCTAAGGCATATTGGGATAGCGAAAGTTGCCTTTCAAAAGTAATGCAATGTATTAAGAAACAGGAAAATTTCGTTAGAAACAAAGAAAATAGCACTGAACTGTTATGTAATATCGGTCCTACTATTTCTACTAATATCTTCGAGTTCTGTCTATAGATGAAATGAAGTATTGTAAATATTTACACTGATAATATGACTCTTCTTTACTTCAATATACATTCGGAGATTTTTATATTATTTACATTGTTCGGATCGTTGTCCTTATTTTTATTTTCATATTCGCGACGTTTCGGCCGTTGTATCCTCCGGCCTTCTTCAGATGACAACATGGCCTAGTGAATAAAAACGTTGGTTGAAGTAATACAGTGACTTGGCCAAAGAGTTGCGGGTTAAAGATCTTTACTATGCAGTGAATGCTTGACAATATGCTCAAAGATTAAGAACAGACTTGAAACAACAGAAATGCGTTTTTACAGAAGTATTCTTAGAATAACATGAACCGAACATGAGAGCAACGACGAAATTTTACAGAAAATGTTAAGAAGGACACTTATGCTTAACACCAGAAAGAGTCATCTGAAAAATGTAGGGCACATAATAAAGAAAAAAAAAAGGCTTTGAAAATTTGATACACACGGGACAGAATGAAGTCAAGAGGAAAACGATGCATAACATACATAAATGATCTTATGTACATGGATATAGGAACAGGGTTTAGGAGAAATAATAAAAAGATAAAATTTATTAACAACTACAAAGGATAGGAAATTGTGGAGAGCCAGGTTCACCAACATCTTGGAAGGACACAACGTTATAAAAGAATAAAGTGTCGCTGCTGACACTTTAGTTTGAACATAGATCGCCTTTGGGCAAACACAGGCGATCCCATTATTGACTTAAGTAGATCACGTGACCATGCAGGAAGCGCCTATAAGTAGAAAGTCGCGTGACATCTAAATGATCGCATTTTCTAGTCTATCCTCTATACTATAAGGATTGCTATATCTCCTCTATTATTATACGGACCGCTATACTATTTCTCTATTCAGATCACTATACGGGTTACTTGTCGAGCAAATATTATCGAGAAAGTACTATTAATGCGAGTGATATTCGAAGTATTATTCAACGGCGTATTACAGTTGTATCTGCGATTAAAAAGTCTCTACTACAATGAACATTACAAAAATGGCAACGAGTATTCGTTGGCATCACAAAAGTGGCAACGAATGTTGGTTGACATCATAAAAGACACATACATAGAAGAAAAAGATGGAGAAGTTAGAAGAACCTAACGATTTTATTTTTCTTGTACAGTGTGTACGTCTATTATTATTTAGGGGGTTAAAATTCTCTGTTTTCTAAAACAGGTGACATTCCACAAGCTCTTAATAAAAGACATCTTTCATATTCCAAGACCTAAAGCAAGGACTTTTACAGATGGAATTTTGGATTTCGTTCTGCCATTGGTTTCACATGTGATAACCGCTGTCTTATTTTTTGTTGTTATGCAAAACTCATGTTTTATCAGCTGTAATAAAGCGATGCACAAATGAAAGGTTGACATTCCTTGTTAAACGTCTGCTTCTTTATAGTGGGTAACTGTGTTCGGGTCTCAAGCGAAATCTCATGAGGAAAACAAATTCCCGCTTTGCAAGTTTTCCCAAATAAACTCTGAAATTAACTATAAAGGAGATACAGTTGCAGATGAAAATGATAGACGGATTCTAGATGCAGATTCCTTCCATTCAAACTTGCTTTCGCCTTTCTTTGTTGATTCGTAATTCATAAGTATGAAATACGTGATTACTATTCTGAACTAGGTAATTATATTATTATTAATGTCGTTCATAACGGTGAATTTTTTTTTCTTAATCATTTCCTAAGTAAGGCGATAAGTAACGTAAACTCTTAATGAGGATGAAAGAAATAATGAACAGGTTATTTTATTCATGAGGCATTTTGGCAACACGATTTAGATATCCTCTTAACTTCATAACTATTTTTTTATAGCGGAGAAAGAATCCTAACCCGTGCTGAGCATCTAAATGTTTGCGATTGAAAACCTTCAAAATCAGATGAAGGACAATTCTTAGATAATAAAGCTTGCATTCCCACATTAAATAGAATATTCCGCAAGAAAACATGATTAAACACGTAATGGCAGACCTCACTATACCTAGACCCTTAAAAGTTCAAAATTATCTCTGCAAGATATCAGACTAAAAAGAAATAACAAAGTCAGGAAAAGGCCTAAATGTCTCTAAAGGCAACGCTGTAAAGCAGGGATGATGACCTTCGAAAAATGCACAAAAGTTCAATAATGAATCAACCCTTTGACCTCCGAAAGACATTAATCTTTATCAGAGGCCGGATAAATTCCTATGTAAGTTATTATATTCAGAAATCATTAATAACTTTGTTGTCAAGGATTCCTTCCATGCAGCGTAGAAATACCTTATTATATCTTCAAGCTATTCAATAAAAGTAATAAATTTACATCTCGAAGTGTAGAATTCATTTCTAGCAATGCGCCTCATGTAATAAAGAGTTCAAATAACGCTGAAAGAAAACTTTAACGAGAAAAACATAGAATGATTTTAAATAAAGGAACAATTATTGAAAATACATATATTGTACTAAAAATAAAACTGACTTTCATTTTGACAGTACGTGGGCTGATATATGGTATAAACCTGACCGTTTAAGAAGTTAATATAGGATGATTGGTGTAATTCTTTACGGATGAAGAGGAGACTTCAGGCAACAGAAACATGGTGAGAATATCCTAAACGAAGCGTGTGTGCAATGAACAAGTTTAATTAGGGAAATCGATATGATCTGATTTGTTATTCTGCAGCTGTTTGGTTTTCATTGATTAATTGCAATATAACCCTCAAGTTAAGATAATCTTCCCGGGGAGAAAGCGATGGGAAATCCAATATCGTTGATAGATTATTATTTATTCTTGATCAGCGTCATTAATTAACGACTGTAGAATGACGGTCTGTGTATACGTGATAAAAAGCACCTGAATAGGTGGTTGCTTTCCCCAAATCCTAATATAATCGTAATGATGAATATAATTCATAGCGGAAAAATACATCATTAATTTCCTAACAGCCAAATATAATCTCTATCTATAAAAGGCAGGATGTGTGTGTGTGTGTAACGAATGCACGTCCGCAATTTTCGACGGATTTGCACCAAAATTTACATGCACATGCTCCAAGTTAGCGGGAAGGCCAAGACCGACTTTGCATTCCCCAACTCCCATCGATAGTGGAAATAATCGATTTTTTCATGCTTCTACGGCAGTTTTCATGTAGTTTGCGACCATTTTCTACTGGCCACCGTGAGAGCCAATAGCTGGCTGCCACGAATAGGCAGGAAGATTCTATTGGCCAGCGTGAGAGCCAACAGCTGACTGACACGAATGTTAACTAGCATGCTAGCATGCAACAAAAGAAAAATCGATAGCTGCATTCGTCACAAGTGGGAAAAATTTAAATCTGCATGCCACTTTACTCCAATTGGCTTAATCGCTTGCTTAAACTCAACGTTCTGATTCCGCAGAATTGGGTTTGGTGTGAAAAAGTATTTGTTGTTAACATTCTTTTTTCATTGGATTTTTCCAGTTACGAGTCCTTTTTTAAAGCTGATCGTTTTGTGTTCATTTTGTATAGTTCTTTTTTCGTAACAAATTTAATGTTTAGTATAGAGCTTAGAAAAAATTCGCAGTGTGAGATAGGCAAGAAGTAAGGCATGTAGCAACATCAGCACGGCAAAGGGCACTCCTTTAAAGGCAAGGAAGGGCAAAAATATTTTAAGTCAAGTGATAGCGATTGCTGTATGAGTCATACGATTTTTGAATCAAGCACGTGCAACGCCGGGCCATGCTGCTAGTGATTCATATAATTCACATGAACAAGTTTCAAAGAAAACGTAAATAAAGAGGACACTTTTACTTAGAATCAGAAAGGGACTTGAACTTTCTGGGATTCATAACGAGGAAAGAGGGCTTAGAGTATCTGACAAGCGTAAGACATATTGAGACAGAGAAAAACAGCGAGTAACGCATCTTGTGTAAATGGATGGCAGAATAGAGATTGGGAGGAAGAATAGACAGTATTACAAAAGATAGGAAGTTTCCAAATTTTCTTTCGAGATAATAATGATTTAGTGATACATATTTTACAAATTAACTGGAGATGAAAAGGTGGATTCTCACTTTTCCCAAGGGTATTTGCGCGTAAATGAATATAACGAACCCAACTGGAATTGGAACTCAGCACTTCGATTAACAATTTCGAGCCATTATCCATTTCAACAATCACACGTCCAAGCTTACAGTATGTGGTATCCCCAGTCGGCCACCAATATAAGTACTAACCAGGCTAATCACGTGGGAACGTGAAGTGGCCGAAAGACTGTAACTCGTCGAGTTTAAACATAAAACGTATTGTTTATATATTAGCAGTGTGTAAAAGTTTTCAGTCCACTTTATTGTTAAAACAAAAGACTGAATATACAGGAGAAAACAGTTTTAGTCTTCTATTTTATTTTTTCAAAATAAAACTAGTTCGAAATATGTATAATGAGGATTTACGAATGGTCTACCGTCCGTGATCAAATATAGACCTTGTCTGTTGCGTTGACTTTCGCACTAATTCCCTTGAGAAAAGCAAGAATCCATGTCTTCGCTTTCAACGTATAGACTAAATTGCAAGGCTGATTGGTATGTAGCCTCAGTTGGCAACCAATCTAAGAGAAGAAAAACTGAATTCCAAACCACGTTCCAATATCTTTTCTAAGAAGATATAACAATTAATATATAATAGAGAAAGGGAGTTTGTGCTAAGCCATGATATTCTACGTCCTGAAGGGACTTAGTAATATGGTTCTTCTTCTTCTTCTTCTTCTTTTTCTACTACTACTACTACTACTACTACTACTACTACTACTACTACTACATGCGATGTCCTGTCATAGTTCCTCAAAAGTTCCTGTCCTTTTATAGCTCTTATTACGTTTCCTCTTTTTGTTATCACCCCAGAACTCTGTTCCGATATCCATTTACTCAAGCTCACTAGATAGATTAGGTGTTGTTTTCCTCTGCTCATCTTGCCTTCAATCTGTCCTGTGAGTATCAAATTTTCCAAGTGCTCTTTTCTCATTATATGCCCTATGTGTAATATTTTAGGCTAGTATTGTAGAAATTGCTTAAAACTACAAGAAAGTTTTAGAGGGCCATGATAGACCACATTCAAAAGGAACATGGCATATACAAAGAAACTGTAGGCAGTGATATTATCGGTCTTTGAAAGAGGATAATTAAAAAGAAATAACCAGTGAATTGATGATGAATGTCATAGATTGTCAAGAATGTCATGGTAACAGGATGTTCGAATGGGCCAATAGATAGCGGCAGAAAAATTCAAATGCAACATCAATCGTTGGTCTTCTGTCGTCTTGAATCCTATTTATTTTCTCTTAAAGTTTTCGTAGTTTCTTTCATCCTCAGTAAGAGTTTACGTCACTTATCGCCTTGCTTAGGGTGAAAGGATTGGAGAGTCGAATTCGAATTTCAGTCAAGTTAGATTCATTTATGCGGAAATACCCTTGGGAAACGTGTTACCGTAATTCCCCACGTATAATACACACTTTTAAAAATAATAAGCAAAATTAGGGGGTGTGTATTACGCACAGATATAAAAAAATTCTTTAAAAAATTGTCGTTTCAAACGTCAATTTCAGTTGCGAAATGAGTACTCACCACAAACATACGGCAAATTACACTAACATTCGTCGACTGCGACCCCATAAGGATGTTAAATGCAATCATATATATCTAACAATACTTACAAAAGTAAAATAAAATTAGAATTATCATAAAACTAAATTAGAAAAATATTATTGTATGTTTAAAAGCATTTTTAATAAGAGCAGGAAACACTCGCCGTGATGAAATTGGAGGGGTACAATTTATAGGGTTTGATTAGCAAAAAAGGGGTGCGTATTATGCATGAGAAGAAGCAATTTCCCACGTATTCGGCACAATTTTAGGGGTGCCTATTATAGATGAAGGCTTATTATACATGGGCAATTACGGTAATACATTTAATCTCACCAATAATGGATTAAATAGTTGGACATTTATCTGGAAAAATCATTGTTATCCTCAATAAAATATTTATTCGCAAAAAGAAAAAAATAATTATTACAATCTAAGATACTTTTCTGCTTTAAATAACACAATAAGGTTGATAATCCGTAAAAAACAAATCAATCAACTTATATTAATATACAAAATAATATGACATTTTATGTATATTACTGTTAATCAAATATATGATTTTGTGGTCTATCACGTAGATTTATTTTTAAATACATTATATAACATTCTGTTTGCAAAATAAAATATAACACCTGCAAAACAAGTTATTACCAATACTTTTAAATGAAAATATTAACACATAACAATCAAAATATCTTGTTAATAGTTCCCGCATGAGATCGATTTAAAATCTAACAATGCCTTTGTTTTGCGTACGTGTTTATGCCTTACCAGACAAAAAACGCTGATATCAGTCAGCATTTGAGAGATACTTTATAATAACTTAAAACAATCTCCATTTCTTCAAAGTGCTGTTTCGTATATCTAATTCTAGATTAGATCAACGATAGGAATACTTTACTGATAGAAATTATGCTATTTCCCATAATATAGAAAGAATAAGAAAACCAGTAATAACTAGGATGGCACTACACAAATTCAAATTTTATTATGTGAGCCTATATTTCTGCAATAAAACTGACCCGCCGATATTGGCAAAATATTCACGATATACTTTTATTAAAGATGATAAATATAGCATATGAATTTTTGCTTATAATATCCGTATTTTTTTATTTTTATTTTTTATTAATGTTAATCCAATAAAAGGTAGGGAGTTACTCTGTAGACTTATATTAGCACAGGAAAGAACAAGCGTTAGGAGTATAGAGCTGAAGCAGACTTTAGAAGGAACTGGAAACCGAATCATTTTTATGAAACATATATACAATAACTTATTGGGGGATGTAAAAATTTATTGTGAAGCACAGATGAAATTCATGCTTTTTTAAAAATATTATTTCGTGTCAGGATATAGGTGGGAATAATTCTCCACAAATTGATATCCGTTAATATGTGTGAATTACTTTACGTTTTTGGAAAAAAATATTGGCGACTTATCGGCCGTCTTTGAATTTAGATCTATTCTTCCTCTTAGACTGACTAGACAGGTTAGAGAGGATAGTATAGCCTACTATTTAGCTCATGGCCTACTATTTAGCCCATGGCTGAGAGGATATGATAGATTCATGGCTTACAAAATGCCATTAGTGCAAATGGAAACGCAATAATTTGGGTAGGAATTTCAGCACATCGATTCAGCTTTCAGCACCCATAATCTTTACGCTAAATGCACTCCCAACTGTTCATCAATTTTCTAGAAACTACGCGTAAGAGCACGTATGATACCCTGCCTTTTTCAGCTGCCAACAAGGGGAGGTAACACAGTTTCGGCGGCTAAGTCAGTACTGTCACCCCTGGCGCTATCAGCAGCTTTTGCCACCGGGCCGGTTATTGTTTTTCCTTGTAGTGGTGTCAGTCTGCGATTTTTACGCAACTGCAGGTCAGATGTACAAGGTTGTGTTGAGTAAAAACATTAAAAAAAACACAAGGCACTCGCACTGAGCGTTATGAATGATGTACAATAGAAAGTAAACGGATGTGTTTCACGTCGGAAGTAGCATATGGTAAATAAACTTTTTAAATTTCACAATATAATATATATATATTTGTGAGAATATTACAGCCCAAAAGAGAAAGAAAAAAATGTAAAGTGATTAAATGAGGAAAGACAATGTTGAAAATTAGGAGCAAATTGAACAAAAAGACAAAATAAGAAAAACTTGCACGATATATATACATATATATATATATATATATATATATATATATATATATAGGATATATATGTATATATATATAGGATATATATATGTATATATATAGATATATAGGATATATGTATATATATATATATATATATATATATCCTATATAAAAATATAAGTTGAATTTTCCGTTTCCTTTTATTTATTTGATATGTTAAATTGTAAATTCAAACTTTTAAATTCAAAGTGTGATTATATCGCGTTTACGAAAGAGGATTTACTAACGTCAATTTTCGTAGATACTTATTTGAAAAGAGGTACGCTATTTTAGAATAACCTAAACTGAATGTCTTTGTGAATATAGAAAAGTGCGTTAAATCTGTCTTCAATCATTGAGCACCTTATTTGATTTTTTGTAAACTTAAGGATGAGTTTGATCATGCAACAAAAATTTTTCAGAAATTTTAGGGGTGACGTGCACCGCATATGCCGTCCCGATCCGCCCCCGGATATAAATGTGAGAATTCATATAATCGCTAATACCCTACTAATGTGATCTTTCCTACCCACTCTACGTGTAGTTCGTGCCCGAGCCTAGCTAAAAAAGTAAAAAAAAAAAGAATTTCGAACGCAGATTATTTTTTAAGCAGTTCACCCCAAGCAAGGCGGGAGCGCCACTAATACGCAAGGTGTTACAGAAAGTGAAAGTAAGAGTAAATAGAAGCGTTTGAGGAAAGAGACGGACGGGGATCAAGATCAAGATCAGAAGATGTTGATTGACATTACATTTGAATATTTGAAGATTATAGTTATCAGGGAAGCAAGTAAAAGGAATGGAGTTCCACTGTTGGGAAGTGCGAGAGAAGAAGCTTTTGGAGTAGAAGAGGTGGTTAGATTTAACTGTTTCGACAGTAGAAGAGTGGAACTGAGATGCCAACCTAGTAACATGTTTAAAATCATACAGTTGGAGTACCAGTGAAAATAGCCCGTCAGTTGCCATGAATATATTTGTAGAAAAGACAGAGAGAAGCAATATCACGTCTGTGGGAAAGTTATTGGAGTCGAGATGTCAGGTCAGGACTTATCACATTGCATATCCTCTTTGGATTTTGTCGAGGACCTCCAGATGAACAGCAGGGACATCAGATCACATATGGCAACAGTAGTGAATATATGCCACGAGAAACTGAGGATATGTGGTAGGAGATAAATCAGCTAATGAGTCTTTCTTTTCCTTTTTATGTGCCACGTCCTTTCAGGCTGTAGGCGGTCACAGCTCTTCACCTCCCTCTATCCCTTGTAGCTTTCAAAAAGTTCCTTCCCTCTACTTCCTCTCTCAGACCACGTTCTGACATCCACTTGCTTAAGCCCGCCAGGTATGTTACGCATTGTTCTCCCTTACCTCTTTACCCCTCTATTCGACCCGTGAGTAGAAGATTCTCCTCCTTTCTCATTATGTGTCTCAGAAACTTCAGCTGCCTCTTCCTGATGTTAAAAGTATAAGCCTCCTCCTTGTTTGCAACCTCTCTAAGGCCTCATCGTTGCTTACACGCTCGGTCCGTGATATCCTTAGCATCTTCTTCATCTTTGAGGAAATTCGCTGTCGTAAAGAAGGACAGATATCACGTAACAGCTAAGTATTATTTTCTGTTACCAAAGAAATCGACCTGTGTTGCAATAATCTACCCAGCTTTTGGAATGTGTCATTGGCCATCCCAATACGCCTACGGATTTCAGTGTTGCACTTACCGTCTTCTGTCAAAACGCTTCCCTGAGCGTCTGCTTGATTCTAGCATTCCCGACCTGCAAGTCGTATTTCGGGCTCATCTTCTTACTGATGACCATGCATTCTGTCTTTTTGTAGTTTATGCTTAGTCCCTTCTTCTCACTCTGTGTATCTTATGTTGTTAAAGATTGTGACCGCCAATGCTAAATCCTGGTAGGTTTTCCAGTTCTATCTGAATCGATTTGCTGTATAGGTTGAACAGATCTGGCGAGAAGACGCATCCTTGACTTACGCCACTTTCTATTTTTGTATATTCACCGAACTCGTTCTCTATGCTCACGCAAGCTGTTTGTTGCTAGTATAGTTTCTTGATTATACTGATATCTTTCCCGAATATATCAAGACTGCTGAGCAGTAGGTGACTTATTTGAGGTGATAGACTGTTAGATTAGTTGTGGGAAGGATAATTTTCAGAGGAGACAACAGGAGAGAAAAATATACCGATAAGAGGACAGTTTGGTGAAGTACATTTCTGAGAAAGGTAGTAGATTGAGTGATTGATTTGTTTTTACGGTTGTCAACCTTTTGCAGGTTATTTAAAGACAGATAATATTTTTAGATTGTAAGAAATAATAATGGTTTACTATTACAAATCCTACTAATTAACCATTAGATGGGAGGGAGAAGAGGTAGATTCATACTTTTCTCAAGGCTAGTAGTGAGTTAGCGAAGGAAAACAACCTAGCTGGAATTCGAACTCAGAGAACCAAGGCGTTATCCATTACACCACCTGCACATCCAAGCACCTGGTATTCTTAAGCCGTCACCCATTTAGGTACTGACCAGGTTCGACGCTGCTTAAATTCAGTGATCATACGGTGTTTCAACGTGTTATATCATAAGCGAAGAAAAGTAGGTGGACGCACTGGTCAAAACGTAGAGATAACAACAAAAACGGCAATAACAACAACAACAACAACAATAATAAAATAATAATAATAATAATAATAATAATAATAATAGATTCAAATAAGTTCAAATAATGCAAGCAGTAATAAAAAGAGAAAGATATATAAAAAACGTATTAATGACTGAAAACTTTGAAAATAAAGACGCGATGGATCTTTTTAAAGAATTAACTGAAGACAAAAATTATATCACATTGAATGAAGGCGAGCGTAATAGTCTAGCATTTTATTTCTAGTAGATGAATTATGTGATTGGTCCTGATCTTGCATCTCGTCTACAGTTGCTCTCTCTCAGACATGCCGTCGCTTCCCTCTGTCTTTTCTACACATACTTTCACGGTAACTGCCCCGACGAGCTACTTTCGCTGATTCACAAACTGCATGAATTTAAGCGTTCTACTAGGTTGGCCTCTCAGTCCCACCTTTTCACTGTCGAAACAATTAAATGTAGCTATCTCTTCTACTCCAAAAGCTCCATGCATCGCACTTCCCATCTGTGGAACTCCCTGCCTCATACTTGCTTCCCTGATAGCTATAATCTTCAATTATTCAAATGCAATGTCAGTCGATATATTCAGAGGCCTTGATCTAATTTCCTGTTCTTCTCTTCATCCTTTCATCTATCACGTCCCTTTACTCTTGCTCTAATTCTCTGTGACCCCTTGCGTGCTAATGGCACTGCCGCTATGTTTGGGGTAAAATGCTTAAAAAAAAACGAATTGAATATTGACTTCTTGGCTTCTACTAACGAATACTTATACAGATAATAAATCCAATCAATTGAAAGCACAAAGCTACCTAATACTTATTCAACAATGAAGGCTTTTTTTTAAAATAGCAATCAATTGTATTGATAACAGTTGCGTCCAATTCAAAAAATCAATTAAAGAAATTTTACCCAATTGAACTGATAAAGAATAATTTCTTTCAAAATTTTCCACTGTTGTATATATTTCCTGTTTAGGAATTTTATGAATAAACATAATAGGATAAAAATGGATACTGTCCAGATTTGAACGGAAAATCAATGTAACTCACTCTATACCAGCATTCCTCTTTCTCAGAATTACTCATATATTATATTCACAGTGCCAGTGTAAATTCCAGGTGTTGGTCGGACTAAATCGTGCGCTCAAAGATCCTGACCACTCCAAGATGGCTAGATAAATCTGGCTCTTGAGCAAGCAAAAACAGCTTTTCTGCTTAAGCTGTATGAGAAAACTAACTTGCAAACATTAAATTAGACACAGCACAACATACTACAAAAAATTACCGATCCTTATGTAAATATATATACAAACTGACTTTACAAACTTCAATTGCCAGAGATCGATGGCGAGAATCTTTCGTAAGCAATTGATTGGAAGTTTGTTCCATAGTAGGTGCAGAAGTTGGCTGAGTCTCATATCGATAAATGCAACCTAGCTTGCTTGTTGGTGCAATAATTACCCTGCGGCACGCTAAGCAGGTAACCCTGTGGCGATGACATACTCAGAGAAAAAAACTGAAATTTCTGTTTGCAAATGTAGTCGATGAAAACGAGAGAAATGTATTAAATGTTAGTGGCAAGAATAAGGAAATATGGTTGTGATTAAAAAGGACAGCGTGAGATACGCATGGAAGATGTGAAAAGGTGTAGGAAATCAAGTGCGACAACGAAATCCGAAGATGCATTGGAAAAATGAAAGATGCCTAAGCAAAATATTAAAGAAACATCTCGTTACAAACAAAGAAAACACTACTTAAATGTTATGTCATATAGCTACTCTGTTCTACGGCAGTGGATACTGGAAAATTTCCTCACAGAGACGTGAGGCAACAGAAATGTGTTGATTTGGTTTGGTTTGGTTTGTTTTTCTTGAAAAATTCATTGGTGGTAATAAAACCTATTTTTGCACGTTTTGATCCCAGGGTTAACTATTTTCCCGTAGTTGGTACCCTAACAGGTTTGCTTTGGTTTTGGTTTACAGCATATCAACCTCAATGGGTTATTTAATGCCGGCAAATTTTTATTGGTTGTTTTGTTTTTCGGAAATGTATTTCTGGTAATATTTTTTTCTTCAAAAAATATATTGCTGGTAATATCTTTTATTTTTTTACAAAAATGTATTGCTGGTAATAAGTTTTTTACAAAGAATTTCTGGTATTAAAACCTATTTTTTTAATTTCATAGTGTTTTGACCCCAGTTTGGGGGTTAACTATTTTCCCATAGCTGGGACCCTAAAAGGTGCTACCACCCCGGGTCAGGGTGGACCTGGGAACACCAGCAATTAAGAGATGGTTCCACGCTCCTCAAAACTTCTGATGAGAGGCCTTGCTGTTGGACGTAGTTTATCGTCATACCCAGGACGCAAATGTGTTGAGAATATCATGAACTGAAAATGTGAACAACAGTGAAGTTTTAAAGAAAATGGAAACAGAGAGCATTCTTTTAAGGAACATCGGAAAGAGACAATTGAAAATTCTAAGGCGCATAATATGGAAAGAGTGCTTTGAAAATTTGACACTTATATGACATATTGAAGGCAAGAGGGTCAGGGGAAAGCGGCGAATAACCTACCTAACAAGCTTGTGTAAATGGCTGGAAGAACGGGGTTTAAGAGAGATAGTGAAAAAACAAAATTTGCTAAGAGCTACAAAGGACATGAAATTGTGGAGAGGCACGGTCGCTCACGCCCTGAAAAGATACAGTACAAAAGAAGAAGGTAAAAATATAAAAAAAAAGATGAAAAAGAAAAAAAAAATAGAGAAGCAGAGTAAAAGATGACAGAAAGTGTGACACTGAATTTCAAAGGCACTGAGTGTGCCATATACCGCCGGTAATTTATTATCATGGCATCCACAATCTCCTAACCAATTTTAAAGCAAACTTTATCTCATTGCCAAGACTCCCACTTCCCAATCTGCCATCCAGTCGCACAATCTCGCCAGATAGGTTGTCCACTAACTTCCTCTGTCCGTTCTGACTTCAATATGTCTCGTGGGTGTCAAATTCTCCAGGCGCACTGCTCCACTGGGCTTAGGGTGTAAAGATATATTATATGAGACTGGCTGCTGAAAAGAAGAAGCAACTCAATTACGACATAACACTTGGTAAACTAGACACCGTATATTATTTAAATTGCCTACTATATCCGTCCCTAGTGGGACTGGCACAGTTCATCATCATCATCATCATCATCATCATCATCATCATCATCATCATCATCCTCAATGATGTTGTTATAACAGCCACCCGGCTAAGGAAATTTATTTTCTTTATTAATATATTTATAACAAATTACAATATATATATATATATATATATATATATATATATATATATATATATATATATATATATATTATAAAAAGGCTAATATTCCATGGTCATAATTTATTCCATTGGAATCGTAAATACGATCCAATTCATCAAACCTACAAATTCAAAAAGAAAACGGAAAAGAGCAACTCCGGAAATAAAAATAGAATTTAGAGAGTGGTCTATCACATGTTTAGGGTGGTTAGAGTGGACGTTGAGTGTAATATCCAAAAAGTTGACTATTTTCAGGTTGGAAGATATTTCAAGTTTAAGGCCTAAGTATTTGAAGGTCCTAATTATCTTCATATGTAAGCTGGAAGTCAAGGGACCATTGCTATTTGGGACAATGATTAGGCCGTCATCTCTATAAATACCGACTTGGCTATGGTTAACTACTCTACTCAAGGTGTCGAGAATATATATGCCCACCAGATCTGCAATGTGGGCAGAATCAAAAGCTCCCATAGGTACATCGAAACTACCATTATTCTTCTTCACCCAAGTAGCGTCATTGTATGTAAGTATTGATCTTCTTGAAGCTAAAATGATGTTCAGATCACTATCCGTTATTTCGGTATATCCTTTGGTGAAATTAAGGCTGTTACTTAATAGTTCCTCCGAAATATAAGGGTAAAAATCCAAGATGTCAAATTGGATGAAAGTGGTTCTTCTTTTGTTAGGGATCTTTCGGAATCATTTAATCGTCTCGGCCGAGTCTTTGCAAAGGTTAGCAGGTTATTTATCCAGGACACATGATGTTATTTTCTTGATAATACTCTTGGATGTTAGGGATCTTTATATATATATATATATATATATATAAAAGTGAACATAGAAGTCACCACTTAGAGGCAACAGTCTGTTTCATGCTATATGCAATCGTCAGGCCATATATATATATATATATATATATATATATATATATATATATATATATATATATATCAATCCAACGAAATATGTTAGCTCTATTTCTGATATTGAGCGCTTTCTAATAAGTACCGCGCATATAATATATAAATAATTATATATATATATATATATATATATATATATATATATATATATATATACACACACACACACACACACACACACACACACACACACAATACTTTTATTTGTATTATTATTTGTTGCAAGATGCTCGTAATGATCACTAATTAGTTTATTTCTAAAAAGACTATTTTCTAAATTAAAGTAAGTAAATTACGTAAAAGGAACCATGCTTCCTAATCCTTCGGAAATATTCAACCTGTTGACTTGATCGTTCCTTTAATGTTCCAATATTTCACTTTGTCTCATATTATTCTAACTCTATCTCCTTTTTTTTTTTTTTTTTTTTGGGAGCTGGTGAATTTCTGGCACCATAGATTTTGTTAAAATTCTTTTCCATTCTGGTTTTTGCCAGTTTGTCTCTCCCCTTGATTTGTATGAAATCTGACCATTTTGGTGATATTTTTTTTTAATATAAAGATATGGTTCTTATTTTGTTCAGTAATTAATTCAGTAGGACTGACACCTGCGGCTTGAATTGGTGTACTCCCGTGTGCCATTAATGCTTGAAAAGTGTTTGATTGTTCCAAAATTCTCTTAGCTATTTTAACAGCACTTTTTACTTCTTCATTTGCTCGAGGATAATGTGGTCTTGATGTTATGCGTTTAAATCCATAACTGTCTGTAACTTGAGAATTGTTTCCCATTATCACTGACAAATTCAGTAGGAATTCCCCAACGCGAGATGGAATTTTTCAACTTTCCTATCACGCATTCACGCCACTGGATTTTGATTTGCTATTGCTATATATCCTGAGAAATAATCTATTACGGCAATATATTGATGAGCTTGGTGAACGAAAATATCTGTACCAATTCTTTGCCATAGATCTTAAGGGAGTGGTGTTAATTTTAATTTTTCCTATTTATTTGTTGGACGGTGCATGTTACAAAACGAGAATTTTTTAGATACTCCACAAACTCTTGAAATATTTTAAGCCGTCACGCCGATTCTTTGGCCCTCTCTGGGCAAGTGACCAAGTTACCATTATGAAGTCTCCTTAATATTTCTGGTCTAAATTTTTCAGGTATGACAATTCTGTTCTGAAACCATGGTTATCATAAACTGACAATTCATTCCAATTTGGAAAATATGGCATGCCTTCTTTTATTCTTCCTTCTTTGTGTGTCCAGCCATTTATTGTGTGATGCATTATTTACTGTAAGTGTCCTGTTGAGTGGCTATTTTTATTTCATTTAATTTCTTATCCGATGCTGGTCTGGTTCTTGCCACGCAGTCTGTGTATACGCCCACATCTTTGCTGGTGTTACTATCAATGTCAAATAAAGGACTTCTTGATAGTATATCGGGTCCAACTAGTGCCTTCTCCGGAACATATTCTGCTATTAGTTTATATCTTCACGGCCTCATCAGAAGTCTTTGAGTTCGTAATGCAGTATTGTACAGCTCATGCGTGTTTGTTAACGTGTAAGTGGTTTATTGTCTATTAACAGTTTAAAGGATTCAAGTCCAATGACATATCCTTCAAACTTCCCACATGCCCATACGCAGCTTAAACGCTCTTTCTCAATTTGAGTATCTTTTCTCTCAGTGCTATTGAGTGCACGTGAGGCAAATGCTATTATTTTAAAAACCTCATCGATTTTTTAAAATAGATCTGCTCCGCGACCATAACTGCAAGCGTCAGCGCTAACTAGTGTTGGATCATAGAAGAATAGAAATGGTGCTTGAATTCGTATTCCTTTATTCTGTTAAAAGAATTCTCTTGTGGCTAATCCCACACAGATACAGTGTCCTTTTACAATAATTCGGTCATCGTTTGTATTGTTTCAGACAAGTTTCATAAGAATTTTTCTAAGTATCTGATCCTGCCTGTTATACGACGTAATTCAGTCAAATTTGTAGGCGCAGGCAACTTCTAAAATGCTTTGTCTTTCCTTGATGGGTTGAATTACGTCTCTAGAAATTATGTGTCCGAAATATTCTAGTCGTGTCTTTCTGAATTCATACTTTTATTTATTGAGCTTGATTCCAGCTTTTTTGTAATGTTTTAAGAACATTTTTTAGTCTTTAGTCGTATTATTCTGTAGTTCTAACATAGATTAGGACATCGTCGATAATTGTTTCAACTGCTTGAATTTTTTCAATAATTCTGATATCTTTCTTTAAAAGATTTCCAGTGCTGATGCTATACTAAAATCTTTTGAAACAATATCCTCCAAAGAGAGAGTTAATGAAAATCGTGAGTAGACAGCTTTCTTTACTGAACGGAATTTGGTAGAATCCTGGGGTAGCATCCAATTTAGAAAAAAAAAGAAGCTCTATTTATTTTAGGCGAAATATCATCTAAATCTGCTAGAATCAGCTTCTTCAAATCTACACATATTCGGAACTAGCAGGAGATCCCGGCGTTGTAACAGTAAGAGATAGATCAAGTATCGACCTTCATAAAGACTGAAAAATAAAATTGACAAAGATTATTGTTTAAGGTTGACAGACACGCATGTCTTAATTATATATATATATATTTTTTTTTTACGAATTGGTCAAACCCAAACTTAAACAAAAACATTGTTTTCAATCGTTATGAGTCTATCGATTGAATAAAATTTTATTATAAACAATTGTCTTGTAAATGGAATTTTTAAAGCATTCTGAATGTAAAAATAAGGAAAAAAGTGTGCAAGACAATAAGAAACTCTACCTGCCGAAAATAAAAATGAAGTTTTGTTGAAATCGGTTGAAAAATGTAGGAAATCCGATCCTATATATAAACGAACACAAACAACCTGGGTTTTATAATAAGTATAACTCGATATGAGTTGTCCTCCTTTTATTATGGCGACAGAATAGTGTTTTATCGTGTTTTCAAAATGATTTCGTGCAAAAACAATTGTGTTTTTCTAATTTTTGGCGCTGTCAGAACTGCAAGCTAATTTTACGCAGTCCTGTAAAGTTTTGTTGAAATCGGTTGAAAAATGTAGGAAATCCGATCCAATATATAAACGTACAGACACACACACACACGCACACATGTTTTATAATAAGTAAGATTATTATTACGGGTACCATAGGGACACAACGATCTGATGGTTCTGTAACCATTTCAATAATTCCCTCGTTTTTTAGTTGAATTAATTCTTCTTTCCCCTTTGATAACATAGAGAATGGGAGTCTTCTAGTTATTGTTACACAGTACGGTGATGTGTCTTTTTCAGAATCATTTTCGTTGGGTCTTCGTTAGAAATTTTAGAAATAAGTTCTCTCTCTTTACACATTAAATGACATGTATCACCAAATATTATTTGTTCTTACCTTCTTCTGTAACGGTATTGAATTTTCGAATGCATTGAACTCTTCCTCCAGAACTTGTGAAGAGGCTATTTACTGGTTTTAGTATAGGTTTTTTCTCTCAGATTTTTGTAAGTTCCGGTTGAGATAATGTTTATATCCGTTCCTGTATCGATTTTAAATTTCACCGTTCTTTTGCAAAATTTTAGATTTTATACCACGGGTCATTTAAATTTGTTTCTGTCAACTCTCTTAGGAAATATTTCTTTTTTTTTTCATTTACTGGCTGTTTCGTTTTAGTTCTGCAGGCAACAGCGAAAATATTCATTTTCCCGCATTTCTTGTGATCTTCTTCCCAGAGTTTCGATGCTTCTCGAAAATGTTGGAATCTCTGTGATCATTTCTGCCAATTTGCAGGGTTTGTAAAATCCAACGGCTTTGGTAGAGTTAATTTGAACTGTTTCTTTTTCAAAAAAAAAGAAATATTTCTTTTCGAATTTGGTCCTTTTCTAGAACATTGTTTTTTTTCTATTTTAGAAAGAATGCCTCTCTGACACTATGTTCCACTTGACTTAGGGTGGAAAGGTATATTATATAAGACTGACCGCTGAAAAGTCAAAACAACACAAAGACGATACGACACGTTGAAATTGACCTAAATTGACCCCGTGTTCACGGAGATAAAAGCATGCTTGACAGGAAATAAAATGTACATAAATAAAAGGAAAAGCATGATAAATTGTAGTTTAATTTTAAATAATTTATTTATATGAGTTTTGGTGGATTGATGTGTGTATTTTTGAGTTTACAATTGTTTTAAGTGTCCGTAGGCATTACAAATGTGGTAACGAGTGTTCGTTGTCATTACAAAAGACACGAAAGACAGTTTATGTCCCCACATGCTCTAAATGAACTTTCAAACACCTGATGAACATTCATGAACTTTCTCAATTCCATAAGCATTGATAAAGCAATGACATCCTCGCCTTTGTGGATCTAAACTAGCGCAGCATAATAAATCCTCCATAGCCTAGATAAAGTTCATTAGCGGACGAAACGCATTGGCTAGGTATAGTTTTGCCTCTTGTCTCTTTTTATTCAAAGAATAATACATTATTGAGAAAATGAAGATATTGAAAGCTGTGGAAGACCATGATTCATAGCATATAAATATATAGAGAAAGAGACTGGTGCTACGTGTGCTAATTTTCAGAGTATTCAAACTCTCATTTCTTTAAAGACTGACGCAAAACAATGTTCCTTATAACAGTATTCAGTGCAATCGCAAACTTATAAAAGCTTCAATGTCCATGAAGTGGAAATATTAGTAAATTAACAGAATGCATATAATGCACTCACCAAGCAAAATCATCGAGAGGAAAATAGCTATGAGGCGAATAATGTAATTACCAAATATCACCTTATTCGAGAAAGGAAAAAAAAAACTCCCTATATTACCCGAGTAACAAATTATCAGTGCACAGTTAAGAGGGATCAGCAGCACAAGAACAAATTTTCTTTTTCTTCTTCTTCTTCTTCTTTTTCTTCTTCTTTTTCTTTTTCTTCTTCTTCTTCTTCTTCTATGTGACGATACCCTTCGGGACGTGGCGATTGTGGCTCCACATAACTTCTTCGCCTTTGTAGTTCTTAGTAAATTGTTACTTCTCGTAATACTTTATCTACCAACCGTTTGCACACGCAGGTCATTCGCTACTTACCTCTGCATCTTTCTTTTTGCAAACCACTTTTCCTCATTCCTAGAAATTACAACTATTTCTGATTTGAACTGTATCGTTTTTCTTTCGTTTTTTCCTAAAACTTCGTCCTTACTCAAAAGTTCTTGACATAGAATCCTCAGAACCTTTCTGTAGAATCACATTTCTGTTGCCTCCAGTCTCTTCTTCATCTGTGAGAAAATTGTATGGCATTCTCTACCGTATAGGAATACTGACATTACATTACAGCACAGTATTTTTTCATAGTTTTCAATGAAATTTTCATGTTTCTTAATACTTTGCTTAACTTCTGGAAGGCTTCTTTCACTATTTCAATGAGCCTTTGCATTTCGGTTTTCGCATTTTCATTCCTAAATATTTAAACTTTTGTACTTGTTTGATTTAAGGGACTTCAAATCGTACTTCGCATCTTGGACTGCTTGTTTTGCTGCTAAACATACATTCTGTCTTCCTAGAGTTGATATTTAATCCTATCTTCTTTCCTTTAAAAATTAAAACTTCGCAAAGACACATAATGCAGAGGAAGTGTTCCACAATACAGGGACTATATAGCGTTCCCATATCAAAGAATATATATATATATATATATATATATATATATATATATATATATATATATATATATATATATATGTAACTATTTATTTATATATTTAGTTGGATTTGCGTTTGTCTGACGATCGCAAATAGCGTAAAACCCAGTGATACAAACTCACATCGATCCAACTAAATATGTTAGCTCTATCACTGATATTGAGCGCTTTCCAATTAGTACCGCGCATATATAATATATATAATATATATAAAAATTGCATATGTATATATACATATACACACACACACACACACACACACACACACACACACACACACACACACACACACACACACATATATATATATATATATATATATATATACACACAGGAAAATTAGGAATCCACCTCTTCTCCTTCCACCTATCAGTACATAGCAGAACAGGACAGGCTCCTACCTCCTCATTGGTGAACGATCTAAGAGATAACTCTGAATTCAAAACCTCCGGAGGGTCGGTTGTGCCATACAGTGCACCAGTTGTAGTTGATTCTTCACGAGTCTTTGGCACTACAATCAAATATGTGTAGGTAGTCTGTTGGTTTTGATATCTGAGCTGTTTGACCATCATACGTCGAAAATGACGGGAGGGTCCAGTGTATATATATATATATATATATATATATATATATATATATATATATATATATATATATGTGTGTGTGTATATATGTGTGTCTGTGTTTGCCTCTATCTATCCTTGTTTAGCCCTTATGAAGACATAAGCACTTCATGTATATTGCACAATAATTCCTTCTGCCTCCCTTACCTTCAGTGTGTCCCGCAAGTGTCAAATTCACCAAGCCCTCTTTCTTCATTATGTTTATCAGAAATAACGTTTTTTTTAGATTTACTGCATACCCTGAGTAATTACTGACATCATGTGCCTGATATATATATATATATATATATATATATATATATATATATATATATATATATATATATACATACATACATATATATATATATATATATATATATATATATATATATATATATATATATATATATATATATATATTGTCATCCGCAGAAAAACTTTCGCTGTTTCACAGCTCATGAGTGTGGTTAGACATTCGATTGCCTCAAGATGGGATCGAAACTCGACTGATTTGGTATCAGTCGGAGAATCTACAATACACACATACACAGAGACACGCACGGACGCACGCACACAGACACACACATAGACATACATATATAACAGTATATATATATATATATAGAGAGAGAGATAGATAGCTATAGATAACTCGTTTCGAAAAACCATCGAATTTTTGATTTGTCAATAATCAAATCAATCTCGAGGGAAAAAAAGTTTTAAAAAAAAGAAAGAGCTACAAACATGAACTTCTGACGAAAAAAATCGCACAGATGCAGGTCTGAAGCCCAAAGAAAAAAACCCGATACGAGTAACCAACTAACAAAAGAGATCAATACAACCATAGAGCAGACCTAGATACACCTAGTGAGCCAGACAAACCTAACTAGGTTTAACCTAAACGGATCGTTAGGGAAAGTCAGGCTCACTAGGTATATATATATATATATATATATATATATATATATATATAATTTATTATTCTACGATAGATCTGCGAAGATTGAGGGACGATAACCGATAAGCTACTTTTTAAATTCTGTTGCCTCTTTGTGGTAATTAAATTTTTTTTTTCTTCGCGCTTTTCCTTTCCCTATTAAACTTAAAAAAAAATAGCCGTTTTCCCTGTAGTAGTAAATGCATACATAAAAAAAAGGAGACAATTTCATATTTTATATTTTTGTCCAAATTCACGGAAAGAGCTTATCTTGTCTGAGAATAAGAGCTGACGAATTTCCCACTATGTCAAACACGTTTGCATTTTACACCATTTTTTAAATGTTTTATTGATCGGTCGAAAAAAATCGAAGAGTAATTTTTATATTCTGGCTGTAGACTAAATTGAGGGAAGTGAAAATCAATTAATTCTTTTGCAAGGCTACTTCTCCAATTTGTAAGCCACTAGAAAAATCAATTGTTGTATTCCCAACTTCACTATGAAAAATTCCTTTTTCAAACTTCTTCCAGCCTGAAGACATAAGTCTCCCTTCCCAAGAACTGGAAACAGAAAAATCGATTTAAATCATAACTAAATCTTTTCACAGCACTTGTGTATCTTAGTATTTTCCGAAATCTTCTGCTAATAACTTACTCTCTTTGGAAACAAATTTTTCTGTTTCTCTTTTGTTTTGTTCTTAAAAAAAGATTTTTTTTATCCTTTACTAGCTTACCATAAACAATAGATGATGTCACTTTCTAACTTTCATCTTTATTTGCCGATTCTCTTCAGTGTTTGACCGATGAGGGCTCGTCCCAACTTCCCACCCTTTGTAATTGTAAGTCACGTTTGCCTCTATCTCTCCTAAATCCTGTTTAGCCCTTCTTGTATAAAGATTTTTATGTAGGTTACAGAATGTTACGTTCTGCATCGCTTACCTTCAGTATGTCCTGTGAATATCAAATTCTCCAAGTCATCTTTGCTCTTCCCTGAAATTTCAACTGTCTTTTCTTAACTAAGTAAAAGTGTTCTTTTTGTATATGTCCTTAATGAGGGTAAACCGTTTTTCGCTGACAGAATGAGGCATCGCATTGTTTCTAACAAGTTTGGCTCTCGCGTCTACTCACGATTCTGTAATAGTTTGTTAAATATGGGTATGTCCTCTATCCTTTCTTTCTTCACTCAATCTGAGGTGTTATCCCCTTCTCCTGTTAAAGCATAATCCTTTCCTCGTAAATTCTTTTCCAATTTTACTACACCTCTAGATTATCTTTGCCTGACGTTCCAGTTAGAACTATGTCATGACTATGAGATTTGTATATAACCCCGTCCAGGATTTCTGCTCTGTTCTTTAAACTGTATTCCCACCAAGTAGGCGAAGTTGATGGTATCCTTGCAATAGTCTTAAATAAATGTGTTCCTGAAATGGTTCCTGTTTTCTCTAAACTCTACAATAAATGTATTGCTGCTTCTTGCTTCCTGCTTGTTGGAAATTCTCTTCTGTAGTTCCAGTCTAAGAATCAGACGAACTGCCTGATCCTTCTAACTATCGGCTTATTAGTCTCTAGTTGGAAAATAACTAGAGGATCTAATTAACTCCGGATTGGTTAAGCATCCTACCTCACAGGGTCTTTTTTCAGATAAGCAATATGGCTTTCGCGTCTTTAGGTCAGCTGCTGTTCCATTACCGGTTACCGTTGAAATAGTCGGTCAAGTATTAGATAAGAATGGGGAAGCTTGGGCTGTTGCTTTAATATACCGAAGGAGTTTAACAGGATTTGGCAGGCTGGTCTTTATAAATTAAATGTTTCTGGCATTTCTGGACACATTTTTGATTCAATTCAATCTTTCCTATCAAATTGCGAAATGAAAGTTATTTTGAACGGCAGCCTTCTCGATTTTTTACATTAATGCCGGTATCCTCCAGGGCTCTAACCTTGGATCTACTTTATTTCTAATTTTAATTAACAACAATGTCATCGGTTTTCGACTTGGTATGATAACATGCCTATTTACTCCTGTGTTACTGGTAAGTCTGCTAGGTTTGATAAGATCAAATTGGTAGCTGATATTAAAAGAAATGACCTTCAGTCTCATGAACTTTCCTCTTTAATACCTACACTTTTTGAAATTGACAGCACTGGTAGTTTGACAGCTTGATCTCATCATGTTACAGTTGGAATTGCTAGATGTAATTATAAGTTACATCAAAAATAAGTTATATGCAAACAGTTTCTTTACTCCCGCTTCTCGCTTGTGGAGTTCCCTTCCGGATTGTTTTCAAATGAAGTTTAATCTTAAAAAAAATAAATCATATGTCAATTGTCATCCTCTGTTTTTTTTAATCCTATTTTTTTTATTGTCCTTTCTCCTTAATAATGATTTTTCTCATATTCTTTTATTCTCAGTAACGTCCTGTGTCTTAGTGGCTTTATCACCCTGATTGAAGTAAAATGGTTAAAGAATTCCTTTAAAATAATATCATAAGTCTTATGTAAAACCACATCTCCGTCGTCTCAGAAGGCGTCTTTTGATATTCAAATTTTCCGTTGTTTTCCCAAATAATTTAATTTCTGTATTTGCTTATTTTTGACATATCCGATTTCGTAGCTGGTATCTTGGAATTTACCTTTTGTGGTAACGATCATAGGTTCAGTTTTCAAGAGAGAGAGAAGAAAACATTGTCCTTTTTTTTTCTAGAGTCTGGCAAATTTCGAGATTAATAGTAAAACAGGTGTGATCGTCTGTTCGGGCTTTGACCTGTTGTATTTGCTTTGAACTTACACAATTGAAAATACAATTCTCTCGAAAAAGAACATAGTTTTCAAAGTAATAAAATATTACATATCAGATGCATTATCAACAATATTTAAAATCTCATTGGTGCAAACTTATTCATTACGATGGTCGTATGAGTTTTACTGATACTTATGATTTGTCGAAATTGCGTGTCATTCGAAAAAAAATATCAGCTGCATCAGAAAGACATTGGTAGAAGAATGTTCTTAGTGCGGAAATATGGTAGTTGCCGTGTAGTATGGATAGTTTCTCTGCTTCCTGACTCCTCAGAAACTCATTACAGAACAAGCGAAAGGTAAATGATTTATGAGAATAGCTTTGAAGATAATGGCTGGCAGTAGATTCCATCAGTTAAAGTGAGTTGGAAATGGAGGATTTGCGTGACTATTCCTTAGGTTAGGGCCACATCCTGAAATGTATAGCATAAAAGCCGGTGCGTATACACATTGCATTCTTCGTACAAACTGACTATAATATTAAACTAGTTCCTAAAACTTAAATACATCGAATATGTGCACAATCATGTCAAATCGCGTTCGATCCACACTCGAATGAATTTAGATATCTTTATGAATAGACGCCAACATATAACAAAATATCCAATCGTTCAACAAATACTAGCCTACCTAGGAAAAGGGCGCTGTAATCCTATTAGGTTGGTGCAAAAATAATGTCGTTTTCTCACATGGGAGAAAACGACATTATTTTTGCACCAACCTGATATGATTACAGACGTCTTCCTTAAGACCAAAACACTTCTCATCGTCATTTTACAAAAATAAATAAATAAATAAAAATAAATAAAAATAAAAGATAAATAAATAAAATAATAATCCTTTTTGGATTGCTATCAGTTGCCTCATCTCTATACCTTTTGTTTTGTTCTCTGTCAGTTCAAGGGATGTTTTAACTTTGGGGAAAGCCATAGATCACAATGGGTCCAATATGTGGATGATATAATGTTTTGTTTTTTTTTCAAAAAATACTCTGTAAAATGCAAATGAGAATTAAGGCTTTCTCAGATGGTTTGCCAATTTACACCAGTGCCGGTTGTCAACATATTCACAACTGTTTCTAATTACACGACGAAACTCCCACTGCGGGGTTTTATTATTCAAACGTTCAATTTGTAAAGGAAAGGAAAGTAAAGCATCCCTTATTTTTTAATAAATTAAAGGAAGCAGTATATATATATATATATATATATATATATATATATATATATATATATATATATATATAGTTTAAAAAATTAGGAGATCAGCCAATTTTTAAATTTTTTAAACTTAATAGCTCTGCATGTTAATTTTTTTTTTTTATACGTGTATTGCGCACTTTTAATACTAGTTTCCTTGTCTAACTGTGACCAGAAACTGATTTATGATTATATATATATATATATATATATATATATATATATATTTATAGATAGATAGATAGATAGAGAGAGAGAGAGAGTTATACACACATATATATATGCACATATCTATAAATATTATACACATAACAGTAGCATTTATTTTATTTACACATCAACTGTACTGGTTCACGCTAAGCGATTGTTCAAGACAAGTGCCTATTTATTCATAGCACTCTTGAAATATATTTTTCAGATTTTTCAAAAGGAATGTGTCAGTGTGATGACATTCCAAAATAATGTCATTCAGGCAAACATGGAGAAATGTGCTCCCAATAAGTTGTAGTATCAAAAGAACATGTTTTTCCATGACACAGCTTTTTTTTTTTAACCACCTTCACTCTTCGACAATGTTTATTGTTTTAAAGTTAAACATATAAAAGTGAATTTATATATTATTTGCTTTGTTCAAGAGAATTTAAAACAAATATATTTATACACTATTTTTTATTATTTACAGGAATAATTTTAGTTTTACAATATTTTAAAAAACTAATACAATTAAAACTTAAACAAATGCAGTATTTATCATTTACTAATTTATAAAGAAATAAATGTGAAAACAATTTTTTATTCAGTTATTATAAACAATTATTAATTTATTAAAATATGTGAACCAACTATGAGGAAGTCCCTATTATTTCCATTTTAAAAAGTTTAAAATCAATTATCAATTAGATGATGTTTTGCCTACCTTTCCAATAAATAATATAATAAATAAATATTGTAAATTAACAATTTTATAAATAAATAGTGTTTATTATTTTAGCTGTCAATACTCAAGAATAAAAAAAATGCATAAATTCACTTTCATATGTTTAGGTTTTATTACAATTCTAATGATCGCATTAAATGAAAACAAAATTCTATTTATTAGATTATTCACATTTATTGACTTTAGCATGGTTTGGGGAAAGTAGGGAAAGAGACAGTCACGATGCATTGTTTATTTCTATAGCCACATGTGTCGATCTACAAACAGTCTATCTCCGTTATTGATTACTCTTCCACCATAAATATATTTCCTTATCTCTTTTTTTCATTCTTCGAGATTTTTCCGTTTTTCTTCGGGCATCTCTTATTTTTTGAAATGTCGCCGTATCTTGTTCTGTGAAGACATGTCTATCCCTTCTCATACACGCCACATCCGTTGATTTCATTTGTATGTTGTTCGTATTATATAATCTCCGTAGTCATCTCGTGAGCTCCCGTTGAAGTTTTGCACGCAGTTACCTCCCATGGGTCACAGACGCAAACACTGGACGTGACGTGTATGAAATTTGATGCACATGCACTTACAAAGCAAGATTTGACAACATTCCAGACGCCAACAACTACCAGATTAAAACCGTATGGTGCACTTTTGAAATGCTACTAGAAAAAAACAAAAATGAAAAAAAAAAGAACATACAAGCAATAAATACGAAGAAATAAAAAAATTCAAACAACGATCAGTATTTTAATTTGCTAAATATTTTTTCCTGGTCGGTAATTTGTATTCAGTGAGGAAGCATTGATTAGAAATTGACCATTCCTTTTCATTTTGGCAATTAATAAGCTTCACTTGTTATATCTAATATCAAATAATCCTACATAGTAAGAGATTATCATTATAGTAACTTTACACTTAGGAAAAAAAAAATTTACATTTTACACACATCGCTACACATAGCGGAAGTACTTTCATTATATAAATATTATTTAGTGCAAGAAATACTTGTGAAAATTCCAGGATTACTCTATTTGACTTTTCTGATGAATCTTAATTATGAAGTTAATGATTGAATTAGACTCATTATTCTCCAACTATGAAACCTTATTGCATCGTTAAATATTTGAGCTTAACAACTTTAACAAAATATTGAAATAACAATCATTACCACAGATCACTATTTAAATAAGTAAGGAAGTACAAATGACAAGATTTGAAATTGAGAAGTTTTTCTAATTCACTGAAACAGACGTAAAACTTACGACAGTGTTATCGCCCCGTACATATTTTCTTTCTTTCGTTCGCTCTTTTTGCTTTCTTTAAAACCAAACACCGTCTCTGATATGTCTTTTCCTTATTTCCTTGGAACTCAAAAGAAATAATCCATAATGTACGAGATATTGACAGGACGTAATTTACCTGTTAACTAATTAAAGAACTACATAAAAAGCAGAGTTATAATACATTACAAAACAATTTTAGAATAGGTTATGTCATACAGTAATGTATTTAAGAAAGAGCAATGAAAACAATTTTACGTAAATAATTAATGCATTTTAAGGAAAACTTAAGAAACGACTTAAAAATATGATTTCTGTAAATAAGTTCACTTTTAATTACATGCGGCTGACATCTCTACGGAAACCATGTTAGAGATTTGTAAGCTGTATTACATTTTATTTTATACTATTAATAGTTTCCTGACATTGAACACTTTGATTATGGAGACTGCTCGCTTAAAAATCATTATCTTCCAGAAATACTGTAGTCAATGCTTTTTCTTACGAAGCATAATCTATCTATCTATCTATCTATCTATCTATCTATCTATCTATCTATCTATCTATCTATTTTAAGCCATATATATATATATATATATATATATATATATATATATATATATATATATATATATATACATACATATATATATATATATGTGTGTGTGTGTGTATATATATATATATATATATATATATATATATATATATATATATATATATATATATATATATATATATACAAGTATAGGATTGGTGTATACGGATTAAATTCCAATAACCAACAATTACTATTCTTAAAAGAGTGCTCAATACAGAGTAGAGCAGATATAGTTATTTATTCAAAAATTATAACATAAATATGTTATAAAATCACTACAAAAATAGCCATTGTGTTTCAACGCGTCTGGTGTCTTATCAAGTGATGATGCTGAATTTAGAATAAATTCTACATTCAACATCATCACTTGATAAGGAGGTGTTGAAACAAAATGGCTATTTTTGTTGTGATTTCATAACATATTTATGTTATAATTTTTAAATAAATAATTATATATATATATATATATATATATATATATATATATATATATATATATATATATATAACTAAAGACAGTCAAATATGTGAAAGAATAGCAATATATTATACTTTTCTGATGAAATATTAACTAGACTTCGATAAAATATTTACTATTTTGTTTATTAGATATCTGAGCAATGCGTCGTAACTGGAATCATTAATTTTAGTCGTGACGTCAATATTGATTTTGGCTTATTTGCAAACAAGGAATCGGATAAGAGAACTTTTGTGAGATTTGAACACCTGCTGGTTAACGACGAATGATAATGTACACAGCGTATCTGGGAGATGGATTTTTTTGTGAATAAGGCTAACGAAGTCTTTATTGACATCATGGAACTTAAGAAGAATACTATTCACACAAGCAGTGTCATTAGGTATTCAGCCGGAGATTTTGATACGTTCTCTCAACATCAATAAACATATATATATATATATATATATATATATATATATATATATATATGTATTAGGTTGGTGCAAAAATAATGTCGTTTTCTCACATAGTAACATATGTGAGAAAACGACATTATTTTTGCACCAACCTATTTTATATATATATATATATATATATATGGATGGAGAACAGGAGAAAGACAGAAAAGGAGACAGATAGGTAGACCGACAGTGTTCTATTTCAGTCATATACTTTTTATTTGTCGATTATTATTTTCGTTTTTCAATTGAAAACACTTGCCTCTTAACTAAAAGTTTACTCTTGAGTTTTAAGATTATTTGAAAACAGATTAGGTATCGGTATTTCTAAGTCTTGACCTAGTCTGACACAAGGCTAAAATAACGAACCCATAAGAGAGGACTTAATTTGCTAATCATTGCTCTATGTCAGGTAAACTATATTTACTAAAACTATTTACTTCGTGTGAGGCAGGGACGCAATAGACTAGGCCGGAATTGGAACAGTCCTAACTGCTGTCATTATTCGCGATGCAACGTTGCTGGATATTTTTTCGTTGCTACTCTTTGGTCTTCGCTTGTCCATATATGACAAGCGCTTTGTCGCCACACGTTGCAAATATAAGCTCATCACGGCGCAGTGGTTAACTCATGTATAGGTTTACTCATTTATGTTTATGACAATATTAATGATAAGGCTAACAAACTTCTTATTGATATTTTTACTGTTAAGTTCACCTTGTACAAAGCCCAAGAGCCACTCGAAGTAGAGGGTTACAGAAGAATGGGCACAATTTATGAGAATATGTGGAGAAGATAGCGACACGAAGAAGGCGTTCGAGTGAAACTTACTTTCCGCTAATGGAATACGGAGAGAATAAAAGTGGTTCCCTAGAATGTGAGTAGCATGGCGGATACTAGAAATGATGTTTATAGCTGGTAGAACTAAGGAATGTACTTTCTATCGAAGTTGCGATAGAGGAGTGAGATGCTTGCGACATCTCGTCTGTGAGAGAGACGTTGCAGGGTGTAAAATAATTTGTCACCCATAAGGACGTGGCGACTCTTTTGGATACTATACGAGACTGGAAAGTGAGGACTGGGTAGCTCTTATCTAAATATACTAGCAGGACTTCATTTTAGGTCTGATCTGGCTTTTGTAAAGGACGAGGAGTCAGGTACTTACTGGACTATAAACCATGGGTTCGTTCTGTGGATGTTGGAGACACGTAAATGTAGCTGAACACGCCTTTTTCAAAGAGAAATAATTATCCACCCTAACATACGACTATGGTAGGTAGCGACCTGCCAATATTTTTACTGTTTCAATTTAATAATAATGTTCATGGAGTCAAGGTAAGTACATTATATAATTGTTCACGTAGCCTGAGTAAAGATGATCTTACGAGATACCTCAACGTCGTATATGACTTCGGAAACATTTTACATATATTCTTCGGGAAATATATGCCTTACAGTACGATACTGACTTCATATTCACTTATACTTTATAGTCAACAGCAATCAAAACTCTGATATAAAAAACGTTAAAAAAGCTTCCTCAAGGATACATGGCACAGTGGATAAAGGCGTTAGTTAGATCCAGTGACAGGACCCAAAGAGTGTGAGTTCAATACCTGGTTACGGCGGAGGAGAACTTGAGAGGGGAATTAACAGGAGATCAGTGATAACTGACATCCATCAGACATGGCACGTGGAACTAGAACAGTTTACCACAGGGAACAAAATAGGGCCAAGTTCGACATTCTATTCCACTTTAAGAAGGCCGAAACGTTGGGATAAATATAGCAACAAAGATGAGGATGATACTCCGAACAATGTAAGTAGCGTACATAATATCTCAGCTCGGAAATATAGACAGATACTGAAAAATCTTTAAACAAGAAAGAATATCAAAACAGGAATGTATATACACATATTTAGATGCCTAAGTGTAATTTGCTAGCAATTTCTGTTTATATAACTTTGGTTAAATAACAACTATTGCTTTTTGTTGATGTCTTTTTATTTATTTGTTCTATGTTTCATTGCCTATGAATTCCCTTGCACTTTCGGTGAATGTCTCATTAGCAACAACAACATTAATAATAATAATAATTTAGATAACACATACATTGGTTACACAACAACTAGATTATCGTATCGATTAACTTGCTGATAACAGGTCAATTTAATCTTATGTTATTAATCATCACAATAACAATAACTTTATAGTCAACAGTAATCAAAACTCTGATATAAAAAACGTTAAAAAAGCTTCCTCAAGGATACATGGCACAGTGGATAACTGATATCAATTCAGTCGGGTTTCGATCCGAGCTAGAGGAAACCGGATGTCTAGCCACACTGATGAGCTGTGAAACAGCGAAACAGTCTGTCTGTGGATGACGTTATATATATATATATATATATATATATATATATATATATATATATATAAATATATATATATATAATTTTATTAAAATTAGAAATAGACTGTTGCACAAAGAGGAGATACTTAAAAATCGATATGCTGTGGGGAAACGTGATATTTAAAAAGATATGAAACTGACATATCGCAAAACTAAAAAGCTTCGATCATAGCTTATGAAAACCGAACTTACTCACACATCGAACAATTTAAATTTAAATTTTCACCGGAAACCAGTATAATGGTCTGAAATACAGAATATAATCCGGTATACTTAACAAAGAACATGTTGGTCTTTACTCAAACAAGTATTTTGTTGATATAGATATTTCAATCCAAATGTGAATTTAATATTATTTTTGTAAAGAGTTCATGCAATTTAAATTGTATGCATTTAACTTCTATAACGTTCAAGAATTGTATTACAGTTAGCGTAAAAGTGAATTAGCAATTAGCATCGCTACTCAGACACCTAAACTACATCCGGCAGCAAAGACTTTGATCGGGAGATTGGAACTTTTGAAGAGCATGGAACCACCTCTCAGTTGCTGTTGCTCCCAGGTCTACCCTGATCCATGGTGGTAACATCTGTTAGGGTCCCAGCTATGGGCAAAGATTGAACCTCCAAAGAAAAGCAAAACACTATGAAAGTAGTAAAAATACCATCAGTATATTTTTATATAAAGAAAAACTAGCCGCAGAAACTATTTGTAGTAAAATTAGCAACAGTACAATTTTGGGGCAAAATGGCCAGTAATATATTTTATAGTTGAATGACTAACAATACATTTTATAGCAAAATGACCAACAACACATTATATCTGTAGTTGAAATCATAAAATTGCATTATAAATATATGTAGTTGAAGCCATAAAACTGTTCAAAATATAGAGATTTCGTAGATGTTGATGTGCCGCTAATAAAAATCAATCAACCAACGAAACAACTAACAAAAAAAAATCTTTCATGACATTAATCCATATAATATTTGTAAGATTTCTTGAAGAACTCAAACTGTCAGAGTCTGTCTATATTTCTGAGATGAGGTATTATGTACATTATTTACATTATTCGGACTATTGTCCTCGTCTTTGTCGCCATATTTATTACAACGTTTCGGCCGTTGTACGCTCCGGCCTTCTTCAGGTGGTTGGAATTTCGAACTGAGCGAAATAAAGGGTTCAGTTCGAAATTCCAACCACCTGAAGAAGGCCGGAGTGTACAACGGCCGAAACGTTGTGATAAATATGGCAACAAAGATGAGGACAATAGTCCGAATAATGTAAATAATATAAATGAAACTGTATCCCAAAATATAACTTCGACGAAACTACAGAATATAAACATACATATAAACGCTTGTAGTAATTATGATTATCTCCATACAAGCATGAATATGCACAGAAGCTGAGTATCATCTACTTCAATTGTGAAAGCAGAATAATATATGTTATATTTTTATTACTTCAAACTTACAAGAAAATTAAATTTAGGCATCAAATGACCCATCACGAGTTTATGTGCTCTTCCATGGCTCAACTACGAAGTACGGATATTTTTGTTGCAATTTAAGGGTTAATATTAAGTCTGGAAAATTTCTAAAAAAATAAAGTAAAATCGTCGAACTTGAGCAGTGATATTATGAGGAAATTTGGCATTGGGTAAGGAATGCAATTATGTTGCCTGTTCTTTTCGAAATAATTTTCAAAGAATTCTAGACTAATTAGGGAGTCAGAGGCTTTCTAATTTCCTGTCGACCAAATTAATTTTTTAATGATAATACAAATCTGAATGGTTGCGTTCCAATGTTAAAATCAAATGTATGAATCTGTCGATAGCATATTAATGGTTCTTTGCAGACGACACAGTGAATTTATAAAATCACGAATCTGGTTCATGCAAAATATCTTAAAATTGCTGCAATTATTTTTATTTTTACCTTAAGATAAAAATGTAAAAATCAAAATAACACGGTTTCATGGATGGGAATAGGTTAAAATCGTGATGTTTTCCAAAATTTTAATTTGGTAATCTCATAAGCTTTAAAACAAGAGCTAATTTCATATTTCTAGTGTAATGGGTGATGTCAAATATATATAGTAACCTGAGCAGTACTTGCTGCATTTACAACGATTTATCCAAGCATTAAACATAAAAATGAAGAGCAACAAGGGAGAAGAAGAAGGAAGGACCTTAATGAAATATTATAATATTTTAATTTTTTACGAAAAAACATATTAAGAAAGTTCAGAAATATGTTCCATACATTCTTTCATTTACTGAAAAGGCAAGGCTAGTAAATATAAAAGTTTGTCTTTATTCACAGTAAGAGCACGACATTTTTTCAAAATATTTTGCTTTTCTCACATCGCAGAAGAGCATTCATTCATCACGGCATCTACCTCATAACAAATACCTCATAACGCATACCTCATAACGCATACCTCATAACGCATACCTCATAACGCATAACTCATGACGCATACCTCATAACGCATACCTCATAACGCATAACTCATGACGCATACCTCATGACGCATACCTCATGACGCATACCGCATGACGCATACCTCATAACGCATACCTCATAACGCATAACTCATGACGCATACCTCATAACGCGTAACTCATGACGCATACCTCATGACGCATACCGCATGACGCATACCTCATGACGCATACCTCATGACGCATACCTCATGACGCATACCTCATAACGTCCTAGTGACTCAGTCAGTGGCAGTTAAATACTGATTATCGAAGTGGAAGAAAAGTTAATCAAACCCAGTGGAAGACACCCCCCAGGAAATACTCGTCAGTCGTAACTGTTGTCATTATTATTCACCATGGCACATTGATTGATACATTTTTTTTCACGTGGTTTGCCGTTGGTATTAATTGGTTTTCTTCTGTCAATACATGATTAAACGCTTTGTGGTCACTACTTGCATATGTAAGTTTTTGATGGGAGAGTGGTTAACTACTGTATACACCGTGTCCCTCATTTCCGTTCATGTCGTGCTGGTGATAAGGATAACGAAATCCTTGTTGATATGATAAAATTTAGAAATATTCTTATTGACATGCTGGATAATCTCCTCAAGGATGAAGATGAGATTGAAGCAACAGAAATGTGGTTCTACAGGAAGATGCTGAGAATACCATGAGCCGAACATATGAGCAACAACAATGTTTTGGAGAAACTGGAAACAAAAAGAAAACTTATAGTTAACATAAGGAAAGGCAGCTGAAATTTCTGGGACACGTAAAGAGGAAGGAGGGCTTGGAAAATCTGATACTCACGGGATTAGGCATTTAGCCCAAAATTTTGATATGTAAATATACAAGTCAATAACGCCTGTTGATTTCGTAAAATGTATTTCAAGATTTAATTTCTTGACTACGCTCACGCACACACACATATATATTTCTCTATCTACACACACACACACACACACACACACATATATATATATATATATATATATATATATATATATATATATATATATATATATATACGGATAGAGAAAACAAGACAGACGGAAAAGTAGGCAGATATATTTAGTATTCTAAACGGCAATCTTGTTTCTCCACAATATCCTGTCCTTTGTAGCTATTAGTAAATTTACCATTTTCTTCATCTCTGCTAAGAATTGTTCTGCCATTCATTTACTCAAAGTCGTTGTTTTCCTCTAACCTTCTTGCCTTCAGTATATCCTGTAAGTCTCAAATTTGGCTAGCCTTCTTTTCTCGTTATGTGTCCTAGAATTTCTGAATTTTCTGTTTGTTTTCATTTTCTTTAAAATCTCTCGTTGCTCACATGTTTAGTTCATAGTATTCTCAGTATCCACCTGTAGAACCTGATTTCTATTGTTATATAACCCTTTTGTGGGGATTGGTGTTGGGCGACGGTTTTGAATCACTCATAATGTTGTCGTCTTATTTCTCGGACGTTAATCGCCAGTTGTTTTTTCAGAGATAAAAGCGAACTTCAGTAAAAGGGAGCTTAAACTTATCTATTTTATTAAATACGTCAACGTGTATATTTTAAACTAGCCAGTGGGGTCACTGTGTCACCGTCACTGGGGAGCATGTTACCCGAGACACGAAATAAAAACGTCTACTATGAACGACGTGTAAGACCCTTCTCCATTGTGGGGTGGTGCATAAATACAATCTAACGCGGCTAGTTAGTCTTACATCCAACAGCCTCCAAACAGCAACTCCTCTTAAAACTTTAATCTATAGCTCATTTCCACGCTCTGCTCAGCCAATCAAAATCGGTATCACTATTTTGTTTACCATCTGCCTTCAAAGGTCAGCCTCAGAAGATTTGAGCTAATATACTGTCACTAAATACTACCACTAGATAAATAATAGTCTGAAATTAGTACTTAACACTATCCCTCCAATTTTACACTTCATCTATGCGTTTATTGTCCAACATTCGCTGCCATATAGGAGTACTGATATAATGTAACAGTACCTCACTCTTTTCTTTGTTTCTAACGAAATTTTCCCGTTTCTTATATTGTTGTATATGCCTAATTTTGTTATCTGCAATTTCTAATTTACATGTTGGTCTATTCGTTTTTCTGATAACCATTCATTCTGTTTTGTCTCGTTTTCGTTCATGACCTTTTGTAAGAGTTCTTGTAATTTGCTTTTTGCGCCTGCTATCAACACTGTGTCATCTGCATATCATACATTGATAACTGTGGCCATTAATAATAAATGCTGGTGGGATATCGAATTGTCTCCGAATTACCTGACTGTATATCTTAAATATGCCGGTGAGAAGATACATCATTTTCTTACACCCATTTCTATTTTTGTATATTTACTGAATTCATTTTCTATCCGTATACTGGCGGTTGGCCCCCACTAAAAAGTTGTGGCTTAGTCTAATAATTCCGCCAAATATGTAAAGGATACCTTTCAAGTGAAAACATTTGCCCCTTCTATAAATGTTTACTTATGAATCTTAACTTGATAACAGATTAGGTGCAGATATTTATAAGTCTTAACCTAGTCTGACACAAAACTAAAACTCGGTTTGCAGATTTCTTTTACCGGGCTGTTAACACTTACGCGACCCCCACATCCATAATATCCTGGAGATATGAAAACGTCAAATCTTAGTACACAAACGAATGGTAGATGCACAAAGCAGAAGGTTTGAGGGAGAATAAGATCAATTATGGTTTTTGATATGTCCCGGAAAAGGATATATTTGAACGAAGTAGCTAAGTGGTTTTGGCTACTATAACTAAGTAGAAGTGATTTTCTAAGCCCGGCTTAGATGTGGCACAAGGCCGAAAGTATGGGGCACCAAGTGAGGATCGAACTCACTAGTCAGTCGTAATTGATCTAGCAAGACAAGCTTTCTAACCATTACACCACGTCGAGGTGCCCACTATAACCAAGTAGAATACGGTAGCAGTAATCGACTGGTACGCGTCGTAGTTACAGGTAAGAAGTGTAGATTAATGGTTTAGTCCAATGAGCGTCGTTATAGACTTAGCTCTCAGACTAAGGCTCTTCTAATTCTCCTACACGTCCGTCGATATTTATGACGGACACCAGCAAATCACACTATATTGAGGAGGAACACAGGTGTATGCATATTCCATTATATCAGTTTTGTAATTCGAACATTAAGCAGCAGAAAAAAATTCGTTAGAGACAGAGAAAAGTGTACTTGTTACGCGATATCTCCTCTCCTATATTGCAGCGAATGCTGGATAATCTCAAAGATGAAGAAGAGACTTGAAGCAATGTGGTTCTACAGAAAGATGCTGAGCACACCATGGACCAAATTTGTGAGCAACAACGAGGTTTTGGAGAGAATGGAAACAAAAGGAAACTTATACTTAGCACCAAGAAGAAACAGTTTAAATTTTTGGGACACGAAATGAGAAAGGGGGGCTTGGGAAATCTGATACTCACGGGACAGAATGAGAGAAAGAGGGACAGAAGAAAGCAGCGCGTGACATACTAAGTTTGTGAGAAATAACAAAAAGACATAGCTTATTAAGAGTAAAAAGGGGCAGGAAGATGTGGAGGGCCATGATCGCCTATGTCCTGGTTTTATCAAGAATCTCTAAATATATACCAGGAGAATCATCTGTGGCAGCAATATTCAAAGAAAGATAGATTCCAGCGAAAAAATTGGCTAGTAACATATAGTAAACCAATATTCTTAGCTGCCGACTTAGCAATTGATTCAATATACTCTTTCAACTTCATGTCAGCTAACAAACGTCTGCCCTAGATGACGCAATGTATCACTCCCTTGAAAGTTAGTATCAGCCATGCTGATGGAACGTAAATATGGTTCTCGCAGATGATTAAAAGACAGCAGTTTCACTTTTGAGGCATTAAAATTAACAAGCCACTCCTTGTCCCAATTAGCAACAGATTGTACGTCAATTATGAGATTAGCTGCCAATATGAGTTTATCGAAAGAAAATAAATAAAAAAAATAAATAAAAAAAAAACAAAAAACAAAATAACAAAACATTAAAATGATTAAATAACATGTAAAGTAAAGCAATAAAGTCTCTAAGATGCAACAGCCTGAGAGCAATAAAACAAGAATTAAGACGACAAATTATAATGATTAACATTCCATTTACATTTTTGAAGTTCAAAGTTGACTTTTATTCTTTCCAATATTCCGAAAGTTATTTTCGGCCAGTCTGTGGTATGCGTTCCTACAGAGCCCTGGTCCAATACGTGGATCTTAAATTTCGTGCGATGTGTGAGAGACTGCCCAACTTCTTTTCTAGGGCTGTTGTTTTATATATTCATTTGTCCATTTGTAATCATTTTTCCAGGCCCGTACATATCAGCCGCACATTTTTTCCCCACAGGTGTTCACCTATGGAGGCCACCATTAACAACAACTGAATCCTGGATTTCCACACTCAGCTGCATTAATTTCTTATCAACTCTGCATCTGTCTTTCTTTTGTGTGAAGTTATTCTTACATAATAATACAGCACATAAAATAATGCCATTTTTGGTTTGCAAAAGGTTTTCTGGGTAGGTTATTTCAGATATGGGAGGAAACTTTTTTTAAAATTATTTTTAAAATAAACAATTTAACCTTCAGATCCAAGAACAATAGTGATTACATTAATAATTATATAAAGACTGTAGGATTTATATATTTGCAAAATATATATCATATTATGTTGTTACATAAATTCGTTCGTTTTTTCTGAGAAAGATCTCAAAGAATACGCTTTCGTAGCAGTTTTTTGCTTTTTAGCAACTCACCCAATGAAACTTGTCTAACGTTATTGAAATTTTATTTGAGATTAAACACTCCTTTGAGGTGGGATGAAATGTAGCTGGGAATGAGCATGTTCGACATCTTCTCGTTGCTTTTAATGAAATTCACAAAGCTGCCAAATCTACTCGAGAGTACGGATATGGAATGCTTGCAAAGGTCCAATGCTATGCTGTACATTCAACAAATGAACAGGCACAAAGAAGCATAACAGGTGAAAAGACCTGAACGACGATACAGTGTGATTATTCAACATTACATCGCTAATGTGACCAAACATGCAATTAAAGGTCTCCGTTAAGAAGTTCTGCCACATATTATCCTGATGTACCCCCTTTTCGGTCGCTTTCTAACAATTTGAGGGGTGTGTGGTTCAACAACGATGTGAAAAAAAGTGACTTGGATTTTTCGATTTAAAAAACCTAATATTTTCTATCGTCGTGGCATTGAAAATTAGTGGATCGTTGGCAGGAGGTTGTAAACAATGAAGGGGACTGCATTGTTAAATGATTCACCAGAACTATCAATAAGTAATACGTATTAAAATAAATTGTAAAAATCGAACGGGTGTATGTGACAACATAATATTTTAATCAAATGATAAACGATTGATCGGTAAAATCATCCATCAGCAATGCATGCAGTAAATTTCCTTCTTGATTGATAAAGACAATATGATTTTATAGCTTAAGTGAAATGAGCCAAACATTTGCCATCACGATTAATCTCTGAAATCTCCTTAAAGCAATCGATACCCATAAATTTATTTTAAGTTTTTTAATGTCAATTGTTTCAAATTTTACTCCTCATCGCTTTTATTGGACCAGCAACCAGTCTTTTATATGATTCAAATCTCTGCCTGTCAGTCAAATATGACACTCTTATTCCGTTTACAATTTGAACCAATTATTGCATTATCTTTCCAGATTATCTCCCTCGATTTTCTCGACGACCTCAGTTTATTCGAGTCTAAAACCCTATCACGTATACCTTAAACAATAAGGTAACTGTTATATACTTAACAGGTTTCACTTGGTAATAATTTGCTCGACCACAAATGGCATTGATTGCAATTAAAGTAATAACATAAAATGATTATGCATAGAAAATTCTCTCGTATGAATAAGTCTTCTCTTAATACTTCAAATTGTTTCGAATAAAACATTGCAACAACAGATTTTCCGATAAAATATAAATACAATTATTTCCTAGCTATTGATAAAACAGAATCACTTATTGAACGGATTTCTAAACAGCAAAGACGTTTTGTAAGATAGCTGTAGTATAAAACACTGACTTAGGCACATGTATTTCGATCAAGATACTGGAATATTAAAGGCAAATATAGTATTTTTCACCTTTTTTTTTATCTAAGCAAGGCTATGAGATCTTCAATATCACCAATTTTTAAACTGGTTTAAACAGTGGTAACTAATAAGAATGTTAATGACAAAAGTAATGATGAGATTAGCTGTTTCCTTATACAGAAACTCTGCTTTCTACCCGATCAGTTCGAGTTTCTGTTAGTTGAAATATATAAAATTTTTCTCTTAAAAACATTATTTCAAGGAAATGAGTTTCTCTAGTTCACCGGTATCACCTTCTCTATTTATAATGGGTTTTTTCTTCCTAACATTTTGTTTGAAGTATCTTGAAAAGTCAACATCTTGTATTATGTCATTGATTGCTCCCGTGTTATACATGTCCTCCATTTTTGTTTTTTCTGTTGTTGAAATCTCTCTGATGTGGTTTGTGCTATTTTGGTAAGCCTTTATTTGCTCGAAGCCACTTTTAATCATTTTTTTTTTTGAGAAAATGGTTGTATACAGCTGATATATTAGGTATTTCTATGATATTCATATGAGAATGTAGATCTGACGAGGCTATTTAAGAATATGACTCCAATTTCTAGGTTAGTGCTTTGGGATTTTAGAATGTTATGGACTTTGATATAACCATTTCTAGCGTAGTCTATTCTATGTTCAATTTCCTTATCTCTGTACTTAATTTGTTACAGTTAGTCTATACACCAATATAGCTGTTTCTACATTTTTATGATAGCTTCGAGATATGTGCCATCATTGCTTTCATTCCAATTCCATATCATATGATCTGTTTAGGAAAGAGTTATATTGAGTTCTACGTCTTGGGGCATTTGGTAGAGAATATTGAATTTTTTGTTCAAGATCATTCTCATGTCAGCTATGAAGACCTATATCATCACCATAAGTACAGTATCATCGTCATATCCTTATCATATCATCATCAGTACACAAGCATCTGGAGGGATAAGAAGAACGCTGTTTTCTATTATATCATTAAGATATGTATATTATATAAATATTTAAGCATTATCCCACCGTATCCTATAGCGTTCATGGCCTCTTATTTTAGCGTATTGTCACTGTGGAATTGGCAGAAATAACAGCATAATATAGGCAGATTTTACTCTGCTGATGACATAGAGAGAAAAAATTACAATGCTTCTTAGACAGGATAGTAAAAAGGATTAATCATGAACGGTAAGAAGACAGTAAAAAGGTTGTCAGCAAAAGAGCCAGCCCAAAATGTTAGCTACATAATGCGGAGATAAAAATCAGCAGAATGTTAGCTACATATTCGGAATATAAAAATTTGAACACAGAAGTGAAAAGAGTACGTAATGTGACACTGAAATCTGAAGTCGCATATGAATAAAACATTTTCAAAAATAGTTAGAATGTCGAATGAATAAACACTAAAAAATCAAATACCTTGGTGTGCGGATCAAGTATAGGAAATTTTGTATAGAACATAAGGAAATTGCATAGAGAATAAGATTCGATTGTGGCAATTTTGTCCAGCACTGCAAGATGCTGCCAAAACTAACACATTAATCTAAGAACAATAGTCATGCTCTTAACTAGCCTTGTCAGGTAAAGACTCACATAGAGATGGCATGAATTGGCCTCTGTCCTGTTTAGAAATGTTTAATGTATCAGCTATATACAATCGTTTTCTCGGATCAATGATCTAAGAAATGTAGTCTTAAAGAATACTTTCCTTCATCAGATCTCGTAGAATGACGCTACAGAACCACAAAGATTTTAACCAAATAACAAAGAACACGTGAAGATTTCCCAAAGTAGCAACAACAAAAATGCTTACCATATGAAACTAGAAGGAATAATAATAATATAAACATGATGTCGGTTTGCTCATGATATTTAACAAAAGGTTAGGATGGAAACTCACACTAATATGAGAATGAATCATAACAGTTTGTGGAATGAAGTATCCTATTTTCTTGTGAAATAGTTTTAAGAATTTTTTTATAAATTTCAAACGGCAGTAATATTAACAGTTCGGTCCATGAATGTCGGATTTTTCCTGGATGGAAACGGCTCTTCACAACATTATCATTAATATTATTTCTGTTCGTTAAAAAAACCCAAATTATCATCTGATTTTTTTAGAAAAGAAATTATCATTAAACATTTATTCACTCGAGCTAGCTGTTTCCAACGTTTCGGCCTTCGTCGAGTGCTTTTCGTATTTCGGTTTTGTGATGACGCTTATTAATCAGGTAGAACGAACAGAATTATCATTTAAAAGATCGAAAACAGCTATAACCTGAAAATGTCCGTACAGTAGTATGGCTGAAACACAGTTGATATACGTATGAAAAAAACGGTTCAAATGAATCATTGTAAAAACAAATTATTTTTTCGAGAAGATAATTTTATCAGGTTGGAACGAAAGTTCTGTCCGATTTTCTCGCGTATATTACAAATGGGCAAACTTATTAACAGAGATATTTAATCTTACTTATTATAAAACGGAGATTGTGTGTGTGTGTCTGTTACGTTTATATATTGGATCGGATTTCCTACAATTTTCAACCGATTTCAACAAAACTTCACAGGACTACGTAAAATTACCTTGCGGTGGTTCTAACAGCGCCAAAAATTGGAAAAACACATTTTTTTTTGCACAAAATTAATTTGAAAACACGATTAAGAGGCATTAATGAAAGGGGGAAACTCACTTCGAGTTATACTTATAAAACCCAGGTTGGTTGGTTGTGTGTGTGTGTGTGTTCGTTTATATTTGGGATCGGATGTCCTACATTTTTCAACCGATTTCAACAAAACTTCATTTTTTTTGGGGCAGGTAGTGTTTCTTATTGTCTTGCACACTTTTTTCTTTATTTTTACATTCAGAATGCATTAAAAATTCCATTTACAAGACAATTGTTTACAATAAAATTCTATTCTATCGATGGACTCATAACGATTGAAAACAATGTTTTTGTTTGAGTTTGGGTTTGACCAATTCGTAAAAACAAAACAAAAAACAAAAAAACAAAACAAAAAAAACTAAGACATGCGTGGCCGTCAACCTTAAACAATAATCTTTGTCAATTTTATTTTTCAATCTTTATGATGGTCGATACTTGATCTATCTCTTACTGTTACATCCCGGGATCCGCCGGGCTCTACTGCTAGTCACCAATAAAACCTTCATTGTTTCTTAGAACGTCATCCGATCTGACTGGTATTTATTTGAACAAAAAGTACAAATTGTGGCACAAGGCCAATAAAGGGGAGGGGTAGAGGCTGGTCAACACTAACTATCTTATAGAGCTTTATAGATGCCACATTTGTAGAATTCTTTTTATGAGACTTAATCCTGTTCAATCGCTTCTCTTGACGTCAACCTTACGTCATATAAGTTTGTATGCAAACCTCTGAACAAGTGATAATCAGAAAGAGCAAGGTCGGGAGAATATGGAGGAGGAAGTATTTTTTAAACGGAAATCTAGAATATCTTTAATCAAACAAGCAGTTAACCACAGACGGGCATTATCTGGATGGATGATTACTTCCTGTTTGTGGACTAAAGATGGATGTTTTCTGTCCAAAGTTTCTTTCAGAAGTTGTTGGCAGTAGAGAACATCGTTGATTGTTTAATTATTGTGTAACTGTTCATAATGGATGATACCTTGAATATCCTACCATAGGCTCAGCATAATTTCCTTTGGATGAAGTTCTCCTCTCGGTTGCTGAGCAGGTCTGGTTCATCGACTGATCCACAGACTCTGACGCTTAACATTATAGTAAATGATCTATTTCTCATCATCAATAAGAAGCCTGTTCAGAAAGGGCACTTAAAGTTGTGTCAGCAATGACTCATAGCAATCTACACGTTGTTGACGATTCTCTGAAGACAGGTGGTGTGGGACCCATTTTCTAAATACTGCAAATTTTCCAGTCCCGTTCATTTCTCTTAGAATTGTCATATGACTAACATTAACTTCCTGAGTTTTCTAATCGTAGTGGTGACTCGTCCTTGGCTCATTTCTAGATTAAAATTCAGTTTTGAAACGGGGAGACCACCCACTGCAAATTCTTTCACTCAATAAATCAACTTCATCAGCAAGCTGCACTTGCGTTGACACCTTTATGAAACTCATAGAGTACAAAATTTCTAAGGCATTCTTTAGTTGGGACGAACATAGGGTCAAGTTACAAAATATATTATAAATAACATTCTATTAATCTGGTAAAAATAGATATAAGTTAATCACGAAAGCCTTACTAAGCAAGATAAAGAAGCAATACTTTAATAAATTTAAATTTAACATTTTCATGTTCGGAGAGAACATTCATTTTACAAATCGGACAGAACCTGATAGAATAAAGAAGGAAAAGCGATAGAAGCTTAATTAAGCCAAATGTAAACAGTGACCTTTGTATAAAGGTTGTTTCTTCTTGTGGATCCCAAATATTCACTATCCGAATTTTAACATTTCGGAGGATCAGTGCCGAGATAAAATATTTTCTGAAATGAAATTTCCTTAAAAAAATTAATTTTTCAGTTTCAAACACGCATCTTTTTTTCGCTTTTTAATATTTCGAACAAACATATACGTTACGTTTTTTGTTTATATATATATTTGATATGGATAAAAATAATTTTAGTTTGTAACTAATCAGAGTTTATAAACAAAGATAAAATCAATAATTCATCGTATAAAAAAAAGGAAAAAAAAAAAAAACAGCATATTTACATTAAACACTCCTCCGCAAATACCGTTCAAGTTTTCCTGGAAATCATAAAGTCATATCTCAATGCTCCAGATATTTGCAACATTAAGAAAATAAAGGACAAAAAACAAAAAACAAAACAAAACAATACATGATTCAGTTAAACAGGAATCCTTACAAAAGGTACAATTGGCAATGCTAGTTTTTGGAGCCAGGAGCCATTATTGAGAATGAATTCCTCGTTGAAGAGACAATTAAATTAACATGGAGCATTTTTGAAACAGTTAATGGCGAATTCTAGAAATTGAAGTTTCTTTTTATTAACTTAAAAAACCGCCCTTTTCGCTTTTCACTGTTATTATTTTCTAACTGAATGTATTGAGAGTTAATAATAACCGCTACTGACAATAATTTTAAGACATTTTAAGGAAATAGCCGCCCTGAAAGATATTGTTCCAATCGAGAAAGATATAGCTTCAGCTTCCAGGTAAAAGAACATGTTAGGTGCGTTGTATCAAAGTTACCTGGATGCTCTGTTTTACAGTGAAAAGTAAGCAAGCGGTTCATAGGTCCAAAGCTAGAATCGGTAAGAGGACTTCAAATTCCAACTGAGGCAGTTCGTGTACAATTCGCACGAAAGTTATTGGGAAATGAAAGAATACGTCTACACTATCCTCATTCTAATCGCATAAATTGTAAGGCAGAGAGAGATTTTTAGACTTGTTTGGTCACTGGATACGAGAATAACTGTAAATTTAAAATTTTGAAAAGAAAACTATTGCACAATCTCTTCACGGCGCAAACAGCAATTTTAATTAATGTTATTTTTAATTCGACTTTATTTATTATTATTATTAGGTTGGTGCAAAAATAATGTCCTTTTCTCACATAGTGACATATGTGAGAAAACGACATTATTTTTGCACCAACCTAATATAATGAACGCTATATTTAGCGTGTACACGTGTTTGAGTAGATTTCCTTATATTTATACAGTTACGTCAATATCTACTGGTCTTGTGATCAAAAAATCTTAATAAAGAAAAGTTGCCTCTCGACAATAATTAAACAAGTATTCCCTTTTTAATCCATCCATGCGTGCTTTAACATTAAACCACGAGGGATAAAACATGTTCACTAAAAGACGTTTGCCCCATAAAAATACCGTTTATATTATTAAGAAAACATAGCAATGTAAAATATAGAGATATTAAAGAAAAATGAAGCTGTGGAGAACCGTGGACACCTACAGTACTAGGCAAAAAAATGGACGCATCCACAGAAATGATGATGAACAAAATATTAGGTTGGTGCAAAAATATTTTTTAACGTCAAAAAACGACATTATTACGTCATTATTTTTGCACCAACTTAATATAAAGCTTATTACATTTGTATTTATTAACATGCCTAAGCATTGTTCAATAAAGGCCAAATCGCTACTTTTCATAATCTTTGGCTGTCGAATAGAGCGGCAGCTGATAAGATTAATCAAAGTGAGTCATGTGTCCGCAAGTTAATCAAAAAGAGAAATCAACTGGAACATATAGTAAGGGTAGCGGATCTAGCTGACCGCTAAAAACTACCGATAGGGACGATAGAAACTTGATTCGACAGTGCAAAAATGATCGATTTTCAACAAGGATGGCATGGTGCAAAACTCATTTACACTGAACTAAATCTGATTGCGAAGATATGTGGAGTGACGAGGGCCCCCTTACTCTTAGATAAGAATGGCGAATACATATTTGGTGTACGTCCGGTAAAACGAATACTCCAGTGATTATCAAGGACACTGTTAAACATGATAAAAAAAAATCAAAGTTTGGGGTGCCTTCTCAGCAGTAGGAGTTGGTAATTTGTTCCAAATCCAGGGTATCATGGACCAGCATCAATACCACAATATTCTTGTTAATTAAATTGTTTTCTTCGACTCAAAAATATTTTGCCCAAGCTCAACCCTTCACGTTCCAACACGATAACGATCCTAAGAATACTGTCTTAAAGAATAGATGTTATCTAGCGTGGAAACGTGATGCGGGTATATTGCAACTCTTCCAATGGCTTAGTCAGGGACCTGAACTTAACCCAGTTGAAAACATTTGGGCGATAATGGACACGCGTTCCTGTAATAAGAAATTAAGGCCGCTATTAAAGAAAAAGTTTACTCAAGAAAATACTAAATCATTTTTTTGATTTGTATAATGTACATATGTACACTTGTATTAATACCCTTAAAACGAATTCTGTTATTCACTTGTCTTGGCAAAAATACAAAAATCGACTTTCTATGGATGTGTCCATTTTTTTGTTTCGTACTTTACTTCTTGAAGGGTTTGCATTATTTTAGAGGAATGAAGTGAAATCAACGTAAAGGTTCCCTGAAGAATTTACTTAAATAATTTTAAAGATGGTTTGGACTTTTGAATAATTACAAACAAATCCGACATTTGTTGCAATAACAGTTTTAAGTGAACTAATTAAAAAATTAATTAAAATGAACAAATACCAATTTCAACAGCACGGTTATCCAGATCCTTGCACCCCTCCACAAAAAAATGCCATCCTAATTATATTTTTAACTTAATATTTGCCCCCAAGTGCGGAAATTTATATATGGGAAGATTTTTAACAGACGACAGAATGTGCAACAATGAAATCTGAAGGTGTATTTGGGTAGGGAAAGATGTCTACAAAGACAAGAGTACAAAACTGTTACGTGATATCTTGCCTATTTATGTTAGTGAGTACTGAACGATGTAGTCAAAGACTGGCTTGAAGCAACAGCAATGTTGTTCTACAGAATAATGCTGAATATACCATGGACAGAATATGTGAGCAACAACGAAGTTTTAGAGAAAATAGAAACAAAAAAGAAACATATACTTAGCATTAGAAAAAGACAGTTGATATTTCTGAGGCACATAATGAGGAAGGACGGTTTAGAGAATCTGATACTCATAGGGCAGAATGAGGGAAAGAGGGACAGAGAAAAGCAGCGCGTGACATACTTAATGAGCATGAGTAAATGGATTATTTAACTGGGTTTAGGAGAAATAACAGAGAGACAAAATTTATTAAGAGCTACAAGAGAAAGGAAGTTGTGGAGATCTATGATCGCCTACGTCCTCTGAGGACGTGCACATAAAGAAGAAAGAAAAATATTCTCCTTTCTTGTCGCATCAGTTCAGCTTCATTTGTCATTGATATTACTTTTATATATCTCATTGGAAATAAACCCAAAGCATTAATTCTCTAATTAAGGAGAAAGTGGCCATCCAATTGACGGTAAAAAGTAAAATTCAGATGCATATTAATAAGCATACTTCCAAAATTTCATACGTACACTGACGTGCCAATTTTATAGGTTAGCAGTATGCAAAGTTAACGGTAGGTAGCACCACCTTGATACCATGGAAATGCCCAGTTGTGCACTGATATTAGTAACAGATAATTCGTGTGAATATTGACTAAGCTTCTTATTACAAACAGACGTGAATGATCGTTGTCTGAGATGTGAAGCTTGATTTTACGCATATGTAAGCGACATTGTATATCCAGGTTCAACACAGGAGAACCAAGCATTGAATTATCAGTGCTTCTGTTGGCGATAGCAAAATTCATGAGACAGCTGGTTGTGAAATAGTTGGAACAGTTGACATCGATCGATCCACATATTCACGTGTGTACGGGTTATAGTTGATAGAAGGAATAAACAGCTACTCTGGACAGGTTTATGGCCAACCATTCTTGTTTGGTGATCTTGAGCAGAAACGCCAAGCGAGATTTATATCTGATAAAAGATAAATGTTACTGACTCAAATCACATCCTATTTCAGTAGAGGATTTACCAGATTCCGAATGTCCTCTCTCTTAGTTTACTTTAACTTCCATGGAATAAAGCAGGAGAAAAAAACCCATCAGGGTGGTCATGTTACCAACATGACAACGAACACAGCATCTCACCTATGATTATGACGTTAATTTTTGTACTCTGTGACTTGATCTGAAACTGCGACTCCAGTTGTTTCCAGCTGATGTTAGGTTTAAGGAGTAGTGAAGAACCGATGAAGCTATGTAGCACAGTTATCAACAAAGTACCGTTCAAACTAGTGGAGGTTCTATAATTGTATAAGGTGGCTTCATGTAGCATATAATTGTTCTGTTGGAATGCCTACATACCTCAGTAACCGGTGACCATACGCTGCACTGCTTCATGGCCATTTGCCCCCACAGACTTCCCAAAACAATGATGGATCATTCCAGCATGATAAGACACTGTGTCAACAGTTATCCAGAATTGGTTAGAGAAGTATTCTGGAATATTACAACGGACGATGTGACTACAATGTTCACATATGACTATGACTACAAAAGAGAATTTAGTGGATATGAATGAAAGGCAAATTCTTGCAATTATAAACAGGTATTGTGTCGAGCTGTGGACATGTAATCAAACGGCACGGTTCATCGTCAGTCCAAGAGTCTTAAAACTTAGGAATCGATGCCAAGTTGCACAACTTCACCGGGCTAAAATGGGGTCCTACACAATACAACAAAACTCGACTTTCACACGTTGGTTCATGTAAGTTTATAAATTTATATGTAACCATGAACTTTCTTTCTGTAGTCTTCGTCTGTTTAATTATCTCAACAAATTTTCTGTTAATTCCCATGTGTATATATATATATATATATATATATATATATATATATATATATATATATATATATATATATATATATATATAATGAGTCTAGAAGAATCCTCAACAGAATGCAGAAACACTGGACGGGCGTGTCATACTAATTAGGGGACACACCAACAGTGCGCATCCACTACCGAGATTCGAACACGAACCATTTCGATACAACACAAACGTCATAGCAACGGGGCTCGGTGACGAAGAAGAAACTGAACAGACTCGATATAGCGAAGCTACTCACAAATTCCGTGGTGATACTCATCCAAGTATTCATAACCCAACGGATTGTCCCCCAAGAGCCAAGGCTTTCCTTACCCCTGAACCGCTCCATCGCAGGGTCCAGCAAGGATCTACAAGTAATAGAATTTTGGGGGTTAGGCAAATCATTATAGTAATTCAAGGCCCTTAGTACAGTTTGTATGACGCTTGTGTTATATCGAAACGGATCGGGTTCGAATCTCGGCAGTGGATGCGCACTACTGATGAGTCCCAAAATAGGACGAAACGACCGTCCAGTGCTTTCTGCATTCTGTTGAGGATTCTTCTAGAATTACTATAACGATATATATATATATATATATATATATATATATATATATATATATATTAATTGATTTAAAATATGTTTTTTCGCTACACAGTTCTAACCATGTTTCAAAAATGGAAGCTGAAAGCTCCGAATTTAATTTTGTAATTAAATTAAAGACATTAGTTCCATTTCATCCTCAAGCGAATTTTGGAGTAACTTTTAAAATTATTGAAAAAATCATAATTCCAAGGATACATAGAAATCCAATTCAACCAGACAAGGGGTGTTTGTGTGTGCATTTTATCTGTATTTTGATGTATCAGTTATTAGTTACGTTTTGGTAGGAGCAGGGAAACATATTTTAAATCAATTAATTTATATTAATGCTCTGTAAATTTACATTGAGCACTATTTTGTAAAAATAAAAATATCTATAAGAACACCGGATTATATATCTGAATGTTCTTTCTTTTTATTTACACCCACCCACACACACACACACACACACACACACACACACACACACACACACACACACACACATATATATATATATATATCAAAGGAGAAATATATAAACAGATCAAGTTAGAGACGGATAAAGAGAGAGAGAGAGAGTGTGTGTGTGTGTGTGTGTGTGTAAGGGAATAATCTTGTATTCAATCATCTTTTTCTTTATAAACATTCCAGGCTATGAGTATAAAAACTGGAGATTTGACAGAGAACAATGTAAGCTGAATTCATGCCTTTCTTAAGAGCATCTGTGTGAAAATCTCTTATGGAATCGTAACCATAACAATGGTACCAAATGCCCTTTGTAAGTCGACCGCGAAAAGCATTATCAGATTTTACAGCCTGCATTCGGATTAAGATGAAAGGCGATCAATAATAATGGACGCTTTTATAAAAAAGTAACAAATAATATTGAGCAAATTGGACTGGACGATTATCTTGTTTGTTCAAATTATTTCTTTTATTGTCTCCTTATTTACAAACGATGTTTTATCCTTGTTGCTTTATTCATTTATGGTTTTCAGAAATTATCTATGTAATATTTGTTATCGTCTCATTGTTCATTTATAAATTATCTTTGATGCTTATGACGATAAACTACAGCCGGCAGCAAGGCCTTTGATCAGAAGTTTTTCAAGATCGTGGAACGGTCTGTTAATCGCTGTTTTTCCCAGGTCCACGCTAATCCGGCGTGGCAAAACTTGTTAGGGCCCCAGCTATATGAAAATGTTTAATCCCCAAACTGGGTTCAAAACTCAATTAAAGTATAAAAATAAGTATTTATAGTAGAAATACCAGCAATAAACTTTTGTAAAAATATATTACGAGAAATACATTTTTCAAAAAAAAAATTCCAGTAATACATTTCAGTCCAGACAAAAATCCACTTTAAAAAATACGACAAGGAAACCTGATCTACAAATTGATTTCTTACAAAGAATACATATTCTATTCATACGAACCTATCTTAAAAAATATTACCAGTAATATATTTTTGAAAAATATTACTAGCAATAGTTTTGGAAAATGAAATTATTATTTGTAGTACATTTTTCTAAATTATTACCAGCAATGCGTTTAAAAAAATATTATTAGCAATACATTTTTAATAAAAAAAATATTACCAGCAGTATATTTTTGAAGAAAAAAAGTTATTACCAGCAATAGATTTTTTTTTAAAATAAAATGATTACTTGCAATAATTTTGGAAAAAAGGTATTACCATTAATAAAAATCGTGTCGGCATTAGATAAGCAATTCAGCTGTTGATATTGAAGACCATCTTGCTATTTATTCATAAATTATCTATTTTTTTAATGAATCATTAAGTATTTGATTGTTCAAATATTACTACCTCGTGATTTATCTTATAACATTAGATCATAGTTTTTATATATTGTATTGTTTGTAATGGGGATTTCAAGAAAAAGGGAATATTTCCAGTTTACATTTCCCAGTTTTAGTCATTATTATATCCGTAATATAGTTGAAAGAAAGGAATGACAATCATGCATTATCCGTAGAGATTTGAATTTTTAATATTATTCCGCTTTTTTCGCCCAACTTCCATTATTTCTTTTACTTATACTAAGTCCCGAGAAAATTTCACTTTTTTTTATTCATAACGTTGAATGTGTTAAGATTATTTTATGTCTTAACAAGAAAAATCTCAAGTTGATGTTAAAACTTTCGGCAAAAAATTCTTGATTAATTTACGATAGAATGATATATTATGAGTTGTTTCGTATTTATATTTAGATACATTGTATTTATTTTCAATTTTTCTAGTTGAATTGTTCACCTATATTGCATATGGTCATTTATTGGACGCAAATAGGTTAAAATAATATTTGTATTTTATATGAATACAACCTTACGGAAACCGAGGAGTAGTAGAGTGGATTCCCTTATCCTAGATTCGAAGGGACTCGAGATTCATACACTGGCCGAAGAAGAAGAGCATTTTATTGACAAAGCATCTTATGTTTGTCTTTGCGTTTCCATACCGATTGAAATTATATATATATATATATATATATATATATATATATATATATATATATATATATATATATATCTGAAAGTAAAAGAACGAAGAATAAATTTTCAACGTTCAAAAGATAAATTTAAAACTGGGCTCAATACAAAAGTAAAGCAATAAATATTCTTTCTTTCTCTTTCCATTTCCTCCTTCCTTTTTATAAAATTCTTATCTTCTTTCCTTTCTCTTTATATAAATCCTTTTTACCTTTTAAGGAAAATTTTCCAAAGACAGAAATGGAAACAGTATTTTATTAATCGTAATTCTGAATATAATCGTTTTGTACTTTCATTGTTTGCAATCTGAAGAAATGTTAATTTCATCGTTGAAACAAAATGTACTATTTTATAGTGGATATTTACATGTTCTAATGTAAAAGTGCATAATATATATATATATATATATATATATATATATATATATATATATATATATATATATATATATTCGTACACGTTTCATTAAATAATATAGACAAGTGTTGTCTATTTATCTTATGTAAATTCTTTTCATAACGTCTGATAAGTGTAATAACATTATCGTTGAACGAAGAAAGAAATTCACAATATCGATCAATATTATTTTAATACAGTCTAAGCTTTCGTCATTATCAAAAATATCAATTACAACATATTAAGCAATATACGGACAAGACAGTGATGATAGTCTGTCATTGTTTACATAGATGATTTCTAAGCAACGATAAATACGTGCATATAAGCCGCTAGAAGCGAAAATCGCACCGCATCTCATGACGTCCCACATGACCACACGAGAGTGAATTGTAGAAGTATGAAGTATGGAAAGCCGTTGGTATAAACCAATGGCTTCTGTTACCAATTATATACATTTAATAATATTTGTAGAGATTCCATAATTGATTTTGTTTAGGTTGGGTTTCAACTGTATGTTGTATAATGCTTCAAGGATTTTTAGTTTTTGTCTATTGTTTTCATGTCGAAGTATAATTGTGTTTTCGACAAGTATTTTACGGAATTGTGTGTGCAGGCAGGCATGTTGTTTTAAATGCCTCAAAATGTTAGAGTTTTCATTCAAATGTAGTGTCAAGAGTCGTGAAAGCGAGTTTGTGGTGTTACCAACATAAATATTATTTAATTCAAACAGCACTTGAATTTATAAACTATATTGGTTTTTTGCAAATGTATATACTTGTGTATTGGAGCAGCAACCCTCTTTTATGAAGTCTCATTAAAGACAACTAAAAAAGTACTGAGATTAAACTTTTATTGAATTTTGCTTGTGTCTACAGAAGTGCTTTCTTTTCTGAACATAAAGTGTATAAAAACTGTTTAAGTTTCTCCTGGTTCTATGCAGTTATTCTATTCACCATTATGAAGGATGCTTTTTTAAAAATCTTGACATATAGATATTTTTATATATATGTATCTCTCTTCCAAATACGGTCAGTAAATTGTGGCCCTGTTCCTCGTTGATATTATTGAGTGCAGTTCAATTTATTTTCATTATTTTTAGACATATTTACATGTGAATGAGGCTCTTATAGTTGTGCATAGTTTGGTAGGTCACAGTGTGTCTTTAAATGGGTCCTAATTGAGATATGGCCAGAGAGAGAAAGTAACGTGAGTCTTTTTGATAGGCATGTAGTGGTTTGTCCGATGTAATTATTCATTAATTTGGTTTGATTAGGAATATATATATATATATATATATATATATATATATATATATATATATATATCACTATTTGTCACGCATAGGGAAATTATAACATGAATACAATAAGAAGTGTGAATGGGCGAAAATAAGTGAAATCGGTGGATGTCCTCTATGTATCTCGTAAGACCATCTAGGCACCTCTACTCTCTTAACTGCCATGGGCATCCATGTCTAACTTCTCCGCTGTATATATAGCAACTGAGACTGATCACCTGACGAACTGACATTGTTCACTGCCCGTCGTATGACCCAGATGAATTCATCTTGCCAAAAATGGTCGATAATTGCACTTTGCATCCCTGCATTTATTTTATTATCCATTATATGCACGTTATTTATTTGTTGTTCATCTAATGATTGACCCATATTCTATCGATATTTATTTATTAAACTTATTATTACTGTATTAAATCGAATATATATTTCTATATTTTCTTGTTATTTTTATCGGCGTTATTACCTCCTTTTCCGGTTTCATGCATTACGTTTTTCTATGATCTTGTATTTTCTTCATGCATTGTGTCTTTCTGGATTCAATTTATTTGTGCTGTTATATTGTATATTCCTGTCTGTTCCATCTTCATACATAATCTCATCGTTTATTCTAATTTTGTGGTCATCTAGCTCATATATTATCATCTAAAAATGGCAGAGCTTGGGCTTTTGCGTTATATATCTCGAAGGATTTGATAAGTTTAGGCATGCTGTGCTTCATAACAGGTTGAAGAGTTATGATTTATGATTTTATTCAAGCCTTCTCATCAAATCGCATAATGATGTTGTCTTAAACTGCCACTTTCTAGATCTTTTTCCATTATAGCTAGTATCTCTTGAGCTTTATTCTTGAACCTAATTTCTTCCTTATTTTCATCAACGACCTTCCGGATGTCATCTGTTCCCGATTCGATATCTATGCTGATGATAAAAACTATTTATTCCTAACGTCTATATGTTCAATCGTCAAATTGGCAAATGATCTCGAAAATGGCCTTCCGTCTATTGTGCACTAAATAAGAAATGGCTTGTTAATGTGAAGATATTCAAAAAGAAAATGCTCGCTTTGAATCAACTTATAGAATCCTTTTTGCCTTGGCTGGCTCTAACCTTCAAGAAAGTAACTCATGGCATCTTCTCGGTGTAATATTTTCTATTGACATGAAAAGGAAATATTATACTATTTAGATTATTCGGGCTATCATCTTCATCTTTGTTGCGATATTTATCACAACGTTTTGGCCGTTGTACACCCCGGCCTTCTTCAGGTGGTTGGAAGGTCGAACTGAACCCTTTATTTCGCTCGCTGGGGTAGACTGTTTGTGTTCTACGTGGCATGTTTTTAATGGGTATCAATTATCAGTTATCGCCTTAACCAAGTATTGAACTCGCAGTCTTTGGGTCCTGTCACTGGATCTAACTAACGGTTGAGAACTTGGAGAGGGGAATTAACATGACGTAACTTCCCTTTGTCTTTTCTACAAGTATTTTCACGGCAACTGCTCCGACGAGCTACTTTCACTGGTTCCCAAACTGGATGAATTTAAGCTGGCATCTCGGACCCACACTTTCACTGTCGAAACGGTTAAATGTCTCTTCTACTCCAACAGTTTCTTATCACTCACTTCCCGTCTGTGGAATTCCCTCTCACTTGCTTACATGATGGCTATAATCTGTAACGAGCATGCGCGGAAGCGTCCTCGAACTGAGTGTGTGTGCTGTCGCCAGGCACACCTTGGAGTACCATAATGGACTCGACTGAGGACTACAAGAAGACAACGCGCGAGTCGTTTGGCGTCTTTTCTTGGGCGACAAAAGCCGTTGCGGTCGGTCGGTCGTCCGTCCGCAGCAGTGTTGGGTGCCGTTTTGCTCGTTTGCTGTCGTAAAGTGTTCGTTCGGATGAATAGGCGGTTCGTTTCAGCTTCGCAAGAAGTCGTTCGTTTCAGCTTCGCAAGTAGGCGTTCGTTTTTGTGTGGCAAGAAGTTGTTTTTTTTTCCCAGTTTTCTCGCACATAATCTTCAAATATTCAAATTTAATGTCAATCGACATCTTCAGATGTCTTGATCTTCTTCCCCGTCCTTCTCTTTATCCTTTCCTTACTCTTTACTCTTGCCCCCTCTCTCTGTAACTGCTTGCGTGCTAGTGGCACTCCCGCCTTGCTTGGGGTGAGATGCTTAAAAACAATTTATGAATTTAAGCGCAGTGCTAGATTAACAGCTTGATCTCAAATTAATTGTTGAAATTGCTAGATATAACCGTAAGTTCTGGGCTAATGGTTTCTTCTCTCACAACCCTCGTTTGTGGAACTCATTTCTGGTTTCTTGTTTTCCTGTTAACTACAATTTTCAACAATTTTAAAGAAATACAAATCGTCTTCATCTTTCTTCATCTTTCTTCTTGAATTGTCTTCTTGTTATTGTCCTTTCTTTTTCTGTCATCCTCAGTAACCCCTTGCGTCTCGGTGGCCTTTATTGTCTTGCTGGGGGTAAAATGATGAAAACATTCTCATTATTTATGTGCACTTTCTTTGTTCTATCGCTGTTTGTTTACGTTGTGGTTTTATCTAGTTAATTAATTATCTAGTTAATTAATAATTTATTACCTAGTTTTGCCCTATAATGTCAGGATTAAATTGTTTGCTGATAAGTTTTTTTTGAGGAGCGTGGAACAACCTCTTAATTGCGACTCTTCTCTGGTCCACCCTGACCCGGGTGTTAGAATCTGTTAGGGTCTCAACTATGGGCAAACAGTTTACCGCAAAACTGTGGTTAAAACATTATGAAAGGTTTTTATATTAAAAATACCAGCAATATATTTATGAAAAAAATATTATTACCACCAATACATTTTTTGAGAAAAATATTATCAGCAATACATATTTGAAAAAAAATATTATTCCCAGCAAAACATTTGAGTCTCGTCAAAATTCATTCTTTACAAAAATACGACAATGAGACCTGATCGACAACTGATTTCTTAGAAAGAATACATATTCTATTCATACGAACCAATCCTAACAATCTCGGGATTAAATAATCCATTGAAACAAAATAATCCAAAATCAAACAAAAGTATAATATTATCATTAAATTTTGGGATATTTTCAAATTTAAACACACTTCAAAAATATTTTTAATTACTTACAATAATCTAATTTTTAATTAATTTTCGACTTTTCTACTCATTTTCATCCTTTCCATAGAAACCTCGTCGTTACTTAAAAAGAGCATTTGTTTGAAACAAAATAGAATTTCTTAACAATTTTGATAACTATTTTATTTAGATGATTTTTTTTTGTTTCACTGTCCCTTCAAGACGTTGGTGATCATCTCACTCCACAAATTAATTTTCTTTATTATCTATGAATTGTTATACTTTCTTTGGAAAAATAACGTAATTGTTGCCTTCTTAATGGTTTTGAATTCAGTGTTTTCCTTCACTTAGATTAGTTTCTGACACAAGGATATAGATCTAAGTGCACTCTTCTGTTTAGCCAATTGCTAATGCAGCAGATGAGACGGATTCATGCCTTTCCCAAAGACATTTCTTTGCGAAAATGAACGCAACACAAAAGGAGTAAACTTTGAACTCGGCTGGATCAGTAGTGTAAACAAAGAGAAATGACATATCGTTAGTTTGTTAAGTATCAACTTCCACTTTTATTCTTTTCTTCCCAACGTTTCGTCTTTTTGTAAAGAAAAGTCTACAATTGAAAGAAGGTGTAGGTATTTCCCTAATATTGTACTGTTTGTCAACCACACTAACAAGCGTGTACTGTTATGTCAGTTCCATTATCGAGATTGACGAACTTTGGCTTAGTCTAGCCTAGGGTCGGAACAGAAGGACTTCAAAGTGAATAAAACTCCCTTGCAGTTATAAACATACAACGGTTGCCCTTCTTGTTCACGTCGGTATACACAAAACTAGGAAAGGTCCGCTGCACGTTCACAATGGATACAAAACATAGCAATTAAGGCAATGCTGAGAAATGAAACCTTGAATACTGTTTCCTATACGTTTTTGTCTATTCAGCATTTCCCTTGCACGGTTTGGTTGAGTAGGTACGTAGAAGACACTTAGAGCAATGTCTGCCATAACAGGCTAAGGATAAGCTTTTCCCTTCAACCAGCATCCCATCTCTACATTACGACGTACGGCTGGCAACAACAACGGGCTGCCTGGAACTACTCTCGGAAGGAAAACACGGAACACGGATTAGAGGTAAGAAAGATATATTAAACAAAAAGGTTACAAAGATAGTGTAAGTGTAAGCGGAGCTTACTATGTGCTAGTGTCCAATATTGGTAGTCGTACGCGCTGATACTGCGGTATTAGAATACTCTTTCTCTACCTTTCCTCTACTTCCCCTAGAGTGTTATATCGCATACTTTATATAGTCCTGGAAGAGTCCATGTTGTAGATATGTTACGGTCTCACAACACCCTCACCTTCCAAGAGTTTTCTTTTTTTTTTGAAAAGGAGAAAAAAAAAACATAAAACTGTTAATACTTTTTTTCTCTTGGGATTTACGTCGAGCGGTTGAGTAAATTTCCTTTTTCTTCCTGAGGTCGCACTTCAGGAGAGACTTGGGGCATGTCGAGATCGAAGTGACCGAAAATTACGTCGATCGGCTCTTCACAGCTATATTGTAGTGATTCCTCCGATTCCTTCAAACGGCATTTTCTGAGCTGGTTCCAATGGCGTTTGTGAGTGTTTTTCGGTCCTTGGACAATATAGACCAGTTCGCCAATTCTTTGTTTTATGGTGCCTACTTCCTAGAATGTTATGTTGTTTTTGTAAGCCTTGAAAAAGACTTTATCACCAGGATTGAAATTTTCTTATGAGGCGATACGGTTTTTTTTTTAACTTTGCTTGCCGCGGAATAAGTTTGTCGAAGACAGACTTGATTTTCCTTGCGAACATTGTTTCTGCAGGCGAGCTTCCCATAGGCGTTTTCAGATTAGTGGTTATCCAATACACCTGCAGAAACTGTTGCAATGCTCTATTTGTCGGTGTGCCTAGTACCTTTTTTAAAGCCCTTTTTAGAGTGTCCACGAACCTTTCGGCCTGGCCATTCGATCTAGGGTGGTACTGAGGCGTTGTAATATGGTCCACATGATATGACTTGCAGAAATCTCTAAATTCACTTGATGTGAATTGAGTGCCATTATCTGTAACTAAACAATCTACCACGCCAAAACGCGCGAATAGCTCGTGTAGAAATCCGATCGTGCAATTTGTGGTTGTTTTTTTGTATTGTAGGACCTCAAGCCATTTTGAGTGGCTATCCACAACAATGAGGTTGTACATGTTGTCTATAGGCCCTGCAAAATCAACATGAATTCTTTGCCATGGATGATCTGTGTTTGGCCATGGTTTGCACGTCGTGGTTGGAGATTTTGCATGATTCTATCATGTCTGCTATATCCTTGTCCATCTTTGGCCAATAAAAAGCCTGGAACGTTTTGTCGTTCTCTGGTACGTATTAAAAGGTTTCCATTGAATTGTAGATTGTACTCTCAGAGTTTGAGCCTTTTAATACATTTAAGAGTAATTCTTTAAGTTATTTCTGTTGTAGTTCAGCATTCTGAAGCGTAATTTGTTGGAATTCCATTTGTTGTTTATGTAATTCCAAAAGTAGTTGTAGTCGTCTTTCTTCTGATTTTTGTTGCTGATCCAAATGTACTTTTAGCATTTAGACGATTACTTTTTGAAAATCTTCCATATTTAGACAAACAAAAATGACAGCGATTTTTTTTTTGCTTTGAAACCCGTGTACCAAGGGGAGGTACACAAAAAAGTCTTGATAGATTTTTTTTTTTTTTACAAAAAAAAAAAAAAGAAATGGACAGACAATTAGTAATTGTAATTAGTAAACTAATTATGTGTTTAGCTTTTTTGAGATTCCGTAGTTCCGTCAATTTTAACGTAATTGTATAAATTTTCACCACACTTAGAGGTACAAAAAAGAGAAAACTCTCCTAAGTAAATTTGAGGGGAGAATAATTTTATGCACGAGATTCAACTCAGTTACATAAAAAAAATTTTAGATAGTTTTTTTCAAAAACTTGAGTTGTAAGTAGTTCTTCGGCTCTTGTGTTGTCAGTTTGTTTTATGAAAAAACTGTTTTTTTTTCTCTGTGTGTGGGTGTGTAAGAAATCGTTCTCGTAATGTTATTTGGACAGACTTTAATATTCTGTAGATGTCGAATCGCTAGTTCGTCACTGCTGTTTGGTATCGGAATATTTTTTTATATGTAGACGCTGGGTGTTGCGTTTAAATCGCTAATGTACTAATACCAGCTTAATTTCTCGTTCAACACTGCTGAGGGAAAGCGTGGAGTTACTGTGTATTTTTAGAGTACTCTGTCGCTATTGATATGGTGAGAACGAAATTCTCGGATCTTTCTGTCGCCACTGATGTGGGACTGGCAAGGTTTTGAGGTTTTCGACGTGAATGCATTTCTCGAATTCTTTGTCGCCACTGATGTGGGACTGGTAAGGTATTGAGGTTTCGGCGTGAGTGCGTTTCTCGAATTCTTCGTCGCCACTGATATGTTTATCTATTATTTTGTTCCTGAAGACCTCTGATGTGGGCTTAAAGTCGGGACCACGGAAGGAAAACACGGAACACGGATTAGAGGTAAGAAAGATATATTAAACAAAAAGGTTACAAGATAGTGTAAGTGTAAGCGGAGATTACTATGTGCTAGTGTCCAATATTGGTAGTCGTACGCGGCTGATACTACGGTATTAGACTACTCTCTCTCTCTCTTTCCTCCTCTTCTTCTAGAGTGTTATATCGCATACTTTATATACTCCTGGAAGAGTCCATGTTGTAGGTATGTTACAGTCTCACAACAACCTCCATATCGTAGACTTTTTTGCTGCTCAATAAAAATAGAAAAATCTTTAGACAGAGATTTCTTCTTCCACCTTATTCATCTATGAACATTGTCTGGCCGTTATCATCATGGCTAATGCTAAACTCGAGAACAACACTCTACGATTTCTTGCATTCACTTCTTCTATTGACATGAAGTGGAGCGACTATATCGAATCTATTGCTAGGTCTACTGCTAGGAGAGTTCCTTCACTGTGTACCGCAAGAAACCTTTTCTCGTCAGAATCTATCTTGCACATTTATAAATATACCATTCGTCTGTGCATTCAATAATGATTCCATATCTGGTCTGGTGCTTTTGCTGTTTATCTTTAGGTTCTTGACAAATTTCAAAGAAGTGTCTGTAAGGTAATCGATCTTGAGCTGGTATCTTGACTTCAATCATTTTCTCACCGACATGACGTCGCTTCCCTGTGTCTTTTCTATAAATATTATCACGGCAACTGTTCTGATGAGCTTTTTTTCCCATAGTGCCTCGACTACATGAATTTCAACGTGCTACTAGGTTGGCGATTAAGACCAACTATTTTTAACTATGTAGATGCAACTATCACTTCTAACAGTTTATTTTCTCACACATCTCACCTGTGGAAATCCCTCCCGATCCCTGTATTTTTCTTTCTTCACCCTTCCTTACTAAATTCTTCTCGTTATCTTTCGCTACCTGTAACCACCTTCATCCTAGAGATGTTATCACCTTGCTTGGGATGAAATGATTAAAAAATGTGAGTGTCCTGATAACAGCTGAGTTGTAGAATGTCACACAGTGGTCAATGGTAGTAGTCAGAGTTTGATGAGTAAAAATTGTAAATTACGGTTTAAAACAACTTGGTTTCTCTACAAAAAATATAAGATGGCAGGATTATTGCTGAAATGAGATAAAAAAAAAACAATTAAATATAGGTACTATTCTCTAAATGTTAACAGTAAAAGTTAAAAATTTCATTAAAACAGATTTTTTTTCCTCTCTTGTAAGACTTTGCTTTCTATGTGCCGTATCCTTTCAGGACGTAGGCGATCATGGATCTCCACTTCCCTCTATCTCTTGCAGCTCTCAACAAGTTCCTTCCCTTTGCCACCGCCCCAGTTCTGTCCCCCATTTTTTTAAAGCCGCTAAGTATGTCATGCGTTGTTTTCCCTTGTCTCTCTTTCCCTCTATTCGACCCGTGAGTATCAGATTATCCAGGCCTTCCTTCCTCATTATGTATCACAGGAATTTCAGCTACCTCTGCTTGATGTTAAGCATAAGCTTCCTCCTTGTTTGCATCCTCACTAAAACCTCATCGTTTTTCACACGGTCCATGATATCCTTAGCATCCTTCTGTAGAACCACATCTCCGTCTCTTCTTCTTCTTTGAAGAAATTGTCCAACATTCACTGCCGTAATGAAGGACATATATCTCGTAACAAAAACAGTATTCTTTTCCTCGTTACTAAAGAAATCCTCTTGTATCGCAATACTCTGCCCAAATATTTGAATGCGTCCTTGGCCATCCCAATACGTCTACGGATCTCAGTGTCGCATTTACCGTCCTTTGTCAGAACGCTTCCCAGATATTTAAACTTCCGTGCTAAACGCTCGAAAGATACATGACTGACGAGGCAGATTTTTTCCCCTCATTTTTTCTGCGTTAGATAAGTTGCCTATAGAACCCTAGGTGTCCTGCTGTTTACCCATAAATGGAGGGAGAAGTGGCTTCATACCTTTCTCCAGGGTATTAGCACGTAAATGAATGTAATGGATTCGACTGGAATTCGAACTCGGCTCTTCGATTCCTCATTCTGTGCCGTTATCCACTACACCTCCTTACAAATCGCATACGATATGTATAAATGAAAATATTAGATCCATTTGAAACAACATTTCGTTATAAAAACAAATTAACGATTTTTCTTTGGAACATCCCTCTCCTGATATCTGATGATGCTTAAAAATGCCAAATGTTTTATGTGTTAGTGTCTAGACAAATTTTGAATCAATTACATTTTCGATTCACAGGAGATCTTAACAGATATACGGTGTTAGGCTTTCGTTCATCCAGTCACATCACCTTAGGCGACAGCTGAATCACTCGAAATAAAGAGAGATTTCATTGGTTAGAACAACAAGTCAGAAGACGGAACAGGCGCCACTTTTCCAGCAGATGCTGCGATTATAATTAATCGTGTTGCTGAAGAAAAAAAAACAACTTTTTTTTATCATCGTTTTCTTTTTTGAGAAATATGAAATAATTATAAAAGCAAGAAAAAAGAAAAATAACTATCGTGCCTTGTATATTATCGATAGCCTTATGTCTAATGTTGTAAGTGAAAAAAAGTTAAACTTCTTTAATTAACCTCTTTATAAATAGGAACACGTTAGATTTCACCTTGGAAACGATATCTAGTACTCAACAAAATAAATGATAAATTACTTTAATGTAGTCAGTATATCTACAGCTTAAAAAATCTTAAGTAACTTGAAGTACGTTCATTATATTCTTACGGTCTATGGTGGTGATTTGATATTTGGGAATATACAGTATCTTGCAAAATTCTCAGGCCAATGTAAAATATTCTATTCTTTCTTTTTCTACCTGGCTGTGAGCAATCATGGTTCGCCACAACTTCTTTTTTTATTATTGTAAGCAACCTTTCTCCTTTTATCTTCCCTACTTTGTTCGTGTCCTGCTATTTACACAAGCCTGTTAAGTAGGTTACTATTTGTCTCTTTTCGCATTTATTATGTCCTGTGAGTATTATATTCTCCAAGCCGTCTTTCATCATACGGCTACCCAGAAATTTCAAGTATCTATAATTAAAAAAAAGTTTCATTGTAGTTTCTATCTATATTAAAACTTCCTCGTTGCCCAGATCTCCAATTTATGGCATTCTCAATATTTGACGGCAGAACCATGTTACTTCTAGCTTTGAGTAATTTCCTCATTTGTGAGCAGATTACCCATCATTCACTAATGTATCGGTGATGAGGTAGTATATAACAGGTCACTTCTAGTCTCTCTGTTTTTAATGATATTTTCTTATTTATTAATAATTTTCTTTAGTTTCGTGAAGATGTCATCGGCTTCAACTTTTTTTGTATCACTTTTTCTGTTACGCCATTACCGCCATAGCTAAATTCCGGTAGATTATTGATGTTAACGCCCGCAATACTTAGGTCATCCCTTGAGCTGTCAATTCTATTGCTTACATTTAATAGTATTTTCTTCAATATATTTAAACATGAGATACGGTGTGTTTTAATAGATAAGGACTCGGAACTAGAAATTGAAGAGCCGTGTTCGAATCCGAGTTAAATTCGTTACATTCGCTTACGCACGAATTCCTTTGGTGAAAACCATGTTTATGTCCCGTCAGCTTTGGATCGAATAGCAGGAGAGATTTAGGTTTTATAGATTTGGTTGGTGACCGGAATACTGCATGGAAAATTTCTTTCTAGTTAGGCATGAATCGAAAGAGACATGATGGCCCAAGCGTGTGGCATTTTACTAATATTATGCAGCAAGTATTCAATAAAGCTTAATTGAAAAGAACCGAGAAGATCCGTCTGATTAAGTTTTTCCAAATAAGGTTTTATAAACTATTTCAAACTTTCAGCATTTCAAAGAATATTAGATGAAGACAAAGGAAGTTTTCTTACAGCACAGCCATCACATTGATTCTTGAAAATGACTGAGACGCTCAAAAGTACTTGAATAAGACTGACATATAGAAGAAAATGAGTAACTACCGACACCAAGGTTCGAGCGTGACACTGACAAATATGTTTTTTCACTAGGTATATAAATAGCGGTGTCAGGCTCCTGATTGGAGTGATTATTGAATGACTATTGTGTGGAAATATCCAGTCGAATTAGTGTGAATTATTGTGCATCGAGGATTTGGGCTTTGATTTAGGATTTGCCGGAAGTTAAGCCGAGTTGCACGACTAGCAAGATATTCACTGAAATTGTTAAATATATTTGCTTGACTTTTACTTCTCTGCTCTTGTTATGTATTTATTTGCGGTTGTAATTAATATAGTGTTATATTTTAACATTGAAGTCTTGAGTTATACTTAATTATTAACGGCCACTGTACGTCACAAAAAATAACGTCAAACAGGAACTTCGAACCGTTTATCTACAATTTTAATCACCATACACAACATCTTAATCGAACATAAGAAAATACAATAACAAATTAAACTGATAGACCTTCTTTGGTTCTTTTAAATCATTTTTTTGATATAGAATATACTATATAACTGCTTTCGCTGGATAGAAAATGTAAGCAAGGTTTCCAACATTATAATTTCATAGCTACTTTCCGCTATGAGAATAGAAACATGTTCATCAGCCCTTACATTTCTAGTGGATGATTTCAGCGACGTGAAGAGAATGGTCCCCTGTCTATTTACTCAGGCCTTGAGCATGAAGACGACTGCAAGTAGCACCTGAACCATGATCCAGAACCCAACTCCAGACTGGCAGATGGTCATTTTCTAAGTGTAAATTACATGTGATCTAAGTCCAAAAGAATGGAGCACTCAGTGCCAGACTGACGGATGCCTTAAAATGATTTTGAATTTTTCTCAGATACCCATTTCTTCAAAACGCTTTGCGATTATCTTCAAAAACTGTTACAAATTAAGGTAGTTTGAATTCTCTCCTTTATACTCCCTATGTATTTTAATTTTTTAGGTAATTCTCCTTGTAGGTACGACAGAGCTTAAGTCTATGACGACGACCATTGGACTACGCCATTGGCTATTCTATTGGTCTACACTTATTACCTGCGACTACGACGAGTACCAGTCGATTGCTGCTACCGGGTACTACTCGGTTACAGTAGCCAAACTCACTTACCTACTTTGATCAAATATATCCCTTTCCGGGACATATCAACATCCTAAGCGAATTTGATTATTATTTGATTGGTAGTTTCTTCTTATACTTTTCTTTTTTTCGCTCTCTTTTTTTTTTAAGTATTTCATCCCAAACAAGGCAGGAGTTACAGAGAGTGAAAGTAAGAGTCAAGAAGGGTTTTGAGGAAATGATAAAGAGAATGACGGCGATCAAGCTCAAGGTATCAGAAGATGTCGATTGACATTACATTTAAAGTTTGGAAGATTATAGTTATCAGGTAAGCAAGAAAGAGGAACGGAGTTCCACTGTCGGGAAGTGCAAGAGAAGAAGGTGTTACAGTAGGAGAGACGGTTACATTTAACTGTTTCATCATTAAAAGGGTGGAACCGTGATGCTAGCCTACTAGCAGGCTTAAATTCATGCAGTTGGGGCACCAGTGAAAAGAGTTCGTCAGAGCAATTGTCATGAAAATATTTGTAGAAAAGACAGAGGGAAGCCACATCAAGTCTGTGAGTAAGTGGCTGGAGTCGAGATGTCAGGTCAGGACATTGCATATCCGTCTTTGGATTTTGTCGAGAACCTCGAGATGAACAGCGGCGGTACCAGACCATATATTGCATCAGTATTCAATGCAAGGACGAATGGTAGATTTGAAGATGTGAAGGATGGAATCAGATGAGAGAAAAAAAAAACAAACCCTTTTTGGCGCGACACAGAGAACCAGCTTTCTTTGCGGTAGATGGCGCTACTGATTCAATGTATTTGTTCCACCTCAGGTCAGTGGAAAACATGAGAAAAAGAAGGCAAAGAGAATCGCTCTCGTGAAGTTGAGCATCAGCCATGCTGATTGTAATTTAAATGCAATAAATATTTTCTAATATATCAAGGAATTCAGCACATCTTTTTTCGTTAAACCAGGTCAAAACTGTTTGTAAGGAAGCGAAGCTCAAAATTCTTATTATATACATGCTAAACTTTCCTAGCTACTATCGTTACATGTATCCATTGCTAGTCAACTGCTAAGAAAGTTGATTCACTGTGTCGTACGAGACAATTTTTCTCTCCATAATCTGCCATACATCCCTGTTTCGAATATTGCTGCCACACATGCTCTGGTACCAAAATCTATTTACCGTGAGCTCCTTAATAAAATCTCAAGAATAGTCTGCAATTTTATCGGTCCTAATATGGTGGGTCGGATTCACTGTCCCACCGCCGTAAGGCAGCCTCTCTGTGTCTTTTCTATAAATACTTTCATGGTAAATGTTCGAATGGGCTATTCGCTATGGTACCAAGACTTTTTGAATTTAAGTGCATTAGTAGACTTTAATTATAATACAGATAAAAATCATCTTTTCCCCATTTCCCGTTTTAGCGTTGTGGCACATTTTTTATTTTTTGCAAATATTGTTCTAGATTTTTCGAATTTAAGCGTAGTACTAGACAGTCGTCGAGATCTCGTCAATTTACAGTTAAGTTTGCTATATGTAACCGTAAATTATATGCTAAAATTTTTTTCTCGCACTTTTCGCTTGTGGAACTCCCTTCCGGCTCCATGCATTCTAGCCAAATTTAACCTGCAAAAATTTAAATGCAATATTACTCGTTGTCTACTGTTTTCCTGATTACTCTTTTCTCTTCCTGCTCATTAGTAATGTTTCTGTTTCGAATTCTTCCAGACCCGGTAATTTTTTGTGTCTTAGTCGCTTTATTGCCTTGCTTGGAGTGAAACCGATTAAAAAAATTGTATTACATAATTACGCTTTCTTAAGGATCAGTTATTTTTTTATTCACGTTGGGTTCTACAAGAACGACAACACCTACTTTCTGCTTTATCGTTTTAGTTTACGAGGAATCAGTATGATTTCTTAGTCTGACTATTAGATTTCTCAAAACAGAGGTCCCTGAAAATATTTGCATCTTCCTAATATTCACGAAAGTTGCTCTAAAAGTATTTGTTACTCATTATGCTGGTTGACGATGTTTTCGTCCTGCTACAGGTAGCAGTATGTGGTGAAATGCGTCCGACAAGAAAGTGAGTACGAAGCAGAGCTCTGTCAGTCAAGACATGTAGGAAAGATTACATAGATTACAACCATTAAGATTCAGCGGTTTTCATATATATATATATATATATATATATATATATATATATATATATATATATATATATATATATATATATACGGAACTGTCATATAGCCTGACGTCCTTTACCGATTTAGCTACAGTAAAAAGAACAAAAAGAAACAAACAAAAAAAAACCGTAGTAAAATCGTCATTGCTAACTGAAACGCTCCTCTGTGGCTAAATGGGTAAAGCACGTCAGGCTATATGACGGTTCCGTATAGGATACAGGTTCGATTCCTCTCGAAGGACGCATATCTTCCATGAATATTTCTCGGACATTCAGGCCGGTAAATGTCGTTAATACTGCTTATTATAAACAGAGCATTTACTTAAATATTTGTATCTATAAAAAGAACGTATAAACATAAAAACAATCTTTGTCCATTTCATAATATGTGACATCATTTGTTTACATTTGGATACGCAGATATGAATGTGCGAGAAAACATCATGGAGAATTGTAGTTTAAAAACAGTAAAATCGACATGGTAAACCAAAACGCTCCTCTATGGCTGAATCGGTAAAGCACGTCAGGCTATATGACGGTCCAGTATAGGATACAGGTTCGATTCCTGTAAGAGGACGCATATTTTCTATGAAAATTTCTCGGACATTCAGGCCAGGAAATGTCGTTAATAATGTTTATTATAAACAGAGCATTTACCTAAAAATGTGTATGCATAAAGAGAACGTATAAACATGAAAAAATGTCTTAATATATATATGTGTGTGTTTGTGTTTTTAATCACTCTAACTAGAAACTGCATTCTGAAGCGTAATATATCCAATAGAAGAGGAAATTATTGCTGCTACCATGCTTTCCAAATATTACTTGTTGCTTTTAGGCCAATTTTAACGGCTGACCTTTATGTGGAAACGTCAACCTTTGAATGTCTACTTTTTAGAGGGAAAATTAAGTCAGTGGATCGAAACGTGCTACTATAGAATAAAAATGTATAGAGAGATATTACGAAAATCCAAAGAATAAAAAAACAAACAAACAATGAAACTAATATAAAATAATTAACAAGATGTTGCTTTAAAGATGATTATTTTGAGCCATAAAACTAACAGTCTCTATACAGTGTTAATTTCTGTCACTACTGTCTACATCTATCTACCTATTCACGGTTAAAATAAATCTATTTTTATTCAATTTCAAATTCATTAGCTTTTAGATGTCTCGAGCGATAGTCAATAACATGAAACAGTAATGGAGCCAGACAGCACATTCATTCAAGGAAGGTCGAACAACAAACTTGGGTAAAAAATGTACCCCTACAAGAAAAACAAAAACAAAAAAACGAAATCAAAACAGCAATAGCAACAAGACAACATACGTGGGGGTTAAATAATATAAAATATAATAAAAAATTTTCAGAAAATAAAAATAGAATGTCTCGTTTGTTATATACTAAAACTTGCATGGATCTATCTAGATTTCTGGGTTTTAAAAAAGACATGACCTTTCACTTTGAAATACTGGTGCAGTCCTCCTTAATTTCAATTAGCCTTGTACCAGACTAAGATAAAGTGAATAAATATCTGTTTGCAGGCTTAAAAACTATATATTTGTGATATACTTTCAAGTTAAGTTGCGCTGTGTACAATGTTTTCAAATTTAAATATCGAGCATTTAACTTTGTCCCAACCTTCAGTTTTTAATATTTTGGTGGTATACAATGTTCAGATGACGTCCATTTTTTTTTCCAGTTTTGTTAGTTACACTTTCACTCATTTCCAGCTAGAAAACACCATGTTACCCAACACGGAGTTGAATCATCCTCATTTTCTATGCGTTCCAAATGTAAGAGGAATTATAAACTCTTTTAAACTTTTTCCTCCCGATACGGGTTACTTTAAGGAACAAAATTCTGCGTCAATACTCCCTTGCACACTACAATCTTAACAAGTTCAAATCAAGGGTCATTGTTTATATATCCTACTTATCCTCCTAATCGTCACTTTCTGCCATTTCCGCTTATCACAGATTTACCATTTTTGCAACCTCCCTGAAATGCTCTTCAAGAACTGTTACAGATTATCACATAATTTTTCATTTACTTTCGTGGTTACCAAACGAATGCTTTTTCCTGTTTATCCTGCTTATCCTCATAATTTTTTATTCTTACTATGTTTTTCATTCATCTAATTTCTCTTAAGCGTTTTAATAGTAAATACTACATTTTGTGGCTCACAAGATCTGTTTCGAATAATTTAAATATAAAAAATATTACCTTCCTTCATACAGGTATTGCTTAATGCGAGCTTTTCATAAACATTGATTAGCAATTTCGCATTATTTTTGAAAGCGGTTTTAGTATGGAATTAACTCTTAAATCTATTTTTATTGATTTCTTTTCCACGGCTTTTCAACGGGTTATTTAAAGCCAGAATATATTTATAGACTGTAGGATTTTTTGTAGATAATAATTGTTTAGTAATACACGTCTTACAATTAACCCATAGCTGGAGAAGAAGAGTTGTATTCATATCTTTCCTAAGGGTATTTGTGAGTAAGTGGATATAACGAAACCATAGGGAATTGGAACTTGACTCTCCATTTAACTATTACGAGCCATTATCCATTACAACAAAGGTAGTTCTAAACCTACAGCACCTGATACTCCTAAGCGGTCACCTATCTAAGTATTGATGGCACTCGACGTTGCTTAACTTTGGTAATCGCACGGTGCCGGCGTTTCAACGTGTTATGGTCGTAAGAAAAAGAATTGTATCTGAATACGCTTATTAAAATATTTTCTTAAAAAATTCCATGATCTGTAACTTTTAAATAAAACTGTCTTCTTCTATAAAAGCAGTTACAAAGTAAAATTCAGTCGAAAATTCATAAAACAGACAACGCAATTTGTACTACTACAGCTTCAGTTGTTTAACTGTGACATGCGCATCACTTGTGGGTCAGCCTTGGGAATAAAAGATATCCGTGACTAGATTGCTATGCTACAGGCAGCAAGCGAGAACTTCACACGCAAGAAACTTGGAAGCGAGCAACAATTATGTCGGCCATTGATAGAATCTATAGTTGCTTATTCCATGCCCACCGTTCTTGGAATTGCCTCTGCAAATAGCGGATATCAGAGCGCGCTGCCGAGCGAGCGAACATGGGTGAAGGTAATTCATTCCAAGTGAATTACGTCTAACAGCAGGTTGAGAGATAATGGCTAACCTTTTGCTTCGAGATCGAAGTGAATTTCTGCGCCTTGACGCACCTTAAAGAAAGAAAAAAAAGAAGAAAGATTTGAACCTATAGGATTCCATTCAGATGATGTAACCTTAAATTTCGATCCGGATTTTCAATTCTATAGCGCGTATTGTTAAGAAGCGTCTTTCTCTGACGGATCTTTATCTCAATTCTAGTTTATTATTTCCTCTTTGTACTCGAACCTGTTTTTATCTCTGGCGACCAATTGTAACGCACAGTGCACTAGGTTTATCGACGCTTGATGATTGGACTATGTTTATTAGATTACACAAACCCTGTCAGTTGATACTTGAACGCCTAATTCATCGTAGAATACGCGTTTGTATCAGTTTACACATTTCTCTATTTCAGCACATATTTAAAACTTCTTCGATAAAAGATTCTGGTTTACTATAGTGATAATACACATTATTTCAGAAAGACAATGTTAGACAAAGGAGTGAATTTTAATTACTACCTAATAGCCATTCTACCAACATAGAAAATAAAGATAGCTTACCTCTGTAAAATTTCTGTACAAATAACATTTTCAGCAACACACATTAGTTTTACAGCCGTATCGATTTGAGACATCGGTTTTCGTACGATCACCGAAGTTAAGGAGCGTCGAGCCTGATCATTACCAAGATGGGTGACCACTTGGGTAATACCAGATGCTGTAAGCTTGGATGTGAGGTAGTGTAATAGACAATACTTTGGAAATGGAACTAGGCTCCCCGATTTTAAATTTTAGCCTGATATGTTATATTTACTTACACATAAATACCCCTGGGAAAGGTAAGAATCCACATTTTCACTCACCCAGCTATGGCTTAATTGGTAGAACTTATACCAGTACATTATTATTGTCTCAAAAAACAAACAAACAAACAAAAAAAAAAACAATAATTACAATCTAAAACTATTTTCTTGCTTTAAATAACCTGCAAAATGTTCATAACTTGTAAAAAGCAATTCACTCAAGTAATACATCTATTTTATAAATTTATTTTTTGTTATTATGATAAGTCCTCTTGACTTTCCTGCTGTGCACATAGCTACATATAGTTGGCCATGAAAGGAGCATTTGAATAATTACATAATGTTTATATTAATAATAAACTTTTAGCAAAGTGATTATTTTTTCTACTTGTTTAAATAATTTGGTACACTTTTCGGAAAATCTAATTCAACACATTATTTTGACTTATTTACATAATTCCATATTTTAGGAATAAAAACAGCATTTAGAATCAGCAAAAGTTGAAATAATAAAGAAAGGGGTTGGATAATTTGAAAATTTGATAATCACAGCTTATATTGAAGGTAAGAGAGGCAGAGGGAGAGAAAGAATAAGGGGATGAATACTGCTTAGATCTATAATAGTAAGTTTTGGAGGGATGTGATCAGCATCACCCTCAAGGGGTGCAGCACATAATGGCTTATACATTTTGTTATTGCATTATTTTACTAGAAATGAGGTTCTTGGAAAATATATCCCCAAAATATCTTATTTGCATAGCATTCATTTATTTGATGGTTTGTAAATTTGACATTCGAGTTGATTGCTAAGACACTAGCAAAGATATGTAATCAGTCCACCTATATAGCAGTGAAAGCTGAACAAACTCATCACAGATGAAGAAAAGACGTACAGCAACAGAAATGTGGTTTTACATATGGATACTGTTAATACTATGGACCGAACATTTAAGAAACTGCAAAATTCTAGAGAAAATGGAAAGAAAAAGGACACATATACTTAACATATGAAACAGACAGGTGAAATTTCAAAGGTACATAATGTGGAAAGAGGGCTTGAAAAACTGGATACTCACAGGACAGACTTAAGGTAAGAGGAAGAGAAGAAAGAAACGCATAGGTTACCTAGCGAGCGTGAGTAAATGGGTGGAGGAATAAGGTTTAGGAGATATAACAAAAAGACAAAATTTATTAAGAGTTACAAATTATAGGGAATTGTTATAATCCAAAATCACCAATATTCTGAAAGAACACGGCACATTGAAGAAGGTGTTTAGTAGCTTGTAAATTTTGCTATCGTTATATAATGTCATATATATATATATATATATATATATATATATATATATATATATATATATATATATATATATTAAAAAACGTATTAAATTTTTATATCGCTCTTGTTCTGTTATACATCAAACAATCCTATTTTCTTGTAAACGATTTTATCCTGTTACTAAAATAACCTGAATAGCAGTACATATTGATTATTAGTTAAAGATGTAATTTATATATATAAATATTAGAAAAATCTATGACAAAGTGGAAAAAATATTCGTGTTACACGATTCTTTCTTTAGGACTTAACAGGATTAAAGCGATGTCTACATTGATATGATTATATATGCTCATGAATATTATTATTATTTTCTTAAATATAGGTTTTGGGTACAGAATTTTTGACATAGCTTTTCTTAAAATTGCAATTGATTTCTACACATTTATATATTGTTTTATAAATATGTATTTCGGATATATAGTTTTTGCTACAGATTTTCCTAAAATTTAACTTGACGTATACGCACTTGTATAACGTTTGTTGACACTTTCACTGCTACTCATTTGCCCAGTGCTGCCTCCATCCGGCCAGCCATTTTTAAAGAAAATGCCAAATTTCAACCTACATATTTTATTACACAGAAAACTGGAACCAGTGTGTTTTACAGCATTCCATTTTCATACCAGATCAGTAATGGGTATACACATGATATCTTTTGAAGCATTGTCCTTTGTGATTTTACGATAGATGGCGCAACGGGACACCCATACCAGCGGTATGCAAAAAACGTAGGTTTCCGTACTTAGCCAGCTGGAGCAAGATAAGAAAAACGAAGATCTCCGTAGTTAGCAGCGGGAGTGTTAATTTTGTGTTTCTGGTATATAATTTTAGATATAGGTTTTCTTAAAATTATACTTTCCTGAAGCAATCCTGTTTTGTCGTAAACGATTTTACTCTGTCTCTAAAATAAACTGAATAGCAAAAGATGTTAAATAATACATAATGAAATTATCTTATATAAATATATTAAGAAAATCTATGAAGAAGAGTAAAAAAAGATCATGTGACGCGTTCTCTTTTTTAGGACTCATCAGATTAAATCAATGTTTACATTGATGTGATTACACATGTTCATGAAGTAGAGGGGACGTTGAAATTAATTTTCTTTTTAAAATATGCGTTTTAGGTTGGTTGGTTATTTTGTTTTACGGCATATCAACCTCAATCGGTTATTTAATGCCGACAAAATTTTTATTGCTGGTAATATTTTGTTTTGTCAAAAATTTCTGGTAATATTTTTTTCTCAAAAATATATAGCTGGTAATATTATTATAAAAATGCATTGCTGGTAATATTTTTTCTCAAAAACGTATTGCCGGTAATATTTTTTTTTCAAAAATATATTGCTGGTAATAGTTTTTTTTTTCCTACAAAAATTTATCTCTGGTAATAATTTTTTACAAAGTATTTCTGGTATTAAAACCTATTTTTACACGTTCATAGTGTTTTGATCCAAGTTTGGGGGTTAACTATTTGTCCATAGGTGGGACCCTAACAGGTGCTACCACCCCGGGTCAGGGTGGACTTGGGAACATTAAGTGGTGGTTCCACGCTCCTCAAAACCTCTTGATCAGAGGCCTTGCTGTTGAACGTATTTTATCGTCTTACCCAGGACTCGGATGTAGTTTATTGTCATAGCCAGGACGGTGCGTTTTAGGTATAGAAAATAACTATATGAAGGCTTCTCTTGAATGAGATCCTCATAAAAGCATAAAAAGGTTTAATTACTTAACAGTAAATATATGAGCTTCTCAGTAAATTTGTAAAGAAATTTAAGGAGTAAATGTTTTTCCATGTTCTCGGAGAATCCATGATAATACTTTTATTCAATCATTTCTTGCCAAGAAATGCAATAATGCTTCTAAGGAGACGCAAGGGTTTACTGGGAGTGAAAGTTAGTGAGAAAACTTAAGTGAGCAGAAATGATAATAAAAAACAGGAATGAGGAAGACAAAAATGACGATTGACGTTATATTTAAATTTTTGATGCAAGTAGATGGCAGGAAAAAAAAAACTGGAAGAGAGTTCCGTATATGAGAAGTTTGAGAGAAGAAACTATTAGAGCAGAAGTTAAGGTTACATCTAGGTATTTCGACAGTAAAACAGTTCGACCTTATTGCCAATCTAGTATTACATTTAAATTAATGCATTCCAGATACCGAAGAGGATAGCTCATTAGATCCATTGTCTTGAAAATATTTCTTGAAAGACAGAGGGAAGTTACATCGCGGCGGCGGTGGTAAAGTGACTGCAAACGAGATGCCAGATCAGGTCTGATAGCATCATTGACCCTACTTTAGATTTTGTCTGGAATCTTGAGATATATAGCAGATGAGATATAATAGCGATATTCAATGCACGGATGAATGCTATATTCATGTCCAATCATTTACAAGAGAAAGCTGAATGAACACCTTCCTTGTATATTGCTAGGTTGTTAAAGGGGAAGAGAAATATGCATTCTCTCATAATCAACTCAAAAAATCAAAACCCTCATCCACAGAAAGCTGTATTATGCCTCAATTAGGACATGGCTTATTGGAAACTAGATAAACCTTTGTTGTATTGTTAGACATTTATTTTCAACAACTCTAGCGTGTCAAGGGACAATCACATCATAGAGTCGTAGCTTTGATGAACAGGACATGTGGGTAGCGTTTATTGTCGCGTAAACTGGATGTGCCGAGTTCAAATTCAGCCAAAGTTCGTTGTGTTTACTTTAAAACAAGAAATGTGTATATCATCTTTTTACCTTCTAGTTATAGTCTAAATTGCCGCACAGACTATGCTCTGTAGCGTCGAATAAATGTGCGGGGAGCGTAGCTGTTATAGGTGCATAAAGAGCAATCGACGTGTCGAGTTCAAATTCAACCTGAGTTCATTGGGTTTAGTTTAAAACAAATACCTTTGGGAAAGGTGTTTATAATCTCTTTTCAGTTTTGCTGTGGGCTAAATTGTAGTATAAACTATGCTCTGTAGCCTCGATTGGCAACCAGTCTAGCAGAAGTACAACTTTGAAATCATGTACATCCAGTAACCCCCCCCACCAAAAACCCCATGAAAATTTACTTACCACAGAAAACAATATCAATGTCTAAAGAAGAGAGGGTATGATCCTATATTCCACTTGAAAGTCTATTTACACTAAGAAGGTGGATGAAAATAGCCTAGGATAACATTTCAAGTAGTCCTTAAACAAAATTAACCCTGAAAGAAATGAAGTTAGTGAGTTGGTGAAAGTGAACAATCTTCATACTGAATACACGACCATTCGTTTCGATCATTAGATAAGAATCATATTGTCATAACATTCAGAAATAAGTCGGGCATCTTTCTGTTTTCCTTCCATTAAATCTTTGAAAGTATCATCTTGAGAAATGGAAATATTTCATTTATGTCGATCCACTGATGACGATGATGTCAGTAACTTATAGACATTTATCTTAATTACTTTTAAGTAGAGTTTTGTCATTATACAGCGAGTCTCCAAAAACTTTGCATCATTTAAAATGTGAATATCTAAGTAACTATATGTCTCAGGCCAAATTAAATAAGCTTCATGTTGGACAATAAAAGATTTATTTATCAAAATTCGATCAAAATATTTCAAATGAATGTAGATTTTATAATTGTTGTGGATTCCAAGATGAAATTCGGTCTCGAATGAATGACAAACGCAAGAATTACATATAAGAAATTAAATGTATTTACACAATAATACAAAGGGTAATTCTGTTAGTAAATCCAGGAACGCGGTTAGTAGCAATAATAATAATAATAATAGTAATATATATATATACAGTCTCGAAGTAGGACTTCCTTAGAGTCTACGTGCTTGTAACTGTGACTTCTACAAGCGGTTACCTCACACTATTACTCTACTTCCAACTCAATCACAATCTCTGCTCACTCTTTCTATATATTCTGACTGACTCTGGGTATTTAACGGCAGCAGTCTAAGTAACACTCTGGTAGAGTCCACTTATATGAAAAAGGGGAGGACCCCATAACACCACCCGCCTTAGATCCCTTTTTGGGGTTGTGCTGCTGCGGCGAAAGCACCACCCTCTATACAAAGGCCATGGCATAAAGTCGACAGACGGGTTGAGGAGCCAAGCTCGGCTCCTCAATCCGTCTTTTTTGTAATTGATCGATATATCTTCTATGTGAAAACTTCTCTCCTTGTACTGTGTACATTAGATTTCCTAATCTGTTGATTATTGTGCCCGGCTCCCAGTAAGCCATATTGTTTCTAAATATCCTAAAATAAACCCGTTCTCCAGGTTTAAATGATCTCTTGGGTACAATCGGTGTATACTGGTTTTTGTTCTTGTTTGGCAATAATTTGTCAAACACAGACCTTATTCTCCCAGCAGACATCAATTCCGCTGGTGAAAGACCCGATGGCGTGTTCACGTTAGGTGTTATTCTGTACACTTGGAGAAACTGTTGTATCGCTTTTATCGTCGGTACATACTCGGCTTTTTTTAACGCCCTTTTTAGTGTGTCAGCGAATCTTTCAGCTTGTCCGTTCGACCTCGAGTGGTACTTGATATGTTTTACTTGATATGTCTCACAAAATTCTTTGAAGTCACTGGAGGTAAACTGTGTGCCGTTATCGTTTACCAAACAATCAGCGACGGCAAATCTGGCGAATAGTTCGTGTAAACAGTTTATGGTATTTTCTGTCGTCGGGTTTTTAAATCTGGCAACCTCTGGCCATTTACTGAAACTATCTACTGTTATTAAATAATAGTAACCTTCAATGGGTCCTGCGTAATCCACGTAATACACGTGGACCACGGTCTGTCGACTTTATGCCATGGCCTTTGTATAGAGGGTGGTGCTTTCGCCGCAGCAGCACAACCTTTGCAACTTTCTACCATTTGCGTGCTATCATCGTCCATGTTCGGCCAGTAGACAAAACCTCTCATAAGTGATTTCATCCGGTTTTTCCGAGATGCCCCAAGTGAAAATCTTTTAAGATCCTTCTTCGTAGTGACTTCGGTATTACTACTCTCTCGTTATACAATAATATGTTGTCACAGATTGAGAAACTGTCTGCTAAATTCCTCACTTTCTCTTCTATTTTTTCCTGGTATCCTGAATAAACTCGTCTCATTCTGCTTCTCGTGTTATCTCTAGCAGCGTTACAGGTAGTTCCTTTAGTGTATTGCATAGTACCTTACTGATTTCATCTTCAGCTTCTAATGCTGCAATTACCGAATATTCTAACGGTTCGATTTTCGGAGGTATTAATCGCCATAGTCCTTCAGCGTGTCCTATTTTCTTTGATGGTAAGAATTCCAGTTTAAAATTGTAGTTTAGTAACACAGTTCCTCACCTTAAAAGTCTGTTCGCTGTGTAGACTGGTAGGCCTTTTTTTGAACCGAAAATTGTAAGAAGTGGTTTGTGGTCCGTTTGGAGCGTGAACTCTCTCCCATAAATATATCTGTGAAAACGAGTTACTGCAAAAATTATGCCCAATGCCTCCTTTTCGATATGTGAATAGTTTCTCTCCGCCGGTAATAATGATCTAGATGCGTGTGCAACGAGTTTGTTCGTACCGTTCCGTATCGTGTGTAAAATACACGCACTTACCCCATGTGATCTCGCATCACTTGCAATAATCATTTCGAGTTCGGGATCGAAATGTGTCAATGCTAACTCCGAAGTTAATTTTTGTATTATTTCCTTAAATGCTTTTTTTACAGTCCTCTGTCCAATTCCAATTATGCTCCTTTTTTAGTAACTCATTTAGTGGAGTCCTCAGTTTATGCATATTATCAATAAATTCGCCATAGTAGTTAGCTAGGCCCAGGAAACTTTGTAGTTCTGCAACATTTTTTGGTTCCGGCATATTTTTAATTGCCGATGCCCTCTATGGGCCTGGTTTCCTGCCATTTTCATTTATTATCTGACCTAAATATTTAATTTCATTTAGGAAAAAAAAATCACACATTTCTCCTTTTACTTTGAACCCAAAGTCCTGAAGTCTTCTGAAAACTCCCTTTATGTGTAATATGTGCTCTTTAACATTGTTGCTCTTAATTAGAATATCATCCGAAATTCTGGCCAATGAGCATTATGTCCATCGTTTGCTGAAAATTGCAGGTGCAAAGTTTACGCCGAATGGTAGTCTGTTGAATTTGTACAACCCTTTGTGCGTATTAATGCAAAGGATTTTCGTATTCTCTTCTTGTACTGGGATTTGTAGATAAGCCTCACTTAGATCTATTTTTGAAAATATCTTACCGCCGTTGAGCTTTGTAAATATTTCTTCTGGGCTCGGTAGTGGGTAATCGTGGTCTTTTATCGCCTTGTTGAGTCCCGTCGAAAAATCTGCGCATACGGGGATTTCTCCTGACTTCTTTTTTACATAAACCACCGGCGCTGCTCACTCGCTAAACTCTGTTTTTGATAGAATCCCAGTTTGTTCAAGACTCTCCAATTCTTTGTCTATTTTTTCTATAGTAGCGAACGCTACATTTCGCTTCTCTTAAAAAATTGGTTGGGCGTTTTCTTTTAATTCTATTTTGCCCTTAAATTTGTTGCATCGTCCCAACCCGCTTGAAAATATCTCAGGAAATTGGTTATATAATTCTTCCTTTAATTTTATAGTATCTGATGATTCAACCTCTAACTTTTTGCAAAAAGAGTTGATATGTAGTTCCCAAACGTTGAACTTCTGCATCCAGTAGATACCTACTAGATTTTCAGTATCTTTCATGACGTATATCTTAAGTTTTTTTTTTGTTTTGCTGTCAAATTTAGCATTCACGATTATTTCTCCCTCAAATTTTATTCGTTTGCGTTTAACCGACTTGGCAATTTTTTGTGTGTGTAACATGGTAGGTCTGTTAAGTTTTCTCCATGTCTGTAAGTTGATTATCGTGAGGTCGGAACCCGAATCCAGTTGTAATTTAACCTTTTTATTTAAAATTTCTAGTTCCACATATCTCCTTCCGTTGGTGTTGTCATCGTTATTCATTCTTGTAGCTCTTATTCTATTAGTATCTTTTCTATTTCTACATTGGGATGCCTTGTGGCCCTTTTTCCACATTCAAGACAATTTTTATATCTAAAGCGGCAATTCTTGTTCCAATGTAGTCCTCCACATCGATAACATGCTGATGGGGGGTACTTATATTTGTTCCGATAAATGTCATAATTTGTCCTGTATGTTGTACTTTTCCTCTTATTATAAAATTTTCTTTTTCTTTCCGGGGAGGGCGAGAATCTTTTTTCATTGTCGTAAAATTTTAGTTTTCTTTCCGGGCGAAGAACGTAAACTTTTGTTTAACTTACGTATATGAGAAACAGCTGATCCTCAATGTACTTTGCGTCTTTCTTTATACTTAAACATCTCTGGGAATCTTCCAATAATTGCTGTAATGTTAGATCCGGTTCATTTTGTAATTTTGCAAGCATTCTTCTGCGCATTTTGCTATCTTTTGCAGAAACTAATCCTTGAACAAAGATGAGACATTTGAAATTGTCCGGTGTTAATTCCGCTAGTTTAAAGTCGTCACAATGTTTATTTACGATTGCGACAAACGTGGAATAATCCTCATTATCCCCCTTTACCAGGTTAAGGCATTTCCACCTCCTATGGAAGAGTGATGTTTTCCGGCTGAAGATTTCTTTAATACATGTCACTGCTTCGTCAAATGTTAATTCGTTCGTCTTTTTTCGCAAGATATAATCAACGAACTTTGTATATTCTTCAGTTCCTAGTTTTCTAAGCAGTAGACGGAGCTTTTTTGCTTCTGTCCAATATTGACAGTCTATGTTAAAGATGTCTTCATGTCTTCTGAAGTAATCTCCAAAATGTTTGTCCTCATCTAGAGAATATTTGAAAATCTCTATGGTATTACACACTGCGTCTTGCGAAAATGTTGCTTCTTTTTCAATATCTAATTGCTTATTTCCCGCTACTTTCAATATTAGTTCCTGGAGCTCTGTTTGTCTTGATTTTCTTTTTGCGTTTGTAATAATTGCTTTTGCCATTTTTCTTCCATTCGTTCTTGTAGCTGTAATTGTTGATCATTTTGGTATTTTATCAGTTCTACGAAAATATTTTTAAAATCTTCCATGATAACTCAATTTAACGTATTTTTACTCCTCGTAACTGTTTGTCGCTAATTTTGTTGTGGACGAGAAACGGATTTTTCTATTTTTTCTTTTCGTGTTTTCTTTTTTCTTCCCGTATGTGTGCCAATTTGCTTGATGGACGATGAGGGAAGATTTTTCTTTTGTTGATCTTTTCTTTTCCGCGTGAGTTCGAATCTTCGTCGCCAATTTGTTGTTGGACGACGATGGAAGATATTTCTTTTGTTGGTCTTTTCTTTTCCGCGTGAGCTCGAATCTTCGTCGCCAATTTGTTGTAGATTCCAAGATGAAATTCGGTCTCCAATGAATGACAAACGCAAGAATTAAATATAAGAAATTAAATGTATTTACACAATAATACAATGGGTAATTCTGTTAGTAAATCCAGGAAAAGCGGTTAGTCGTAATATATTAATATATATATATATATATATATATATATATATATATATATACACAGTCTCGAAGTAGGACTTCCTTAGAGTCTACGTGCTTGTAACTGTGACTTCTACAAGCGGTTACCTCACACTATTACTCTACCTCCAACTCAATCACAATCTCTGCTCACTCTCTCTATATTCTGACTGACTTTGGGTATTTAACGGCAGCAGTCCAAGTAACACTCTGGTAGAGTCCACTTATATGAAAAAGGGGAGGACCTTATAACAATAACCGATTTCACAAAGCTTCAAAAAATGTTTCTACATGCGTGCCAACTGCGACATGGCACACATCAAGTCGGCAGTCCAGCTCGCTCCAAATAAGTTGTAGCATGTGTCGCGTAATATTCTCAAGTGCCTAAGTGAGGACTTATCTCGATGAGAATCTATCAGTGAGATGGATCTGGCGTGTCAGTGATAATGACAATGTCTTATTGAAATGATCATCACGTTCGCCTGAATTGAAAACTTATGTTGCTTCTATGGGGCTATATGAAATGACAGATCTATATCCTCCCCTCTTCTTACAATGCTAGAAGAACTTAAGCAGAGAATCACAGGTTCTGGTGAATATTACGCAGGGCATTTTGCAGTGTGTTCAACATGAAACCTGTTTAGTTTCGTTCACCTAGGACAAGTTACTCAGATATTCACATTTTAATTGATGTCAATGTTTTGGGGACTCACTGTATATGTATTGAGGATATCCAGATAGTGTAACGATTAGAGACACAGAAAGGAAAGCAGGAAAGCCGAGTTCGTTGCATTTACTTTCGCACAGATTCCGCAGAGAATGTTTTCTCATCGTTGAGTTAAGACTTAAAGCAAGACAGATATCTTTTCCCTTGAGGCGACATCGAATCCTGGAAAAATTCTGAATTCAAAAACCATCTTGAATTGAAAAGGAACATGCTGATGAGAGATGTTTATCGACAAACTGTTTCTTCTTAGACTCACTAATGTTGTTATAGCAACTGTACATGTGCTGCCATTAAGATTGTAATAACCTACGGCGTTTGTGACGATGATTCCCTCTCGTTTCTATTGCTTTCTGAAGAATACAATGTTAATACAATTATTTTTTTCTTTTTAAATATATAAACTAATACTGAGTGTGTGGTGGTACATCGTCAGTGGTAATACTTTTGCAGCGAAGAGGTCGACGCAGCTTTACTCAGGTGAACTGGGATGTCGAACTGTACTGGTCCACGGTTTACATCTAACTCTCACACATGCCTCCAAGAAGTCGCTGGCATGGGCACTATGACGACCACATCCTGTCCAACGGCATCGACCTGCCGGTTAAACAGTGTGACGGTAGTCGGAAGCGTTTCCCGACCCGACTGGTGAAGGGGGACACTTCTCTCCAACCGACATGCGCGAAGCATCCATAGGCCTCTTGCCAACCTGGGCGTAGGAGTTGCACCTCAGAGCTTACCGGCTTTACCAGTGGGCGGAAAAACTTCTGAGAGGAGGGTCGACGTAACATCAATATCCCCGGTACAGAAAGAACGAGCAATACATTGCACAATTTTGCTTTGGATGTCACCATGGCCCACCATTACAAAAGAGGTGACCACAGAGGTGCAAATTGCGCTAGTTGTATAAATGATACTGAAACTAATATTGCATAAAATTTACGATCATTGATTGTTAAAGTATGGAGCTGCAAATTGTTACATTGCAGCTGAGTGCTGAATTAATTTAAATTGGTCAGTTCTTGTTTGATTCTTGAAAAATGAATGTATATAATGAATTAGAGTAGAAAAATTAGCGAAAACAAAAAAAGTATCGGTTGTTAGTGCAACATCATAAGTATTTAGAAATTGCACAACACGTAATTATTAGCTGTTCAGAATTTTAAAAAATAATTTCACCCACCAGCAAGATAATAATGCCACTAAGACACAAGGGGTTACAGGGATTTTTAGAGAATGAGAAGGATACAGTGAGGAGAAAATTCACTAAGAAAACAGGATTCAAGAAGCAGAAGATGGAGATTCGCATTGCATTTAAATTTTTGAAGATTATAGGTGGAAGGGAAGCAAGAACATCGTTTTTTATTCCCAGAAAAAAAAAAAGAAAAAAAAAGAAAAATGATTGAAAGACGGTTTTCAACATCTTTCTTTCCGAATATTCTGTAACTGATGAACTGTTCTCGTTAAAGAAACGAATGGAAATCTGTAGATGTTTAATTATAGATTGATTGTTTGATTTATTTTTTACGACTTATCAACCCGTTGGTGGTTATTTAAAGCGAGAATATATTTTTGCATTGTAAGAAATTTGGGGGATAACAATGATTTACTGATAGAAATCCTACTAATTAATCCATATCTGGGAGGGAGAAGATGTGGTTTCGCACCTTTCCTAAGGGTATTTGCACGTAAGTAGGTATAACGAACCCAACTGGAATTGGAATCCATCTTTTTAATTTCCAATTTTGGGCCGTTGTCCATTACTTCACACGCATACCCAAGCATCTGGTATTCCAAGACTGTTACCTAGGCTAAAGTTCGGTGATTGTACGTGGACTGTTGTTTCAACAGGATATGGCCGCTGATTATGAAGGATGTGGAAAAAGGTTCTCATCTTAACGATTTTAATTTTAGGGGTTTGATTTACAGAGAGTATGCTTACATTGTCATGGTGGAGAATACCACTTTTTTTTCTTTAGGAAAGAAGGACAGATAATGCTTCGTTTTCCCGATCATGTTGCTGTAAAAAAAAAACTATGCAATAATGGTCTTTCCATGTTCTGGAATTCCGTGATGGTCGTCACCTTTCAAACTCTACCAGATAAAGAAAAACAAAGTCATCTCTGGTTTTTGTGTTGGCACTGGTTTTTCCTTTTGAGATAAACACTATGTTTTTTGCTTTTATTTTTGAACGTAAAGCCCATTTTCCATCACCTGTAACAATTCGATTTAAAAAATAAATGGATGGAAGTCAATGCATACTGTTGCAGACGGTGGGGCGTTTCTAATGAATCCAAATTCCAGACGTAGAAGCCTTACCAATTAATCTCAGAAATGAACAATGAACGGATAGAATAGTTGATAAATGAATTCTAGTTGCAGTTTCTTAGCACTCAACCGTGATTCTGTTTTGGTTGGTTGAATCTAATTACTGTTGGTGAAATACGTAATTACTTTCCGAATACTATAATATAATAATTAATCATAGTCATAGGTCGGAAATAAATAATTACTTTCACTCTAATATAATAATTAATATAAATCATATCGTTAAAATATGTCATTATTTTCGGAACATTCGAATATAATATAATGATTAATATAATCCATAGCGTCATTACTTTCCGAATATTTGTTCTTTTTTAAAAATCATTTCAACTCAGGCAAGGCGGGAATGCCACTAGTATCCACAGAGCTGCAGGGAGTGAAAGTGAAAGAGAAGACTATAGGAATGATTGAGGAAAGAACAAAAGATAAACAGTATTCAAGAACGCAGAAGATGGCGACTGACGTTACTTTTACACTTTTGAAGATTGTAGTGTCCAGGGAAGCAAGTAAGCAGAATGGTTTCCACATGCGGGATATTCTAGAAAAGTAAATGTTAAGAGGCCGTTGCATTTAGCTATTTCAAAAATAAAAGGCTGGGACCTAGATGCCACTTTAGTAGCATGCGTAAATTCATGTAGTCAGTGAGAATTTTGCTGAAGTTCACGTGACTGTTCAGAATCGACTACATTACTGTTGTGACCAAGTAAATCGTTAAAGAAATGACAAAACAAGTGCTGCAGATATATCATATATTAAACAGTAAGTACAACAGAAGAGTATTACACGACTAGTAAGTGTGTGTCGGTTGACCCAGCGTTCTATCTATGCGATTGTTCTCCAAGGCCTTCTCTCCTACTAATCTCATAGTAGGCGGAAGAATCCAACATCGACTCTTTAGAGGGAGGACACCACAACAATTACAAACTTTTCTTTGGATTTTGTCAAGAATCTCGCGATGTAAAGTAGAAGCACCAGACCAGATATGGCAGCAGTATTCCATGTACAGACGAATAGTTGATTTATAAATGTACAAGATGGACTCAGGAGAAAAAAAATTCTGTCACTACACATTGACCTAACTCTCCACTTCAAGTCAGTGGAAAACGTGAGACCAAGAAAGCGTAGTGTGTTGCGCTCCTGGAGTCTAGCATCATCTATGCTGATGGTAGGCAGAAAAGTTTCACTATGGTAGTTAATAGAGAGCAGTTTCATTTTGGTGGCTTTAAAATTTACAAGCCATTTTCTACCCAGGTTAACCACTGATTGGAGGTCCTTTTCTAGAACAACTGCCAGGTTTACTTTTTTCAGATATGAAGGATTTTTCCGTTTGAGACAGGAATAAATGGTAGTGTCATATGCATAAATATCTAGTTGGGAACTGATGACGTCAGGACACCCTGGTTCTTGTGAAAGGATTTGGAATCGAACTCGCTTAAAACGCCATTCATTTCACGATTTGATAGGAAGGGTTAGATGAAATCAAACATACTTCCTGTGATACCGTAGCCCTGAAAACTTACCAAATCCTGTCAACCGCCTTCGAGATATCTAGAGAAACAGTTCGAGCTTCGCCGCTTGAGGTTGATATACAGTCAAGGACGAAATTATTCGTACACCCTTCAATTTTTAATATTTTTAGTCATTTCTTATGCCCGCATGATGTCAGGTTTTTTATATGTTAATAAGCACAAAAAGGAATATAAAACTCTATTTTCAGAATATTAGGTTAATGCAACAAATTTAACAGGTGAATTATGCAAAATAAGAAATGACAAAATTATTTGTACAGTATGAAAAATAGAAAAAATGAACAATTTTCATAATATTAATAGTCAATAGCATGGCCTCTCATCTTTATAACTTGCTGAAATCGTTTTCTAAAGTTTTTGATGAAATTAGTCTTTTCTATGATTTTCTTTTATTCTTCAATCCTTACACGTTCTAATTTAGGTACCTCCACTTTTGGCATAAATTTTCGATACCTAAGTTTAAAAATTCTTGCAAAAATCAAATAATTGTCGGATTTTAATGAAACTTTCAGAACTTATTCACAAATGAATGAAATTATTTTTGAATTTTTTTTTAAGAAAATCTTGTTAAAAAGAGATTTTTTTTTAACATGTTTCCACCCATTTACATATTTTCATGAAATTTCGAAAAATTAAATCTTCAAGCGCGTGATTTGTTTTATTAGTTATAAACAGGACTCTTTGTAGAAAGTAAATCACCAGTTTTTTTTGTAAAACAGTACCCCATATCATAGAAAATCTGCTCTGAATTATAAAAATATGTAAAAAACTATTACATTAATTAATTAGAAAAGCTTTCACCTGTTTTTATAAGTACGTTATACTAAGGACATTATTTTGTGAAGAAATAAAAATTTTTCGATGAATAATGTATTTTTTACAAATTTTAAAATTTTTTTTCATTAACTTCTTAATACTTCAAAAATCATTTAAATTTCTTTATTTAATAATGCAATGCAATGATAACGCTAATGAAAAAGTAAATTTACGAATCGAAATTTGAAAAGCACATAACAAATATTTTAAAAATAATTTAAAAAAAAATTTAATTGAAAAAAAAAACGTTCATAATTTCTACGTATGGAAATGTATATATGATATAATCCTTAAAAAATTTTAAACAATTATGTAATTAATAAAAAACTTCAAATAATTACCTAATTAAGAAGGTATGAAATAAAAAATAGATATTACATAATTGCTGAATAAAAAGATTAATATTTAAAAAGTACTAGTTAAAAACGAAAAACCGCGTTCGCTTACTTTGCAAAAATTGTCAATTTTGATCATCCATAGTAATCTGTCATCACCTCGTCACAATCGAGCGTTTTTTAATCGTGATATGCTGCTTTTTTACGTGACCTAATGGAGGAACCTATTCTAATTCCTGAAGGTATTTTGGTGACCAAGGATTTATTCGAACTTTTATTTCTTCCCATAGATTTTCAATAGAATGCAAATCAGGACTCACTGAAAGACATGGCAGAACGGTAATCTTCTTTTTCTGAAGTCACGCAGTCACTGATTTAGACGTATGTTTGGGATCATTATCTTACTGAAAAGTAAATCGCCGACTTAGATGAAAATTTTGCGAAGATAGGTGTAGATTTTTATCCAGAATTTTGATATAGTCTGCAGATTACATTCTTCCTCCTATTACAAGTAATTGTCCAGTCCCCCTTAAGCTAAAACAATCTCAAAACATCGAGCCACCTCCATGTTTTAATGTTGTCACTTTGTTCTTTAGGAGGAAAGCCTCTCATTTCTTGCGCCAAATCTTCTGTACATCATTATGTCCAAAAAGATCAATTATTATTTCATCATTTGTGCTAGTTCCCAGAAGCAATTTTCTTTGTCTAAGAACGTTTTGACAAAATTAAAACGAGAAACAATGTGAAATAGTTTGTGAAGAGGGGTTCATCGTGGTTAGTTTCCATACAACCCATTTCTATTTAAACAACGTTGTATTGTGCAAGTAGTTACGCTGAGACCCATCGTATCCAAACTTTTGGAAAATGCCTTTCAAAACAACTCTTGAGTTTATATTAACCCCGCAACACAGTTTTTGTGTAGTTCTCCGTGACAATTTGGTTTTCCTTCCATACCGAATCAAATTCTCAGTCGTGCCAAACAATTTAAACTTCTTTGTAACACAGTGTATCGTAGATCTAGGGATAGCTAACCGGTTTGAAATAGTAACTATTTCCAGACTTGTTTAGGTAAGAATAACAATGGTGACATTTTATGCACTACATGATGTTCTTTGCTGGAATAAATACAAATATTCTACATAATAAATAATCTAGAAGGTTTCACCGATGAAATGATTATGTAAATTATACTTATACGAATCAATCAACTTAAAGCGATATTTTCTACTATACAAATAATTTTGTATTTTTCTATTTTGCATAATTCGCCTGTCAAATTTGCATTTAATGTATTCTTCTGAAAATCGAGTTTTATAATTCTTTCTTACTTATTAAGATATAAAAAACTTGGCATCATCCGAGCATTGGATCCTGAGAAATGGATAAAAATATTAAAAATTGATGGGTGTACGAATAATTTTGTCGTTGACTGTACATAGTCAGTGATGATCGTTTACACATAATCGGTTTGATCTGGCGAAACCGAAGCCGTTTTCTTTGTCCGAGAGGAGGCCATGAGAAATAAAATACTTAAAGACTTCAGCATTGATTAGAGGCTCGAATACTTTTCGATAATTTTAGGGACCATAGGGTTCTCCAGAATTCTTAAAAACAGGAATTACAGAGGTCTCCAAGCTGGAAAACAGGAAGCAGTAAGATAACTGTTGTAGTGTTAGGAGAGAGTTGGAACTGGCTCGGCCGCACATTTCTTTAGGATGACAGCTGGTATCCATTTACAACTGCTTACAATGATAAATATAATTGTGACATGCGTCATTACTTTCGGGGCATTCCGATATAATATAATGATTAATATAATTCATATCAGGATATATGTCATTACTTTTCCAACACCGTAATATCTTATTTTAATTCTGTTTAGTTAACACGACAGTTACGCCCTGGAATATGGAATATTTCTTTTTAATTTTTCGTAAATACGGTAAAGACATATCATAGATTCTTTGGTTTCAGTGAGAAAATGGAAGAAAGAAAGTAATGAAGAAAGTGAGAAAGAAAGATGTGTTTAACTACTGCAAATACTTTATACATCATGGACTATTCTGTTTTGATCGTGTGGAAAGAGTAAAAGGCATATGAGCGACGCTAATTCTTTTCAGTGAGAAAATGGAAGAAAGAAAGAATGCAAGAAGACAGGCTAGAATTTTTTAACGTCTGTTTCAGTGAGATTGGAAAAAAGTTTGTCAATTTGATATCTTTTCATTTGTACACCCTTATTTTAAAAATTAGCGACCAGAATTCTTATTGATGATATTCAGTCCAATATGTTGCGATTGTTGTTAAGCTTAAATGCTTAACGATGCAATCTTGGAATTTCTACGTATGTTTTATTGTCATAGAAGTCGCCATGATATACGTCATTCTTTTCAGAACATTCAAATATAATGATTAATATAATTCATAGCGGTGATATATGTCATTACTTTCGTAACATTCCAATATACTATAATGCTTAATATAATTCAGTTTCCTTCCCTTAGACAAGCACTTCTTAATCTTTTTACCCTTGCGTAACCCTTAAAATAAATTACATGTCTCAAGGAACCCATGCGCAAAAACAACATTATATACCATATCTTCCTCATTTTATTTTCATCGTAGATAACGTGGCAAATATCATAAGATATATTTTTGAATAAGTGGTTTAAGGAAAAATTAATACTTCTTTGTCAAATATTTCGGTAGTGCTAAATAAAATTCATGCTGTTTGTTTATCAAGGATTTTTCATTCACACACACAACAAAATGCTAAACTCAAATAGTAAAACATAAAAATAAGTAACCAATATCATATACCTATATTATAAATGTAAACAGAACAAAAACAGATAATTGCTGTACAATTTTTTAAAAAATATTTTTTATCCTTTACTGGCAATATTGAAAAGACATTAAAGGTAAATCAAGGTAAAATATCCTGTGAATCAATAAATGGGCCCAAATAAGTTTTAATAACTTAATAGGTTAGATAGGATGATGTCTATATTACAATATTACAATAACCAAGAATATATTGTGTGTGTTTAGTAATATTACGTATACGAAATTAAATAAAAAGTCAAAAGTGCATTAGCTTATCTCACCTGTTCTCGCGGAAACCTTGAGGACCTCTTGCGGAAACTTAGGCTTCAGGGGAACCCCGGTTTAGAAACGCTGCCCTAGGCTGATTGCCACTGAAGGCTATAGAACTGTTTGGCAGGAGCTGGTCTACCGATTGACGTGTGTCGTGTCACAGGTGGTGCGTTTATCGATCATTTGTGAAATGATGTGAAGTCGGTTATAAAATCAATTTGTATATCTTGTTCGAATTTTGATAAATAAATCTGTTATTGTTCATCATGAAGCCTATTTAATTTCGTTTGCTTGGGATATATAGTTACAAAGATACTCACATTTTAAATGATGTTAATTTTTTTTTTGGACACCCTGTATTCCTGAATTTATTCGCGTGCCTAAAGTGAAATTTGAAGTGCAGAAACAATTCATTTAAAATTATCAATAGGATATAATTATCTTTAAGATCCCTAGAAATATAAACGTGACATTAAAGGATTCTTTACCTAAATACAATAAAGCAAAAAAGAAGAAATATATTTTTCTCTCTATAAACGAAAAAAATATGCTTACTTCTTAAGAATCGACAAAGTGAACAGCAACGTGGAAAATATACACAAGCAAAATCGCGCGCAGCTTAAAACTATTTATCATGCGTTCATTGATTTTATTTCTAAGAATAATTTCAAACCTCGATAATATTGTTTTTCCCCGAATTTATTAGAAAATAAGACGAATTATAAAAAAAATAAGAAGATATACTCCTGTTAATTAAATCGAACAGATGAATATGCACGTAAATAGACTGTCCTTTTTAGAACAAAAATCCTTAAAACAGAAAATTCTTTCCAAAATTAAAATGTTAGCATGAAAATCTAAATATATGAATAAATATACCAGAAAAGAATACACGCTTCGAATCAAGCTAATTAAATTACTTTAGTTTTGTAGTATCCA